>SELF01000010.1:1267676-1901514 GCA_009805535.1 Laburnicola sp. JP-R-44
GCACGAGGCGGGAACCGCAGATCATCAGGCCGACTCCGCAGACCGTCTCCCTGCTAGGTAGCCTGTGGCCTGGTAAACCATACGTGCATCAAACGTGACGTTTGACCGGGAAGAGAAAACGTGCACGCTGGTGACGCAGTCGTGCGAACGTCCACTGAGCGGAGAGCCCGCGTTCGTTCGTGCGCAGGATAAAATCGAATGAATGGATGGATGAATGAAGGAGTGAATGGCATGCTTCGAAAACCGGCCTTGGCAGAATGGCCACAATGGGCATCTCGCACCGACAAGCCATCGACACAGAAAGAAAATAGCGCACTGTCCCTGTCCATCTACCTCTTGGCCAATCATTCTCGCCCAGGAACCATCTGGTAAGCCAACCACCACAAGTACCAAGACCAAAACGCTCCGCGGCGACATCTATCTATCCATTTAGATCATCAGCGTGCTCAAACCAACTCGGAGACCTTGCCAAACACCAATTCCGAACGGTAGCGCGCGTTAGAGGACGTCGCGTGGAGGCATTTGCTATGCCATCCGTTGGATCGCCGCCGCCGCCGCCGCCTCCTTCAAACGCCTAGCGAGGCTTTCTTCTGATACCCGAGAGGAGCGATGCACCATCTGCGCCGCCTCCCCACAGCCGATGAGACGTTACAGGACGCTGGATGGAGATGTGAGTGTCGGCGGGTGTGGTTTGTTGAAGGAGATTGATGCGTGGGTGGGTGGCGGTGCAAGTGGCGGTGCAAGTGGCGCTCCCACATAGCATCGAGATCCGACGACGATGAAGATCGACGTGGTGAGGCAAAAGGCAAGAGACAAGAGGCAAATGTGCTGACGACGCATAAGCGACATGCATTTGCACTCAAGTCCAACTGAATAACCTTCTCGTAGCATATATACTTTGCCCAGCCGAAGTGAAATTGTCTACCTAGGTCTGTCGGAAGAAGATAATACTAATCGTCCATCCTACTCTCACTGTATGCCAAAGGAACGCTGTTTCAATTTAAACCCCAAAGGAAAACACACCCTCACTTACACACCTACCCTCCTCTCGCAGCCCGCCTCATCATCATAATCCGTTGCTGCCTAGCCGCTGCATCATCCCCACCCCCCATTTCCTTCTTCCCGCTCCTCCACTCCTCCGTTTTCGTATTGTCCATCTCCGCAACCAGCACCCGAATCTGATGCCTCACGACCTTGAGCAACAAATTATCGCTCAGCGCCACTGGGATCTCCACCGTAGGAACAGTGTGCCTCTTCTTGATGTCTGACTCGGATTTGGCCTTCTTGTCGGCTTGCTTCTTCGCATCGACGACGGGCTTGCCGCATTTATCGCACTTGGACGCGCAGACGCATACCTCCTCTCTAGCATCAGCGGCCGAGGCCGAAGACGGCGCCGCCCCAGCGGCCGCATCTTCCGGCGCAGAATCCGCCTCTTCCGCCTCGACGATTTCGAAATCGTCGCCCTTCCACCCCCTCACCAACCCCAGAAGACTCATAACAAATAACTCCTTCAAATACGCGAAGCTGAACCCCTCCGTCAGCCCAGCTATAACCTTGCACAACGCCTCGGGAAACTCCAGCCCCTCGTTGCGCCGCAGCAGCTTCTGCCGCCAGTACTCCGCATACAGCGTCCGTTCGGTTTCCCCAGGGAGTTTGAAGAGGTACTTGCGGTCGAAGCGGCTGGGACGCTTCGCAATCGCCGGGTCCAGTCTGTCGAGGTGATTAGTAGACCCGAGCATGAGGATGCCGTCGTTGGACTCGAGGCCGTCGACTTCATTAAGGAAGTACGACCGGATGTTGTCGTCGACGAGGGAGTCGAGGTCTTCGAAGATGAGGAGGCACGGCGCGCATCGCCGTGCTTGCTGGAAGATCTGCCGGATCGAATATTGCTCTGTGTTGCACTTTGTTTCGAAGCTTTTGACGTAGAGGCTGGACACTTGGTCGGGACGGGCGTAGAGGCTGTTGATGAGCGCTTTTATCGAGACCGTCTTCCCGTTGCCCGGCACGCCGTGGAGGATAATGCCGCGCTTCCAGGGGACGGCGTACTGTCCGTAGAGCGCCTGGTTGTCGAAGAAGCCCTGCACGTCTTGGATGAGACCCTGCTTCATGTCTGGATCGAGGATCACATCGGACCAGGAAGAGCCTTCGACGGCTTTCCAGAGCTCCCTTGATTTCTCCCAGTAGCCGTTGTCGAAGACCCAGATCTCTTCGTGGAGGACCGAAGTCCATTTGCCAGCCGCGAGGATGAGCGCATCGCTATCGGTGCAGTGTCCGTCGATGATGTTGGGATTGGTGTTGTCGGTGCCGCGTTCGTGGAGGATGTAGAAGCAGCGGACGGGGATTTGAAGGGGGTCGCGGTAGACGAGATGGTAGATGAGGAAGTATTTCCCTTCCCACTCATATGAGAACCTAACGCGGTTGTTAGTCCTCGTTATTCTAGTATGGAGCATTAGGATGGGGAGACGTACCTGGCGAAATGATAGTCGTCGTTCAGTGTCCCGGGATGCGTCTTCTTCTCAACGCCACTGCCTACAGGCTTCCACTCTCGAGTTGCATTGAATCTTTCCTCATGGCCATCGTGGACAGCCTTAGCCTTACCCGCAGACGCAAACTCCAGAAGTGAGCAAGACGCCGCATCGACGACAGTGACGTGGTAGTCCGGGTAATAAGCACGGATGTTGTTCAAGACCGATTGCTTAGTCTCAACACGCTCAGCGCTGGTAAGCTCTTGGAAGCGTCCAAAGACATCGGTGTCGCTTCGACAGTGTCGGCAATAAGATCGTTCGAACTAGACATGATCAAGGCCAACGAAATCGAATGGTGTCACGGTAGGACCAAGTGGCAAAAAGGTGATAGACCGAACCGATGCCTTCATGAACTGAGGCGACACCCCTTCTTTATATAACCTCTTTCGAGGACAAGCGGCCGCCCCCGGACCAAAAGTACACTAGAGCTCTAGCACCCAAAGCAAACGGTGTATGTGTGTGAGTACTAGCCGTAGGTAGCATTACATTACCTTCTAGGCAGCGACCTGATCAGCACCCACCCAATCAATAACTGGTGGAACTGGGATTAAACGAGGTGAGTGAGTGGGGATCTAAGTGGGGTAATGCTGCTTGTAACCATGATGTGAAAGCCTCCGTTACCGCTAATAGGTTGAGGTAGGAGACTCGACGCAGTTCTGCGGCACACGCAAGGGTGCCCTTGTACGCTACCCCAACCCCTGCCCCTGTTGCACGCACACATTTTGCAAGACATTGGCTATAGTTCGCGGCTTCCCGAACATCTCCGCGCTTTAGCTCCATGTACAATTCATCCAAATGTTCCCCGCAGCATTTAGGGCGTGGCCACGACGGCCCAGTCCCACGGTGCCGTTAAGTGGCGCTAACCCGCATCCGGGTCGTACTTTCCTGGTACTAAGGCTATCTTCACAAGGCTGAGGCTCTCTTCGTATTTGCGGTCGACGACGTTGGCACATTTTCCTTTTCAAGCCAAGACGGGCAACAGAGCCTCATCATTTAATCCACTGGGCGTGTCACATGAGGGGCTGTTGGTACGCCCCGAGCTGCAAACGGCCGCCGATACGTACCGTCAATATAACAATGCCATGGGGAAGCGAATGCTACGTCTTGTTCAAACTGATTCAGGCTACGAGCTTGAGCTTCATCACTCCACAAGGGGTGTTGGGATGTGCGTTCATGCAAAGGTTTCATTGGTATCTGATCGAACACTCCCTCGCATTCCAGCAAAAGGGACCCATCTCATAAGCATGCAAGCCCGACACTCATGCTACCGAGCAGGCTGCAGCCGTCCAAGCCATCAACTACCAATATCCCGTGCACATGCATTCGAATCGTAAGAGGTCGTAATGTGCAGTGCTCCGTCTAGTGGGAATTCATTGGGCCCATCGAGTCATTCGTAGTGCTGCTTCGCTCCTTGTTCTGTGCCCTGTTAGTACGTGCCTTCTTAAGAAGACCAAAGCCGAGACGTGGGTGCGGATCGTTGTGGGTCTAGGAAGAAGAAGGAGGAGGGGGTAACGTACGTCGGTCTCCTGGACCGAGCCCTTCTCCAAAATAGCCTTGACCACATCCTCCTCCTTGTGCGTGCCGAACTCGTTCTCTAGTGCAGCATTGCTTGCTGTGTCGAGGATGCCCTGGGTGCCTTGCCTGGTCTCCGAGTTAGCGCCTTGTCCATCCCATGTAGCCTGCCCCGCACCCAGCCGAGCCGCAAGGCTGCAACCGAGGTGAGCTTGAAGGCGCAGAGAGCTTACTTGTGTGTGATGAAGACCTTCCAGCCGTCCACGACCTGGGCCAGTGGCACCGAAGAGTCCTCTTTCCACTTCTTCACCGCATCGATGCTGTCGACGAAGACGATGAAGTCCTCCTCCTTACCCTTGTAGTGCACCTTGGTCTGGCCGTCGTTTCCGCGCATGTTTGCGATGTGTGTATATGGAGAGTTTTTGGTGGGATGTATCGAGCGTTGAGAGTCGTGGTGATGCAGCTGTAGTCGTGAGGAAGCGTAGCGCGGGAGCGTGGTGTGCTTTTGTAGCTCGTGTGAGCTCTCAGCGGGGCATGCGGTACGTCATTGCCAAGACCCACCCTTCGCCCACATTCTCTTGCATCCCCCCCTCGGTCGGGCACGTTGCAAAATGCAGGATTGCCAAGTTTCTCCGTGTATCAGATTACTGATGACGCTATTCTCATACAAGTATCTCTAGTTTATCCAATATAATCGCTTGCTGCCTCCTGGCCGTCGCCTGGCCGATGACCAGTGACGTCATCGGTACTTGACAACCCAAAGCGGAGCAAACGCTCAGTACCGGTGACTGCGGGTGTGCCTTGCAGCAGAGCCCTATGATCTGCATGTGCCCGTTGTGGGCTGTTGCGATTGCAGCCATACTTCCCTAGAATGGCCTCTCAATTCGAGCAAGAATAGCCCAGGTCGTTGCATCGTGACAATCCTCTATGATCCTCATTTTGCGTCCCGTATGTAAAACGTTGCCAAAAGACAAGCTGATCCAAGTGTCCCAACCATGACTTCAATCCAACTCTAGCTTCTCCATCCATCCCATATCATACCCAAAACTTGAAGATCCTGCTTTTGCTCTTCAAAACCTTCTTCCCTGGCGGCGGTGAACTGGCCAAGTCGTCTCGTCGTGCTCCGCGATCTCGAGTGTTTCTTTTCCACTTTCCATTCTCCTGGTTCTTGGCCGGTTCCATTACGTTTTCGACATGATGCAATGCTGCAGCATGGGATGACGCCGAAATATTTCTACTTTCAACACGACTGCTGCCGTCCGTTCGAGGGAGACTAATAAGATGCGACGAAAGACGCCGTGCACTTTTCGGTCTCCTGGGTATACTCTTCTCGCTCCCACGTTCGGTACTTGTGGTTCGGTTTGCGAGGTGCCGACGGCGGCTGGAAGGCCTGATGTCCTGAAGCTCAAAGTCCGTAGGCAGGAATGCAGCGGGTGCATTGTCGAAGTCGACGACAGCCGGTGCCGGTCTGGGCTCTTCTATTGCAAGTCCACGTAGATTCCCGTGCGATATCTTATGCGCTTTACTGCTATTGGAGTCTTCCGAACGTGTGTTGCTCATGTTGGAGAAGCTAGGCGAGCGCCGAGAGAAATTGCTCGCGATGCTGGCCATGCTGAGTTTCCGCATCACTGAATTCGCTGATGCGCGGATCTGATTTTCGACCCTTCGATTACCCATGCCAGGGAAAGGTAAAACATCCTTCGTCCAAACGTCTTCCAACGCTGTTTCAAGGCGAATCCTCTCAACCCTCCGCGGAGCTAAAGTAGGCACATGAGTTGAAGACATGTGCGACTGCGACCGAGTAACCAAGTTCGGCGCAAATGGGGGCGGCGGCTCTGGCGACTTTTGTGCCTGGGTGTTCTTGATGATGACTTGCGTCAAGTGTGTTTTCGAGCCGAGCGTTGCGGCGCGATGAACCGACATGCGCCGCACCAGGCTGTCTGCATGTCCAAAAACAGGTCCTATTGATTTGATATCCAAGGATAAGGATGAGAACATGTCTTGCATAGTTGACTGTCCTTCGACAAAGTCATGCGTTTCGCATACAATACGTTGGCGAAGCTGTTTCTTCCAGACTTCTTCCTCCGGAGAAGAGCAGGCGCTCAAGATTATTTCATGTAAACGGTGCCCGTGTTCGAACACTAACTTCCACGAGTGCGGTGCGGTATGACATTGAATTCCTTACTTGGTTAGCAGGTAATTTGCCAAGACCAGGAAACCATCCTTACCCCGACCGTTATCTGTTTCCTCGACGCTTCCATTAGCGAGCGCAATAGAGGCCACTACGCTGTACGGCGTAAAAATTCGACCTGCGTTCGCAAGGACAAGGCAAGACTTGTACAAGACACACACCATGTACTGGCCCTTTACGCGATCAGGTGTTTGGTAAGCCACATGCAGTACACCACAGACGAGGACATGGCCGAGCAACCGAAAGATGAGTGCCCTGGAAATTGTCTGTTTTCTTCAGTCGAGCTCTCGGAACAAGTGCAGCTGACATACCTGTTCTTGAAACATCAAGCGATCTTGTAGTTGCCAAGTTATTTCTATCAGTCGCCGAGTTTTGGGATCATCTTTCGCTTTGTTGACCTCACGAATCGTCTCTTGCAGCCGGAACAGCGCCTTCTCAACTTCACCATGCGCTTCGGGGTCATCGTAGACCGGCGTCTGACGGCAAAGATCGCCAAACAAGAGTGGATACTTGCACACCCTTTGAATCGGCTGGAAAAATGGCTCAGCATGGTAGACTGAGTGTAGGGTAGGTACGTACCTTGATGAGCATGTCCGGAAAGCTCAGAGCTTTTCGACTACAGGTCATGCGATTATTTTCCGAAGCGACAACCTTAGACAGAGCTTCGACTCCTCGCTCGTATTCGTGCCAGCCATACAATCCCTTACAGGTCGGGGTGAGATCCTGCGACATGGTAGTCCAGTGGGCACCATATTCCTCGTAGGCAAAGAAGCGTTTCATCTGTGAAAAGGTCAGTGAATCAATATGAACACCAAGCCCACCTGTACTAACATGTTTATTGAAGATCTTAGCAATATCCCCAACAGTTGTTGTATCCGTCACAAGACCTTGTGGTCGTCGGTCGGGCGATCGTCCAATATCCAATGAACGCCTCAGCTTTTGAGTAATCTTGTGTTCAGCAAAGCGTCCGGGCATTAGATCTGCGCTGTGGAAGCGAATATGTTTCGCTTTTGTCACCGGATATGTCTCCTGATGCGCGCTTTGAGTAAAATCTGCTTGAGGAACTACTTGATGAAGCTCAGCGAGCAAGTCTTCATGCAGTTGCAAAATCTGAGAGATATTCTGTTGGATGGATGTTCGAGTCTGGGCTGGTAATGCGGGAATGCTGCTTAGGATCATGAAATAGTCCTGTCTAAAATCAGCGCCCACTTGGTTTGTACGGAGTTAGGAACTGCAGCTTGCATTGACCAAGACCTTGAGGTCGGAAATGTAGCTCTCCTCTGTGGAAATGAGCTCTTCGACAATCTTGCGACGCTGTGCAGATCGTAGCCAGGCGCCCTCGTCCATGATTGTCCCCAAAGCTCCACCATGGCTTTCTGTTGATCTTCGCGCCTCTGAGTAGTGACTACTCCTTTTCCCAAGACGAACTTTGTCTGGCAGACCGCCTGCGTCCGAACGAGGAGCAATGCTTGCGCTAGCTATAGTAATCGATGCAGATCCCATCGCTGTTACGTAACCCATAGATGAAGACATCGACTCTGATAACCGCCGCACCGTTGCAATTGGGACGGCTGGCGGAAACAGCATTGCGTCATTGTCCATACTCTCGACCGCTAGAGTAGGCTCTCCGGTAAGATGACTTTTGCGCCTGTGGATATGCCGACGTCTCAGGGTACTCATCCACCGACGAAAAGGTTGCGGAATGGCATCATCCACCATAGGTGCTGCTGATTCCTCATGAGGCTCGCTCGCTGTATTGTCAGACCAGCGTCCTCCTGGAAGTGGAGTGTGGATAGCATCATAGAGATTGAAGAATTCCGTATCATCATCGGTGTTACTATCAATTACCATAGGCTCGGGTGAGCTCGGGTCACTCTCAGGGAGTTCGGTCTCTTGTACCGGCGATCTCGCTCGCCTCGAATATGGGTTAGAAGGGTTCACAATGCGCGAGAACGACGGCGCTGGACGGTCAAGGCCGGAGCTCCGCTTCCGTGGCACATTCTCGATCGAGCTGGCGTGGGTATCGTGTTCTTGCTTTGCTGGGACTAAATCCAGCAGGGAACGAGCACCGAGCGGTGGTGTATTCTCTGCTCCTCGGAGCCAGTCGGCCGCTGTGTTCGAGCCAAGGGAGTAGAGGGAACATGCTGATGGATTTCGAGCCGTGATATCGCGGAGTGCGCCGAGGGTGACATCCTTGAGTGGAGAGCATGGAGCGAGATAGGGATTGTCGCTGAAGGAACGTTTGAGAGGGCTGTGGGGCCGGAGGGACAGCACGTAGGCCATTTCGCAATTGACAGTGGTTACCGTTCAGGCACTACTGCATAGATGGAGTAGGGGAGTCCGCCGCGGCATGGAAGATAAATATTACTTGGATGCCAAAGTCGCTGGCTAAAGGAAAGGCGAGTGGGCTGGAGGAGCCTTGGAAATGGCCTACACGACAGTACGATAACGGCTGCGAAGGGAAAGAGGGTGGTCTGAAAGCTAAGGAAAGCGCATAGTAACAGTATGGCGCATGCTTGCGAAGCTCGAGAGGGGAGAGCGGCAGGCAAGGGCTGTCGCGTGCCTGGGTACAGGCGCGACGCTGCTGGAGAGACGCAGAGTCACGTTCAATGAGAAGTCTCGGAGGTCGCAGCATTTCCATTGCGTGGGAGCACTTACGAGGGCAGTCGCCACAGGGTTCCTGCCCTCAGCAATGGTCCCTCATTTTGACGTCTGTGAACCATTGTTGCCAAAGGTGCAACACTGAACAGTGCCCCTTCACGGCAAGGGTCGCATGCTGCCCTTACGCGTCTGTCGTCAAGGCGGGGAATTCACAAGCTCAGATGAAGATGTGCGACGTCCCCGCGTCAGTGAATGGGATCGTTGGAGGCGCGAAGGCGCGTCTGAAAAGGGCAGGCGCTAGCCGCACTGGGCCGCACTGGGCCTCCCCTCCAACCCCGCCCGCCTCACACTGAGATATCAGATTCCACTTGCCACAGAAACCGCACCCCATCCTCATGGGATTGCACATGGACGACCTGCACGCGCCCACGGTCGCCTCGGGCCCGACCTCCGCGGGCTACTCGAATGGCGTACCCAAAGAACAGCTGTCGTTACAGGAGCTCATAGCGGACAAGGACCGCGTCGAGGCAGAGCTCAAGGCCTTGGGGCAAGTGCTGGATTCCGTATGCACCCTGTCCTAGTCCATGTTCGCCAGTTGATATTGACGGTTGGACATAGCACGGCGTCACCATGAACACCACCCTGACCACGTTTGACGGCTTCCCACGCGCAGACGTCGATGTACCCCAGAGTACGACGCACGCTCGACGCAGAAGAAGAAGAAGCGCTGATCGGTCGAACAGTTCGGACAACGCGCGCACGCATAATACGGCTGAAGAATGACTACAAAGAACTCATGTCACGGATCGAGAAGGGCCTACACGAGCACCATGCGCGGCGTCAGGAGGAGCGCGGCCAAAGCAATGCTGCCCTCTCCAGTGAAGTGTCTGGGTCAGGCAGCGCTGCTCCAGCCACCCTCGAAGCGCCCTTCGCCAAAGTGAACAACGTTGTGGCAGGCAGTCCGGCAGAGGCAGCAGGCTTGAAGGTGGACGACAGTATAACCAAGTTCGGATGGGTAGATTGGACAAATCACGACAAGCTGGCTCGGCTCACCCAGGTGGTTTCGCAAAATGAAGGGGTGAGTAATACCACAGAATCGACGCCGGATACCCAAGATTCGCGAGGCTTCGGGCTGCCCGTCATGCGGTCGCTGCGTGGACAACGCTAACAGGCTACAGCTCCCCATCATCGTGAAGGCGCTGCGGCCCAGTGCTGCAGGCCCGGCGGAATCAGTAGAGGTGCAGCTCACCCCGCGGCGCAATTGGGGCGGCAGAGGCATGCTGGGGTGCAACCTGTTGCCATTGTAGTCATCTGGCTCTGGGCATGATAGGGCGTTGGTGGAGTTGCTGCATGGATTGGAGTTTGGGTGACGGGGCATGATATCCCGGCGTTTGCACTGCTTTATAATGAAGTCTAAAAATCGCAGCCTGAAAGGAATCATATATTTTGGTCATAGGCTGCTCTGTCAACTCAACACTTCTGTGAAATGCTTGCGGCCTGCCTGTCTTGCTGCTGCCTGTGAAGCGACCTTCGGCTGACTAACCCACCTCACCGCCCGGGCCGCTTGGCCAACTCACCTAGGCCATAAAAACATCGCCCTCTGCTTGCCCCACGACACCGCAATCCCTCAGCCCCTCGCTCCCCACTTCGACATATAAGGTACGCTCGCAGCCCGCCGATCTACCCTGCCATATCTCAACCTCGAGCCGGCGCCGGTATCTGACCTGCTGCAGTTTTTGCGCAACCACAACAACCCCGCCACAACAAACCGCGAACCATGGCTGAAGCCGCGGCATCAGGCAGCGTCCCCACCTTCAAGCTTGTGCTTGTCGGTGACGGCGGCACCGGAAAGGTAAGTCGCAACCTTCTCTATCGCGCTCTGCATGTGCCGTGCGAGGCCAGGCAGAGATGAGAAGTGCGGGCTCGCTGTCGAGAGAGCTAGGTAACTAACGATTGTTGGCAGACCACCTTCGTCAAGCGCCACTTGACTGGTGAGTTCGAGAAGAAGTACATTGCGACGCTGGGTGTCGAAGTCCACCCCCTCGGTTTCACCACGGTACGTTCCCCCATATACTGTGCGCTTAGGACAGCCTACTGACCGGAGGCAGAACTTGGGACAGATCCAGTTCGATGTGTGGGACACCGCCGGCCAGGAGAAGTTCGGCGGTCTCCGTGATGGATACTACATCAACGGACAGTGCGGTATCATCATGTTCGATGTCACCTCGCGCATCACCTACAAGAACGTCCCCAACTGGCACCGTAAGTCATGCACCTCGGTAAGCGCATAGCACTGCTGACCAAGCACAGGTGACCTCGTCCGTGTTTGCGAGAACATCCCGATTGTCCTTACCGGCAACAAGGTTGACGTGAAGGAGCGCAAGGTGAAGGCCAAGGCTATCACCTTCCACCGAAAGAAGAACCTTCAATACTATGACATCTCGGCTAAGTCGAACTACAACTTCGAGAAGCCCTTCCTCTGGCTTGCCCGAAAACTCGTCGGCAACCAGACCTTGGTATGCCTTCCTGTTCCTCACTTGTTGCTTGCCTGAGCTAATATATGTCTAGGAATTCGTCGCTGCCCCCGCCCTGGCTCCTCCGGAGGTCCAGGTCGACCAGGCCGTGCTCGAGCAGTACCAGAAGGAGATGGCGGACGCTGCGCAGATGCCTCTGCCTGACGAGGAGGACACCGACTTGTAGATACGGTCTTCAAACACGCCTCTACAGCACCACGAGGCTGTCTGAGCGTAGCGACGGGTACATGACATGAATACAGGCATCTAGCGATCTGGGATAGTGGATGGGTAGCATCATGCGTTCGGACATTTTTAGTCGAAATTGGGACTAGATGGAGGACTTGGAGGATGGGTGGAGCTTTTTTTTCCATTATGAAACGCTGGATTAGCTGGCGTTTCCGATGAACAACAATTAGAGGCTCGGGAGAGCATCTCCCTAGATCCCACTGCTTTCAGGACTGCATGTCTCGATTGTGATGTACAACGCGACTCACGGCGAGACATGCTCTGCGGCCCAGCGCACACTGGAGCATGTGAATCGAATGCACAAGCATGTCGTGTGCACGTATGCATGCCCAGGTGTGTACAGCGCTTCGGAGTCTGCGAAAAGTTTTCCACTCCCCCGCCTGCCTTTTACGTCATAGGCGAACTGTAGCCACCTGCCCCGCTCCACCACGACGGTACCTGCTCGTTCGAGGCGGGCGGGCGCATCCAAGAGAACTCAATAAACTCGGGGACAAGTCAACTAGATAGCCCCTGCAAAAAATGGTATATAATATCTAATATGACCGGTCTCGACCGAGACCCACAGGCACTTCACAGTCAGATCACATGTTCGCTTTCACATGTATTCACATGGTCCACGGGTATCTATCTCACAGAGCTGGTATACAGAAAAAAAGGTTATAGCTAGATTTTCTTTTGCTATAGTATAGTTGCGGGATGCAGCTTTGTCACCAAAAAACATCCAATATAACATTTTATTCTTTTTTTTAAATTCTCTCATTAACGTACAAACAATCGAACTAACTTTAAGCGGTGGGTGGAGTGTACAATCCTTCCGTGGCCGTGGACCGCCGCCGCCGCCACATGATAATAGAAAGCATGTGAGCTTTCCACCTCCCATGGTGTTGAGAACTATGATCAAGAAGACTTCGCGCACTCTCGGTACACGGTATAACGCTGTTATGGAAAGCTGTAGGTGTTGAGGACAGTGTAGTATTGTTTGTTGAGCATCGTTATTATCGTGGCTGCTGTGAGATGAGGAAAGGGACATGGGAATGGACATGGAAACGATAGTAGAGGAGATTTGGTATCGTAGATCAAGGGGTTTTAGGGTGACATGGTAGATGTACAAAGGTTTTGAAGGTTGTGCAAGCCTAAACCAAAAAAGAAGAAGAAGAAGAAAAAGTAAGAAAAAATCGCAGCATCATGCAACGTCTCATGATTTGAGCATCCTATGCGAGTTCGTCAGTCAGCCACAGAGCAACAGTGTTATAGTGATGGGGTCCAGGACTTACGGTGCGAGAAGCTGGTTGTATTGCTGGACAGGCACCGTGGCACCGTCTTCGATGACGTTGCGGATCACGTCGTCCTGTGCGATGTTGTTCCAGAGATGGATGCTCATAGCCTTCTTGCTGTTGAAGAGCGTGTGTGCTACGCCGCGCACTTGGCCTAGGACTACGTGCGCGATGTTCCACGTGTTGGAGTACTGCTGTAGCGTCCCGACGTCGAGGCGGATCGACTGCTTGATGATGTCGTCTTGGCCGTCGGGCACGAGGAAGGACCAATACGAGAGATGGACGACCGAGGCCATGACTACCACGCACGTGAAGAAAGGTGTGTGGTAGACTAGCGGGCCGGGCAGTTTGATCAGACTGGAGATGTTTTCGGCAGAGGTCAGACACTTTGCGGTGTGGATTTCGCGTGTCTGCGTTGGGAGGAGCACTTGGCCTGGTTGCACGCAGATGTTTACGTTCTCCACCTTGCCGAAGCCGAGACTGGAGCGCGGGCGGTGCAGCATGATGGTGCTTCCGGCGTTGACCATGTGTGCTTGGAAGAGTACCTCGTCGATGTGCCCGTGGTTGTTGACGATCTCAAGCTTAGAGGCGGGGAGGTGCAGACGCCAGTTCACAAGGTAGGAGTCTACCACGTCGACGGCATGGTATTCGAACTGGCTGTCGAGACGCGCAACTTCGAACACTTTGCCCAGGATGCGCATTGCATCGATGAGGTAGGTAAAGGACGAGAAGGTTATTTCTTCGCAGGCGAAGGCTGATTCGTCATAGTCCTGGAGTGTGTGGGGGTATGGGATTTGCTTGCATGGGGTTAGCACATATTATATAAGTGCAGTATGATAGGACCCACAGGTAGGTCAACCATTGGAGAGACACGAAAGAAGGCGGAAGGAATGTATGGAGAAAAAAAAGCGATAGTATCTCTTCAAGCGCGCAGTTATGCGTCCAAGAGTTTGCAAGTAAGAAGTTCGAACCGCACTCACCCCTGAGAAGTATTGTTCATCCTCGCAAGGTAGAGGGACGTCGGTAGCGACGTCCTTCAGCCGGAACTGGACGCCTGGGTTGACAGCTGTCAACATCCCGTTGACCGTGTACGTTGACCACCAAGTTCGTCTCCAGCTCTCTTCCAGGATTCTGTCATTGTTCCCATTTACGATGGCGAAATCCATGCGGTTCATTCCAATCTCCAGCGTCAAAGAATGCACCATCTGAAAGATCTGAGCCGACCTGGAGACTTCGTTGTTTGCATGAAGCCCAATAGAGTACAGTAATAGCGCCTGGACGGAATACCCATCTCTTGGAAATTGGCCGCTATCAATGGTCCGGTTCAATGCTTCTCGGTACATGTCTGTCGGCATCTCGGCAAGGTAAAACGATCCGAGATACTGTACGGCATACTCCAAAAGAGGCGCTCTTCTCTCTTTGAAGAGCTGTACTAGTCGGTGTTCAGGAAGACAGAAGGGGTGAGATTTGTAGAAGTAATGGAAAAATGCTTGGATGGTTGTTGGAGGCCCCAGATGGCCAAACTGGTTCAGTCTTTGAGAGCCATTGAGATTGAGTTGCGTGTTCGCACTCGGAGGGGTGGTGAGGCCGACGTTGGTCGGGGTAGCGCTCAGCTGATTGGCAAGAGCTAGCTCAGTGCTGAAGGAGAACTCGGGTGACAATGACTGCACATTGCTGGGCGAGAGATTGGTGTTGAGTAAGGGACCTTGGAGCATTGCATTTGCATCTTGGCCTGCTAGATGTCAGATGACGAGTGCTTGGGAGGAGGGCGGAGACGGACCGGCACGCTCGTCGTTCTCTCCAGGCTTCCTCCTCTTGCCCTTCCAGCCGCGCCGTGACTTGATATAAGTACATGGTACGTCATCGGCTCTACAGCGTGAGCATCGTACACCTCCATCGCATTTGAGATGGCGGTTGCGACACGGCTGGCACGCAACGGCTACGGCCGTCCGGGCTTGGGCTGGACCCGAGCCATTCTGGCCGTTTTGGGAGTCCCTTGAGCCGCTGTCTGACCTGGGAGTGTGGACAGGTGAAGTGCTGCTCTGCTGGCTGTCCTGAGTGGTAGAGCTTGCCGAGGGCGACAGATGTAGCGCCTGAGGCGAGTCGGCGGAGTGCTGGGCTTGGGCCCAAAAGGCGGGATCCACCGCAGCCGAGACGGCGACGTTGGACGGCGGATACGGCTGCTGCCAGGACATGACGAGGCCGCCAGGCGCGAAGTACGATGTACAGCAACGAGCTCTGCGCGGGGAGTCGTCCGAGGGGGCGCTGGGACGCAATCTGGGTGCGGAGTGAATGTCGCGCAGCGGACGCGCATTGAAAGCATGGTCCACGGGTGCGGGCCTGTCACGTGTCGCTTAGCGCTGTGCACTTTCCAAGTTCCAAGGGCATCGCGCAGCCGAAGAGGGCGAAACGCTGCAAACATCACACTTGTCACTCCCACGCTCCTAGCTCTTTGTTACCACCCCCGTGCCACGCGGACGCGCGTTTGCCCACCCGATTGTCTGCAGCGCGAGCCGCTCGACGCTGCTTCGGTGAGGGCCGAGCATGTTCGATTGTCGCACCGCGTCGCGAGTGCGCGGGGCCGCGGCCACCCGGCGGTATCGCGTGGTACCGCTCAATTCCCGCGGGCAACATTCCGACGTTAGGATTACACGTTGAATGCCACCCGGCTCCACTTTGGACACCACTTGACGGAGCCGGGAGCATCTAGCTGCGCCACCTCACGCCAGCGGTGCGAACAGCTCATCTCATCAGTAACGGCGTCGCGAGCTAGCGATAAACTCTACTGATAGCACCGCAAAACATCATTGCTCCCCGCAAGTACCAGTACACCCGGACCCAAGTCTTGAAACCGTCTTCATTTGTCATCTTGTCCCCGCAGTTCAATGGCCCGCTCGCATCAAATTCAACACTGGTAGTCCAGGGTCAAGAGATATGCTTGGATTGCGCCCCTCCCACTGAAGAGAGAAGAGCTATGACGCTAGGATATGTATTGGACGCCCAAACACCATGCTAAGCCCCCAGAATCGCCTCTACTATGTGAAGTTCTGGAAGATGGGTATCAACCCACAGAAGCGTACTGAAAAAAACTCGACCACCGTTTTTCGACACTAGCACTCCATCTCATCAGGTACCGGACACCTTCCCTTGGTGAAATTCCACACATCCCTCGAACAGTCCTCCAGCGTCTTCCTTGCCTTCCAGGAAAGTTCGCTCTCGGCTCGCTGGACCTCCGCCACGCAAAAGCCCACGTCACCAGCCCTCCGGCCTACTTCGCGTACTGGGATTACTCTGCCTGAAGTGGCCTCAAGGCTCTGGTGTACTTCACGTACGGTATGGCCTCGACCAGTACCTAGCAAGTGTCAGATTTGTTTGTTGGAGAAGAGTCTCCCACGCGGAGCATATCTTTTCACGAAAGCTGGCACAACATACCAAGGTTATAGGCGCGGAAGGGCGCTTTGATACGGCCCGCCGCCGACGCCGCCAAAGCAGCGATATGGCCTTGGGCAAGATCTACTACGTGGATGAAGTCTCGTACAGCGGTTCCGTCCGGAGTATTCCAGTCCGTACCGAAGATATCCAAGACTGGCTTAGTACCCGTCAAGACTGTGGCGATTACGGGGATGAGATTGCTTGGTTTTTGGCGAGGATCTTCGCCAAGCAATCCAGATTCGTGGCATCCAACCTAAACACCCTCGTCAGTTATGCACGCAAATTTATACATGGGACCTCTTACTGGATTAAAATATCGCAAGGCCGTGATGGACCACGACGGATCGGATCGCGCAATATCGGCCAAAATCGATTCGCACATGAACTTCGATCGGGCATAAGGGGAGGTGAGGCCCATCACTCCGGGAGTAGCCTGCCGCTCGAATCCTTGATTGTCGTAAAACGTCTCGGGATGATGTGCGCAGAGTTCCTCACGTAGTGGAACGCCGCAGTTGGCGCCTTCTCCATACACTGTTGCCGAGGACGAAAAGACAAAGTTTTTGACGCCGAACTCCTCAAGCAGGCTGAGGAACTCTACCATCCCGCACACATTGTTTTTATAGTACTTGAGCGGCATTCGGATGCTTTCTTCGACCGACTTGTAAGCAGAAAAGTGAATCACGCCGGAAATTCTGGACTCGCGCCTAAGCGTGGGTTCTGGCGCGTCTTCCGGTTCCATGTCGATACCAGAATCCGTACGTTGCAAATTCGAGTACGGGAAGCGCGCAGACTGCGATGCAACAACTGGCTTGCTGCAAACGGTGTACGTCGAATAGCTTGCGAGTATTGATCTCATGAGAGGGCTTCGGTAGTCGAGTTGCTGAAAGTGCAGTGCCGGCACTGGCTTGTTCAGCGTGGCGAAATGCTCGGTCGCCAAGGTTTGTGTGCGTTGCAACACGCTGTCGTAGGAGTTGCTCAAGTCGTCGATGACCAGGACGTTGTAGTTCGCCTTCATCAGCTCAAGGACGGTATGAGAACCGATGTACCCGAGACCTCCCACCACCATTATGAACGAGGATGGGGTATCCTCTCCTAGATCAAGAGGATCTGCCGTAACATCTTCGTCGAAAAGGACCGATTTCTGAGTGTCTGGAGTATTGATGCCCTGAGGCGATTCGATGACTGACGATGAGAAGCTAGAAGGAGATGACGCCCCGGTCTCTGGGTTCAAGCAACACTCCATGATGAGATCAAAAACTCAATGGTTCAAAAGAGTGACAATTCAATTCTCGACGTTACCCTAGAACCGTGTATGCAATTGTCTTATATATGCCGAAGCTTTGAAAAGCTCACGAAGCATGGCCCGATTAGGCAGAACACATTCGATGCAAGTTTTTTCCAGTACCGCTCAATATCGTTTGCGCTGAGCCGCCCTTGGCATGTTCCGGCCGCTTCATCCCGATTCATTCTCGAATATAGTTCTTTCTCGGTTACATCCCTGTACAATTTGTATGGCTTCACATTGGACTACGTACTCGCCATATCGCGCGCAAGACTGCAGTCTCCAGGTGCTTCTATTGATTTTGTGGAACATGCAAGGGGACAATGCTCTACAGAAAAGACGCGCTTCCTCGTCGCTTATGATCTAAATGTAGGTCCAGATCTGCAGTCTCTTCGCCTTTTCCACTTAACCTCCACAGATCTAGGCGAACTCTTCCAATGTGCGCCTCCAGAACGCTATCCGGTTGCTGAATCCTTTCGGACTGGCGTGGCTCAGTATCCGCAAGCAGGAAGCCATGCACACGTGCACGATTAGCCATGGGCGCCTCCGTGATTCTTCCGCTCTACAATTCCCCTCGGCCGGATCGTGGGCTCCAGAACGTCGAATTACGCCATATCTCGGGACGACCCAACGAGTTCCACAAGCTGACCAACTAAGGGCATCATCGTGTCCACGAATGCAAGTTACGGCACTCGTGCACCCGTATTGTGGACCAGGCGAAACGCTGCTGCCGAAAGGAAGACTATTCGTAAGCCCTTCGGAAATTTTATGCATTTGATGATGTCCGCAATATCGGTTATGTGCCTGCCTCGTGGTGCTCGAAGAATCCGAGCTCGGTACTCGATGCAGCCGTACTGTACTCTGCAAGGGGCTTGTAAATCCTCGCTGGCAATGAACAGGACCGAAATGGCCACGCGTTATATTTCACAGTCTCATTTCCACGGATCATTCCACAGCTGTTTATACAGAACACGGGTTAATGGAGCGCTAACTTAGTAAGAAAAGTCCCCTTTCATTTCGGCATTGAGCATGGCAATGCTTGTGCTCGCACCAAAGGACGGTATGAGAAACGGACGGTTCTGCCTACCCCATCACCACGCTCTCTCCCCGTTTTTGGCATCCGACAACTGAATTTTCAAAGATTCGGCACTTCGAAGTTCACCTCCAGAAGTGCATCGTAGGGCATGATCTAAAGTACGGCCTGAGGTGACGAATTCCAACGCTTTCGCGAACCTTACAGTCGTCCTCGGGGATACTTTCGCCGGTGGGACAGATTGTGCAGATTTACTTGCTGTGTCAGGCATCCTCACAATGCACGAACTTGGCAGTAAAGTTACATCTTTTCAACATGATAAACGGAGAGCCGCTATTACGCTCACACCCCTTTTGGGATGCGTAGTGTTGGACTCATCAAAACATACAATTACACCAGCTTCCGTTCACACCCATCCGTCTCCGTTCACAGCCTGGGCCCCTTCTTTAAAGTGTGCTTTTGTTGAGCGAAGAGAGATCCTGACGTGATGAAGCTGCTCTGTACTAAAAATATCACGTTTGGGAAAGAAGCATCATTCTGTTCGTCAGCACTACGACCGTATACTGACCGGGATTCGGAATGAGTATTCCAACTAATGAGAACGCTTCAATTAGTTCAAGTGTGCAATTCATGACATGCAGTCGCACGTCATGTTCCTAATCAACTTCGTCAGGACATCATCGACTAGCATGCGGCATCGGATACACAGTGCTGGTAGCCACTCGCATAAACTTACACCCGTATGGGACTGGACGATGAGGTGAGATCGTGAGATCGGTGCAAGGCGACTGAGGTGGTTTACTGTTCGCTCGAGTGCGCGGACCGTGAGACCGCCGGCAGAATCTGCAGTCCCTGAGCGATACAAAGGTAGCATCAGGAACAAGAATAGTCGGAGCTTGGAGATGTGCGATGGCGGGACAAGCAACGATCTACACGCTTTCCCCGCGAAAACGAAGAGGCTTCACCCAGGCGCCGCGGGGCCTCTCGCTGCTTTTACAAGTTCGCTCCAGGGAGCCAAATCCTTGACCAAACCTAGCACTAGCCCTTGCCGTAATGCGCTAAATTCGCGTGATCACTCTAATTCAACCCTACCTCTTCATCTTTTCTTGCATCCAAACGACAGCGGCGAACCCCTTCCCTGGTGCCGGCTGACGCCTGGGCGCTTTTTTTTCTCGTATACAGCCTCAATCTGCGCCCCACAAGTTGCAGCAAAGCTCTTCGTTATGCATTCTCGGTGTTGACGTGGCGTTCACTGCCGGCCACGGTGCTGCTCCGGAGTTTAGAACAACACCTAAGCTCCATGCTTACCGATTGCAACGCGCTCGTCATTTTGGGATTCCTTTTTGGTTCCCCTGAGCCAGATTGCGAAAGTTTCTGCGACCGTTGGGGCTATCCGGCCAAAGACATCTCGTGTACGAGCCCAGCAGACTGGAGTACATACCTTAGTCACTCCTTCGACAGGTCTTCGCCGGCCACTACACCAGTTCGTGTGCAGCGCCTCGTTGTACAGCACCGAATTGCTGCATCGGTCTGCGTCACTCTTAGTACCGAACTACACAGACCGGCCAGACCCTGAGCACCATAGAGCGCACTGCTATTTATGGACACGATCTGTACATGTGCATGCATGCATCGACTCGCCACAGAGACTTGTGGGATGTAGCACACGGTTCTGCAGGCTTCATGCTCAGCTCTGACCCGGCTAGAGCACACCGTGCAACGGATCTGTTGCTCATGCATGCGAAGGAAACGACGATGCCGGTCTCAAGCTTTTTTTTTAATCGCACTGACGCCCTGCCATATACTACCTCTTGCCATCACTCGTTATTCAGTTTGGGTGGTGAGAGTCGACAAATCATCAAAAATAATCATCCGATGCTTGACAAATGGCATACGAGTCCGTACTCTCGTCCCGCGTCCTCTCGTGATCTCGCATGCTGTAATTTACCAACAACGATTTTTCACCTGGACCAACTTTGACCCGGATGCTTCAGCATACGCATGCTGGTGCAGCCGCCAGGGGTGTACACCAATCGAAGAGAGTCGGACAGCGAGCGTCCCGCGGCAACACTAAGAGATGGAGAGACTCCATTCGCTTCCTCGACCCAAGATATACTGCAGTGGGCCTGAAGAATCTTGGCGAGTTTGCCTGTGCGCACGGTCGACCTGAATCCCCTGGCTCTGGCCAAAAGTGTTGTATATTGGCGAGGTCTACTATAGTGACTAGCAGAGAACACGATGCACAACGCGGTTCCCATTTCAATCGCAATAGGGAGGGCCACTATGACACCACGAACATGTACAATTAGCGCAGCACCTAAAGCTTCTTGTCCCGACCCGTAAGCTTCTGGAAAAGCTTAGACAGTTTGTATTGACTATTGATGCAGAACCTTTTACTAGGTATTTTGAAAATTGGTCCCTGGCCCTTAAAGCTTGGAGATTAGCGTAAATACTACTTTATAGCTAGACCTCCTGACTTATTAGCGCCTATCGAACTGCAGGTTGGGAGCATTATTTCCGGTTGGACATCGGACCTGACTTGGGTTGTCTGGTACTCTCATTAACCACATGTTACAGCGAACGAGGTGAAAAGACCCAGACACGAGCGTAGCCAACCGATCTCGACGCTCGCACCGACGCATGGAAACAAAATACTCACATTTCCCGAGCTTCTGGTCCGCTTTTCGTGCACTCAACAATATTTCTAGAATCGGGGACGCGTACAATTCGGCCCGTACTGCGCAGCGAGAATATCTTCTTTGGTCGGACTCGCAACATGCAAGCGCCCTGTGAAGCTACTTTTGTGTAGATCCCCACACCCCGAGATCTGGTACGATTCTACCGCCTTCAACCGTCTGGTGGGACCCTGGTATTCTCGGCTAGCGCGGGAGGCATAGCTTCGATCTAGCAATTTACCCGTGGTGAGGTGGCTTTCGCACATTGTAGCCACTTTGCTTGGCTCCTTAAGACGATGCAGTGCTACATCGGCAGCCTTGGGCTTGCTTCGTTGGTCGCGGCCGAGCAGGGAATATAGGAGGTCGGTGTTAAGATGAGGGGTCTCCGGCTTGCCACGAGCGTAGCGCTACGGATTTGCGGAAGTTGGGCATACTTGGTGGCATACTTCGTAATGCCACTTCCATGAGCGCACGCAAGAGTGTCTTACATGCGGTTCAATGTCAGTTGATCAACAAAAACAAAAAAATGATGTGAGGAATTCCGATCCTTTTCAACGACCTCGCCTTCTTTAGAGGCCTACCGCCTTGCCAGCCTTCCTCCACGCTTGATGGATAAAGCTTTTGCTATGCCAAAATTGGGCTTTGTCTTGTCTCATTCTTGAGTGTTGAAGGCTTCTGCTCCAAGATGCTTATGCCTGTATCCCTATTCCCCACACGCTGTACAGTGTACCCCCCGCAGTTTCCACCCTCTGGCATTTTTGGCAAAAGTCTGAAACTAGGGTTTCCTGGTGCCGGTTGCAAGCTCAAGCGTAGAACGAAGAAACGCCGACGAGCTCGCCAGGGATGAGTTGAGTATGAGCAAAGACATGAGAGTGAGCAAGGTGGAGCCTTCTCGAGTTCTGTGCTTGGAGTTATGCAGGTGACTTCTCTCCGATAATTGCGTGACGCGCGCGTACGTGCGAGAAGGTCCCTTCTGCCGATCCTCCTGTGCTTATCCTCGTCAACCGCGAGACCTTTGCAAGACTCCGTCCGAGTACCACTCCACTCCCTTTCCGATGCCGAGTGCATTGCTTCCCATCTAGCCTCTTGCTCACCAATCACGACTCGTCTTTGTTATTCTGACTCACCGCCGTAACCTTGACATCACGGTCACAATACTCCACCCAACCATCCAAAACACCATCTTCTTCAGCACCGTGCTAAACCCCTCCCTTCCCTTCGCGTCTCCCTCGTTCCCACAGTACCTGTCCACCGTAGTCTTCCTAAGCCCATTATTCCCTCCAGCACCATCGGGATACTCGATGTGAAACACAGGCTTCCCCGCGTCGATGAAGGCGTGAAAAGTTTCGCACTCGCTTTCATCGACGCACTGCTCGTTTACGGAGAAGTGCGCCATGGGGAGGACCGCGGGGATGATATCGCCCGCGTTTTTGAGACCCAGCGTGAGGTTCAGAGGCGCGGTTAGATTGGAGAGGAAGGTTATAAAGGCGATGCTGTCGTCTTCGGTTAGGTCGAGGCCGTTTTGGTTTTGCTATCCACATGTCAGTTGGTTGCTGGTGTTTTGATGCTTCTATTTATGCGATGGACATGTAAGGGATCATCGAAAAACAAACAAAAAACTCACATAACCATCTACATTATCCGGATCCACAGCGTCGCACCCCTTCTCCCCCGCAAGCCGCACCCTCTTCTCCATAATCCCGCGCACATTCCCGCTCGACAGCCGCAACCACCACCGCTCCCCCGGCCACCCAACCAACTCCTTCCCCAGATCCTCTTCGGCAAAGGCGTCCGAGTCCGGGCGCCCAGGCTCGTAGCTCCCCGCCGCTGAAGTAACAAATGACTTTCTTGCCGAGGCGGTGCAGGGTGTCGATCGTCTCCTTGGGCGTGGTGAAGAGGTCGATGTCGTAGACTGCGACGTCGGGGGTGATGGATGGGGCGTCTTTGGCGAGGAGGATGGGGGAGGAGAGGATGATTTGCCAGGTTGAGTTTACGCGGGGTGTCCAGAGGGTTTTGTTTGGGGGTGGTGTCGAAAGCGGAGAGGGGGTTCCATCGCTTCCGTTGTTTTCGTCGTCGTCGTCGTCGGGGCTGTCGTCGCGGCCCGAGGGTGAGGCCTAGACCTAGACCTAGACCTAGTGCGAGGGCGAGGACGACGAGGGTGGCTGCGCTGGCGAGGAGGACTTTGCGCCGGGTAGACCAGGGCCGCCGCGATATGTGTTGTTTCTCAGACATGTTGTAGTGTGTCGGTGCGCAATCGATGAGGAACAAACCAAGGTATGTATCGACGACTTTTCGCCAACCAAGAAACGCGTGAAGCGGAAGGGATACTGCAATTAGAAATGATGGGCAAAACTTCCCTAGCACACACCAGTGACGACGCGTGCAAAAAGACTATACTTTCTAGGTAGTCCAGCCAGACCTTAAGACTCCCTTTCCCCTTCGCATCGAGGCGCAGTCGCGGGAGATCCCATACTAATCCGAGTCTGGGAAAAGCTTAGCGCTGTGTAGCGTTGCGGGATTAGAGAGCTTGTGGCTGTGTAACATGCATACGTACGGGAAGGAAGGGCGAGGATCTGCGCCCGGGTACTATGCGGGTATGTATACCATAGGGGCGAGGCTAAAATGGGATGGATGCGGGGTGGACAACACAAAGCGAACAAATTCTTGCTCTACTAGTACATGTACACAGAAATCCCAACCACCTCAAAACCACCACCCCTAGAACTACCCATCTAAATGAAAACATCTAAACCACAACCTTGCAAATACTAATATGCACGAATTTCTCGCCAACAAACAACACAATATCGTGGCTGTGGCTGTGGCTGTGCAGCGTGCTCAGATCTACCAGTGCTACCGAATTCGGCGGCACTCAACGCACAGACCCCACTCAACGCACAGTTTGAGGATAGCCACCACTATTACTTTTGAAGCTGCAGAGCTCTATATATATCGTAAAATCACTAGATTTTTTAGAGTAGCATTTGCAGAAGCTTGATAAATCGATTGGCAACGATAAACTACGTGTGATACCTCTGTGGGAGGCGTACTTTGCGAGTGCGCGTTGATGGGCCGGATGCCTCCACCACCCCTTCAATAACTAATAGATCCTCAACATCAACCTCTAGGTCCTCAATAACATGAGCAGGAGGTGCAGGAGCCTCGAGGCTACGCGCCTTACCCTTTTTGGCCAATTGTATATCGGTCCTAAGTTGCTTTTCAGCTGCGCGCGCAAGTAGATCTTCTTCGCGCTCTGCCGCCTTCCTCTGCTGTTCTTGCAACCTAACCTCTTTTGCAGCCATCCTTTTCTGCGCCCTCTACTCAAGCATAGCCTGTTTTTTCTTCTTCTGCTTTTTCTGCTCCTTAGCTAGCTTGTCGCGCTCCTTCTAGTGTTGTAGTTCTTCTGCTTTAGCGTCTTTTTCAGCCTGGCGATTGCGGGCAGCCTTAACTTTTAATAGCGACTAGAAGACGGCGCCGCTAGCGTAATTCTTAGAGGGTTCAAGTAGTAATGCCTTACCACCACGCTTACGGCGCTTCTTCTCATTAAAAAGGGCATCTCTAAGGCGATCGTTTTCGTGCTAGATAAGCTGTTTCTGAGTCGCTATTGCGTGTATTGTGTGAGACAGCTGCGAGAGACGCGTTTATCATTAAGATCCTCAACTACCTGTCGTAGAAGTCCTTTAATTTTTACGCCAATCGCTTGCAGAGAGTATTGACGACGTGCTATCGCTGCTTAATGGCCTCTTAGGCTCTAGATCCTTAAATTTCTTTAATATAGTGTTGCTATTTAGCGGAGAGATGCTAGTAACTTTGAAGGCGTTAATAATTGTTTCTTTGGCGAATGCAACTCTGTATGCCTTATAGAAGAAGCGGAAGAAGTCGCGCTTAGTGATAGATGTGAGTCCTTAGCTGTTGTACATGAATTCGGAGAGCTCTTTTGTATGCAGCTGAAAGAGGCTTAAAAAGGCAGACATCTAGAGGCTGTAGCGTATAAGTTAAATGCGGCGGGTAGATAGCTAGGAGGATTCGATTTTAATTGCAGAACTCGATAAACTCTATAGTAACGTGTGAGCCATGCCCATCAAGAATTAGGAGTCGATAGTCGCGCTTTGCCTTCTTCTTAGTCTCCTCTTAAAAGCACCTCTTAAGCCAGGCAATCCCAAGTTCGTTGTTTGTCCATCCAGATGGTGATAAGGCGAAAAAGGCCTAGTGCTCTTAAGGATTGAAATCTTGTAGCTATGTGTCCTAGATATTGCCAGAAGCCGCCTAATATATTAGGGCAGGTTTAAGAGAGCTGCCATCGGCGCATATACAAGCTATCGTCGTTATCCACTCTCTATTGCCGTCCTAGAGTACCTGCTTAACGCCTCCTTGCTCATATCGCTGTCGAGAGAACACGCGCTTCATTTTTGACACTACCCCCCATATCAAGAAGCCCTTCTCATCCATATTGTATATATTTTGACGGTGCGATGTTGTACTGCTTAATCTTATCGTCTAAAAGCTTAAAATAGAGGGCGTATTTGAAGGCTGAATCGGCTTTGTAGCGCTGGCTATCGATGCCAGATGTCTATCGCGATATAAGGTCAATTTGATGCCGCGCAATGTAGCGATTAACCTAGTGATTTCCTGGCTCTTAATGTGCTATTTCTCCAGCGAAATTTCGTATTATCTCTCTCGTAGGGGGTAGGCCTTGTACACACAGCTTATCAATGTACTGTAGTAGCTGTTTTTCCTGTGTATTGTTGAGGAGTCGCTTTTTTTCGGCCCGAGTTGCATAGGTGCCCTGAACCCCTCGATAGCGCTTCGCTTCGAGAGCCGCGACCGCTCAACGCCGTACTCCCGAGCAACCTGGGATATATTAGGACGTTCTCCTAGCTCCAGGGATTTTAAAGCTTCAACAGCTGCGTCGATCGGGTCCATATTGGTGGAGTTATGAGGTGTTGAAAATATACGATTTTTAGTGTTAACTGTGCGTTGAGTGGGGTCTGTGCGTTGAGTGGCCGAATACGGTATAAGACTTGGGGCTATAACATGTCTTACCTTCTCGAGCAACGTGGTAGCTGGAAAGCTAATTATCCACCTACAGTACTCGCGGTGATGCAAAGTCCGACATGCAGCATCAAATCTGCTGGCATTTCAGTATTCTGCCGGTAAGAAGGGGCTTCGGACCGAAGACGCGTGAGGGAATTGCGTAGCTATTTTGGGATCGGGATCGGACCGATCGTATGTAGACGAACAGGGATGACTCCCGAGCACGCGATGCGCACCGCCTGCGTCTAGAACCTTTGAACATATTTTGCAAGTCACAAAGATGGGACATGAAGATAGATTGCTACAAAATGACCGTAAATATGTACATGCGAAATGAAATCTAACTGCAGCCATGCTTGAGTAACAAATAACGTTGGATTGCGCATCTACAAATCGCGCCTTGCTTTTGGGTATAGCACCGTCTCTTTCTTCGTTTCTTCGACTCGCAAGCGAATGCTTTTTTTCTTTCCTTTTCCTCCTGCTGAATATGTACATTGTGCATTCTGTCTTCCATCTACAAAGGTATAGGCTTGGAGAATTTATACGTCCGCGCTTGCCCACTCATAGTGACCCAGAGTGTCAGCGGATCCGTACCAATCTGCTCCTTCGTCGCGCCCGTAGTCGATGGCGGCGACAAAGGCAGAGTAATGGGAATAGTGATGCCACACTTGTTGCCTCCAGCAGTATATACAGTCACGCTTTCAATGCCGTTGCCCGTCGGCAGTAGTCTGCCAGGTCAGGCTGGGTCGGCAGAGGTCGCGTGTTTGGCGGTTAAGGAACGCTGTGGCGAGGTCGTCGTGCTTGAGAGTTTTGAAGGGCCAGGTGGTGCTGCGGACGCATTAGAAGCTGACGTGGGAGTGGGAACGATGAAGCGTCTTACAGTCTCATTATTTCGGCGCTAACGGTTTCTACCCAGGCCATGAGGAGAGTAGTATTGCCCGCTTCGGCCATTGATGGTCGTAGTTGGGACATCGCTGACTCTAAGATTCGCTTGGTGGAACATGTAACTGTCAATCAGGTTAGAGCAAGGTTTCTCGACCAGTAGAGAGTTACGTACGAGTCCCAGTGCAAGCCCATCAGATTGCGCATGGCAGTGTCCCTAGCATTTATCAACAAATCTTCAAAGGTGCCTTTTCCACCAGAGGTGTTGATCCATTCCGCCAAAGTGCAGGCCGGAAGATCGCAGTTGTAGTAAATGATCGTAGCCCATCGAGGCATGACGTTGATTCCGGCAAAACCCATTGCCAGCCACAGTCGTGCTGAGAGGCCAGAACCGGTTCTGAGTGTTCAGCAGTAGCGGCCTAGTGTTGTCGCCAACGACATTGACAATTCCGTTATCCTTCCAGGCCTTGAGGGCGTCCCCCGCATTATGCAATCCAGTGATAGCTGGTGGAATGATGCCCTTGGGACTAAAGCGTGAAGCTGCCTCTAGACCGACTTGCTTGAGCCATGCCTGGTTGAATGAGATTTCTTTGGATGCGTCGGAGTAGGTTGCATTAGTAAGATCCTCGTGTGTACTGCTAGCAATTAGAGAAATTTGTGAAAGAAGGAGGCGTAGAACTCACAAGGTATGGGAAATGTGTGCAAAGGCATCGCGATTCTCCTCTTCAGCGAACCAGTTCTGAAGCTCGTCGATCTCATTACATTCCAGAGACCAGGAATATTCAGTAGGAGTCGTAGGCCATATGTCTTTGCCAGTGCCCGGTGGCTTGGTGTAGTCAGGAGGCCCGTCGATTTGATCGGGATACTCGATGCCACTACTCGGGATGCAAGATTGTTCGCCCGCAGTGGTGTCCGTTGCAGCCTCAATAGCGCCGTTCCCATTATGTCCAATTTCCATGAAGTATTCGGAGCCTTTCGGCATCTTGGAATTGAGGGTTGCTTGCCAATCGACGTGCGCGCTTAGATCGTCAGGTTTGCAGCGGTACGACTGCCCTGCGGGCGTGTATAGCGGGGTCTCCAGGAACATGTCATCCACCTGGGTGCTGAAGTAGAGCCTGCGGAAGCCAACATAAAGACCTCTTGTGATCCAGTTGATCCATGCATGCTGCAAATAATTCGCGGATGGCGCCCAGTCAAGAGCAAATGGCATGAACCATGCCATCTGCAGGCGACTGCCAATCTGGTTGATGACACCAGCGGTACCAGAATCACTGAATCTCGCAAATTCCCACGCTATCGAAGAGTTTGTAATTTGTGCTGGGCTGTGGAAAATGTTGGCAATGCTCATTTTCGCATTCCTGCCCGGTCTGTTAGTCATCTGCATCTGCATATATTAACTGCATCGAACGACCAGGCCGTGCAGAAGATGCTCGAAATTAGAGCGTAAGATATGTGGCGACGTACTGTTTCAATCCTGCGGTATAAAAGCCGGTGACGTTCGTAAAGATCACAGGTTCGTCTTTGACGTTGCCACCGAGACTGGCGACGCCGAAGTCGCTCGTAGGAAATACGTCCAGTCGCACCATGCGCACACCAAATTGAGTCTGATAGTTCCAAAGCTGGTTCCATTGTGCCCGCGTGAGGGCGCTGTAATATTGGTCGCCGTAGTTGTAACCAACCTCACTCACCACTACGATGCCGCCATAGCTTCCATGCGTAGATGAGGCATTGAGGATGGGAAGGCTGCTAACACCAGCTTGGGGAACGGTGACCACCTCGAAAGGTATGCCATAGCCTTGTAGACCAGATGTGGCACCATTGAGTGCGGAAGTTGCGTCGCGTGCGAGGACAAGGATTGTGCTAGAGACCGTGGCAGCCGAAATGGCAGCTATGGCTGACTCGTTTGCGAGTACATTCTGAGAAAACAGAACAAGCACGGGGAGAACGAATGTTCGCAACAACACAAGGAAGAAGGACGGCGCCATTGCGTGGAGACAATGTCGAGGAGCAATGACGCGAAGATGTACAACCTGGGGCCTTCTGGCCGTATTAATAAAGCTGGACTCGGTAGAAATATTGCGTTGACTATCGGACAGTGGCCAGGCAAAGGCCCGGACGAAGCATAGAGAGGCCTATACGCACAGGCGAAGAACTATCGATTTGCAATGCTCACTCATGTGCCGCTACGGATTCCAGAACCGGGCTGGAACAATGACGCGGCATGAAGCCTTCACCTGACAGCGTGCACTGCAACTCCGAATGCAACACGGAAGCTGCACTAGCAACGAGAGGTAGCGTACGTGAAGAACGGGTGGCGCTGAGTGGATATAGTTGTGCAGGGTTCTTGGCAGACGCCCGTCTAACGAAGATGGGGAAATTTCATGCCACGTGCGGACACCCTCTTTAGCTACTCTCAGAGGAGGGAAACGGGGCCATGAAGGCTTGCGTCGAGTATGCACGCCGGCGGTGCGTGCAGGAGAACAACCGGGAACACATCAGCCCATGCAGGCAAGACCTGTGGAGATTACCAGATGGAACCCAGACCACATGTCCAGTGTCGTCTCGGGGGTGGAGATTCCCGCAGAGTTCCAGTGCCGTCGGCTCTTCATCGAGCTGGATTGAATATTGAATATCGAAGCCGACGCGTCCTCGACCGGAGAACGTGCCCTACCCTGCCGCCACGCAAGCTCGCCGTTTGGCAAATTGGGGCATCATATACAACCCTGCAGGTAATATCGGAAAAGGGCGAAGAATGGCGCTGTGCAACGTAGAGGCAGGAGAGCAAATATTAACGACATGAGGTGTGAGGTGTAGACGAGGTCAGGCTAAAGGGGCGATGCCGGCTCCAGTTAAAACGGCAAGGCGCACGGACTGGCGCTAGCGGGTCGCCCCTGGCCCTGTTCAGCCTCCCCCAACATCGTCAAGCCTCTCCACCCTCGTCTCCTTATACTACCGGCGATGCCCCGCAACCCAAGTCGACCGTCGACGATAGAGTGCTACTGCACGCACGCCGCCTTGGCTGCCGATGCCGCTCTCCTGGCCTCAGCTGCCTAGTGCCCGGTCGAAAGGCTCGGCTCGGCCGCTGCCAGATGCACTCTACGGCCCGTCCCTCACTGCCCCTTCCCTCAGCCCTTCAGCCGCCAAGCTCAGCTTTACGAGCTTCTCGAAGGATGGCAATGCTTCTTCGATGCAGGTCATGTCTAGCGGCAGACCTGCCCGCTGGTCGCCCGTGCGGTTAGCTGGCGTTGCTGCTGGATGGGCAGCAAGCCACCTAACTACCTAGTACACCTACCATCTACCTGAATCCGTCCCGATCATGAACTGGCTATCATTGTGCCGGCGCTTATATGTCAAAGCACCATGCACCTCCTACGATTGCGAAGTTTTGCCCACGATTTTCTGCCCTTGGTCGTCCTGGGTCGCCAGCGTCGTCTACCATGCAACACTGCCTTTTTGCCCAGTAGTCATGTCTCTGTTTCCCATTTCCCATTTGTCAATAGCACACGCACTATAGGCTACCATTCCATGTGTTGGAACTTGGTTCAAGATTTCCCTGGCCTGAACGCGCCCGTACCCTACCCTCGAAACGCGCACACGGCCAGTGACGGCGAAGGAGAAGAAGCCATGCCCAACATTCTCGGCATCACTGCCTTCGGCTCCGGTGTGGCTTTACAGGAATGGTGGGAGTGGATTCTCGTAGCGATACTGGCGGCGAGTGGGCTGTTTGGCATAGTTGCACTTGTGTGGACCTCTTTCAGCACCATCCGACAACTCTTGCGGGTAAGGAGCTATGAATCAAAGGGAAGCACATGGCTGATCTTTTTTACCAGTACGAGACCGACGAACCCCCCTTGCCGCACTCGGTTCAGGAACGGTTGCTCCTGCTGTCTCACACTGCGCACTTGGTTCGGCCCAAGTATCCTCTCCCCAAAAAGCCATCGTCTTTTGGTGTATACCTCGGCTTGCTTAGCACGCCTGTCACAATCGAGGAAAGACAGATATTAGCGGGATGGGATATGGTAGTGTTGGACCCTGGGGAACCGGGCGTCTTAGATGCTATCAATGATGAGAGTGTCACGCTTGGACCACACATCATTACGCGGCTAGATCTTTTGAAAGTCCTCCCGTTTTTGGTCAAGGATAACGAGATCGATATGTTGAAGGCCGTTCACCTAGTCTCCATGGTGCTTAGTGATGCTATACGACGACGACCCAACCAGCGGAGATACTGCACTGGCGTACTCATCGCTGGTTGGGAGGAGCGAATATCCATCCGAATGCTAAATGGCCTCGCCAAGCTCTTCCGCGCGTACGGACTGGATGTATTTCTCGAAGTCAGTCCTCCCGATTTCCTCGATGATATCAAAAAGCTCAACTTGAATCGTTTTGCAGGTATGGTCATCAGAAATGGAACCATAATGCAGAACGGGGAACGTAGGGACTTCTTTGCAATGGATAAGATGAAAACGACTACAAAGGCGTTCGTATCTCAGGCATGTCTTCGGTCCTTCATCACAATGATGTGGGACACCATCAATGACGATGCCGATCTATCGCACGCAGTTTACGAGGAGAGCGCATATGTGGTGTGCAACTACCATGGCGCGATACCGTACTTCGGGCGGCAGTGCGCATTGAAAGATATCGCTGAAGTTCGTTCTTGTGAAGAGCCACTAGCTGCTTTCCAATGGCTCAAAGACCGGAGAGTTATGAATGTCCATGAGAAATTTCGGACGACCCGCGTGGTAAGTTGGTACTCAGTAATGCCTAGTATGTGCTAACGGAATGCAGCTCTCTTCTGAGTTTTCGAGCATTGTTGACGATTATCTCCCTCTACAACAAGTTTTTTTTCCGCTTTTGGGTAGCACGATATCTGGCTTAGACGTCTTCGAAAAATCTGAGTCGGAAGACAACTCCAGCTCATCCACGCTCACGGTCCAATTCCCGGAGATCGATCAAAATGGGGCCTTAATACCATTGGAGCCTACATCCCCCGTTTCAGCGTGCTTGAGCTGGAGTTCGTCAGTAGAAAAACGCATTGCGAACCCCTTATCCTGCTCATTCGCTGGCTCACTTTATGGCTCTCTGGGCTGTTTTCCGCTTGGTCTGGATGCTTCCCTGGACGACTTCCAGCACGTGCTCCGATCACAACAGCGTTTGCGGAAGTTGAACTTATTGAGCAAGCTGCCCGCGAAGCAATTGCACGAGGTTGCCAAAGACCTCACCACATACAGAACCTCAGCAAGTCGATATATACATCTTATACCAACCTCACGAGAGACCCTCTCTACTTTCGCAAACATTCTTGCACGGTCCAATGATGAAACTGATGACTATCATCAAGTTCGGGTGTATACTGGCCTTGATTCCGGCTTCCATACCCCAGCAGGCAGCCAATTCTGGGCGGTATGGGAAGCCGAGCAAAGAACTTCTACGCTCGTCATCTATATCTCTAAATCGGTACAGGACATTGCAGGTGCTTTGTTGCATACCTACCTGAGCAAATCGGGCTTCACCAGGTACCAATGCTTCCTTTTGGAGTACGGACTGAGTGAGCATCGCAGCGGGACTCGGCAACTCACAAAGCTTCCGCAGCGAATGGCGCAGGATTTCTCCCTGCTATCTTCGTCTGACCTTCTACTCTATTTGCAGCATATGCAATTCACGGAATGGGATGAGTCATGTCCATTGCTATCTTCGATACGGAACCAATGCGAAGAACTCCTCATCGACGTGCCCACATATCGGCAACTGAAAAAACTCGGCAATATGGAATATATTAGTGGGACGATAACAGACGAGCAACTCGTCAATGCGCGGATCAAATGGTATAGGCTTTGTCGCCTACCCTGCCTCGAGCGCCAGAATGCCCTAGCACTCTTCAGGCATATCGACTTAAACTTCCGCAGCGCCCTCTGGTGGCGCGATCACAGAAGCCTCGATACCATCACAGCTGCGATAGAAAAACTGACAGACAGGGCAGATATCGACTCGGTGACTGACTTCCTCTTGTTCTGTATATTTTGTGCAGCCAGAAAAGCCGGTTTCGAGGAGGTATACATCGAAGTATCAGATCGTAATCCGCTGTTCAACCAGTACTCTGACCAGAGCGCCGCTTTTGCAGAGCTTTTTGCCTTGGGATCGCGTTGCGAGGCCTACTTCGACATCATGCCCAGCGATATTGGCATCCTGCTTTCAAAAAGACATAGGGATTACTACAGCGAGCCAAATCACCAGCCACCAATGTGGATTTTCAATGCACCGTCTTTCGCTTCTGCGTATGCTGCAGCCCAGACAGACATTGATCCGGACCAGAAAGCCTCAGTTATGCCCGGGTATCGTCGCTTCACATTCCTTAGCGTGTTCGCCATACCAGCACTTGTTGGTGAGCCTCCAGATGAATATGGTTTTGACGCTTGCTAACTTGTGAAGATATCTTACTGCTTTCCACAACAGGCCATGGGCTTTACCTCAGCGCTTCTATGACTTATGAGCAACAAAAATATGCCACACTTGCCTTGATGACTTCGCTGCTATTGTCTGGAGCGATTGGAACCTGGATCTCAATTGGCGGCACCTACTACCTTATCTCCATGGCTTTCTCCGCGGCGAACATGTTCGTTTTGACTCGACTGATCGGAGGCTTCGCATTCACTCTTGCTGCCAGCCTGGTTGGATTCATCGTAATCGCGGCGGTTGAAGGACCGCGACCCGCGGCGATTTTCTTCTTCTACCTCTTCGGGCTAACATCTTATCTCTCAGTATTGGCCGTACTCTCTACTTATCAGATTCCTGGATCTTCCTTCCTCAATGGTCGGCGGGTCATCATCGCAGTTGTTCCCACGCTCATTATTTCTCCAATTATTACAATCTGGGTCCCGGGATACGATATCGTCATCTATCCTTGTGTCTTGTTCGTCTTCGTCACATTGCTGATTTTGGGTACACGACACGTCGCAACACAGTGGGTGACGTGGTATCATGATATCAAAACCCTCAACGACTCTGATGTAAAGGATTGGTATGTGCAGACATGCTCCAAAAGGGCAGCTTCCGCTAGCACTGCTCGCGTTTCACGTAAGTCCCTTCTACTCCTGTCCAAAGTAAAAATACTGATTACGGACTAGCAAACCGTCTAAGCAAGGAACCTCGAACCTCCATGGCTCCATCATCGTCTTTAGCACCATCGTCCGAGACCGCTCCTGATGCAACGGAACTCTTCTTTGGTTTGAGCGAGCCAGCTATCCTCTCACTATGCCGGACGGAGCTGTATAACGCCGTATCGAAAGAGAAAGGTCGCCACTTCTGGAATAGGCCGACTAATGATGTATTCGTTAGGCAGTTGGCCAAATGTTGGGACTCTACGCTTTTCCTGTTGGACTGGTATTGTCGACTCACAGACACAAAACGGCCTATTCCGTATAGTTCGACTTGGAATCTCGAGACTCAGGTCGCTCTAGAGAGCATGCAACAGTCACAAAAAGGCATACGCTTACACAATTCTTTCATCCATTGGCGCAACGCTGGCGACGAGGTGGGCTGTGGCATACTTTACTTCCTCGCAGCACTCATGGATCGTTGGCTCGAATTGGTTCACGGCGGTCATCTTGTAGGATTATCTACACAGATGAACACAACCTTACGCTTGTCGGTAGGATTTGGACTGGCATATTATCTGATTGGCGCCGTACTTCTGGACTACAAAGCTCAACATTTACATCAGCTATCCGAGCAAATGGCACCCGTTTCGATAGCGAGTGTCTCACATATACGGAATGCCAAATCCAACGACCAGAAGTTCCGCCGACATCTCTACTGGAATACGCTATGTCACTTCATTGGAGTCCATGTTTGGGCCTTGGCACTCAGTGTTGCACTGATCTGGATCTTCAACGGCTCCTCGATGGGCACGATCATGTTCCTGGCCTATGTCGGAGCGTACAGCGGTTTACTCCTATATCAGTACAACAAGATATTCTCCGGGCCCCATGCCTTGATGCCTCTCTTGGCCGCTGTTATCACCGGGTTTATCATTGGAAGTATTCTCAAGAAGGTATACCCGAGCTTCCAGTATAACAACGTTATCGCCCTAGCCATTGCAACCTGGACTGCAGCTTTTCTCTCATTCTACACGGCCAAACTTGGCCTGCCCGAAGCTTTCGATGTGAAAATTTGGATCTCTGAGAAACTGCAAGGCTTCAACCGCCATCCCAAGTACCCAAATGAATCATCGGACTCTGTTCACGTACGTGGACTTCCGTCTCGTTACAGGATTCATTGGTCAAGCACAGAGAAATTTCACTCCTATAACGGCACTGGTGCAGACGAACAATGGAGCCAAACCGAACTTCAAGCATTTACCGAAAAGCTACGTGCGGCACCAAAGGAGGATTGTTTCAGAGTCCTGCCATATGGTCATCCAGGAGACCAGATCACTGCCATTCTTCTATCGTGTACACATAAATCTCTATCGCGACTCGCGCTGCAAGCATACCCCACGATGCCTTTCTTAGTCCAAAGAATTGTCTTAGCATGGCAGAACAATCTCATAAAAATCTTCATCGTCCCTTTGCAGTCGGTAACGAACGAGAAAACCGATCTACGGGCTATTTCAGAGTATACGGACGGGCACCTGACACTATTTGTCGCGTCAGACTCGAAAGGCACCACGCCTACCCAGCTGAACATCAGCAGCAACTCCCGGGCCATTGCCGAAACTTTACTACACGCCTGTTTGGAGACCATGTTCGGCATGCCTCATCATCAAGCTGACGTAGCTGAGTCGATCCTAGTCTGTCGTCCGACCAGCGATGAGCCATATGTCGTATCTGAATGGAGCAAGCGCTCAATGCCGCCAAAATTGATAGGTTCAGAAGCCACTGCGTTCGAGGTTCTCTGTCGAAAGGAGCTACTGCGCAATCTCTGTCTTGGTCATGACGTCGATATGCAATGGGAAGTTCTTCCTCTTGAAATCAGGAGAATGTTTCTGCGACGGTGCTTAGGCGCTCGCGGCCCGTACACTAATACCGAGATGTCATGGGTCCTATCCAACGTCGCAGCTGAGGATGCCTGCACCATTCTTTCCCGGCTCGCAAGATACGACCTCGGCGCATACCTATCAGTGCATAAGTACAACTATTTCAGGAACCGCGGCGACCAAGCGCTCAGTGAGAAGGAGTACCGACAGATCACCGACGATATTCAGGAGGCTCACCATCCCATCCTCAACTGCTCAACGACAATGATATTCAGTGATTCTACGAAGCGCCTGAAGAGACCCATTGCCCACGCATACCACACAGTTGGAACTTGGATCAAATTCTTTGTTCTTGCTTGCATGGCTGACCCGGAGTACCAAAGAGAGTTGAAATGCGCATTGAGTAGGACACCACGTTTTATTGCGAAGCCAGCTACTTTTTTGCTTACGGGACTCTGGATCTATAGCCGGGCTGCTATGTCTAAGGGTCTTCCATTCTTCCTTTACCACAACCGCAAGGATATTGCCGACCTTGCAACTACAGTCAAAGGAAGCTTGGTCTCCCAGAAGAAGGATCGTCTCATCATCCGTAGCTACGGCGAAACGGAGACTGCGTTCGTCCATCCTCTGAAGGACCACGGCTTCAAGCTCGTATTTTATCAGGGCGTATTGAAGCAAGAGCCAACATGGGGTCACACGCGCATCTCAGAATATGGTAGAGATATGCGCGTCACTACTCGCAGAGAATTCAAGAACGGCAACGTTACGAACGAGTTCGTTTATGACTACCCCACCCAGTCAATGTCTCGACTCGGAATGGTCACCAAACACCACAACACAAGACTGCCGTCAGGTAGGCATTGTCTTCAGGGAAACGACGAAGGCGCAAAGGTTCAGTACAACCACAAGGGTCATATTGAATCCGGCAGTTATATGCAGCACGGTAACCTGGTTCGCTTCAAGTATCATTACCGGAAAAACGCAAAGTACGATGATGAGTTACTTAGGGCCGAGTTCGTGCTTCCCCACATGTCGGTCAACGTCAGCTGGTGTGCTCCGCCAGTACGTCACGCCAAGAAGATGGAGCGATGGATACCGACCCCTCGCGTTCATGAAGCAACCTTTGTGCAGGGTGCTGATGTATACGAATGCTCCTGGCTCTACGATCACAAGTTTCATCCCGTTATATCGACTAAGCTGAACGGCGAAACAGTCGATACACCGGACATGATTCGTCACGATTGGCTCGGTGTATTAAAGAAGCCTTCACGGTGCAATTTTACGGACGAGAATCCACTATTAGATTTCAAAGCTCCGACATCAAGCTTCATGAGTCGTTTCTTCCGGACAAACATCAAGCGCCAGGAAATTTCGACCTCTCGCGCTCGATCTCAGCTGTGGAAGGCTTGGAAGAAACGTCTTGACCTGGACGGTGTAGTTGTTCGTTTTGTGGACGAAGAGCTTATTCGCAAAGAGGCCTTGCTGCGAACATACTGGCGCCGACGCGACCGTGGAAGCCTCATGAGGGCTGAAGACTATTTGGCCTTGCATGCCGACGCAATCATGGCAAGTGCGGATCTTACCAGTGATATCAGTGCCTGGACGCCTCTCGCTATACGTATGAGCGACCTCTTCAGTTTTGGACAAGGTGGCGACGCAGTTATCTTCACGCGAACGAAAACACTCCAACGAGATACCGAGGACAATCTCCATGTTATCGCCGTCGATACCGGCACATGGCCGAACGAAGGTGGCGGTGTGTCCGCATGCCGTCGTGATTTGATCAACAATCTTCGCACTATCAAGTGGCACATGGTGGTAGAGTCGGCTAACGATTTTGGGCTACCAAAGCATCAGACAGAAGAAAACGTCGAATCCCTGAAGATCATACCTCTTTGGGGGCTTGACTTCCTTCATCCGTCCCATGGCATGTTCACAAATAAATTGGACAGCGAGGTCGACCACTTGGTGAAGGAGGCGACCATCAATGACATCAAGGTCAACTTCATTCCGACGTTGACCGCCCTTGTTCGAGGAGCTCGCGCAATCAACATGACTCAAGCCGACGTCAAGCAAGCTACTCGAGCCTTGGTCAATCTTAATACGTACTTCCAAGACTCCCGCCACTGGAAAGAAGTTTGGACTAGCGATATCGTCAAGGATACTTGGAGGAAGCTATGGCTAGCAGAGGATATGCCCAACGCGCAACCACCATCAGAGTGGTTCCGCACTGAGTTACCAACACTTGGACATTTTGACACTGCTTTAGAGTTGTGGTTCAGATGTGAGGCTCCAACACAACTGTATAATGTCATTACTAACAGCATCAGATCTCTTCATCTTCTCCATACCGATACCGGAGAAGATTCCGAGCGTCTTCCAAGCTTCGCACCACAGCGTCTCAGCTTCTTACGGAATAGTATGCAAGCTGAAGCGGAACTGCACTCTCCAGATATGGGATCATGCTATTTCGTGGCGTGAGACCAATCTCTACCTCTCGTCCGCTATGTGCACGTTGCCGCCTTTCATCCGAAACTCGCTGCTCGGTCTCATGAAGTTGACTTCTTGTCTCATTCTGCACCATGCGGATCAAATTCTTCCGTGCGCAGGTATGTTTTATTTTACTCAGACACGAGAAGGGCACTGACAATATACCAGATTTCTTCAATCCAGGATGGGAAGTTGAGATCGGCAGCTCCAAAGGCCAACTCACTCACCGCAACGTGTTCCGGCGGAAGGTCGACCCGATCGTGAACGGCATCACTGATATGCAGAAATTCTCTCCTGTCACAGATATCAAGACCAACTCACCAACCGTCACCATGCTTTCTCATGTGTGGTTTGCAAAAGACATCAAGACTGCGCTTCTCGCAGCAGACATCATATCCAACGAGTGGGGATTCAAAGACTACAAGCTCGACATTTACGGTGCGCTCAACAAGTCTCCAGTCTACTCGTCGGAATGTCAAGAGATTCTCGCGTGCAAGGGTCTCGGTCCGAGCGTTACTCTGCGTGGCAGCGCGGATCCAGCCATGGTGCTCGCGAACACCTGGCTCTTCCTCAATTCGTCCGTATCTGAGGGGTTACCTCTTGCCCTCGGAGAAGCTGCGCTGACAGGGGCACCCGTCGTCTGTACCGATGTCGGTGCCTCACTTCGTGTACTCACTGATCCTGACGACGGGAAACGCTATAGCGAGGTTGTCGCACCCAACGACGCCTACGGTCTTGCACGCGCACAGATTAATCTTCTCGCCATGCTTGACGAATGGTCGCAATACGCAGACGACGCACCGGATCAGCCTGCCCCAGTCCTCCCACACAAGCCGACGCCCAAGGACGTCGAGATCATCACGCGCCGCATGTACGAGAAGTCCGACCACCGCCGCAAACTGGGCATGATGGCCCGCAGAATCGTGCAGAAATCATTTGGCGGGGAGCGCTACCTCCGCGAACACGAGCAAATGCTCTGGGTCGGAAAGGCATGCTACGAAATGCTTGGTCTCGAGAACCGCGTTCCGCCCCCCAAACATCCAGCACGTATGCTCTCGCTGCGCCGCAAGTCCATACAGAGACAGTACAGAGACACGGCGTCGAGCAACGTCATCGACCCCCAGCTAGAGAAGATGCAGCATCCGCGTCCGCCGCTCGCCAGGCAATTCTCAGCTACTACCTCCTTCTCCTCAGTATATATGGACGACCCAGCCGGACCGTCCAACGCCATCTACCACCAAGACTGGGACCCCGCGACCCCAGACTCACTCTCCTTGTACCCCCGATCCGACACCTCCACCAAAGATGGACGCTGCGCCCAGCGCATCCCTCGTCCGCCACGCGTACACGCACGAACAGAAGCTTCTGGTTCTTCTTCCATGGCGAGCTCCGCTATCGCCGTCGGGAAGAGACCTGCGCAGTATGGATACGGGTACGGCCATGCGGGAGGGTTCAAGCATGTGCCGGCTGCGGTGCCGAGGGTGGATCCGCGGCGCAGTGCGCTCATAAGGCAGAGTATGGTGGGTGGGAGTGCGAAGAGTAGTGTCAGGACGAGGAGTCATTTGAATGAGGTGGAGCTTGCCGAATATGATGGGTATGGGAATGTGGTGGAGGTGCAGGCGGGTGGAAGGTTGTGAGTGCTTAGGGGATGATGGTTGTATGGGGCGCTTTTGCGTGGCGTGGGATGGGGGTGGGGAGGTTTTTGACGTCTGACGGCTGACGTTCGAAATTTGGGTGCTTTTTGCTTCTTTTGGCATGGTATAGATACGCTCGCTTGCATGTGTGTGTTTTGCATAGTCTGGTTTGGCGTTGCGGTTATAAAAATTAGCTTCACTACTGTGTGCTGGGTGCTGCTGCGTAGTACCTCCTGTTTTACCCCTCTCTGTGTATGGTGCGGACTCGAACTAGGTTAGAATCTCCACACGACGAAGATCTTCAATAAAAATTAGCTTTTTGTAATGATTGATTGGTTTGGTACTCACTCTGTGTTTTTTTTTTGTGGCTTGACCTGCCGTAAGCTTACTTGCTGATGCTGAGCCCACAAAGGAGGTCATATATCTAGTGTACCATTACCCTAGCTTGGCAGTCCGTGCAACGCGTCACTCCATGCAACACCCCAACATAATCGCTCGGCCACAAACATGAGGCTATAGAGACAGCCACAAAAAATAATATCACAAGATTTTCTAGAGTTAAGGTCTCTAAGGCCCGTAGATAATTGCTAGCTACTTAAATTATTAATATCTGCTTAGTGTTTTGATAATTTTCGGCCTCTGCGTGACTGTAAGGCGGATGCAACAGATAAGGCCTTATTAATATCTACAGCCTTACGCTAAGCCTGTTTTCTTCTTAATAGATCTGCTAGAAGGCTTTAAGGCCTTCTTATTACCCTTTTAGGATAATCTAATACGTTTCTAAAGTTAACTTTATGCCTTGCGGGCCTGTTGTTTAAGATGTCGATCTGTAGCCTTATCGGCCCTCTGCTTTGCGCGCGCATCTCTAGCAGCTGCTCGAGCAATACGCCTCTCCTAGAGAAGTCTTGCCTTAAGCTGCTGGCTGGCCCAACAAGCCTCTGCTTGCTCACTTTTTTGAAGCTGTTTTTGCTAATCCTCTATATCTTTTTGGTGTTAACAATCGCGGGCCCGCTGCACGCTATAAGGTGACCAGAAAACAGCTCCACTATAATACTTATCTGGCCAATTAAGAGGTAAAGGCCTGCCTTGCTTTGAGCGCTTCTTCTGTATTAATAGGGCCTCGCAGAGGCTATTATTTTCATGCTCTAAAAGCTGTTTCTGTACAGAGATATGGTGTACAGTTCAACTGAGCTTCTTGGCCTTATTATCTCCGCCTGTATCCACAGCGGCCCTTAGTAGCCTATTGATCTTTCTCTAATCTGAAGCACTAAGTACTGAGGTTGAGCTTTCTTGTGATCCTTGCTCAGATAGTTAAGACTGATCAAATCTATTGAGTATAGTCGTCGGATCGAGCGGGGAGATGCCTGTAGCTTTAAAGGCCTAGAGGATCAATGGCTGCCTTATTGTATTAACCCAGGCCTGCTAGAACAGGCTAAAGAAATCTCTCTTAGCGATTAGGGCCAGTCCCTGGCTGTTTGTTTATAAAGGCTGATAGCTTGTTTGAATATACTATTATTAATAGAGGCTTAAAAACGCAGACATTAAGAGGCTGCAACGTATACGTAGAATAAGGCGGATATATAGCTAGCAGGATCCTATTGCGATCACAAAAGTTAATAAAGTCTATTGTGATATAAGATCTATAGCTATTAAGGATCAATAGCCAATACAATTGTCCAGATTTTGGCTTTGTAAGCCAATTAAACACCTATTGCAGCTATGCAAGGCTGATCTAATTATTGCTCTAGCTAGATTCTAATACTGTGATAAAGGCCTAATGGTGTTTAGGATTAATATCCTTAGCCTAGCTTGATTGTATGTTAATAGAGCTGGCCTAATAGATAAGACCTGGGGCTAAGGCAGATCCGTTTGGCGCATATACAAGCTATAATCGATATCCACTTATAGCTGCTATCTTGTATTGCTTGCCTCACAGCCTTGGCCTCGTATAGAGGCCTATTAAAGATCCTCTTAGAGCGGGAGGTGATGCTAAGCAGGAAGCCTTTCTCGTCCATATTGTACGTATCTCGAGCCTTAATCTGATATTATTCAATCTTACGCTGCAAGAGCTCGAAGTAGAGCTTATATTTAGCTAGGGAATTAGCTTTGTAGCGATTGTTGTCGATGCTGGCTGTCTATTAAGAAATTAAGGATTCCTTGTTCCACCGTACAAAGCGATCAATCTAGGATATTAAGATCTGCTTTTTAACTATATGTGAAGCAAAAGCTCTGTATTATCTGCCTTGTAGGAGGAAGGCCACGTTTGGTGAGCTGTTTGATATATATCGTAGAAGCTCTACTTCTTGTTGTTGGCTGATATTTCGACGCGCGGAGTTGGCAGCTGCACCTGCTGTGTGTGCAGAGTTGTCAACAATCAAGTCAATCAAATATGAAGCTCGTATTTGGCTTGTTTGGAGATTTTTTTGGTGTTGTACTTGACTTGATTGACTTGGTGGCCGAAACAGGCATATTTGATTGGTGATTTGACAAATACTTGCAGTTTTAATTACCCAATTAGGCAGGTATCGTAAGATCTTAGACAGGTGATTGTATTAGAGTTGGAGCAGAAAAGAGGCATGTAATAGCGTCCGTAGGCGTGTTTCGAAATTGCAGCCGTCCTAATATACCTATATATCGAGTTGTATACCAATTGTGGTCCCAAAAACTTTAAAAAAAAACACTAGTCGCCACCTAGTATACTGTAGAGGTTGCGTAACGCGGTTTTGTATTAGTAAAGGATGACCTAGAGGTGCTGGGTGTACAGGAGCGGCGAAGCTCCTATATATAACTTACCGTCTAGCAGGAGCGAGCAACTACACCAAGCTGGTGTTTCGTGATAGGGATAAGTAGCTTAATTAAGTATATATACAGCCGTAATCGCGTAATCCGGTTATAGTAACTATTGTGGGGTTGACGAGCTCGCCGGCCCTGGTGGTGAGGTGGTGAGGTGAGGAGCGGGCAACGAGCAGCGTCAACCAACGTCAACGACGCTCAGCAGCGTCAATTGCGAGATCGTAGCTCTGTATGGAGTTAAGTATTGCGTGCTAGGCAGCGGGAGGTGTATCAATCGATCTCGGCAGCGTTTGCGGAGCAGTACAGTTCGCGAGTTAGGCTCTTTTTAGTAGAGAAACGAGCTGTTAAGCGAAGTAGTTAACTATCGTCCTGTTGCGCTGTTAGATATACTGACCCGCTTTAATCGTTATCATTACTATACTTAGTCTATTGCGCAAGCTTGTATAGCTAGTCTAGCTGCTTATCGCTAAGTTAAGACTCCATAATAGCTCTAGCAATTGCAGCGCCTATACTCTTCTAGGTCTATATACACTGCAACGCGGCAAGTAGTTGCAAACTGATTTTGCAACGTTAAGAAGTAAGTAGATCGCCAAGCTCGCTAAATATACGCTTACACTCGCAACTACTAGCAGGTATTGTTAATATATCGATCGCAAAGCGCGTAAGGTTAGGATATTTTGGTTGTAGAGCAATCTAATACTTTATTAGATTGCTATTAGGGCTCTTAAACATAGTCTTCGTCCATTTTGGTTCAAAAGCTCGCCACCGCTAGTACTCGTCAAAGCCCTCGTCGCTGTCAGATAATGGGTCCTCTATAATTGCCGTGATAGCGTCGTCAATAGCGTTGGACTTGCGCTCTCTTGGGCGACCCCTTGGGCTCCGAGATACCTAGTAACTGCCCCAAAGTTGCTAGAAGGACTCATTTGCGCGAGCAATCCAACTAGGCTTGTCACGCTAAGCGCAATCACAATATTGCTTATAGAACAGGTGGAGGCAGCAAGTGGCGTAGTATACACAGGCGACTCGTTGAGCTTTTAATAGTATCCATTAAGTTTTGCCCACGCTGCCTTCAAGTTAATCGCGAGGTGGTCTTCAGGAGCGCCAGTTGCCTCATAATCGACAAGCTCGTACGGCTTATAACGCTGCTCAAACTCCCTCCCCAAGTAAGTATTCAAAGACAGGCAATACTTCATATATCGCTCCAAAACGGCCGCTTGTACCGCGGCCCTCAAGCCGTTTTGTAGCTAACTTCAGCGGCTAGAGAACCTCAATATAGTCGTTCACGACAGCCCAATCGTTTGCTGTAAGACCGCCCGATCTCATCCATGTAGGCGCGTCGGGCGTCTTATTTCTACGGGTTTCTGGCGTGACTGTCAGCAGCAAGCTAATTGTCGATATAATACGCGATATACGAGTTAAACGCCAGTTGCAACTTAACAGCACGCTCAAACGCTAAACAATACAAGTTCCAGCGCGTGACAATAGGCTCTTTACTAGCTCAAGTATCCTCTGTTTCTCTCGGTGGGGAGCTCGCTGTTAGCAAGAACTTAAAAGTTCTTAAAAACGTCGTATTGCTGGGGCGTTCTAATATAATTGATAACGTTAAGAAGCATACCTAATGGGCCTCGTTAACGCCAATCGCCCATAAACTGCTCCTCGTCCTATATTGATTAGTTAGCAATTGCAATCCCGAGAGGACTAGGAGACTTACAATAATATTAGCGTCGTCGTTGTTAAACGCGTCCTTGTTTGAGCCGAAGATCACCGCCTAGCCCACGAGATTAATCGTATGAGCGCCGCAACGTAGGCGACGATAGCTAGCGATAAAGCCGTACTTGCTAGCAAGTTTCTTAATAGCCAAGTTGTTATTATACGCGTTATTAAGTATAAAGTATCCTAACTTTGCTGCGTCAACTCCAAACGCTTGCAGAGTTTTCTCAATACAATTAGCTATCCTGTCGCCCGTATGGGCGCCCATAAGCTGCGGCAAGTTGATAGCGACGTCTTTAATAACTCCACAAGCCGTGGCGTAGTGAGCAACTACTCTAAAGAAGCCTTGTTTGCCGCCTTTAGTCGTCCATCTATCAAAACTTATATAGATCTTGCTTGCTTATAGCCTCTCTAAGCTGCTTCACAACCTAGGGCTGCATATACCTATACAACCGCATTACGAACTAATTAACGCTGTTGTGGCTTATCTATAACAACTTCTCCACTTCTGGGTTTGCAAACTGTATCATTGCTTGAAACGCTAGGTCTTCAAACTGCCTCAACAATATATTGTTGTCGACAAGCTAGCAAACAGCTAACAACCAAAATGCTTGTACGTTAAAGTTTCCAATCTCGTTGGCAATAACTTGACTAACCCGTACGCCAGCGCCCGTCAGCATTACGAGCGATCTCTAACCTACTAGCAGCGTAATAGGCACCTTGCCTAAAGCGGCAATACGGTGTTTCTTAAGCAGATAAGTCGTTGCTAAGCTCGTCGCCTGTGTCGTCTCCACCACGCCCAAATTAAGCCTCTTGTTTAGGTGGCAATCGCGGCATACAAAGAATATACGATCTGGGTTTGATTGTAGGGCGACGCGATAACCGTGATCGTATATCCAGCTTTTGCGCTAAGATTAAGTCCGCAGCGGCCGTATAAAGCCTTTTAAACAACTCTAATCTACGCCTTTAAAGTTATCTATAAAGCGTGTATTAAAATTGTCGCCGTTGTCTTTATTGGCCGCTATTAGGGCTACAGTGGCTACTTCTAAATCCTTAACAGGTGTAGCAATCGCAGTCTCTAATCGTAAGTCTCGCAACTGTGATTTAAAATCGTTAGCCTGGCTCGCGATCGTCAGAGCTTCACGCGGTAAGCTGGGTTGAGTATCGTCAACAACTACCAGCTGGCTTTCGGTGCCCTTCGTAAGGAGTCTACGCTGTTTTGACGGGCGCGTATTAGCGTTATTATTCACAAAAGCGCGTCGTTTTACATTAGGACGCGCTATAACAGCAATACTAATACATAAAAGAGATAGGTTGCGAGTTTATTAACGCGTTATTGTAGTTAAAGAGATCGGACGGCAAGCGAACTAACCAAAAAACAAAGTTCTAATTAATTACTAATTGCACTACAACACTAAAAAACTATCACAAAATCGCTAGCCTAGCTAACTCAACAGCCTCACGCAAAACTCCAAATAAACTGCAATCAAGTCAATCAAATACAGCTATAAAACTTAACTTGTTTGAAGTTACAACAACGCCGTATTTAACTTAATTAATTTGAGACTTGGCGCCGACGACGATCTATATTTGCAAATATATTTGATTGTTGACAACTCTGCTTGTGTGACGCCTTGGTGCCGACGCGTTAGTGTAGAAGTCACAACACCGTGATCCTTTGCAACCTGTCTATATTAGAAAGATTCTCCTGGCTCTCGCGATTCGATTGCTGCTATCGCAGCCTCAATTGGATCCATATTGGTGGAGATATGGCGCGTCAAAGTTGGGGTGTTGCATGGCGGGGTGTTGCATGGAGTGACGCGTTGCACGGACTGCCAAGCTAGGGTATATCACCTCTGCGCAGCATCTCATGCAGCTCCGACGTAATCCACAACAGCTAACATAACCTCGAAAAGACCAATTCGTCCTAAAAACAAACCCCACCCCGCCTCCATAATGTAGCACGCACACGGACAGAAATTCGCGTTTAGCAGCTCTCTACACCACACACGCATGTACGTGTAACCCATTCCATAGCCTTGATAGTTCACCAGTCAAATTCCGCGTGTAAAGCATATTCCGAATTCGAACATCCTTGATAATACTCTTTGCTATAGCATATGGATAGATTCCTGTTCCAAGGCACTATAACATGACATAGCATACACCTATCCTACACATATACGTTATAAATGCCCAACAACGCCCCCCCACTACACACCAGGGAATGACCGACCGACCGATCGACTCTTGGAGGTTTCCACCGCGACCCTGCGCGCGAGAAAAGAAAAAGAGTAACTCCATGATGCGACTGCCGACGAGCAAGGAAGGAAAGGAATTACGATAGGGTAGATAGATAAGACGCTGAACCGACACGCGCCCGCCATGCTGCAACGAAAACAACCAACGACACCAACAACGACAACACCCCAAACCTTTCCGCAGCTCATCAGAAACGGAAAGACTCCACCTACCGCACCCTCGGCCACTGATCCATAGCCACCTCCGAAACCACATACCCCGGCCGCCACGCAGGATGAATATCGCTAACGCCGGTATGACTCGGCGCAACCGACCGCGGCACCGCCTCCGTGATATACGACACCCCCCATCATCCGAGACATACGACGGCGGACGAGGCGCATCGCCCTGCCCGGGAGCCGCCAGCACCGCACCACCACCACCCGAGATAGACGCATTCCGCGACGTCGGCTCGTTTCGTGCGTCCGCGTCTACGCGCTGCCAATGCAACAGATTCGGATCAACGCGGACGCTGCTCCGCCACAGGCCGTACGCGGGCGGCGGCAGCTTGACAGCTTCATCCTTCTCGGCAGCAAGACGGAGGGCGTCTCCGTCTCGGCCCGAGGACTCGAGCGCGTCTTCTTCGTCGGAATACGAGGCTGCGAGGTCGTCGTCGCGCGCGAGGTGGACGCGGATCGGGCGGATGGGGACAAACCCGTCGGAGCCCGTCATGTTGGGGATGGAGGGCTGGTCTGGGTTTTCGGGGGGCGGGCGCAGGACGAGGATGCAGAGGCGGATGAGGGCGTGGGAGAAGAAGATGGTGGTGGCGAGGACGATCATGATGAAGAGGACGTGGACTTCTTGGCCGATGTCGCTGCGGGAGAGGGCGAGGGCGAGGTCTATGCGTGTTAGTTTTTTTGTTCTTTTCCTTTTTTTTGCAAAAGGGAGTGATTTAGGGGGATGGAATGGGAGGGCGGCTTACAGATTGTGAGCACGGTGGCGAGGAAGAGGCCGGATGTCATGCATGCCATGAGCTTGCTGCGCGCTGCTCTGCCGCGTATAAAGGGCAGGCAGACGCGCCCTTCGTGCTTCCTGCGTACCCATCTGCCCTGGGTTCGGTGGTGTTTCCTTCTCCGGTGTCGTCGCCGCCGTCTTCTTTGCTGGACTTCGTCGCTTAGCTGCTCCGTTTCTGGATCCAGGCTTCCCTGGGGTTCCAAGTGGACATCGGCGGGGTGGCGATCTGGTATATCTGCCTGGGCCCTATATACCGTCTCGGGTTCCCGTGGCTCTTGCAAAGGCGCAATTGTGCGCATATATGAGCCCGCTGTGTGCTGCGGATGGAGGGGTGAGCGCGAGTCGCTCGAGTCGCGCGGAGGTTCGTTCGCAGCCTGGACATCGATGGGTGCGGGAGGAGAATATGGGCGGCGGAGGAAGCCCAGGAAAGGAGTTTTCGGGCTTTCGTTCCCTGCGAGGTTTGGTGATCGCGAGTATATCGAGGATCCATTGATCATCGAGCGCACGTTGTTGTGTAACGCACTGAACCGTGATGAACTCTGTGATACTGGGGAGCCATCTGTTGTTTGGTCTGGCCGAGGCGACCACTTGAATAATGTCGGCATAGGCATGGTCGTTTGATGCTTCGAAGCTCTTTCCAGAGTATATATATCGTCCCAGCTCTTGACAGTTTTCCTACTAGGTGTAGATAGTGTCTGCGAACTGTTTTAATGTCCGACAAAAGTTGTAGTAGCGAATGCGTTGGTACAAGTACCGTCCATGCGGCAGCGTACGCGAACAGTAGGAAGGAAGGTAGTCGAATAGAGATAAGAATGACTGGAGCCCGTCCGTCGCTCAAGAAACAGTGTACATGTCGAGTAATAAACCGTTGGTTATTCTTCCACAACGTCTCCACTCGTCAGAACGACCTGCAGAAGTGAAGAAACCCAACAGCCCTGTAGCCCACAGCTCGGTGTAGACTACTGCACAATACCACAGCTCTTGAACCAACGAAAGCGCTCTCACAAAGCGACGCGAAACCTGGTGGTCAACAGCACAGATCGCCACAACAACCAAAGAATAATAGGAATATAAGAAAACACAGGGCTTAAGGAAGGGAAGGAGGGAACCTGGCAGTCGCAGTCGCACGACGCCCTACTGCAAGGACGGTTGGTGGTGGTCGAGCGTTCATGGGGTTGAGCATCGAGCGCCAGGGCCAACGCCTGTAACAGCTCGCGTATCATAAAACGGCTGCAGCCCTGATGAAACGCAGCGGCGATGCAGCTCCTCGCGGAGCCACGGACCATAGGACAGTCGGAGCACCGTATTTGCGTCTAATAAGCAGGGGGCGATATGGTTGGACAAGCCGAAACGATTGGCCGGCCATTAAAATTTCCGAAACGCGAACGTTCACTCAACTCCAATCAGTCGCAATCGATGCCCGCACTCCTGAACAGAAAGCTCCAGACACGTCCTTCAAAAAAAGGTACGAACCTTGAGATTTACCATTTCAAATCTCTCCTTTATTGCCTCTTGCCTCGCGAAGACAGTATCGTTGCACTGCAGGTAATCTACAAAAGCTCGCGTTGTGTATGCGTCCCCTCGCCAGCCGTTTCGCTCCCTCAGGCCCCCTCTCCCATCAATGCTTGTCGCATCGGCGTGTCCAGTGTGGAGCATGGCCCCTGTAACACTGCAGCTGGGACTCGATGAAGTCATTTGTTTCTTGCCACGCTTTGCGCCGAACTTGGCCACAGCCAAGGGATTCCGCGGCGAACTCACTTCGCCAACTCCCCCACCAGGAGTGTGCGATCTGACGACGCGGAGAGGACTGGAGATCGCCAAGTTAGCTTGGCCCACTCGGTATCATCAGGTCAAAAGTTTCCGCATCGTGTGTTACTCGAGAATACGTAATGCACATGCTGAGAGTACGGAAACCTTCGATCTAATACTGTAATGAAGCAGACTTGCAGACGAAGTGCTTTCTCGGCAAGTAGCAGTTCGCGTTCAAGCCGCTTCAGGCGCAAGGTGTCCTGTACAGTCCAAGGTCCGGAGCTGTCATCGAGCTCATGCTCATCAAACCTATCGCGCAGAAGCTTGAAACCAAGTGCCGTCACACCCGAGACGCTTCACTTGGGAAAAGATCACGCGACATGTGGGTAATAAGGAAAAGATAGACTTACAGAGAGGTTCGTCCCGCGGATGGAAGCGCACGTCATTCACTGCTCCTTTGTGGCCCGGCAACTTGTTCAGAAGCTTCCCGGTGCGTGCCTCCCATATGGCTACGCTCTGATCACCACTGCCTGCTGCAATCCTCTCGCCCTTCGAATCCCAGCTTGCTTTGAGCAAGTTGCGCTCCGGTCCCGTAGGAGCTCCATCGTATGTTTGCACCCGCCGGTCTGCAGGCGCAAAGGGTCGGACATCCCATGTGCGGACCGTTGAGTCGTGCGCGTTGGACAAAAGATGAGTGTTGTCTGGCGAAAGCTGTAACGAAGTGACCGTATCCGTGTGACCCAATAGCGTGTATGTAACTGCCTTCTTCCTCAGATCCCAAACCTTGATATCATTGTCGATGCCACCAGTGAATAGCTCGTTGCCTGCCTCGGATATTGCTGTCGCCGTAATCGGAAATTCGGTTGGTATGAAACTGACAGCGTCCTTCGTCCTTGTATCCCAGAGCTGTCCCTCAATTAGCGGGGCTTCGTCTCGTGGACAGACGCTCACGTACTCCGATGTAACCATCGTCAGAACCGCTGACGAGCATCTCCTCGCCGCGCTTGCTGACATCCATGCAATTGATCACTTCTTCGTGCCCTGGGTGTCGTCGTATCCTCTCTCCCGTCTCCACGTCCCAGCTCGCCAGGTGCATGTCTGCGGACGCAGAGAAGAGCACTTTTGAATCACGGGCCCAGTGCAAGTCTAAGATTGCTTGCTTGTGACCGGTGAGGATTCCGTAGTTCTCGCAAGCCCCAGAGCTGCGCCAGAGTACTGTCTTCGTCAGTCCACAGAGCCCGTATAGGAAGAGCGAGCTCACATATTGACCGATCCATGGATCCGGATGCAATAAACTGGCCGGTTGGGTCAAACCGAGCTGCAAAGACCTCTCCGCTGTGCCCGGTCAACTCCATGACGGGCGACTGCAGCGCGCTGGTTCGCGGGCCCTGTCATACCTGTTAGTTGCGGCGCTTTAGCAATCGAGCTCCTCTACACGCTGCCGGGAACAATACATACCGCCTGTATAAGCGCGCCATTCTGCGCCGAGCCGTTCACTACGGCGACGGCTGAACGCCCGTTCAGATTGACATCCGATTTTGCGCGTTTAACGAGCTGGTGGGAACCGAACGAGTCGGCGGCAGGGCGCTTTTCGCCTGACATGACGACAGTACAAGTTTGCGATTGGGGGCTTTCGGACGATATGGAGTCGTAGATAGGTTGCCTGCGGTGGCCTGGTAAACTTTCGACATGGCGTCGCGTACTAGCGCGAGGATGTGCTTACTAAAGGGATGCGACCGGCGTGCCCTTCCAACGCCGCCTTGCTCTTCCACTTGACCGTATATCGACGACCCCGAGCCTACCCCGCACTTTAAACCCTCGATTGCCGCCTGCGAAGCTCATACAGGCAGAAGGGCTCTTAGGAGGCTGGTTCTTGCAAGATGGCTTCGTCAAAAGCCGGCCGTTTGGGCGAGGAGTGAGCCCCAGATTGTCCAGCGTACACCCGTGCTATGCGCTAATCGTTGTCAGAGTCTGGAAGTAAGTGTCCAGCTCCACGCGAAGGATACACTCTGACTTGAAAAGGACGCGGGTCGACAAGGTCAGCGCCGAGCTTGTTACGCTCACCTATGGCACGATAGTCGCTCAGCTGTGCAAAGACTACGAGTCCAACTATCCGGAGGTCAACAAGCAGCTCGATCGCATGGGCTACAACATCGGGCTGCGTCTCATTGAAGACTTCCTCGCCAAGTCGGGCGCACCAGCCTGCTCAAACTTCCGCGAGGTTGCCGAAATGATATCCAAGGTAGCCACATTGTCAGTACAGCGTGGGCCAAGCTCACCAGCGCGTGTTAGGTTGGCTTCAAGATCTTCCTCAACATCACACCCACAATCACGAACTGGTCAAGCGACAACAAACAGTTCTCGCTCGTCTTTGAGGAGAACCCGCTGGCAGACTTCGTGGAGCTGCCGGACGACGGGCGGGCGCAGGATGAGCTGTGGTTCTCGAACATACTTGTAGGGGTGCTAAGAGGCGCACTGGAAATGGCATGTGGCTCGTCTATTTCTGGAGAGAAGCTGGAGCTGACTGTCGCATAGGTGCACATGCAGGTGGAGGCGCATTTCACCAGCGATGTTCTCCGCGGCAACGACACGACCGAGATGCGGATATCGCTCATCCGCTACATCGACGACGAGATGCCGCCAGACGACGAGTGACGAACGCGGAAGTGTGGGGAACAGCCGTTTAGCTTAGATATTTGCGGTGGGTGAGCAGGCGTATGGAGAATTGCACTCAGACAGGTCCCGCATGTATTGCACATTGAGATGAGGAAGAATTGCACCTAAGCATCGGGTGCCATGCATAGTAGGAAGCAGCCAAGACAAGTGCGCACGCCACGCAGTCTCACTGCGCACTGTGCCAGGTAGATGGCCGCGCGACGCAAGCAGAGTCCGTAGCAGGCGCAAGAATTGTTTCGGCGCTGTGCTGATGTCGGCGACACATTTCTGCACTCTGCACGCTTCCAGTCTGCAGATGTCTGCGCGTCGTGATCAGATAACTACACCCCACGCGTGTCCATTTTCCTCCACGGCCGCTCCAGGTGCCCAAAAAAATTGCAGTGCAGTCACCCCACGAAGGGCCAAGCATGGATTGCACTCGCGCTGGCAGTGGTGTGCTCGAAGGGGCAACCAGCCACTGGCATATCGATCCGTGGTTGGGCCTGTCACGTGATGAATTCTTGGCGCTGGCCGACGTGCTTGGCCGCCCCCTCGTGGAGATCGCAGTGCCGGGTTGCCCGCTACCCAGCCCAGCCTACCCTCTCGCTCTGCTGACTTCCCATCCCCATCGCGACCCATTTCGGCGGCTCGCCTTCAGCCTGCACTTCCCGCCAGCTTTTTGTTCGTGGTTGTCGCGCGCCCTCGTCCGCCGTCGTCGGGCTGCCCTGGACACTGGACACTGACTGAGCCGCGCCCTGCTGCAAAAGGCTTCTCACCACGCCATCGCTAGACCCTTGCGCTCCGATCCCATCCACACCCTACCTACACCAGCCCTCGCCGCGTCTGTCGCAGCCCGCACCTCGCCGCCAGTTCGCACTCGCGCCTCGCCGCCTCCTCTCCGCCGGCGCCCGCTGCGATAGCAAACTCGACGCGGCACTGCACGGCACTGCACTGCACTGCGCGCCCCGGACACCGGTCGCCACGGCCCGTCCATGCAGCTATAGCCCACACCAACTCCCGCACTCAGGTGCGACTCGACTCGACCTCGCCGTTGCAGCGCGCCTCGTCACCCGCAGCTCCACGTCGACGGCGCCCATCGCGGCCGCCTCCTACCGTCTCCCGTAGCGATGCAGAACCAGCAGCAGATGCCTGCCATGGCCAACATGAACGCGGCTGTGGCATCTCTCGACGGCACCCCCATCATGGGCAATGGCCAGCGCCAGCCGGGGCCAGGCTCAGGGACCGCCTTCCCGGATCCGCACGACCAGTTGAACACGTACATCTACGACTACTTCCTCCGCAACCAGAACCACCGGCTCGCGCGGATGATGATCGAGTGCGATTTGAAGATGAATCTAAAACCCCCGCAGAAGTCAAGTCCGAGCGGCAGGAACGTAAACGGCGTCGACCCAATGGACCAGGACACGAAGGATCTTCCCGCGCCCAATATTCCCCAAACCAGCGGCCATGCCATGGACAACTCCTTCCTGCTTGACTGGTGGGTCCAGTTCTGGGACATCTTCAGTGCGGCCCGCAATCGCAGTAGTACCCCCAAAGGTACTCAGTACATCAGTCATGCCCGCGTGAGTGCGCCTTGTTTTAGCCATGTGATGGCAGTACTGACCGAACCAGAACGTTATGAACGCGCAGACGGACAGCCGGAACCAGCGCATGATGATGAATGGCAACATCAACGCCGCCCAGTATCAGAGCATGATGCGGGCAATGCCAAACGGCGTTCCTCCAAATGACCTGAAGCGGGCCGCAGCCATGAACAACCGCCCGTACGTATCTTCCGTTTCCTCAATTCTGCATAGCGCTCACACATGTGCCCTACAGTAATGGCAATCCCATGGCAAATATGAATCCGATGAAGAGTCAGGCTATGATGTCGCAACAAATGCAGCGAGATGGCTCGCAGATGGACATGAATGGGCAACGGCCCCAATCGCCTAGCTCCAACGAAAATGGAGGATCTCCGAACAAGCGTCCTCGCGTTGAAGGTACCAGTCCCCGAATGGCCCTGGCACATAGCCAGAGCATGCCACAGGCGGAGTGGCTGTTTCCTGGGTCCGAGGCTAACCACATGCGCTCCACAGGTGCAATGAATGGGGGCAACATGCCCGGAAACCAATTTGGTGAATTCGCCCAACAGGGGCCGCAAAAGCAAATCGAGGTATATGCCCAAAGCCTGGCCCAACAACAGAGAATGGCACTGAATAACCATACGATCGCTCAGGGGATGAACAACGGCGCACAAGGCTCTCCGATGAACCAACAGGGCTTGGCTGGCGAAGCAGACCTCTTCGTTGGCAACCAGCCGCGACCAGGAATGCCAGCTGGCGCCCCTGGGCCGCCCCAGGGAAACCATGCGCTACAGGATTACCAGATGCAACTCATGCTACTCGAACAGCAGAACAAGAAGCGGTTACTAATGGCCCGACAGGAGCAGGACATGTCCGGTCCTCACGCACAGGCTGCTGTCGGAGGTCCTGGTTTTCCACCCTCCATGTCCCCTCAGGGGAGCAGAGCTGGTGGACCTTCACCCAACCCCAGTGATCAAATGAAGAAGGGGGCTACCCCACGAATGGGCCAACAGGGTCTCCCCGGTTCACCGATGCCTGAAGGTGCGATGCCACCACAGCGCAACTCTCCAGCACCTGGTGTAGCTTTCGATCCCAACCAAATGCCTCCCGGCATGCCTCCACAATATACTTTCTCTGGTCCAATGGGGAACAATCCAATGATGAGACCCCCTCCGAGTTCGCATCCTCAGTTCAATGGACAGCCAATGTCAGCACAGCAAATTGAAGCCATGCGAGCAAACCAATTGGCAGCCATGCAGAATGGTGGCTGGCGGGGTCCACAAGGACAGCCTGGAGTAATGCAGGGACAACCACCAATGGGCCCGATGGGCAACAATCCTCAACAGAGGAGCCAGATGCCGCCTCCCCCGGCTCCTGCTGGTGAGCAACCGCGCGCACAAGAACCGTCCCCATCACAGCCAGCTCAAGCACCACCGACACCTTCGCAAACAAGCAAAGCAAATCCCAAGAAGAAAAACACCAAGGACAATAAGGTAAAGTGGCTCACTTTCTGTCTCCTTTTGAGCATCGTTAATATTGATTCTAGAAGCCCGCAAACAACAAGAAGGGGGCAAATACAGGCGCGACTCCCGCAGCTTCCGGTGGCGAAGAACCAGCGACTCCAACGGCTCCCATTACGCCCGTGCATCCCAAGCCATTCCCACAAGGAGCCAATGGACAGCCACAACCACAGGCTGCACAACAACAGCAACCGCCAGCACAGCAACAACCCCCCATGGACAACAATTTTGGCAATCTGGGTGATGATGTAAGCGCCCCTTTCTAACTAGATAATAGCCATACTAATGCTGTTAGCCAAACTTTGACAACCTCGGTCTTGGGTTCGATGATCAAAACGCTCTTGAGAATTTCGACTTTGATTCCTTCCTACATGTCGGTGACGACTCAACAGCCTTTGGCTCGTTAGGCACTGACTTCGGCTTCGGCGACACCGTGGAAGCCGGGATTGACTGATTGGTGGTGACCCGGGAGTCTTGCAAGTCGGGCTAATGGGCTTCTGTACAGAAACCTGCAACATTTCGCCATACATACCGGCGCACGACTTTCTGCCGCAATGAGAGACGGAGGGTGTGGTGGTAGGTTGAGTCCAACCGGAAAAACGTTCATATACCCGTCATTTTCCAACCTCTCTCTCGCTTTCTTTTACGGAGCATAGGTGGGTAGGCAAAGGGACACTTTTTGGGGGGCGAGATTTTTTTGCAATGCTGGGTTGGTTCGCTTTGGACATTGTTAATTTGGCGTTTTGTTCCGGGGTTATGCGACCGGTCTTCCTTTTTGCTTTTGCTTGTTCATCATCTACGAGGTGTGCGGCCTCATATACTGGTGTCGCCCTGTGGGCCTTTTTTTCCCTCCCCTTTTCGAGATATTCCACTCGTGTGTGTGTTTGGACTTGAAGAGAGACACAGTCGCACTCCTCACCATTCGCTTGGTCCTTGTGTTCTTTTTGCACTGATGGGGGCAGGCGTAGGAGTTTTTATTGTTCCTAATGTTCTCCTTTTTTCTTAATTTATCTACGAGAGATGGGCCTGTGTTTTTGTTTTGTGTATTTGGGAGGCGGGGAGGAGGGAGCGAGGGTTGGGCTCGCTGTTTATGAGGTTGTTATACCATATTGATATTTTATTTGAGTTTTGTTTTATGTGGTATTTTAGGTTTCTTTTTTGCTTTGGTTTTAGCTTTGGCTTTGGTTGTTTTGTGATAGGGTAGAGGGTAGGGTTGGGGGTTGTGGGGGACGGAGGGAATGAGAGAGGGGGGATGGGGAGCATGGGAGGGAGTGATGAGGTGAAAAGTGAGGGAGGGAGTAGATGAGCGAGCAATGGGCAATGCCCTTTTTCTTGTGTTTTTAACTGTGTGTGTGCGTGTGCTTTTGCAGATGAGGTAGGCGTGCTGGGTAGGTTTATAGGGGGTGGGATGTATCTTGCCACGTCAGGCGTGGTTTATGAATGTTGCTCTTTTCTTAGGCACTTCAATGTACATGTTAGCTATGCTATTGGTGACCTGGTTGTGTATCGCGTGGCGAAGCTGGGTTTTGGACACCCTTCTAGGCGTATACCCACTACTAAATATGTCTTCCCTGTATAATAACATCTCCGCAAAGTCTCACGCATTAAGGCGGTGATCTTATCTTCCTCGTATCAAGTCTTTTGCGTCATTGCTGTTACGGTGGAGCATGGTCGTCCCTTCCTAGTGAGGGGATGGACGGGGGCGCTTGGCTTGGCATCGACTCGAGGCCGCACGGGGGAGTGCGAGCCACATTGCACCCACTTCCACGATCCATCCCTTTGATTCTACAGCCCAGCAAGACTAGGATTCCAGACTCCGCTCACTATACTGACGATGGAATTGATGCATAGCATGCTCAGCTCACGCCGGCGCAGGACGATGAGCTTTCGGGTGGCGCGCTACACCGCAACCGAATAATGCGAGGGGAGCATCGACGGTGAGAGAATACTGTATCCCGGCCATCTCGGAGCCGTGTGGGCTTCGGTCGATACGAGGATGGTTTTAAAAGCCAGCGGTGCAGAGGATATGTCGGCGTCGGCTTGGTGCGGCTCTGCATAGAGGGAATCTGGTAAGCTACTGTGTGGGTGGATTGTGCAGTCGACGGCCCGGACGTCGTTCAACGTCCAACCAACACCCTCGATATTCCGTTCTCTAATCGCGGGTTTAGGGACTCTATTTCTTCTGTTGCTGGGCTTGTGCGGTCTAGCATCTGGCAGCTGGGGTATCGATCTCTGCGCGTGGCTAGCCTTGCGAGAGGCTCGCAGCCATGGATGGCTCTTCAGCATTTCGAATCGCACAGGTACCAAGAAGCTAGCCAACCGCAATCCTTTGCCCAAGAAAAGAAGGTCGCCCAGTCGGCTGGCGCAAGAATATCAATGAATCCTTTCGCTGCTTCGGACGTACAGGACGCCTTCCCAACCAAGCGCACTACGCAACGAAAACACTGGCGATAAATTTGCATCGACTCTCACTCGCCCAGAGTGCGCCGACGACGATTACATGTTCTTGGACGATCCATGGCCTGAGGGTGTCAACCCGGGCAGCTTTCCTACGCTTGCTGAGAGAGCTAGAGTCGCGCGTTCTCGGATGCGCGGTCGCAGTTTCTTGCTGCATTGTGTGGTGCATGTTCGGCCACGCGAATATCGGTGGCTGCAGATCCCCCACCTCATCCCACTTCGTTGCTGCTTCGGATCGAGAAGCATGCCAGGATACGGAGAGAAAGGCGGCCAACGAGAGCAACCTAGGTCTTCTCAATCAAGCCTCCGCGGCTGCCTGGCCCGGACGGTCGGAAAGAAAGTCGAGGCTCATGTCAGACGTGCTGAAAGCGTGCTTTTCCCATCTTCCACCAACGCGACAATTTTGCGGTCGTTATCCGGGTCGCGGAGCTTGCACCCTAAGCAGCACCTCCAGTTACGGTTCAGTTTTACGTGCAGAAGAGAACAGAAATAAAGCATGGTCCCCTGGACCCAAATCATGAATCCGGGACGGGTGCTACTCCAGGGCTTCTTGTATAGAAGGCTGTCGCTTCGGCAATTGCAGACTGTTCGTCTTGGACGCTGTTCGCTCCACCTTCAGGGTTTATTGGAGCCTCGCTGTACCCGAGAAGGCAAGAACGATATACAGGCTGCCTTGCCCGATAACATTACTTCTTACGTTTATGGTCGAATGAATCGCGGCTTGTCGACATTTATGTCATCCCTCACCAACATCCCATGGCAGTGTGGAAAGTCAGGCCAGCCGTATCTCGATACTTGCTGGAACCCATTACTTGTCCTGGGAGGAGTCTTTCAGATCAAGGCTGCAGCCATACGGTGGAGACTTGTCTTGCGCGGCACCATCATCGGACGGTTACAGCTCATCTTAGCAGGTGCTAGTGCAGAAGATTTGGTCTCTGCCCCCCTTTCCGGTTATGTGCGATGAGGATCGAAGTGGCCGCTTTTTCGCTTTTACAACGAAGCTACCGGAGACGCACGAAGTGACACTGGATGTCCCAAAGAACGTCGCACTCGCCGCCGAGGTCTCCGGTGTATGAATTGGATTCAGGGGGTCGCTTGGTAACAACTCGACTCCACGACCCAGACGATCTTCTTCGGCGACAGCGTTACAGCAAAGAAATTGCAGATCCATTCCGGTGTCTTCGTCTACCCACTGGTATATGCGAGTTGGAGTCGTGGCAGCTAGCCTAAACTTCTGGAACAAGACCAACTCAGAAGCTACAAGCCTTGTTTGGTCAAGCCATCTTTGGATTCTCGTCGGGCTTGTACCATCACGAATTCTGTTCTGTATGCGCCGCTCACTGGATGTGTTGCTTCTTATCCTTGCTCTTGAAGCTAGCACCCAGCCTCTTTTTTGTTTCTGCGCAACCCTTCTTAAAGCGTTTCAGCCACTCCCCGGTATCATCTCAACGCATCCTGCTCTGCACACGGATGTCTCAGCCCATGGCAAACATATGGGGGTCGTTTGTGGCGCGCTCACCGGCCCACAAACCAGCAAACGGACAACATGAACCTTCTGCCACATGGAGACATAGGGATAGGGCCCCGCTGTGCCGGTCTATGTGACGCAACTTGTTCACCGGATCAACGTATACGTTCCACGAGGTGGTGTTGAGCCGGGGCCCGGTGCCCTATCTCCGTGTGCGCTTCAATTGTAGCGTTCCTATCGTGGGTGGTCATTGGTGTGCACCCTGTTCTCATAAATCGCCTTCTTAGGCGGATTGAAGGGTCGTTATAACGCACGCGCGCACATCGATCTCTCGAAGCCGGTAGTTGGCCAGTCCGGCCATGCGATGGGGTCATTGTATGCGACGTTACCAGATCTGACGCATCGTATTCGGAGAAGGTCTGGCCTAGACTGGTTAGAAGGAGGGCACCGCTTGTCCTGGATGCGTTGCATCTGCACTCCACGGTCCGGTCGAATGCTACGCACCCCCAATTTTGTAGCTTTTATTGCGTCCTCGTTGCCTGTCTGTACACCACGTATGTTGGCTCGGCCTTCCTCGACCCTATGACCCCAACCTGCGCAGGCAAAGCTGTCGCTCCTTTGCTTCTAGGCGCGCTCAGGCAAAGCTCTCATCTTCATCCCCATAGTTTATCCCGCCAATTTCGAAGAAGACTATTGCGCTCGGCGGCCAGACACGTGAAGAAAGCTCGTATCTGTTCCTTTTCCAATCGATCTACAGGGCCGCGGGAGTCCACGACGGCTCCAAAGTGGGGGTTACGATGAGCGACTTGCGAATTCTGGGCTGTAACTCGTACTCGACGAAGACGGTTGCTACGAAAGGCCTGTAATTGTACCACGAGGGAGCGTTTGGCTGCGCATGACTCGAGGATGGCCGCCCGGGTGCGAGGACAGGAGGTAATGTCTCTGGTCGATGGGGTTTCATCCTACTTGACACACATGTCAAACCCGGATTATACGGACGATGATCTTCATGCTGTTTCTAGTGGCATGTATTACCCGAATCCACTCTCGCTGTCGTTCTTAGTCCTCCAAAAGGTCGCCGGCCAGCGTCAGGTGTCGGCGCAGGTGACGGAGTGGTGGTACTGTCAGGGCGAAGCAGCAGAAATATCCTGTCAGTATTACCAATACCATCTGCTGGATGATAAGAATTCCTGCAGCTCCAGGGCGCACAGGTCTAGTTGGGTAGTGGGGCAGGCACCTAGGTGGCGGCAATGGCGTGGTTAGCCAGCCACGCGACTGCCAAAACATCGACAGCAAAACCGCACCTCCGCTTAATTTGAACCCACACTCTGACCACTCCACCTCCACTACACCACCTCCATTCCTAATGTCTAGTGCCGACTTAGCGCAAATAGCGCGTGAGCCATGGGCCATCGGGCCAGCTCCCAAGCCGATTGCGTCTGGCAGCAGCACCGAAACCAAGCCGGGCTTCCTCGCACTATCGGGCGAGATCCGCAACGAAATTTACAAGCTGTGTCTGATCTTCCCAGGTCCCCTCAATGTTCTTCGCCCTTTCAAAGACAAGGGTGCCCATCTATACCACCAAATTGACGACGCCAATGACCACTTGTTCGGAGTAGGCAAACATTTGCAAGCTTGTCATAGCATGGAGGCGGAGGTCGTAAGTACAATCAACCAAACTGCATCACAAATTCTCACATCATAAAATTCTCACATCATATCCAGTTGAGGCCCACCAGGGGCAGCGTGGCAGTGGGGGCGAACTTGCCCCGGGATTTCGTCTGCGCCTATCTACCTCCCTTGACGATCTTCCTCGTCTGTCAGCAAATGTACAAGGAAGCCTCAACGATTTTCTATGGTGAGAACAAGTTCGTAATGGATCATAAGGATCGAATCGTCCTTCTGGAACTATCTTCGGACGACTGCAGCGGAAATGAGGACGATCCCTCCATCCTGGCTGCAGCATCCTGGCTGCAGCATCCTGGCTGAGGGACTTGGGCTCGCAGATTCACACTGTGCGTTTGAATCAAGTCACTCTCAACATCCAACCTTTTCGCTTCTCGAAACAACCGGGCCCAGAGGAGAGCGACTACACACCCTGGTCCTATACGGTAGGCATGGGACAGGATCTCGACATCACTGCGCTTCTATACGTCTGTTGGGGTCGCCAACACCGGTTCGATGTCCGTTTCGTTGCCGACAATCCTTGGGGGCCTGACGATGAAGAGTACGAATTGCACATACTTCGTGAGCGTGAGTTGAACGAGACAATTAGCAAGCTCATCCGAGACGAGCTCGATATCAGCAAGACCAAGCATCTCATCGAAACGATAACGGTACGTCGAAGCGGTCTGTGGGGGTTCATCGACTACAAAGCCACCATGGATGAGGAGGAGATTGCTCTGATACAAGAGAGACCGCCAGGGGCTTATTGCATTTATGACCACTTGTTTGGCCAGAGTGGAGTTTTGGTCGAATCATCTCGCTCTGAATACCGCAGCTACCACGCTCAGTATATGTTCCACCTTCATGACAGGGAGGATGGTTGTGAAACATGTTCTTATCGTGTGGAGGATAGTGAGTCGGATTGTGGCTGAGAGAAGACGGTAAGTTGAGACTTTGGAATTCGGCTGGGCAGTTTGCTAACTGTATAGTTGTTCATCTGGAATCGCTAGCGGCTGGTAGATGACGATGTGTGCAAGGATGCTCGAATGTTTGTTAGACACTCAGTGCTAATGGCAAAGCTGCGAATGGGCATACCGGCTCTGCATGAGGATGCATGGGCATGAGGGCTGGCTGTAACGCAGAGGAGACAACACAACGCCTTCAGCCGTTGTGTTACGTATGCCCAATATCAAAAGTCTGTACGAAATCGAAAGCTTCTCTACGACGGAGGAGAGGACGAAGCTATTAGATGTATAGTGTTACAGCCTGATACCAAAAAGTTTCTGCAGAATTGAATGCTTCTTTTTCAACTTTGGTGTACTGTGAAGCTGGTGTTTCTTTTCGTTGATGCTTACATGATTTTGTCTCTCGGGAGTATGCCGCGAAATGGTAGGTAGGTGTGTAAGATGGACATCTTGGCTGTGGATTGTTTCTGTGGTAGGATTAATTTCATTCATTCATTCCTATCAGTTTATCGTCGACCTAACCTTTTACAGATTATGAGGCTTACCAGCAAGCACAACCAAGGGTCAACAGCCAAAGTACGTAAAAAAAAAAAAAAAAGAGGCGCGATTGGGATCAGCCACAGTGGTAGGATTACTAGGGCAAGGTTTACTTTTTTTTCTTCTTCTCCCTCTCTATTTATAACGTGTTTGTTTATCTATGCCTCTATTCCTAGAGCTTACCCTACCTTACCCTACCTTATTCTACTCTAACCTAAATAGCAAAATAGGAATACGAACGCCTGGATGGACGAATCGACAGACGGAATAAAGCGGTAAACAAATAACACGAAATATATGTGGTAGGGTTATGCTAAAGAGCGGATAATAGCTTACTTAATGGGGTGGGTGTGCTGTAGTAGTATGTTTATCCTTTTATTCTTTGGAGTTGGTTTGTTGGTTGTTGAATTTGTGGATGTAGAGTGAGATAAGGGGGTGGATAGGTGGATAGGTGGATATGTAGATAGGTAGATAGGATGAGTATGTATTAAAAGACGTGTAGGTAGTAGTCTAAATAAGAAGAGAGAGAGAGAGAGAGAAACAGATAGGTAAAAATGTACGTATTCGATAAAAAGTAAGAGGAAAAAAGGGATGTTGTATTGTATTGGGGAGGGAGTGGGGTGGAACATGAGATTGGACATGCGTATGTTTTATATAGTACATGTATATAAGGATAGAAAAGGTAGCATGGCAATCACCCATCACCCATCACCCATCAAGCTCACTGACGCGAAACTACGCATGCAGTTCACACAACACAAACGAATAATAACAATTCCACTGCGACTGCGACCCACACACTCCACCCCATCCACATCTCACAATCTCACAACCCATACCCCCTCAACCACCGTACCTCCCTCGCCTGCACCTCCAACGCCATCCGCATCTCCGCCCCATATGCCCTCCTCCTCCCCTCTTCACTCCCCTCCCCCTCCCCATCCACCTCATCTCCATCTCTATCAAACCCCACCGCTCCCCCCCTTCCAAACCCCACAAGGCCCAACCTCCCCTCTCCCGTCCAAACAATAATATTATCCTCCCCAAGCTTCACATCCACATTCGCATTCTCAGCCCCGGACCCCGCCCTCACACTCGGCAAAATCGTCTTTACAATATCGCCCTCGCCCTCGCCATCTGCCACCACGCCCGCATTATGGTCACGATTCCCCACCCCCACCCCCCTACGAGGCAAACTATTAACATTAAACCCCCTCACCGGCGTCACCCCATCCCGCTCCACCCACTTAAGATTCCCATCCCCATCCGAAAACACAACGCGCGTCCCATGCGCCGCAACAGCCAGCAATTTGGACCCGGACACCGTCTGCCGATTCTGATAATACGCATTGTGATTGCGCGTCGTGCGCGTGTCAGACGAATTAATCGAACGGGCGGGATCGGCCGACAGGCCGTAGAGTTCGAGGGAGCCTTTGCCCTTGTATTCGCCCGCTGCGACGAGCGTGTAGCCTGGGGTAGACTTTGCTTGGCGGACGAGGCTGGGCGATGTGTAGGCGCGGTGGAGGCGCAGGTCGTGCGGGATGAAGGGGTGAGGGAGGGCGGTCAGGCAGGAGAGGCGGGCGCCTGAGTGGACGGTGCCGCGCAGGCGGGGGAAGAAGCGCCGATCAAAGTTGAGGAGGCTGGTGAAGCGGCCGGCGAGCCAGATGTCGCCGTTGCCGTCCCATTCGCGGGTCGTGGGGAGGTGGAGGATGGAGAGTGCGCCGGGCTGCGCGAGCGAGACGTGCCCGTTGAAGTCGCCGGTTTCGAGACGGGAGAAGGACGTATCGGTCGAGCCGCCGATGAGCTCACAGCGAGCGGCAGACGGCACGGAAGGCGGCCTTCGGGTGTCGTGCAGGTGCACTGTCCAGTTCGTGCCGACTGTGAGCGGTGTCGGGTGTCGTGCTCCAGAGAGCGCGGTAATGGGGAACGGATACGGTGTCCGCGACACGACCTGCAGCGTGTGAAGATCGACTTCATTGAGCATGTTTTGAACAGCAAAGAAAGCCTTCTTCTGTCTACTGTCGATGCTCACGCACTCGACAGCACCCGTCTCCGTCATAATGGCCTGGCTCTGCGTGAGTCTTGTATCGTAGTCCAGATCCGAGCCCTTGTTCGGCAGCACGCCTATTGCCGTCCTGGCAACGATGCTGCCCTGGCGCTCGCTCCTTGCACTTGCGTCCCATATGCTGATGCTGCCATCCTCCAGCGGCGCCACCAGCTTCTCTGCCAGCCCCAGCTCATTATACAGGATCCCCGCGCCCGTCGCTTCGTGGTGCAGATTGTCGTCCCGATGGCCGTGCTTCGCGTCCTGGAACCAGCTTATCGAATGCGGCGCATGCCGCTGTATGAACTCTTGGTAGAAGTCGACCTTCTCTCCGGGATAGGCCGGGTCCCAATTCGCGAGCAGCGCCGCTTTCCGCTTCCCCACATTCCTCTGCGCTTGGACGTCGGCGCTCGGCGCGGTCGCATCGTGGACGTCCGTCGTAAAGGCGCTGGCGACCTCGTTCGCAGCTCGGATAAGCTCGGCCAGCCGCGGATCCACGTCCGAGGTCGACTGCAGACGGCGCCGTCTCCGCTCCGCAGCCGAGTGCTCGAAGCAGAGCTGCTTCCATAGTTCGTTGTCCCGGGATATCGCGAGGAACTGGCGCGACACGTGTTGGAGGCTCACGAGCTCTTCGGGCTCGAGGTCTAGCGGGGCGTGTCAGTCAGTTCCGGCCGGCGGGAAACGTTCCGACGGCGATGCGACTTACACGCGATGATCTGGAGAATGATTTCGTCGGGGAGGTGGCGCATGACTGCAGGTACTGGGGGAGTGAATGGATTGATTGTGTGAAGGGGACATGCGGGAGGCGTGGAATGATATACGGGTCAGACAATGCGGGCGTTATCTCGAGTCTCAAAGAGCTACCCCGGAATGAGGGCAGGGCTGACGACATCGGACGAGTCTCCGTCTAGCCGTTATCGTTCTAGCGCTTACCTGCATCTACGCTGTACCTGCAGCATCCATCACAATTTGCAGACACACAATATATATAAACTAATATAAAATACGCACAAAGTAACTATACACCAAGCAACCCCACTGCTATACCATCTGATTTTCTCACCTACCCACTACCCATCTATCCATCCATCTATCCATTCCCATCACCCACGTATCCCCCAACTCCACTCCACCCCATTCCCACCCCCTTCCTACTCATCCAGCGCAACCCCCTCCCCATTATCTATCTATCCATCTACCCACAGCAATCGCTGGCTGCAAAGTACTACTATGATACAACTAAGACACGAATCTAGTAAACCATCCCATCACATCACATCACACTAAAGAACCCATCAACCACACATCTCTCAAACCCACACCCATCTTTTAATATTCCTTCGCGCTCCTTACCCGCGAACGCACACGTCGTCTATTGCTATCGCCATAACATAACTAGATCCGCATTTTTATCTACCCCCACCTGCATAGATAGCCACCTACTCCTAATATGCAGCGTACCGGACCGAACAAAAAGTAGAAGGAAAAGGGTATCAAAGAATTCCCACTCCCGTTCCCAGTGTAGATAGATGACCCCTAATATATATACCCATGTGAAGCAGGAAAGAAAAGAGAAAATGTGCAACCTTAGCTAGTTGTAGCTGAGAAGTGGCAAAGACAACCAGCCAGCCATTGACAGACGAGATTAGTAGACGCGTACGCGTTGTATCGCATCGCATCGCATCGCGTGGATGAGTCCCGGCGTGTTTCCAGAGCGTGGTAGGGTGTAGTCTATCTGGTATAAGCCGAATGAACCAGTTGGGGAGACTGTAGCGTGCGTCCCAGAACTGCAGTCGTACGACGAAGCCAAGCCAGAACTTCGTACAGAAGCACTTCGTAACGCAACGGCAGGTACTTGTGGCAAGCTTGCGACTTCCCACTGACAAGAGAGAGAGACGCAGACCGCCATCCATCCGCTCACAAGCCAAACAAGCTCCTCAGCTCCCCAACCGACAGCTTCGTCAGGCTCTTCCCGACATTCTCATCGAGCGCCGTATTAATCATATCCCTCTTCTTATCCTGCAGCGCAATGATGCGGTCCTCCACCGTCTCGGGAACGAGCACCCTATGGACATGTACCTCCCGCTTCTGCGGCATCCGATGCGCGCGGTCGACAGCTTGATCTTCGACGAAAGGATTCTGATATGCGTTAGTAAGGCGTTCAAAAATAATAGTAGTGTTGGGACTTACCCAGAACGGATCAAGCATGATGACCTGAGAAGCCTTGTTCAAGTTCAGACCCGCATTGCCAGCCTTGAGCGAGATGAGCATAATGTTCTCGCTTGCATTATCCATGAAGTCGTTGACGGCATCGACGCGATCATCAAACCGCATACTGCCATCATACCGCTGATACTTAAACTTCTTCTTCGAAAGAGGCACCTCGAGGAGATCAAGCAACGTGGTAAACGAGGAGAAGATAAGAGTCTTCTCCGTGGGGTCGTTTTCCCGAATGTCGATGAGAAGTTCCATCGTCTTGTCAATCTTAGCAGAACTCTTGAACGACTTGCGAAGACACCGGAGGTACTGCTTCTTGGCCTCTGCGCTCTTGAGAGATTCCTTCTTCAATTCCGCTAGGGATTTCGACGGCTTCTTTTTGGCTTTGCCCTTTCCCTTGCGCTTGGCAGACCCGCCAACAGCGCCAGCTTCGGAATCGTAAGCACCTCGTGCGGGACTATCCATATCGTCGTCCTCATCATCGTCGACGATGAAGCCGCCAAGCGTTGGGTCGTTCATGTCCACGTCATCATCGTCATCACTATCGTCATCCTCCTCTTCGTCATCTTCGTCCTCTTCGTCACTATTTTGCTCATCGTCCTCGGCAGATTCTTGTCCAGTAAGTGCGCGACGAAGAGCCTCAAATTTGTCGGGACAGAACACTTTGCAAAAGTGACGGTAATCAGTGATGCGCGCGGAACTCAACGCTCCACGGCAGTGGGGACATTTTGGAGCAGGGGCCTCGTTGCCGTCCTGCACGGCGCGGCCGGGATCAATGAGCTTTTGGAAACACTCGCCGCAGCACGTGTGTCCGCAATCGATAATGATGGTCGGATTGATCTCCGTCTCATAACAGATAGGACACTCGAAGCCGTCAACTTCCTTTAGACGTCGGACGACATCTTCATCAAGCATTCTGGGCGGGGTTAGCAAGGAGCTAGACAGGTTCAGAGGTTGGACTTACTCGGCTCGGCTCTTCAGGTCATCTTCAGCGATGCCATCCGTAGATACTTGAACACCCAGATCCTTTATGAGATGGGGGTGACAGCAAATCTGACGCAAGCGCAACAGCATGAGGAGGATGTTCGCATAATTGTTGGTTACCGTGCCTTTCTTCAGGTATTTGTTGAACCTGATCTGTGATTTGGTTTCAACGGCCTTATACCTGGGATGTGTCAGCAAGATGCACGGAGGATTGCGTTAGAAACTTACAGTGCATGCTCTGCCTCGGAAAATTCCACAGGCCTCACGTTGACATGTTTCGGCGGCAAATCACAGATAGGCTTCCCATCGACGATTGTGGTCTTGCCGCGACGCAACATGATGGATTTGATGAGGGCTTGGAGACGGCTCATGCCGCGTTCCCGACTGGCATCAGTGCCTGCCTTGATCGGCTTGATGAATTGATCGTTGAATGTAGGCCATGCTTGGTAGGATGTGATATGGAGGAAGCGTACGAGTCTGGCTCAAGTCAGCATATGTACAAAGTTCCTGGTGGTGTTCCGGTAGCGCTTGATCTCAAAAGAACAAGACATCTTAGGGCCACTTACGGGTACAATTCTTCGATCGAGTTCTGCATGGGGGTCCCCGTCATACACAACCTAAGCTGAGATTGGAGCTCGGTCGCGGCCTTCGAAGTAAGAGTACTCCGATTCTTGATGCATTGGGCCTCATCAAGTATGACACGATACCATAGACATTCCGGACCAAGAAGGGAGAGCCTCTCCTTCGCCGACCGCTTGTACTTGGTGGAATCTTGACGCTCACGCTCGTTAGCCTCGGCCTCTTTCCGGCTTTCGAGGCGTTTGAGCTCATGTGAAAGTGTCCCATACGTCGTCAGTACGACATCGTACTGTCGAAGGGCGTTGAAATCGGCATTTTTGCCCTTCCGGTGGTAAGTGAATACGCTGAGTCGATGGCCCGGACGCATGTGACGCTCAAGTTCCTTCTCCCACTGTCGCATCAGAGCCACAGGAGCAATGATCAGGGTCGTCTTCCTTGCCGGATTCTGTGATGGATTGGCCAGTATCAACGATAAGCCTTCAATGGTTTTGCCCAGACCCATTTCGTCGGCTAAGATGCCGCCCTTGTTCATGCCGCGTTCCATGTTGAGCAACCACGCGAGGCCTTGCTGTTGATGCGCCATCAGCTTGGAGCTCATGGCCTTCGGGGTCGGTTCTCGTGGAATATCATCATCATCTTGACCCTTGATGTTTTCGATCAGTGCCTGCACTACATCCAGATCTGTGGTAGGCGAGGGCGAGAGCGCTGGTATGTCACGGTGGCTCTCACGTTTATATGCATCGTTGGCAAGCGCAAGATTTAGCAGCGGAAGGTTTGCTGGAAAAGTAGGGTTGCGCGTGTTTTGGTTGTATGGGAAGGCGTCACCCTCGGGTGGGGGTGTCAAAATGAACTCAGCTAGATGGTCGATAGTCATAGAGTCGTTGACAAAGGCGTCAGCTGGCTGGCTTTCGGCCTGTACCGGTTGGTACGCATGGAACAACTCTGGAAACGGGTCACTGTTGTACTGCTGGAGGTCCAGCATTTCAGGGTACAACAGCTCATTCGTGAGGTCGATGACGTCGGCGCCAGTTTGGAAGGTGTTCTGACGGGGACGCTTGCCGGCGGACTTTGGCCAATCGCCCGGGACGTCGATGGACATTGGCGAGCCTGGGCTCTCTGCTGGGGCATTGCCCGGATCCTCATTGTCGGAAGCTGACGGTTCGCGAAGACGTTTGCGAGATGCATTGCTCCAATCCGTGCTGGAACCGGGCGTGGCGGAGATATTTTCAGGTGAATAGCCAGCCGGCGAAGCACCAGACGGCGAGAGTTGGTTCAGCCGGGCATTGAGTTTTTCGAGCTGGTCTTCGTAGTATGCCATGTCTTGCTGGTAGTCCGGGTCCCTCGAATCCAAGGTTGCCATGTTATGTTGGATGAAGGCAATGTCGAGTTGGATGGACTCGGGAGAGGACATGTCGGCCATGGGCACGAAGCGTGCATGAAGCATGGCGTGTGTTCAGGCACCGCGGGGTGCTCCGCAAGGGGCAGCCGCGTTGGAGTGAAGCTGCACGGGGAAGGCGCAAGCTTGTGAAGGACAGGGCAGCTACGTCGCGTCGTCGTGGGGACCGAACAGCTTTCCACGGAGGGGCCGGAAGACGGGAGGAGAACAATGTAGCTGTAGCTGTAGCTGTGCCCACCTGCGTGCGTGCGGCGCGTGCAGACCAGGCAGCCTGAGTAAGGCAGCTGTTGCAGCGACGGCGACGTGTAACTTTTGAGACAACGGCGCACAAGCAGGGAGCCGGCGTCCGCCTAGCGAGGGAATCGAATGGACAAGAAGGAGCGACAAGAAGTTGAAGAAGGTATTATAAAGGGCGGGGGAGCGCAGCCTCAAGTACGGCAGGGCCCTCCGCCCGCGGTGAATAGCAGTTGTGGTGAAGGTCGATGAAAGGAGACGCTCACCCTCCTTCACCCATGATTCATCAGTGAGCGTCCGGTGAAGCGCGCCGCAGTACGTGCAGCCGCCCCCAAAAGCCAGCCAACGAGCAGATAGAACACAAAGTGGGCGTCGTGCAGGGCGCAAGTCCCCAAGGCTGATGACTTTTTTGGCGGACGTTGCAGGTTGCGTGCAGCTGACGCGCAGACAATCGAGCCCTTGGCGGTGCACAATCCCTTATGCGCGCCGTCCTGCGTCGAGCATCCGCCATTCCCGCACCCCTCGGACATGGGGGTGTGGTGCAAGAGGCTACGTATACGTACATGTATAAGCAGTCCTCCACAGCGCCCTACCGAATTCACAATTACTGCATGCATACACCGCCCGATATAGTAAACAAGTATGTACATCGTGCCGACCACACGGAGACGAGACGACCCGAACATGTGAATGCCGGCGCTGGCGCTCAACAAGCACCTAGCGAGCGACCGAGCGACGCGACTAGAACGCGTGACGACAAACAAAACATCCAACCAGTGTGACTAACGTCTCCATCTCCAGCTACACCGCCCATAACCCAAAACAAGCTAATTAATTAGCCATCACACCAAACCCATCAATCTTTTTCATTTTTAAAAAAAAATCTTTCATAATCCCAAGCATGCATGCGTGTGTGCGACACTCCTAGTCCCTACAAAGAGCCAAGCCCCAAGAGAACAAAAAATACTCATACGTCAACGCAAACCCAAAATAACAAAACTCCCAAAACCATGCATAAAAAAGATCCCATAAGACTTGACGTCGCAGTCTGTCTGCCCTCGGCACGGCAACCATCTACCCCACTCCTCTGTATACCACTCCCCGCCTCCCCTGCCGAAGAAGGTAAGAATACCATGCTCGTGCTAAAAAACGAAGGTATATCTCCACACCACCCTCAAAACGCCAGGAAATGAAAAGAAAAAAATGTTAAAAGATATACCGGCCGACGAAACAGCCCATGCTCTCTTCGCTTCGGGGCTTTGCAAAAAATGCCAGGAGGAACTGACTGACTGACTGCCTACTTCATGCACACACACATATCAGGGGGTATCCGCTGAAAACACCAATTGCGACTTTCTTTCAATCCACTCAACTGGATACGACGAACCAACGATTCTGTTCAAAAGACTACCATCCCGCACGCTCTTAACGGCTATGCGATCGGAGCAATAGCTGCGTCTGCCGTCAATATCAGGTCTGGCCATTCAAGTGGGGGGGTTGGGACTTACTCTATCCACGGGATCAGACTGATCTGCAGCCAAAAGTCGAGGACTGGCAGCCGCGGTATTACCGCGCTCGGTGAAGCCTCTTGTTTCGACATGCGGTCTCCGGTTCCCGCTCTTCGATGGCGTTGACGTAGGGCTGTCCTGCGGAAGATTGAGCTCTGGAGCAGTCATGTGCTTCTTAGAATGCCGCTGGTCGTACGTCCCAGCCATAGTAGCACATCGTAAGATGGTCTGGATGAGCTGGTTCTGTCTCAGTGGCTTCGAGAGGTAGTCGTCCATCTGCGCTGCAAGACACTTCTCACGATCGCCCACCATGGCGTGCGCCGTCAACGCGATGACGGGCGTGGAGGGGATCACATTGTCCCGCTCCCATTCACGGATCTTCGCAGTGGCTTCAAATCCACCCTAAGCATTCACATTAGTATGATAGGTCACTCTCAAGGGAAAAGGCATGGCAACTCACCATCACAGGCATCTGCACATCCATGAGGACACAGTCGTATCGTTTCTTCTGGATGTGCTCAAAGGCCTCCAACCCGTTGTTCGCTACCGTTACGCGATGATGGTATTTCTCCAAAATTCTGACGGCGAGCTTTTGGTTGACAGCATTATCCTCTGCAAGCAGAATGCTGAACGACTTCGAGTGGTCCGAGACCAACGGAGCAGCTCGGCCGTCAAGCGCGGGAATAAGTGCGTTGCCTAGATCGATGGGCAAACAAGGGGTGGTCATGTAGCTCGAGATACCGTTCTCGAGCGCTGACCTCAGACTGATTGACACTCGAGGTGTGAGCATAACGAGGGGTATATATTTGAATCGTTCGGCAATTCGGAGCTCCCTTGCTGTGCTTTCGTTGTCGACAATGACACAGTCGAAGCCCATGTCCGCAGTAGGCTTCGCCGGAGCTGGTACCTCATCAATCGAGTTGATAACGATTGGAACGAGGTCAAGCATTTTCAGATGGCCAAGGATTTCTTTCGAGAAGTTGGTGTGGCCCTGGTCAACAAACAGTACGGTATGCTTGCTGTAGGGGGCCAGCTGGGGCTGGATGGCGCTCAGGTCTGGGTTTCCTGCTCGGACTCTGCAAGTGAAGTAGAATACGCTACCCTTTCCGTAGTCAGACGTTACCCACATCCTCCCACCCATAAGCGTGACAAGACGCTTCGAGATAGACAAGCCAAGACCGGTACCACCGAACCTTCGTGTCGTGGAACCATCGGCTTGTTGGAAGGTATCAAAAATGAGGTTGAGTTTGTCACCACGGATTCCAATACCGGTATCCGACACGGCAAACTGGAAAACGTATTGACCCGCGTCGTGGTATTGGTCCTGAGCCATCGAGATGGCAACCTTGACTTCACCATGCTCGGTGAATTTGATAGCATTACCCACAAGGTTGAGGATAATCTGCCTCAACCTAAATGAGTCACCAACGACATAGTCTGGAACACCGTACGAGACGTCGTAAGCAAGATTCAGCTTCCGCTCGTTTGCTCTTGACGCTAGGGACTTGAGAGCGTTGAATATAGTTCCTCGAAGGGAGAATGGAATCTCTTCCATGACCATCCGGTTCGCTTCGATCTTGCTGATATCCAGGATATCGTCGATGATCGTTAAGAGCTGGCCTGCCAGATTGTGAACAATGGTCAGCATCTCACGCTGAGAATGCGTCAGATCAGTGTCGAGAGTGAGCTGGGTCATTCCGATAATGCCGTTCATGGGCGTTCGAATTTCGTGGGACATGTTCGCAAGGAACTCGGATTTCGTCTTATTCGCCAACTCTGCGGCTTCCCTGGCAGCGGTATTCCTCTGAATACTCTCGCGGAGACTAGACACCATCTGATTGATCTTCCTCTTCAATTCGTCCATCTCACCGGATGCTTCAACAGTGATTTGCGTGAATTTGCCCTCCATGGCTGCGTTGGTGATGTCGCCAAAAGCGCGGACCTGAGACGTCAAATTCTGGGCCATAGTGTTGACATCAGTCGTAATTTCTTTCCAACGTCCGTCGATGTCCTGGACATCGGCCTGACCACCCATCTTGCCGTCGACACCGACGTCACGAGCAACGCGCTTCACGGCTAGCGACCAATCGTCCAGCCGCGTTACCATGTCGTTGATGGTATCCTTCAGCAGTCGTATCTCACCCTCAGCGTCCACATGCACTCTCCTGCTCATGTCACCCTTGGCGATCGCCTGCGTGACTTCGGAGATACTTCGCACTTGCAAAGTAAGGTTCTGTGCCATGGTGTTGACATTGTTGGTCAAGTCCTTCCACTTGCCCTCAACATTGTCGACTTGCGCTTGTCCGCCCAATATACCGTCAGTGCCGACTTCGCGAGCCACTTTGCTCACCTCTTGAGCAAATGTGTTCAAACGGTCCACCATGGTGTTGATCGTGATCTTGAGCGAGAGGATCTCACCCTGAACTTCGGCCTTGACCTTCCTGCTCAAATCTCCGCGGGCGACAGCCGTGGTGACTTCAGCAATTTCTCGCACTTGCGTGGTAAGATTCATAGCCATGCCGTTGACGTTCTCCGTCAGGTCCTTCCAGGTACCCTCAACTCCATGTACCGTAGCTTGGCCGCCGAGTCGTCCTTCGGAACCGACCTCGCGGGCAATCTTTGTGACTTCGTGTGCGAACTGTTGCAGCTGGTCTACCATGAGATTTATTGTATTCTTTAATTCCAGGATTTCACCTTTGCACTCGGCTTCCACCTTGCGGTTTAGGTTTCCTTGGGCGACCGCAGTGGTAACCTGTGCAATATCTCTGACCTGGGTGGTAAGATTTTGGGCCATGGCATTCACATTGACCGTTAGTTCGTTCCACATGCCTTTGACTCCAGCTATCTCGGCTTGTCCTCCAAGCTTGCCTTCGGTACCGACATCCCTAGCCACTTTGGTGACTTCGGTTGCAAATGACTGTAGTTGATCGACCATAGTATTGATTGTTTGTTGTAACTGCAAAATCTCACCCCTGGCAGGTCGTTCGATCTTTTTGCTCAGGTCTCCGTGTGCCACAGCAGTCGTCACGATGGCGATTTCGCGCACCTGATCGGTGAGATTCTTGGCCATTACGTTCACTGCGCATGGGAGTTAGTCGAGGTGATAAAACGCAGGAAATGGTACGTACCGCTGTCGGTCAATTCTGCCCAAATACCGTCAACGCCAGGTAGATTTGCCTGTCCGCCGAGTCTACCCTCGGTTCCGACTTCCTTGGCCAGATATGTGACTTGGCTCGCAAATTCCTGCAATTGATCCACCATGCGGTTGATGGTCCGTTTGAAAAGAGTGATTTCGGGGTCCATCTCTTTGGCATGGATCAGCACCTTCTTGCTCAGGTCACCCCTGGCGACAGCTGTAACTATGCTTCCAATCTCTCGCAGCGCCTTCTGGAAGGCTAGATTGGCCTGCTGGTGCTTTCCAAGCTCGCGCTTCAACGCGCCAATATCCTCGATGCCGTGTGCGAATGCCGTGTTCTGGTTGCTGAGCTGCTTGTTGACCTCGGCGCTCAGGTTGTCGATGTGCTCACGCTGGTTCTTGATCTGGTCGGCTTGCTTGTTGAGGTGGTCACGCAGGTAGTTGAGCTGCTCCTCGGTAAGGGCGGCGGCAGGGGCATCGTCGCCATTTGACTGGTTCGCAGCCAGCCAGTTGCTGACCCACGTCGCCCGCTGTTCCTTGTAGGAGCCGCGGCGGTCGGGAGCGCTGCCATTGCGTGCGGCGGGAGACGCAGTTGGGGCGTACATGAAGGATGCGTTGGTGGGCTCGCCGGGCGTCATGGGGAAGGTGTGGTTGTCTAACACGTTCGCTTTGGCCTCGAGGTACTGCACGCGGGCAGCGAGCGCGGCCAGCTCTCTCTCGAGGGCAGCCTTCTCCACCGAGTCAGGGCCGGGGAGGGCCACGAGGTTCTGCTTTGCGCCATTCGCGGCGATTTGGGCTCTGAAGGTGGCGTCGAGGCCTGGATCGTGCTGTCTTGCAAGATTCTTCACGAAAGCGGACAGCCCATGGTACGTGTCGGCGGTCATCGCTGCGGCGAAGTGAGTGACGGGCGGGTGCTAGATGGGCATGGGGAGCAGTGCCACGACGCTCAGGCTGTGGAGGGCAAAATGCGTCGGTCGGTCTGAGGAGAAGAGTCAAGAGCGCCGCAGAGAAGTGCAGATGGGCTGTGGCCGTGGCGAACGAGTGCCGGCAGGAGGGCAGAGGGCTGTCGTGGTGGTGCTCCTAGCCGGGAGGCCCCCGCGTATCCAAGTCTCCAAAGCGAGGTTGGCGCGCGATCTAGGGCTTGTCGGAGGGCGAATCGCGGCGAAGGATGATCCGCTACTCTGTCGTTGACAGCACGCACTCGCCGAGGGTCACAACGAGATGCGGCAGAGACAAGAGCGAAGTGGACAGAGAGGAGCGGCGTGAGAGCTCCGTGAGGCCTCGGGCTGGACAATCTTGCACAAAGGAAGCCGATGGCCTGGCGGGCTTTTAGCGAGACGACGTCCCGTCGCCTTCACTACCCATCTATGTGCCTCCAACTGCGGTCTACCCACCGCTGCCTTCTCGATAGTCTGCTGATGAGGCCTGATGATGCAATGTGGGCGCAGAGACCACATTCCTCCCATTCCTCCCCGTCTCTGCTCTACTCTCGAGCATCTACTACCTACTGATAGCTGTACCTCCCCAAGTTCCAACGCACAACGTGAAATCTCAGGATGCAGCTGGTGCCACCGCGTGCGCCGCGTGACCCGTGCCAGCAACGTGCGATATTGGTTCGTCGAGCATCGCTTCAAGCAAGCGTCTCGGCACCGGATAGGAGGGGGCAAATAACCTTGGAACGGCACACCGCACGACAGAGCGGACCCCCTACGCTAGCTAGACGCTGACAGCCGGCCCTCCGTAATAACTGATAACTGACACCCTCTCAAGGCTCCGCGCAGAAGACCCTGAGAATTGCAACAAGCGCCGGTGGAAACAGCGGGCTCCGCTGCGCTCCGTCCGACATGGTGCAGCCTGACGAGGGTGGAGATCGCTGCTGCACTCGGCCGGATGGGCAGCCCGCATGCACGTTTTGGGAGGCCCGTCAGATTCCGCCTCATACTCCGCGACGCCCTATATGCAGAGCAGACGTCATCAAAGGCAAGGGAAACGACGCCTCTGCTTCATCCCCTTTCACGGCTTGCGCGGTGGAGATTGGCATTTCGATCAAAATCTCGGATTCTTCGGTGTGTACATGCCCCCGTGTGGGAATACAACCAACCGAGTGCGGGCTACGGCTGCCCCACCACACACCTCCGCTTCGCACCACTCCCAGCCCGCTATGGCACTATTATCCATGGCCTTTTCCACTTAATAAACATGCAGAACCAGCCGTTATGCGCCCGGTGTCGTCCCACGAAGTTGTCTGGGACCTCGGGAGTTCCTCCGTCACGTGGCAGTCGTTGCTTTCAATGTTCATCCCGAATGCGCAGCCAACGTCCAGCTGTATCCCTGTTGGCCACTCGCTGTGTGGATCAAGCCCGTCCTCGACTCCTCGCCAGCCATGACCTCAACGGCTGCTTTCGTAACCCAAAGCCACAAAGGAACAAGCCTCGACAACTATTCACCTCAACTTCTTGGCGTGTGCAACTAAGCTCTCAATGACCCTAAACGCATATCATTAGCGAAACATATCTTGGCACAAGTCAGGGTCTGCTTACTGCTCAAAGGCGTCTTTGTCTCCCAATGCGCTTTCCATGCGCTTTTGCCAGTACTCAAACACTTCGTTTGCACGCTCTTTCAGCTCCTCTAGCCGCTTGACATGTATCCGTAACTCGTTGTCTGTAAAGTTGTTGAGCGCAGCATCTGTGGTGGAGCATAGCATTGTTGTTGAGCTGAGGTCCAATTGAGGAGGCGGCAGTGGTCCTTTTCGCTTCCTTTCCGATTTCGATGCTGCAGAGTCTAGTGATGTCGAAGACGCATTCTCCTTCTTCACCCTCCCAAGAGCCCCGCTGCGGCCGTCTGCCGACGGTCTCGGTGACTTGTCGCCAGCAATATGTATAGACGGCAGGACCAGTTTCTTCTGCTTGGATGCTGGTAGTATCTCATCCAGATCGACTGGCACGCCGAGAGATACCAGGAAGAGCCGACGTATCCGAGATCGAACCCAATCAGGAGGCTGCAGAGGCGGCGGTGCAACGAGCTGTGCCCAGAGTGATTCGCTACGCTCCGACAAAAATATCGAGCGAAGGCCACCTTGGTTTGAAGTGGAGATGCTAGGTATTTCTTTCAGCGAGGGATATATTTCATCAATGTATGGCCGTGTCGCGCTCTCAATGTCTTCAAGTGTTGTCAAGTTTTCGAATTCCAGGACAGGCTGCGTATATACCCGGTCAGTCAATGCATCACTGCAGGACAAATACTTCAGGAGAATGGAGACTTGGGATTGAATAATTCTGACTTACAGGGCCCAAAGGAGGGGCGGGCATAGGGGGTTGTTCTGGGGGTCTGTCAAATGTAGTCTCCGAGTCTTCTTCGCCCTGTTGAAACCCATCGTCGAAATCCCCAAAATCATCCCCTTCCCCGCCCTCCTCGAAATCATCAAAATCGTCCCCGAACTCGCCATCATCCCCTTGTGCGCCGTCTCCTCCCGTGCCAGTGTGTATATCAGCCGCAGAGGCATCTGAGCCGTTTTCTTCGTCTTCGATGCCGGAGCTCATGGGAGATCTGTTTATGGAGGCAGTTGGCGTCCCTTCTTCCGTCAATCGCACGCAGGGAGAAGGAGAACTCGCCTTACGTACCCTCGGGTTTCGGCTCTGGAGGCTCGGGCGCCTTCACCACAACGTCAGGAACAGCGTCTGCAGCACGAAGGTCGAAGGCTTGTGTGCCTGGAACATCACCGTAGCTGGGTGCGTCTGGGTCTAGCTTCTCCACCACTGTCTTGGGTATCTGCGTGCCTCCGGGGGTATGTGGGCGGTCGCTCGCGCTGACTTTGGAAGCACTCCGGCTACGTACTCCCTCCGGAACGACTTCTACCTCGTCGGGGACTGCATCCTGGGTTCGTTTCTCATAGGCGTCCGTGCCTGGGACTTCGCCGTAGCTGGGCTGGTTGTCGACGCGCTCCACACGAGTCACTGGGATGGGCGAAGTAGCATTGGACCGGTCCGGCTCGCCAGTACGGCCTTCAGAAGCATCTGAGAAGTGCTCGTCGCCCGAGGATTCTAGGGCACGTGTTAGATTCAGGAGCGGTGGGCCATGTCGCGTACATACCCAAGTCCTTTGTGCCAGAGTCTTGCAACTCCGTACTCTTGGAGGGCGGCTCCAATTCGTTGGTCATGGCGAGTACTAGGGGCGGCTCTGATATGATAACTGAAAGATAAAGGTGCTTCGTAAGGGTGAGGGGAGCTGTAGGGTAGCAGAGCGAGGTAGGACGAAGTCGGTCAGCGTCCAGGCGGCACGGGAGGTATTTGAGGCTGTGTGCCTGCAATGGTGGACGGTGACGACTAGCAGTCTGCCACCAGTCACCAACGGCAGCGGCGGGGAAGGTCTAGAGCTGAGGAAGGCGCGCGGCGCCGCGGGAACAATTCACCGACGTGCTTGGCGACGATGCCCAAGGCTGTTTTGGAGCCGCAGACACGACGGTGACGCTGCAGGCAAGCGGCGCATCCAACTCATTGCCATTGTGAAGCTCCGCACCCGCTTTTGCCCAGTGCAAGACTTCAACGGACCACCCGTAGATAGTCAATTCTCGCAATCCCGCGCGCCGTTCTTCTCAACCGCAGGTAAACACCACCAACAGCTTCGCGACAACTCCGCCTTCCCTGCGTAGCTGACAAAACACACATCAGATTCCATAGGTTCGCTCCCCATGGCGTTCAACTTTGGACAAAACAACAGCAGCAACAGCAGCAGCGCGCCGACTCCGTCGCTGTTTGGCACTGCCAGCTCTGGGGCCGCCTCGAATCCGTTCGGCGGCGCGATGAACAACCCGAGCTCAGGCTCTGGCACACCCGGTGCATCGACCCTTTTCGGCGGCGCTACCTCGAGCTCGGGTTCCTCAAATCTGTTCGGCACCTCGAACACGCCCGCCGGCAACAAACCCAGTCTCTTCGGCGGCAACCAGACTACGGCCGGCGCATCGCAGCCAGGCTCGACTGGCTTCGCGTTTGGCAACAGTGGTGCCAGCGGAGGAGCCGCGAAGCCCTCGCTCTTTGGAGCGGTTGGAACGACGACGAGCTCTGGCGCATCGACAGGAGGGACCACTGCAACGTCTACGCCTACTTTCGCCTTTGGCAAGCCAGCCGGTAGGTGGAGATTCTATCATCACTTGACCGCGGCAATGCTAACAGTGTCCACCACAGAGTCTTCCACCCCTTCCGCAACGCCTGCCGCTAACAGGACGTCCTTTCTCTCTTCGACGACTCCTGCGGGCCCTCCACCTGGAAACAACTTGTTCGGCGCACAGTCCTCGCAGCCGGGTCAAATAGGGACAGGGCCAGGCGGTAGTGCATCGTCAATATTCGGCGGCGGTGCGAAGCCAGCTACTTCATCTGGGTCAGCTCTGTTTGGTGGAGCGGCGAGCGCTGGCGCGCAACAACCACCCAATGCAGCAGGTAGCACAAACATCTTTGGGCAGGGAAACAAAGACGCATCGAATAATGCGAGCCAGAGCACTTCTGCGCAGCTGGGCGCCTTTGGTAGTGCGGGTTCAGGGCCGCAAGCGACACCGAAGTCGTCTTTGTTCAGTCTTGGTAGCACAACGCCTGCATCTACCCCGGCAAGCAAGCCAACCTTCGGATTCGGAACAACCGCAGCTTCTGGCCAGCCTGCTTCATCACAACCCACGACCAACTCTACGCCCAATCCTGTTATAGGCGGCGACAAATCTACGGCTCCCACCATGTCTTCCGCTGCAAACAACGGTCAACCTAGCCCCTCTGGAAGTTCCAACCCAGGTGCTATGAGCTTATTCACACCCGGCGGCAATGCAACCAGTTCGGCGCCTCCGGCTTCTGGCGCTGCCAACCCAACGGCAGGGACTGGAAACTCACAACCCACCACTGGTTTCTCATTGTTTACAAAGAGTGGAGCGGGAAGCACGCCGGCATCGTCCGGAGCAGCAGCCCCACCATCATTCTCTGGGCTTGGAGGTTCCACGCCCGCATCATCAGGTGCAGCACCAGCTGGAAGTTCGGCACCTACTGCCGGTCTCTCCTTCTCTGGGCTTGGGGTTGGCAGCACGCCTGCGTCGTCTGGGGCAGCATCTAGTGGAGTCTCGTCATCCACGACTGGCTCATCGTTGTTCGCTAACATAGGAGGAGGTAACACCTCCGCATCGGGTGCTGCGACAAGTAGGACAACATCGACCAGTGCCGCGACGGCTCCATCGACAACGACAACGACAGCGACAGCCCCGGCCACTGCCGCCGGTACTACGACGGGTACTACCACTGGAACATCGGGGGACGCTGCTAGGAGTGGATTCGCAAGTTCGACTGCGGGACCCGCACCATCTGCGCAATCGCGCCTCAAAAACAAATCCATGGACGAAATCATCACTCGTTGGGCAGCCGATCTATCAAAGTACCAGAAAGAGTTCCAACAACAAGCCGACACGGTTGCCAAGTGGGATCGCGCACTGGTCGACAACACGGACAAGGTCAAGCAACTTTACTCGAAGGCGTTCCAGGCAGAACGTGACACGCAAGAGGTGGAGAAGCACTTGACCATGATCGAGGACAACCAATCAGAGCTGGATGCATATCTGGATCGGTACGAGAAGGAGATCGATAACATGATGAAGCTCCATGGTGTTAGCGGCAAGTCTGACGGGCTGCGCGGACCCGACCAGGAGCGGGAGAGAACGTATGTGGATTCTTCATTACTTGCTTCAATTGACGATATGCCCCGAACACCGTCGGCTGATAGATGGAATAGATACAAACTGGCCGAGAAGCTGCAAGATCGGCTTAATGAGCTCAACAAGGATCTTACAGAGATGATCGAGGAAATCAATACCACATCCCAGACGCTCAGCAAATCAGGTAAACCGGACGATCCTGTAAGTTCAATAGTCTTCTGTATCCTTCGCTGCCCAGACTAATATCGAGACAGTTGACCAAGGTCGTGCGCGTGCTCAACTCCCAGCTGGCGCAACTCCAGCATATTGACGCCGGCGCTGCCCAGTTGCAGGGAAAGATTGAGAAGGCCCACAAGGAGAGCCAGCATGTGGGCGCCAATGGCTGGAATGGTCTTGGCTCTGATCCCACAGAGGACTTCTACCGAAGCTTTCGGGGGAGTCGGACAGATCGTTTTGGGGGTGTTTCGTAGGCTGGACGTTCTTGTGCGTAGAGAAAAGATTGGCAGGCTCTAGTAATTGATGGAGAGCGTTCCGGAGTCGGGTTGGATTTCGGACTAGACCATTATTGCAGCAAAATATGAAGCTTTGTACGAACCGCACGCGCTCGTAGGATAGAAACTATATACCTAATCAAAGACGTGCAAGTCAAGTGGGGAGCCTATGCGTAGTCGAGTCTCGTGCACCGCATGGACGAGGCAATCTTGATGGTGTATACATAAATTGAACTAATTGAGATTGGAGTCCAATATAGAGTTGTACAAGAGCCATGCGTGCAAAACCGGACGAGGGTTCCAGTCTGCCATCATTGGTGTCCCATCTGCTGTTTCTTCCCAACACATCGATTCCGTCTCGCGAAGTGCCTAGGGCTGGTTCTCGCCCTGTCCGCCGCCCTCCTTGGTGACCTCGTCGCTACATGTCTGTTAGTATGTGACGGTGGGTTCGACGGAAGCAAGGACGCACATGTGCTTGGCGAGGTCGGCGATATGCTGTTGTTGCTTCTCGAGCTGGGCCTTGATAGCGAGGAGCCTGACGACGAGTCAGCATTAGTACAAAGAGGACAGATGGCAAATCAATAGCTAGAGAGGGACGACGTACTTGGCTCGCTCTTCCTGCTTGATATACATCTCTTCGATGGCGGTCTCGCGCTTGGTGAAGGCGTCACTGCGAAATCACAAGCTTGTCAGTGTCTGTGTCTGCCGTTTCTGATTTGCTTTGCAAAGGGAACTGGCTGCAGAAGCTTACCCGCTGCGCATGCCGCCCGGCCTGGAGGTCCCGGAGCCAGTGTCGCCGCTGCTCATGGCGCGCATGGAGGTGGAGAAGCAGCGCTTGGAGGCGAGCGGGCGCGCGGCCTTGATCATGGATGTGCGGAGCATGGTGTGCGTGTGGTGATGGTGGGCAATTGGAGGGGAAAAGAGGTGGTATGATCTTCTTGGAGATGGAGCTTGGATCGATGTCGAGATGGAGGCTCGTGCGTCATGCTGTCATGTGACCGAACTTTATCCACGGATGGTTCGTCAGGTGGACAAATGGACGCCCACCGCTGGTTCTTTCATGCATGTATACAGTGGAGGGTTTTGTGGTACTAGCTGGGTATTGTGTGGATTTATGGCACAGAAGCGAACATGTCAAGACGAAAAGGCCGCATTAACACGCGTCTCTTCCGGGGAGGCTTGCCTGCCATGTCTCAGATGAAGATCGCATCGCCAGACGCCAGAGCATCTGCCTGGGGAGCAGTGCCCACGGTCCAGGATGGCTTGCTGCCACGGCAAGGTACGACCGAGACGGTGAATGCGGAGGCACTGGCACACGACGTGCAAGGCCAGGCAACAAGGCCATGTAGTGTAGTGCTGTGGACAAGGCGTGAGCCCGCCTTCCACAGGCAGATGCGCCTCACAGTGAAGGAAGGCGCCCGTCTGGTTCTGGTTCTGGGCTGGCAAACAGGCACGGCCGCGGCTTGGCAAGAGCACTTTGACCTCCCAACTTCAACCCTCCCCACCTCTATCAACACCGAGCCACCTTCGACAGGAAGCCTATTCTGTTTCTACCCGCCCCAATACCCGCCCTCGCCAGATTTTCTGCAGATAACCTCACCTCTACACTCAAATCTCTCGTAAGTCCCCTCCCGCGCCGTGTCTTTCGTCATCGGCCCCTCGCCGCCGCGGGTCGGGCTGCAATTTGCTCCCACGCTGCCATCGACGCTCGCCGGTCAGTGTCATCAGGTCGCCGCCTTCGCCGCATCCGCCAGCCCGGGAAGCCTCGCTACGGCACATCAAAATCGAGCCGTGTCGTTTGCGCGAGCACGCTGGTGTAGACTCTGCGCGACCCCTCGGCTCCACTACTGGCTGCAGGTGGGAGCGGCTGCCCGCGCACGCAAACCGCACAAAAGTCGCCTGTTGCAGAGACCAATTGGCGCGCTCCTCAGTGGAAAGCAGCGATTGTCTGCCGTTGCGCACCCTCTGCAGCAAACTCCCCACCGACTCTGGACACACCGGCTGGCGTGACGTCGTCATAGATTGCGCCTGCCTCTTCTTCTCACAGTTGCCTCTGCTAACTTCAGCCCTCAACAGATCTTCATATCACAATGGGTTACGAGGACTCAGTCTACCTGGCCAAACTGGCCGAGCAGGCCGAGCGCTATGAGGGTGAGTATCCCAGCGCGACCTACGAAATGCCAAGCTCACCGCCTGCGCAGAGATGGTCGAGAACATGAAGGCCGTCGCCTCCGCAGACCAGGAGCTCTCCGTCGAGGAGCGGAATCTCCTGTCTGTCGCCTACAAGAACGTCATTGGCGCCCGCCGCGCTTCGTGGAGAATCGTCACGTCCATTGAGCAGAAGGAGGAGTCCAAGGGCAACGAGACCCAGGTCGGTCTCATCAAGGAATACCGCCAGAAGATCGAGGCCGAGCTCGCCAAGATCTGCGAGGACATTCTTGCATGCCTGGACGACCACTTGATCCCCTCTGCTGAGAGCGGCGAGTCGAAAGTGTTCTACCACAAGATGTGAGTCTTACCAAGCAATCCGCAAGTGCGCACGCTAACCACTTGGTATTACAGGAAGGGCGACTACCACCGCTACCTTGCCGAGTTTGCCGTGGGTGACAAGCGCAAGACGTCCGCCGACAAATCGCTCGAGGCCTACAAGGCTGCTACTGAGGTTGCCGCCTCCAGCTTGGCCCCCACCCATCCCATCCGCCTTGGTCTGGCGTTGAACTTTTCGGTCTTCTACTACGAGATCTTGAACTCTCCGGACCAGGCTTGCCAGTTGGCCAAGCAGGCTTTCGACGACGCCATTGCCGGTATGTATTTGTATTGGTCGTGTAAAGACACGTCACGGATGCTAATGTGTGCTACAGAGCTTGACACTTTGTCTGAGGAAAGCTACAAGGACTCCACTCTGATCATGCAGCTTCTCCGGGACAACTTGGTTAGTTCACCGTACCTCGTCTCCTTTTTGGCTGAGCCGTGAATGCTAATTCGTTTCCAGACTCTTTGGACCTCTTCCGAAGCCGAAGCTCCGGCGGAGACTTCTGCAGAGGCTCCCGCCGCTTCTGCCGAGCAACCCAAGGAGGAGGCCGCTGCGCCTGCTGCCGCCACTGAGGAGCCAAAGGCCTAAACGTCCACCACGCTCTGTTCGGAGAGGCAAAAGTGAGGGTTCTCGGTTTGGTGCATCGGAATGGGTAACAACGCCTGGTTCATTGGTCCCGTGGCATGGAAGGTTCTTTAGGGTGCTAAAGGCTCCGCTTCATTAGACTCCGAAATCATCCTGTCAACATCTTATCATCTCGCTTTCCCCCCCGGCCCCGTCCCTCCTACATCGCCCTAATGCGCTCCCTACACACGGTCTTGTATGCCCATCTTTGCTGGGGAAGGGTTGGGGCTGTTCGCTTGCAGAACATTATCTTATCTCCGGAAGCATGGATTCTATAATGAGTCGATGACTCCCAAAGAGGAAATATCTCGTACGCTCTTTTCATTGTGCTATTTGCTATTTGCTATTTCTCTATTTTCGCGATGCGTGCTGGTGGGTGTTTTTCATATTTTTTTTCTTTTTTTGTGTCTGCGCTTGGGTGGTGTGTTGTGGCGTATGCTGCTAGAATGTGTGTAATGGCCTGTCCCCTACCCATCCGTCTTGTCTGCGCGATGCATGCTCCCCTCCCCCAAAAAATATTAAAATAAGATGATATAGGCTCGCGAGAGCTGGGTTTTTTATGAGTCTGTTGTGCCTGGGTGGTTGGTTGTGGTGAAGTGATGGTGATGGTAATTGGCTAGTTCAGGTTCACCTTTCACTCATTTATTTACCCATTCACTCACTTTCACTGATGTGGGTCTAGCTAGGTTGGCTCGTGCCTTTCAGAGGACGCTAGTATTTATATCTAGACTTTGGTTCCTCGCTCTTCTCTTCTCTTCTCCTCTCCTCTCCTCTCAATTACTTACTGACTGACTGACTGGCTACTTTACTTTCAACCTCGCTTTCGAACTGGGGTATGTTGTGCATGTTTTGTTCGACTCTGGTGTGCTTTACTAATTTTCTAATAGGTTGGCTGGGAGATCTATCTGGGCTGTCGCTGCTGTGGTGCGATTGGAGACGGCTGCTGCAGCGTGTGCGGTGAGTGAGGGCGACTTGAGGCTTGAGAGTTGATGGTGCTGCAGGAGAGGGTTCGTTTGTTTACCTGGCTTCCAGTCGATCCAAACGGGAAGGCACGACGGGCCAGACGCTGGTTCTCTCCGGCGACGCACCGCCTTGTCGCATACGTGGGCTACCACGGCGACGGGCGGTATAGTTCTTTGGCGACACGCTACAAGCATGGATTCTGCTGCCTCCAAGGTGGCTGCGCTGGAGCTGGAGGTGGCTGCGCTGAAGGAGAAGGTGTTCGAGCTGGAGCAAAAGGCCGAGCAGGAGCGGAAGGCGGTCGAGGAAGAGCAAAAGATATCCGAGATGGAGCGGAAGGCGGTCGAGCAGACAGACAGCGGATCCAAGGAGCCTACTACGCCGACGACTGACGATAGCACGACAAAACCTGCCCCTCGATCTCGATTCCTCGATCTACCAGCGGAACTCCGATGCCTCGTCTACGAGGAGTTGCTCGTTGTCGGCAAGATATTCTACAAGCACACCGACAGCGAGCACAAGAACAGCATACGATATCGCGACAAGGAGTATTACCGAGAGCCTTACCTGACGATACTTCGTGTGTGCAAGTCGGTACACGAAGAGGCTGAGAAGATCTACCTCTCGAAGAACTTGTTTGTGCTGCCGCGAAACTGGCATCGCTGCTCTCCAGTCCCTTACTACAACTGGTACTCAAAACCACTGATAGAGAGGTCACTGTTTTCAGAACGCGGTCTCGACTATGTTAAGAATCTCAGTATCGGTCTGGATCGCCGTGATCTCGCAGCAGTTTATGACCCTGGTTACATCCATGATGACCCTGGTTACAACCAATCGACCTGGGATGTGAGTGAGAACGCGTACGATACTATGACGGAGCAGGATCGCTTGCTATTGATACATGAGACTATTATAGAGCATTGCAACTATGGCGCGGATTATGTTCTTTCACATTTGGCTGGTTCACGAAATGTGGAGCTGGATTACACAAACGCTTTCTGCCCAATGGGCTGTTGTCGACCACTCTACATATTCGAGAACGGTTGGATGCCCTATACCATCCCAAAGTCGATCGACATCATTGGCACAAGGTCGGAAGAAGAGGATGAGGATATCATGCATCATATAAAAGAAGATGCTGCGAGGTATGGCACGGCAAGAATATTGAAGTACTGTGCTTTCACTTTCCGGAAAGATGATTCACCTCGTTGGAGTCGCTTCAAGTACGCCACCAAGCAAAGGAAAGTCAAGAATGATGGCCGGTACGCCCCATGGAAATAGTCGCAGATCTCATGCAATAACCCTCAGATGTTTACCAAAACAACACTTCATGCTTCAAGAACGATGAGCGGCTGCTCACACATTCGAATCCGGTCTCTGTCGCGCAAAATTCTACCGCGCTGTATGAGTCTGACTTGGCTACTCCAAGGACAACACAAGTCAGAGCAGACATTGAGGCTTCGGGATAGCATTACGGACCGTCTATGGCTCTTTTCTAGTTAGCAGAAAATTGACATGATGCTTTCGTCATTTCTTCCTTTCAAGTATTTGGTGATGATAAAGCTTTTCTGATAATCTTGTCTGTGGTTCCAGAGACTAGACTCTGTTCCAAGGTTTCCTTCATGCATCCCTAAAGTCGCCTTTTCAGCATTGCCTCACACGGTACAGTCGGCATTAAAGACTTTCAAACAATTATGTTCAAAGCACACCTTAACGAAATTTAAACGCCAAGTGAGAAACATGCATGCGTCGAGCGATAAAACAAAGGTAGGTGGTAGTAGTCTAGCAGTCCATGTGGTGCGGCGCGCTTGGGCCATCATGTGTTTAGTAAGCAGTGTGCCCGGTTTCTCTGCAAAAAATTTGAAGTTCTTCATCCTCTTCGTCAAAACACCGTCTGTTGTGTCTTCTGTCTATTCTTTCTTGTCCTTATTAACGTTCTTCTGCGCCGCTAAAATTGTTTTTCTAGTTGTCCGGAGCTCCTAAGATGCTAGACGAGTTCATTTTATTTTATTCTATCATATATCACCTTTTAGAGCTTGCGTCTTTTCATATGCCGACGTTCTACCCGTGAAATAGGGAAATGAAGCCTCTAGGGCCTCTCGGCGCAGTTGTTCCGCCAAACATACACTAGCATGCTTGAGCTAGATATTAGCTTACTCCACATCCTTCCCCGCCTACCCCAGCACCCCAGGATTAATGTTAGCTCTTCAGGGCAACATCGGTACTTGAAAATGCACCGTTATGTATGCACGCGCGTCATAGCGTAGAAATTGAGATAAAAAGTTGGTAGATTCTCCCATCTGCAGTTTTCGAAGCTGCAACCTATACACTCAATCAAGATGGTGGTCAATCGATGGGCGCAACTGCTCCTCAGCGCCAGCATTTCGTTTGCCAATCCACTCCCAGAGAAGGGAAATGCTGCAGATGATTTTCAAGCCGCGTGTTCATCTATTGCACCGAAACTCGACATCGAAAATGCCACGGTGTATACTTCAGAATTCGTCGCCGCCGGAACGAATCTCAGCATACCAGACAGAAACGCAACATGCGGTGCTCCATCTCAGGCGGTGTCTACAGAAATGTGCCGAATCACGCTTTACGTCTCCACGTCTAACAGCTCGGGTATCAACATGGAAGCGTGGCTACCGTAAGTTAACCCTGCATATCTATAATGCATAGGGAAGATATGCTTATCGAATACATTTAGGTCGAACTACACCGGACGCTTCCTATCGACTGGCAATGGAGGGTTAGGAGGTTGCATTGGGTATGACGATATGGCATACACATTGAGTTTGGGTTTCGCAACCGTTGGCGCAAACAACGGTCATAATGGTTCCAGTGGTGGTGAGTCACTTCACGCTGTGGACTGCGTTCGGTATGTGTATGCTGAACCAATATCTAGGTGCATTTTACAACCAACCGGAAGTTGTAGCAGACTTTGCTTATCGCTCGTAAGTGTGATCGCTGTCTTGAAGAAGGAATCTACTAAACATGCATAGGGTACACACCGGTGTTGTGGTTGGCAAGCAGATCACGGAAGCTGTAAGTGCAACACCAGTCCGCAACGTCTTTGTCGATGGATTTTAACATGAACGCAACAGTTTTATGGATCACCACACACAAAGTCGTACTACCTCGGTTGCTCAACGGGAGGTCGACAAGGGTTCAAATCAGCGCAAGATTTCCCCGAAGACTTCGACGGTATTGTTGCCGGAGCTCCAGCTATCGCATTCAACAACCTCACCTCGTTCACCGGACATTGGATAAACGTCACAGGTCCGCCCGACTCGGCCACGTTCGTACCTAGGAACCTGTGGACCACAATTGTCCATGAGGACATCATGAAACAATGTGACTTACTGGACGGTTATGCTGATGGTATCCTGGAGGATGCATCTATTTGCAACTACAATGCGTCGTCGCTGATCTGCAGCTACGCTACAAACTCCTCAGCGTGCTTGACCCCAACCCAAGCCAACACCGTCCAAGAAGTATTTTCTGCTTTTAAGTTGTCAGATGGAACCCTGGTATATCCTCGCATGGCGCCTGGTTCCGAGGGAGTTGCTGCCAGTGCCTTGTACAACGGTCAACCTTCGCCTTTGAGCGTCGACTTCTTCCGCTACGCCATGTACAACGATCCGGCCTGGGATCCAATGAAAATCAACGAGTCCGACTACATCAACGCCGCCCGAATTAACCCTTCCAATATCGATACATTTAAAGGAGATCTGAGCGCAGTTCAAGCCCGCGGCGCAAAGATTCTGCACTATCATGGACAGATGGATGGTTTCATCACTCCAGAGAACTCGCCTTGGTACTATGAGCACGTGTCGCAAACCATGGGTCTCTCACCTTCGGAGCTAGACGACTTCTATCGGTTCTTCCGCATGTCTGGAACGGGACACTGCACCGGTGGTGATGGTGCTGCGGCTTTTGGACAGAGACTAGGTTCGGTACAGAGCTCTGACCCTAGCGAGAACGTACTTATGGCGGTTGTTGATTGGGTCGAAAACGGTGTTGCTCCTGAGACAATTACTGGGACGAAATGGATCGATGGCAACCAGAGCTTGGGGGTTGATTATAAGAGGGCGCATTGTAAATACCCAAAGAGGAACATGTACAAGGGGGAGGGAGATCCGAAAGATGTCAAAAGCTGGGAGTGTGTGGAAGACTAGGGCGCATTCGGCTATTTACTGTATAACTAATCCAAGCTCAGCAGATTCGCTCTTGCCCTTCCATCCGACCTATAAGCCTGTTCATTTTTGCATTTCCATGTCAGCTCCTTCAAAATAACGCTGATATCCCGCAGAAATGGTGACATTTCACCCTTGGTTCAGATTTGCACAGACAACGCGTTTATTCACTCTCGCATGTGCTTTCACCACTATCTGCTTCTGAGCTAAACCAAAACAGGCCTATGCTACACATTGGCTTGAGACATTACACTTCGACTTCCGGCGCAACTTCCTTTGCGTACACTCTACTTCTATTGCCCGCAGTGCAGTCAACCGTCCCAGTACAATATGCACCCAGCCCTCATCGATGGCCAGAGCGAAGGCCCGAGCCTCTCTCCGCTCGCTGAAGTCGCTACTGCCGCGGCGACATCTACAGCCGCTGTGAATAACAACAGTCCTCACGCTCATCATGTCTCCGAGAATTTGCATTCCGAGTGGCGGCTATTTTTGGCGAAAGACGTACCTGATCCTGTAGCATCTGCGATCATCGTCAGCCTGACAAAACTTGGCCACGACCGCCCTCAGCCCATCGACGATTCGCCTAGTACGCCACAGCTGCACCCAAAAGAAGAAAGGGAGGGAGAGGGATACGATGCCTCTACAGCCACCACCACCAACGCTTCAGCAGAACACAAATCCGACCAGACTGAAGACGCACAGGTTCCGCCTACCCAGGGTGCTCATGCGCAGCTGCCTTCGACGGAAACGGAGACCGACACCCCGGCGTCTATCATTAAAATCGCTCAGGTAGCGCCCGTCCACGAACAGATCCCACTTCTAGACGGTTCGTCTGGTGCATCGCAGTCACCGTCGGCGAAAGACGAGACCGCCGATCCCACACCCTCCATGACCACTGTCCCCGCCGAAAATAGCAACAGCCAGACACAGGACCAAACACCCAACTCCAAACCCAACGAAACGGTCACACTCCCATCAGGCATCGAGACACAGAAAGCAGGCCACTGTGGTCACTTGATGCATCCTGCGAACCCGACGACCCACACCCGCTGTCCACCATGCGAATTTGTACATCACATGAAGCGCCTCACAGAGCGTAAAGAGCACACAGAGAGGCACTGCAGTCTCGAAGAATCTCTGGCTGCACTGGACAAAATAACCGACTTTGCCAGCTATCAACAAGCGAAAGGTCGGCTTCAACGACACCTTCGTGGTCCGAGTAAAAGCCAGGTCACCAAGAAAAACCCACGCACGGCATGGCGCAACCGCAAGGTCTTCCTACTGCGCTTAGTGAGCACAGCCAGAGTTATAGGAGCGAAGGAAGCGCGATGGGATGGAGTGCTTGCGGGTTCGAAAACAGATTGGCCTTGGTCAGGCCACACAGCACGTGCGGCACTCCAAGAGTTTAGGAATGTGAAACGCAGTGGTGCTTGGAGCGCAGTCGAGGATGCCTATATGCGACATAGCCGAAAGCGCGGACGCGACAACGAGGAGGAGGTCGCAGCCGAATGGGGAGATACGCCAACAAACAACCCTGGCCCCGCAGAAGAACAAATCGACATCGAATCGCCGAAGCGCAAGCGCCGCCGCACACGTAAGGTGCGCTTCGAACCTGAAGTAAAGGTCGGCACCGTAGTAGATATTGACATCCTCCGTCCACATTCAACGCCAACCCGCACAAGACAGCACAGCCAGGCCGTAGCATACTCCGCACGAACACAGAGATCCCGCCTCAGACTCGCATCTCGCAGTTGCAGTCACCGAAATTCCAACTACCGCACTACGTCCTACCTCTTCTGGAGACGCCTTCTCAACCGAACTCATACTATTACCGCGGTCACAAGAACTATGTCAAGGGGAAGTGGTCAGTGCATGATTCACATATGGTGAATACGAGTTTTGCGCATCGGAGGCATGAGTGTTTTGATACGTGGTGGGAGCACGCGATGAAGTATTGGACGGCTCTTGAGCAGGAAGCGAGACGGTGGGATGAGCAGGATGAGGGGAGAGAAGAAGAGGCATTCGATGATTCTGCGACGGAAACTGATGGGGAGGTGAATGAGGAGGAAAAGAAAATGGCTGGATCGCATGACGTCTCGGTTGGGACAGATGGGCTGGTGGAGCCCGGCGACTCTGCGATTCAAGAACAAGTTGCACGGGGGAAGGAAGAACACGAGACATCGGATAAGCAACAGCAAGATGCATCGGATCGACAAAAGACGGACGAACCCCAAGGCCAGAAAGATACCGGACAAGAGCGGCAAGAGCATACCAATCGGGCAGTACCACAAGGACTGTGCAGCATAATGTAGAAGATGCGGAGACGCAACTTGGAAATGTGTGGGCATCACTAGACCGCCCAACCATCGAGGCATCTGCGCATCCGCAACCCGTACACTTGCCCGTAGTCCCGGATTTCTGGATTCGCCAACGATGTTGCTTATTGTGCGGTTAGCCAGCAGCAGGGTACCCTGGCGAATGAGATCTCCGACGTTTTGGCGTATTGCGTGTCAGGACTTGATTGAAGCATTGGTGGCTTTTTTTATATTCAGTTTGTTCTCTTGCATTGCAGGATCGTTTTGTTCATTGGTGGAGGGAGGCACAGCGAACATCTTGGTTTGTACCTTGTTTATCCTTAGTTTTCATGTTTTGCATATGAGTTACGCACAACGAGCAAAGTGTTTGTTTCGGCATTTGTTTAGCAGCCATCATTAGAAATGATGTAATTGAGAGTTGGTCATTATTAAGAGCCGTGCAACCAAGATCTACTGAGTTTGTGTCTGTGTATTGCGGATGGTGAGGAAGTTCTAGAGTGATTATATGGGTTGTATGCGCTGCATGTCCGAATTGCTGAGAGGTGATCGATGTTATAGGAATAGTGCAATGGTAAATTTTGCATCGATGCATATGTCCTGTGTTAGCTGCTTATGTGTTGTTATATTGAGTTTTGCTCATCTGACTTTTTAGTTTTTAGACTAGATATGTGCGTTGTATGTCACATGCATTGATGTTGAAATGACATTAGGAATGGATCCATGACACCAGGTGGTGCCATAATTCGTTGGCGCTTCACGTAAGCGGCAGTAGCAACTCATGTAAAGCGCCAACGAATTATTTCACCACCTGGTGATGATCCATGGAAGAATTGAAAACACGTGACTATTCCAAATGCGGCAAGAAGCCGGGGTTATGCGGCTGCTAGCGGCTTGGCTAAAACTGCTGCCTCCACATCAAGCGCGCACTCAGCACCAAACACAGAGCAAGCAACGTGGATACACCATGGCAAGCCACAACCTCTACCTAACGTACAAGAAAGATACCAGTCGTCTTCTATACTGGGTCATCAATACGTCGAATGGCATTATTCGGTCGGGAAAGACCGCAGAAGAACATGCACCCGTCACAATCAACACCACGGGTCAGAGTACAGTTGCCGAGATAGTGCAGATGTCAAAGCTCATTGCGAAACATCTCCAGCCTATTCCGCCCGCGATCTTCAGGATCTTTCAGGACGTTATCAAAGCAAGGTCGATTACCTACGAGGCTTTTCAGCAGATTGTGAACGAGAAGCCGGATCCAGAGATCGAAAGGAGCAACGCTACGCACAAGTACTTCATCAACGCACTAACAGAGGCCTTTGACGCTCTTGGTGGTAAAGTCTGGGCTTCAAGCGGAAATTCTACGGCTGGGACCGAAGCAACGGATGGGGAACTTGACGAGGCCATCTTTGAGAATCAATTTTCTGCATTGAGACTTAACGAGGACGAAGATGTTGGAAGCGACGTTCCATCTGAAGATGAGTCGCATTCAAAATCGCGACCACAACATAAGAAAGCCCCAGGAAAAGGCAAGGGGAAGAAGGGGAAGAAAGGCAAGAAGCCAAAAGAAGGTACAAGCTCCGGGAACCCGCTGCAGGGAAAGCCTTGGCCGACATTCCCATCGAAAGCTATCGAATTATCGAGGACAAAGATGGCCTTGTGTCCGAATACCTTTTGGCAGTGTACGCGGTCTCTAAGGAATGGTCAGAGATACGGGCTTGCGTTCAGGGCCTCTGGCGCGAGGTAGCCTATGATGGCCTCAATGGAGCTGTCGCAGCGTCTTTGACTAACATAGCTGTCGCCATGGTCAAACAGACGTGCAGTGCAGTTTTCGTGGACTTTCCGGGCCATGAGTCGTATGAAACTATCATGAAAACACTTACACGGGGTGACCCAGACAAGGCTCAGAGCCAGTTCTCTGTACAAGCATATCGCGTTTCGTCTTGCGGTCATCAAGCCGAGAAGGTTAAGGATATGAAAATCGACATAAAAGAGCAGATGTGGGTCAACACCTATAAACGATCTGGTCGACTTCATCATCGACTTCCAACAGAATAGAAGTGGCAAGCCGACCAAGGCTATGCAGAAGAAGATCGCAGACTGGGACCCGAACTTCGACCTCCAGCGAGCAAGCAAAGAGGAACGACTTTCTTGGCGCCGTTCATACACCATCAACTGGCTTTACGATCTGGTTAACGTCTTCTCGTCAATTGTCGTCCAACGTAACACAATGAAAGGCGAAAAACATGTGTACGAGAACGTGGATTGGTCGCCGTCAGGTCCTTGGGATGAGCATCGAAGGCTCTTTGGACTTAACGAATTTGCTGGAGTCATTACCACACTCGCGATGCAGAAGCCGAACACCAATATTCGCCAAAAGATCCTTCCTCATCATGTGTTTCAGCTGCAGTGCATTATTGATTCATTGACGGCCTCGCGCGGTTGGACAGTGAGCGCTGTCAAAGGGCATGTTCTGGAACGACCTGCGCGTAACTTCCGCCCACGGCGCGATGTTGATATGTTCCTAGACCGTGAATGCAAGAGGTTCGGCAGGGGGTTCCTACAAGCAGTCGACGTGCTGAAACAGGTAATGGACAAAGATGCGGAATCTGATCGGCAACCAGCCCGGCACCAAGAACGTGTCGAATTACTTAAAGAGATGCAGTATGATTTTGTTAACTGGCTAGGCGAGTCCAAGTACATGTCTGGGTCTCACTACCATACCACCATCGCGCTTTTCGAAACACAATGCTAACGGGCCTATGGGAGTACTGTCCTTTGTTGTGCGCAGCTGGGCTCGTCGAAGGTCTTGTCATCATGCAACGTCTGTGCATGTTTATGTGGGAGCAAATTCCAGAGCCCACATTGGCTATACACTTGCATAATATGCTTGTTCAGACCGGGTATATAAAGGAGCCAGTTGGACTTTACGCAACACTCCAAGGTCTGCTTCCGGAGTCATTCTTTGCCGAAGGCATTCCAGAGTCCGATTTCTACCAAGGTCTAGTCAAACAGTCAAAGACAAACATGGACCGTATATCGTTGCGTCAACGTCGAGAATCAGCAAGAAGTCTGCGTCAAGCCGCAGGCATCCATAAATTGCTAGACATCAGCAGAAACCACTTCTTTATTACTAAGTCCGTGCTCGTTTCGTATTACGACGCTGATTGGGTCCCCGAACGGATTCCGGACGACGAGATCAGGTTTCCATCTACATTGTGCATGCTCCGTGTGCACGAAACCAAGAAAGTAACGGATCCTGTCACGGGAAAGCAACGCCTCGAGGACACGGACCTTGTAAAGCGCATCAAAGCGAAAGGGATGAGCGATACGGAACTACTACAAATGGCATCCATTATCCCTGACGTGAACAGTGACGTTGCTGATCCCGAAGCCATTCGTAACATTGTCTCGAAGAGCGACTATAAAAGCTTCCCGCAGATGGATCCATACCGTGTCAAGGAACAGGGAAAAAGGTTCGCGACAGGCAGCAACCTTCTCGATCTTCTCCGCATCGACATATTCGCTGACGTTTGCGGCAACGCTCCCTTATCAAGCCTCAACTACGTATGGGTTACCGTGCACTTTATGTTCCTCTTTTCGCAGATCGAAGACCACTTGCGAAAGGCGCGTCACCCGCTGTACGTTCGACTCTACGAGAGAATGCACCCTCTTCCACGACACGGCAGCGGAGAATGGCCGTGGCTATGGCTGCCATGGCAGATCAAGACGACCAGTTGTTGAAGCTACTAGCTGACGCTTTTCAAGACCCTAGAGTAGGCGTGCTCGGGTTTATCTTCTGGGATGATCTACGGGAGACTGAGTCCGGTATGAAGCCCGAAGCAGACCCCAATGAACTTCCTGCCGACGTGTGCTCGGTGATGTAGGTACGCGTGTGTGTATGACCGGGTGTTATGTAGTGGAGGGATGGAGATCGAGGCTGAAATATGGGGTCGCCCTAACTCCTGCTTGCCGCCATAATTTGAGTATATATACCGTCGGATGGTAAAACGTGGATTACCTTTTACAGGTAGTATCGATTTGGTTTGTATATGCTAGAGTAACTTGTCGAATGACATCTGTTGTATAGGAAGTAGCAAAGTACCAGAAAAGAGCTTTCAAACCTCAATTATTAAAATTATTATAAACGCATATAAAGAGAAGCTAATTACTGGACTAAGGCCATTCTGTCAGGAGAGAAAACTTTGCGCATCTTTCGGTACACGGTAAAACCCAGTGAGGGAAAGCTGTTGGGTTGCTGAAAAGAAAAACGCAGTGAGGCAAGGTAAGCCAGTGAGAAGTCGATCCTAAATCTAGTTTATTCTATCAATCTTCATAATTTTAACAAATTAAAGATTGTTTATTCATAATATGATTAATACAGAAAATCTTAATTTTTTATTTTCGTTAATAATATATTATTCTTTGCTAAGAAAAAAAAACTGTACTTTTAAAAACTCTGCTCCTTTCATGTCAGAGGAATCAAGAAGGAGCTAGAGGGAGTAAGTGGTCTCCTTGAGCAGTGAGAGTAAGAGTAGAATTCTATTGCTGCAGCGCATAGATGGTCCATAGGAGCTCAAACCGATCCATCCTAAGCTAGGCCAGCTTAGTCGTGCGTTAATCTAGTTGACCTAGCCTCTCATTAGCTCCTCTTTCCGCGAGCGCGTTTATCTCAAGACCACCTTCGACGTGGTCCGACTCGTAAGCTCATACATAGCCGGCGATCCCTTCTTCTACACCAACAGACCCCAACCCACTGCCAGCAACGCAATGCCATTCTCCGGTACAATCGACAGCAACACCTGAGCCACCACCACACTCCCTGTGTAGGGCCAAACGTCGTGCCCGACGTAACGAAGAAGGCAAGCGCCGAGTATAGCAGCCGCAGAAGCAGCAAAGGCGTCATGACGAAGATGGTGATTGCAACCTTAGGTACGACAACGGCTTCTGCTTCTCGCTCATTCTGCACGCGTACAGTCCGAGGATTGTCTGCACGATGCAGACTTGGAGGAAGATGGCGAGACCGATGGCGGGGAGAATGCGGCCGAGCGCTTTTCCGTCGCCGAAGAGCTTGAGGACGCCGATGACGAGGAGCGGAACCGCGCCGAGGACACAACCACGTGAAGGAGTGTGGTGATCTTTGCTAAGCGCACATGTTGCGCGGTCTTGCAGCTACAGGGGAGATGTTAGAATGGGGACCTTCGAAGAGTTCGGAGAGGGGAAGCGTACAGTCGGTGTGCACCAGCATCAGCGTGATACCAAGCAGAGGCGAGAGACCGATGCCGTTGACTATGGCAATGGACTGGTTCGGGGGCCTGTCTCGTCGTCCATAAGGTGCAGAATCGAGCCGATGATGCGAACTGAGGCGAGGAGAAAGACAAACATCCACTCGAAGCCGCGCCAGCCTTCCTTCACCCACAGAGCGAGGCCGGTTGGGAGTGCGGCGCTGCCATAAATGATGAGCTCCGCGATGGCTAGCGCGTCATTGGGAGACATGATTGCGGTAGTATGTGTTGTTGAAGATAGTGGTAGTCAAACTGGTTGAAAAAAAAATATAAATGAGATTCAATCAGTCAATTAATCGGTGCTAGACAAGCCTGCAATTAAGGAACATAGATTTTTTTATTTATTTATTTATATCCGTTTATAGTTAACCTAACCTTTTATAAATTATATAACTTTTTTACGCTCTTTTTAATTACTAAGCAGGGGGCTCTGCTTTTTTTATTATGTTATTTAAGATGAAAGCGTTTGTCATTCTACCCCTAGTTAATTTAACAACATAACACATAAATTATAAAACTTAATAGCAAGTATAACTAAGATATATAATAGCTAAAGTATATAAAAAAAGGTGTAATTAGAATTAGCTATAGTAAGGAGCTAAAGTATAATATATATAATTAGTAAAGAGCTAATTATATAATAGCTATAAAGTAATTAAACTATAAAATAGTAACCTTAAAGTTACTATTTAACTATAGAGCTTTAAAAAGTAGTAAAAATAGTAGAATTATTATATGTAATAAATAGCCCTTTATACTATATTATATCTTAGTATCTAGTTTAATTATATTTTTACTATAGTAGGCTTTTTACTATTACTGCTACTACTACTAAGTACTATAGATAGTTAGCTTTTATATAAGAACGCGTAATAGCTATAAACTAATTTAAAAAGCTTTTTTTTAATTATAGAAATACTATAGGTAAAGAAATAAAATTAGTAATAATAAAAATAATAAGCTTCTTAAAAAGCCTTAGCTACTATAGCTATACCTTTACATTTTAGAGAATTAAGCTAGTAAAAATACTTATTAATATAAAACCTAGGTATAAACTAAGGTTTACTAGACTAGGTAACCCCTAGTATATAATATTACCTATAAGTAATCTTTACACTATAGTAATTTGTTTTAGTTACTACTACTACCTAATATACTTAGTTACCTCTTATTATACCCTATATTATTTTACTACTTATTTTTTATATTTAAATTATTCTCTATATAAAAGAATAATTTAAAATATAATAAGTTCTATGTTAGTGTTTACTTACGTAGCTTTTCGTAAAAACTCTATTATAAGCCCTTTAATATAGCTATTTTATAAATTTATTAAAGGTAAAGTCTTTATAAATAACCTTAAATAGTTTATATAGAAATAGTTAAAAAGCTACTTATTATTATAGTGGGGTGACAAAAAAAGAATAATTTTTTATACCTTTTTTAAAATGTAATAACTTACCTATTTAGTAATAAAAAATTATAGGATTTTATATATAATAGAGAAAGTTAGTAACTTTAATAAAGTATACTTACGTAATGCTAACTAATTAGCGTTAAAAGGTTTTTTAACCTTAAACATAGAGAATTTTTAAGATCTCTTTAGAAATGTAAATAACTTTTTTATTACGATATTAAATTTTTGTATATTATAGTATAGTTTAGGTATATAAAGAATCTATATATATACAAATTTTAAGTACAGGTTATTTCCTAAAACTATTTTTTATTTTAGATTATTTACTTTTTCTATTTTTAGCCATAGTATTATAATATAACAATCTAATTAATTCTAGATAGGATTATTTTATAGCTAGAAGCAGAATCTTAATTTTAAGGTTAAAAAAGTACAATATTACATGTATTTTTAATAAACTTTTAATTTTAAATTTTAAATTTAGTTTAAGACCCTATAACTTATAATTTTAATATAAGATTATTTTTTAAATACCCTAGCTATAGAAATGTTTACAGTATAATAGCTATAGTTTCTATATATTTATTAATTAAAATCTCTTTTTTTTACCTTTTACTAAGAATTCTCACATTATTAAATAAAAGAAATTATAAACTAGTAAATATTAAATTACTAGTACTTAGTATACCACACTCTAGCTTCTATAATAGCCTTATAACGATTAGGTATAGATAATATACAATTATCTATATCCTTTTGTAAAATTAATTCCTATTCCTCTTTAATAGCCTTTTTAAAAGTATTATAACTTTCTTAGCTAGCCCCTACCCCTAGACTACCTATTTTACGCTTAGAAAGTCTATATTTTTATAAACTCTAAACGTTTTTAATAGGATTTAAATCTGGACTATAGGGGGGGTGAGAAAAAAGATTAATTTTTTTTTAACTACTCTAAAACGTTATCTGTTTTATAAGTAGGGGCGTTATCTTGTTAAAAATGCTAGCCTATTAATTAATTAATATTAGAAATAATATAATAATAATATAATAATAATAATATAATAATAATATAATAATAATATAATAATAATTAAAGAAAATTAAGAAAAAGAAAAAAAAAGAACTAATTAAAATAAATAAAAACTAACCAGGTTTATAATACTTTTTAACTATAGGGACTAATATCTTTTTAATTTAGTCCCTATTAGTATATTTAGGCCTTTCGTTGGAATTGTGAGATAGGGGGGAGTCTTTTATAAAATATAATTCAGATCTCCCCCCTATCCAAATTGAGCCCCATACTTGAATTGTTATATCGCGGCCTATGAATAATAAATTAATACAAGTAAAATTATAGTTTTATAGTATAATATATGCCTAATAATTCTCTAATATAATATTTAAAGTTTACTAGTTAGTTTTCTAGTAATTAGGCATTGTTAAAGATAACTTTTTAAAAGTCTAAGTTAAACACTTCCTAATTACTAGATAACTAACTAGTAAATTTTAAACTTTAAATTATAGAATTATAAGGATAAAGGTGTAGCCGTTTTTTTAATATAATAAATTTAAAAGAAACTTACTATTTGAGCGGGTATTATCTTGTTTGTGAAATTCATCTTTTTGATTTCTTTTTGTTCTAGAGTATTCTACTCTAGCTCCATGGCCTCTTTTAATAGCACATTCGTCTGAAAATATAATTTGTTCTAGAATATAATTTTCTAGAATTTTTTATCTATCTCTTTAGCAAATAGCCTATTTCTAGCTCTTTCTTTATTTAAAATAGCCATTTTCTTAGAAATTATTATTTTATAATCCTCCTCTTTTAAAAATCTTTGTAGAGTTCTTTTTATAGCCCCTAAATTATTCTCTACTATTAATTTTTTATTAACCTTTTTAGGGCTTTTAATTAACTCCCTATTAATAACTCTTTTTTCTCTTTCTAGTATTTTCTTTGGTCCTCCTTTTTTAATAGGGTTTTGTAAATTAGAATTATTTTCTTTTGCCTTGAAATGTTGTATAGTATTATAAATACTTGTAGTAGGTTTATTTAAAGTAGTAGAAATAGTAGAAATAGAGCAATTAGCTTTTAAAAATTTTCTTTTTCTAATTTTAAATTAGTAATTAATTATATAATACTATAGTCTTAGCATTAATACTATTTTTAGAATATTAAAAATTTACTTAATTAGATAAAATATAAGTTCGAATTATAGCTTATGTAATCTATACTACTCCTATTTAGGCTTAGCTTAATAATATTACTAAGTATAACTAAAAATTAACAATAAGTAATTTTCTAGTATTTTAAATAGACTTTTCTTAAATAATTCTTTTATAACAATATTGCTTACTAAGCAAAAATAGAATTTAAAATATAGAAAATAGAGAACTTCTTTATGTTAAATATTTAAAAAGTAATAGTATAGCTTTGATATAAGTAGAGTTATAACAATTTTAAAAAGTAATATAGTTTTAACCTTTTGGTCTAAACTTAGAGAAAAAAATAATCTTATATAAAAAATAATTAAAGAAGTAACCTATAGTAAAAATTTAACATAGTACTAACATAGCCTTTACCCCTATATATATATAAATTATAGAATTCTATATGTCTAAAAAAAGTTATAGGGGTTTTAAAATAGAGATTAAAAAATCTTTATTTTTAAGTCTATATATGTACCCAGTTTATAATTACTAAGCAGAATCTTTATTCATTATCTAAAACTAGGTAATCCTATCTCTAATATATTAAAAATTGAAATTTTAATAATTATCTAAAAAAAAAGTTATAAGCTTTTGAAAAGAGTAAAAAAAATTATTATTATTTTTATCACCCCACTGTATGCAGCAGACGCCTAGATATTACTAAGGATTAATACCTAGACATTTTTCTAGATAACCTTACTAGCCATGCGGCACAGTATTACCTCTATACTATCCGCCCTAGATAATTATAGAAGTGCTTATGTAAAGCACTTAATAGTTACTTTAATACTACTATTAACTATAACTAGTATTAGATAGACTAGACTATAATAACTTTTATATAATACTAGCGCAAGAACTCTAATAAAAGTCTGCACAAAGTTCTAGAGGCAATAATTAATAGGCTTACCCTTACACAGAGAGTATTAGATATAGACTTTACTAGAGAAATTCCTCTCTATACTACTATTATATAAGTATACTATAGATATATAAAACTAGAGTAGACTATATTTATCCCTAAGCCTACCTATAAGCTCTATTTGCTAATCTTTATGTGTTAATCTAAGTTGCAATTAATTGCTAATCTAATTAGTACCCATAAGAGGTTAATACATACTACACTAATTATAAATATAACTTTTCTATATAAAAAGACAGACTACTAGCCCCTTATAGATAAGAATTTTATAGACAATTTGTACTATTATTATTACAATTTAGATCCTAATTAAATAATATTTATACAAGACTAAAGAAGTATTTTATATGCTATAAGAAAGGTTATTAGTCTTTTAACTATTCGCCTATTAAGCGTACCTGCGTAATAAGATAGTATATTACCTTCTATAAAGAGTATAATAATAAAACGCCTTTGTATAAAACTATTTAGTCCTATATTTAGAATATAGAAGGGTATAATAATAAGAGATCTGCTTTATATAAAGAAGAGAAGTAGAGTAAAACTAACAAGAATAGTAATAATTAAGTGTTCTATCTAACTACTACTACCTATCTTTACTGCACAACTAGCAAATATATCTATAAGACAGAGCTAAAGGAGTGTATAGAATAGTTTATTATTAAAGATTAATACTATATAATATACTAAGGTAAACTATAGAATATAGGTATAGTAAGAATTTCTACTATTAGTAAAGCATAGCTAGAGATATACGTATAAGAGAACCCCTATATAAAGATTAATTAGATACCTAGTAACACTAATATTAGCTTTAGAGGTTAGAACCTATAAGAATCTCTAGGAACTATATAAATTATAAATCTAATAGGAATAGTTACCTACTATATCCTAAATACTCTAATATTATTCCTACTATTACTAGTAGATACTAATAAGCTAAGTGCCTACTTTAATAATATTCTAGATATTATTTTATAAAAGAATAACATAACTATACCTATTATATACAAATAGGAACACCCTTTCTTTAATATTAGTAAGGAAGAAACTGTGTCTTTCTTTACTAAATAAGAACTCTATCGCCTTTATTAATAATTTAGACATCTCTATATAGAAAGACTTTAGAAAATGCTTACTAATACTAGCTATAAAATAAATACCACTACACTAAATAAAAATTTAGAAGTTTTGCTACCACTATTAATTGTATAAATAAGCCCTGCGTTACTTTAAGTTTACTATTAAGAATAACACCTACTTTAACTATAAGATTATTATTAATATTTTATATATTAAAACTAGAAACGCACTATATATTATAGATATAGATATATATATTTAAGCTATAATCTTCTTAAAATTAATATTTATATAAGACGTGTAGGAAGCCCTCTATAGATACTAAATTAATATCTACTAAGGTCTACCTAACTATATTATATATAACCTAGGTATAAACTTTATATTAGATAAGTTTAGAAACTATACAAAGATTATTAGCGCAGCCTATAGGCAGATGCCTATAGAAGTATATTAGGTAATAGGGAAGATTAAGTGTTTGCACGCACCTCTCTATAGAGTCTTTAATATTCTTAAGGCTAAACTAGAAGGTTATATAAATAAGGAGGATATTCTCTAGATAGCTATAAAAGCTATTAATAATACTATAGGCCTAAATAGCCTTATATTCACACTACTAGTCTTTAGCGCATATTCTAGAATTAATATAGATTCTTCTCTATTACCTAATATTATCGCACGTACAAATGCTATATAAAAGGCAATAAAGATATTACAAAAGAAAAGAAATAAGACTAATATTAATTATGCGCTAAACACTTATAATAGTCTATTAGTAGCATATAAAGTTCTTAAGCTTTTACTTAAATCTAAGGTTATAGTCTAGAGAGAAAAAGGTAGATAAATAGGCCTATATAAGATTAAGGGTATTAAGATTAGAAATATAATTCTTAACCTAGAAAATAGTCTAGTAAAGTTTTGCTATATATAAGTTACGCTATACTATTATAAAAAAGATTACACTTTCCTACTATTATATAAAGCAGATAATACTACCCCTACATAAAGAGATTCTTTAGAGAAGAGGAAGAAAGGCCGCCTAAGAAAGAATACTACATTTCTTTTCTAAAAAGAGATAAGTAATTAGGAACTATCTCTAAAGCTTTATATAGAAGATATAATTACAATACCTAGAGTATCTTTTAAAGAGTTAGACTGCATAGAGATAAACGCTCTAATTACTAATAGCATATTTAAGATTCTTCTCTTTAACCTATCTAAGCATAAGGGCAGAATCTTTAACCTTTGCCTTATATAAGAAGTTAAGGGCAAGACTACTTAATTATATAAAAAATCCCGCCTTATGTTTACTAGCCACTCTAATAAAAAGAAGAATAAAATCCTTACCTAATTACCTACTACTATCTAAAGAATAAGCTAGCGCATACTTCTTATATTAGGAGCAAGCCTTTAGGCAATATATAGAATATATTTTATACTGCATAATATTATCTAGGCCTATATTTAGTCTACTAATAAACTAAACCACACACTCTATACTAGACTACCTAAGGAACTACGTATAAATTTTCTATAAGACACAATCTTCTATATTATATAACTACTCTCTACAGTGTAGCTAAATTAGATCTTTACTAGTTTAAGACCTACTATAACTACTACTATAAGAGAGACTTAGCATAAAGACTTTGTTATATAACCTATATCTACTTATTGCAAATAAAGAAGAGCACACCTTTAGGATTACTAGCCTTTAGACAAATAATACTCTTAGTATTATTAATAAGAACTTCGCACAAAGAGAAAAAAAAGCTAAGAAAAGTAGCCTTTTATGCAAAGGATAAGACTATCTTTACTAAGGACTAACTTATTAAGTTTAATAGTAGAAGAATTTAACTTATATATAACACTATAGTTCTTATATAAAAGGCTAAGCAAAGAGCCTTTACATAATTAATCTAGAAGATAAGAATACTATATAGAGGTATATAGAGTAGCGTGTAAGAGGCGCCTATATTATATCTATATACTAACTAAAAGCTGCATTTAATTTGTCTATTACTACTTAGACTATATTACTCTTATATAAAGATATTAAGACATTAAACGCACAAATCTAATAGCAAATTAATAATAGTAAGTATAGTCTCACCTTTATACTATTAGATCTCTATTATACAAAGCTATTTATCTTTACTAATAGCCTATTTGCTAATAATAAGAACCTAAGCTTATAGCTAGAATTTCTAATTACTTTAGGTAATAAGTATTATATAGGTAATAGTAATAACTTTAACATTCTAGTAAATATTATATACTAGAATTTAACTAAGTATAAGAGAGTAATAAGAAGCGTTTTTACTAGCAAGCTATATAGTATAGTAGGAGGCTTTAACAATACTATTACTATTAGCACAACTCTCTAGAGAATTATATACATACTTAGTCTGCTACTAATTTCTATAGTTGTCTATATAGATTTAAAGTCTCTCTATAACTATCTTATATAACTAGAAAGTATAAATAAGAAGCGCCTTATAATTATTATATTATATTACTTACTCCGTAAATTATATAAGCACTACAAGATCTCTAAAGTTAGATAAATTAATAGAAAGGACAACTCTGCTAATGCCTATATAAAGAAGGTCCTAAATTGGACTTTAGAGTTCTTAATCTCTAGTAATACCTTAATAATTACTGTTAAAGTATTAGTAAATTGCCTTAAGCCTGCTTACACAAGCTCTTTCTAGTCTTTATAGAACACTATTTCTTTATTATTTATTTATTCTTTTGTATAATATATTTATTTAATTCTTATTATATATATATATATTACTTAAAAATACGTATTATTCTATCCATTATTTGCACAGAAAGAGAAGAGACATAGTATATATTTATTTAGAGAGAAGTTTTTATTCTAGTACTTATAGACAATATCTAGAAGTGTCTATCCTACTATCTAGCCCTATCCTATGTAATAATCGCACCTAGCACTATAGCTTTGCCACACGTAAGAACTACATAATTCTATCTAGAAGTTTGCTACTATATCGTGTTTGATCACGTAATGCACGCTATCGCGTAATGCACGCGCCCCACCAAAATCGCGAAATATTCAACCCACCATAACTCCACTAATATAGCTCCAATCGACGAGGCTCTTGCGGCAATCGAATCGCTAAAACCAGGAGAACATTTTACGTATACAGAAATCGCCAAAAGATTTGGGGTTAGCTGGTCAACTCTGTCGCGGCGCGCGCGTAGTAAAACCCTATCGATGGCGCGTAAGCTCGAAAATCAACAAATGCTTAACGCTACGCAGGAAGCAACGCTCGTACAGTATATTCAAGACCTCTTAGCGCGAGGGCTACCTCCTACAAGCTATATAATACGAAACTTCGCGTCAGAAATAGCTGGAAAATACGTTAGGACTTGCTAGCTATCGCGCTTTATTAAGCGCCACAAACTTAACTTAATATCGCGATAGATATCCGGCATTAACGCCTTACGCCGCAAAGCTGATTCGGCCTTCAAGTACGCGCTGTACTTCAAGCTATTAGCTAAAAAAATTAAGCAATACAACGTTGACGCACCCCATATTTACAATATAGATAAGAAGGAATTTCTTATTAGAATCCTCTCTAAATCAAAGCGCGTCTTTTCTCGCGAGCAATACAAGCGTAGGAAGTTCAAATCAATGCTTCAGGACAGCAATCGCGAGTGGATAACTTCAATAGCCTGTATTTGCGCCGACGGCTCTAGCCTCACACCTGCCCTTATTTATCAGGCAGCCTCTGGCAACGTACAAGACACCTGGCTCCAGGATTTCAACCCTGAAATCCACAAGGCTTTTTTCTCCTCCCTCGCCCTCAGGATGGACTAATAACGATATCGGGCTCAGCTGGCTCAAACAGGTGTTTTAACCGCGAGACGAAAGCAAAGGCAAGGACGTTGTACCGCCTCTTGATCGTTGATGGGCATGGATCTTACGTAACAAAGGATTTTATTGATTTCTGCGACGCTAATAAGATCCTGCTGGCAATATTTCCGCCTCACAGCACCTATACGCTTCAGCCGCTAGATGTGGGCGTCTTTGGGCCTCTCGCGAGCGCGTACAGCAACGGCCTCGCGAGCTTTATGGACGCCTGCCAGGGCCTCTCTAGCATTACAAAGAGGGACTTTTTTAGGATATTCTGGGCCGCCTGGGAGCGCGCGCTAACGTCAGCAACGGTCCTTAAGGCCTTTGAGGCTACTGGGATCGTGCCCTTAGATCCCGACAGGATCCTTAAGCGATTTGAAACTCGCGAGCCTGAGCGCCCCAGCTCAAGCGAGAGCAGCACGTCGGTCCTTAGCGCCAGCGACTGGCGTAAAATCAAGGGCTTATTACGTCAAGTTGTTGGAGATATTTACGAGTCTCAGGCTGCCAAACTCTCGCGTACGCTCCACTTGATTTCAGCGAAAAATCAGATCCTTAAGCACGAAAATACTCAGCTCAAAGAGACCCTCGTTAACGAGCGCAAGCGCCGCCAGCGGGGTAAGGCCCTGGCGCTCGAGACGCCGGAGGATTACAACGGTGGCGCGATTTTCTGGTCGCCAGCTAAGGTCCAGAGGGCTCGCGACTGGCAGGCACAAAAGGACGCGGAGAAGGAGATACAGCTTTAAAAGGACATCCAGTCCCAGCTTAGAGAGCAGAGCAAGCTTAAAAAGCAAGCCCTCTTGCAACAGCGACGCCTTGAAAAGGCTTAGGCTTAAGCAGAGCGCGCTCGCGAGCGCGAGCTGAAGGCTATTGAAGCTTAAGAAAAGCGAGAGGCCCGCGCAATTGAAAAACAACTCTGCGATGAGCTTAAAGCTTCCCAAAAGGGTAATTAACATAGCCTTAAGCCTCCAGCAAAAAATCTAAAGGATATTAAGCTTGTACAGCCTGAGTTACAGCCTGTCAAAGTTGACGAGCCCGAGATGCCCGAGATCGCGCCCACGACGCGCACACGTCAAATACGCCTCCCAGAGCGCTACAGGTAGCCAATAGAAGGGCTATATTTGTTAAATAAGCTCTTCTGATTATTACTCTAGAAAATCCGACGATTTTACAATATATACAAGCTGTACAGCTTCAAGTTGTGGATGGGCGGAAATTGCCGAAAACGTGCATTACGCGATAGCGTGCATTACGTGATCAAACACGATATAATATTTAGTAAAAGGCCTAAGGCTAAAGTTACTACTATAGTGGTAAGCGCACGTAGTGCTTCTAAGGACACTATATAACTAGATAAGAAGTGCGTAAAAATAGCCCTTGCTGTCCGTACACCGTACGGGCAAGGGCACCTGAGGGTGTTGAGGTTTCAATATTGCCGCACGATGGCATCACTTGGGAATCACGTGATGCCCGTGCGCCGCAGGATCTTCTCCTTTCCATCCACACCCTCTCTAGAGACAAGCAATCAATACTAAAGTCGTTCTGTTATGTTATTTCCTTTCCTCGTACGATCATCCCGTACACCCTCCACACTTGCCAATGCAGAGGATTAGAATTCGATGTCTGTATAGCTAGCTGTAGAGCCGATTCAACACTTGCGCTAAATAAGCTTAGCAACCTATAGACGCAGGTCTATACTAGCTATAAGAATAATATTAATATTATGCGAAGGCAGATATATAACACATAACTCCTTAGCCTATTTTTTATAGTTAGCATCTATATAAAAAGTAAAGAATAGAGAAACTTATATTAATAGAGATATCCTAAATAAATATATAGTTTGCCTAGAAACTAGTTAGGAGGGTAATACGCATTCTTCTGCCTAGAAGAGCTACTATAGTAGTATTAAAGCTAGGGAGGCCTAGCTAGTTAAGACCTACTAGTATAAGTGCTATTATCTACACTAAGTTAGTATTATATAGAGATAAAATATTATATAATAAGGAACATAGTTTAGTACTATACAAAATAAGAGATTAGCTTAATAAAAAAAGAAAAGAGCTACAGAGAAAGGATACGTATAGAGAGATGTTTTAAAGTAGAGGATAAGAGAAAAAAAGATAAAAAGAGGAAAGCCTACCTTATATACCTCTGCCTTCTATTTAAAGCCTTAATTCCTACCCCTTATTAGCGTTTATCTTTCCTTTATCTAATATTGCACAATTGCCTAATATTACTACCTAAATAGATAAGATAAATAGGTCTACCTATTATATAAGAAATAAACTAAGTAAAAAAAACTCTATATAATAATATATTATTACTATAATCTTATTATTAACTGCGCAATCTTACCCTTAACTACTATTAGCCAGACTACTACTCTACTACTAATAAGCCCAATTACGCCTCTAACAAATAGTAGTAAAGTATAACAAATAGTTTACTTAATAGAATCTTCCTATTAACTAGAGTAAACTAGCTATAGTAGAAGATATATAGATAGGAGAATAATAAATAAATAAAGTAAATATTAGTAAGTAGATAATTTGTGCAAAGGAAGGAAGAACTACTAATAGTAACTTTAAATAAAGAGTTACTAGTATCTATACACTATATAGGCAAGAGCACCTAAAAGTGTTAAGGTTTTAATATTACTATATAATAGCATTATATAGGAATTATATAATACCTATGCGCCGCAGCCTATACGCTATAGGATCTTCTTCTTTCTATTCGCACCCTTTCTAGAGATAAGTAATTAATACTAAGTTAGTTCTATTATATTATTTCCTTTTCTTATATAATTATTCTGTACACCCTCTACACTTGCTAATACAGAGTATTAGATATTAATATCTGTATAGCTAGCTATAGAGCCTATTTAATAAGTAGAATAATAGGTAAATTTCAGACTTTAAGGACTTAAAGTAAAAATAACCTTAAACAATTAATATAATTATTAACTTTAAACTATATACTATATAAAACTTAATAAAGTACTTAATAGGTCTATATTAAAGACCTAAGGAACAAAAAAAAGACAAAACCCACCCTTTATATTTATTAGCTGGCATTTCGCATTCACTTCGCATTACATATCCTGTTTCGCATTCGCTTGTTCTTAGCTCCTTTGGCCCCCTAAACAATGTTGCGACGCTGGTAGGCTGAGCATGGGGTCCTTGTCTGTACACCCGATTAACAGATGCGTGCAAAAAAAATGCAAAAGAAGAATTGCATCGGCCGGGAATCGAACCCGGGGCTAGCCGAAACTGGATGGCAACGGCTAATTTTACCACTAAACCACCGATGCTATAGTGATCACGCTGGTCTCTTTTTCTATGAAAGATTTTGAAAATTAAAAACTTATAACGGAGCGTTTTACTCTCTACTAGCTTCTTAGCGCGAAAGGTCTTTCTTGTCTAACTTAACCGCAGCCCGAAAGGCTCTTAATTAGCTAGAAAAAGTGGTTTGAGCGTTTGAGATAAACCTGCACTATATATGTGCCCCCTTCTATCGCGCCTCTTTCTTTACCTTTACTTTTGCCTCTCATCCAGGGCGCCGGCGCACAGACCATGCCTGTAAGTCACATGACCTGGATGGCTCATCGGGCTTGGCACAAACGGCGCAGTATAGGTATCCCGCCACAAGGCTTCAAACCTGTCCAGGTAATCCCCACTTGCCAATCTGGGTAGGTATTTCCTATGGCTTGGTTCATGGCTGCGATATTCTGCTGACAATCGCCAGGATACCTTACTCACTAGCTTTAAGGCGTGCAGCTCTTGCACATTCCTATCTACTGTAAGCACCTCTGTAATGGTTGGGTGCGATATAGTGCTATTAGGTACTAACTGACACTAACAGGACTATATCGACTTCCTTTCCCTGCATTTGACCTTTAATGGCTTTTATTAGTGATATTCTCTGGCTTCTGGCATCCCTCGACTACTTCTGGCGACAATCGGCAACAATTGGATCTATCTGGCATCAATTGGCACGATTTCGGCATGTCTTCCCGAGCTTCCCGTGAGGCGGCGTACCAGGACGAGTTCCTGGTCAAGTCCGCCTTGATTTGTGTGGAGTGTGCTTCCTTCATTTGCGCTGGAACTGTCCCACTGACTTGGAGGAGCTGGAGAAGGCGCCAACTGCCCCTGTCGTGCTTCCTCCGGTCCAGAGTGCCGACGCACATCGTCGTCGTCAGGAGAGCAACAAGCCCGGGTTGACGAGGCTTTGGCGGCGGTTCCTGCCATTCCGACTGGAGATGTCTATGGTAACGCTGCTGGTGGTGCCAAGTCCAAGATCACCTCTCGACTCCTTAAAGAGTTGAATCAGCGCACTGCAATCCGCCTTAACTTCTTTGTCAACCATGACATGAAGTGGCTGGATATCAAGAAGTGCACCATCTATAAGTCCGCTGGTGAGGCCCGCGCGCAGCTGGGCAAGGACTGGTGGAGAGAGGCCTAATGGTTCCCCATGGGTCCTATTTGGCTCTTTCTGGCGCAATCTGGACCAGACGAACCGCGTGTGATGGCATAGCAGTGCCAATAGGTTTGATGAATGGAAGATGGTGATTTGGGAATGATTCATGGCTATCCGGCTTTTCCTTGGTTTCTGCTCTTTTCTGCGTACTTCTTCGGAAGATAGATACCCATAGGTCTGAATAGGCGTTCAAGGGGTTGATCGGGTACCAAATGGCGCAATCCGGTCCAACTTCCCCTTCATAGGAGGTAGAGCAATCAAACGATACGCATCCTTCCATTCTCCTCTACTCTAGTGATGTGCCTTTGATAGGTGAAGAAGTCTCATACTTAGAGATGTGTTCGACAAATTGTTCCCCACTAAAACGCCCTTGCCCAGCAAGGCATTGTCCACTACCAAAACTCCCAGTGGGAGACACGTAGGGACTTTTGAAGGATAAAAGCAGACTTGTCAACAATCAAGCGGCTTGCAAGCGCTTGATTGATAGCTTGATAACTATTAATCCTATCAAGTCAAGCTCGCCTATACTAATTTGTTAGCAATCTAAGCTAAGGAGGGTCAGCTTGATTGTTTAGCTTGATGGGCTTAATTAAGGTAGCGCGTGAGGCTACTCGTTTTGCAGCAGGAGCGATCGCGATATCTTTTGCTATTTTTAGCAGGGCGCTTTTACTAGGGGAGGCAGGTAATTATCCTAACTTCTGTAACACTATACTCCCTCCACCAGCCCCCTAAACAACCTGTTAAAAAGAGTAGATGGTCCACACTAATACCTCTCACGTGATCGCGCGTAGTTAGTGCCTTAGTAGCCTCTGAGCCTCGTACAGGCTCTTACGCGCCTTCCGATAGACAACACAAAATATACCAAAACTTGTGCCTTTTATCACAACCTAATATATCGCGTTATTTTTTTTTTGCTCCTGTCGCCCTTCGTGGTGCCACCGCCATGCCTCCTAAGAAACGCGCCTCTGATAACCTTACTCGCCCGAAGAAACGCGTTAAATCCTCCACCGCCCGCGGCACTGTCAGCCAGCCTATACCCGTCGATAGTCAGCTATCGCCATCGCCGTCGCGTCTGTCGCCTCGCAGAGCTCTCGTAGAGGCGTCCCAGGCTTCAACTTTTGAGTCGCAACTACCGTACGCGAGTTGCGGCCTGAAGACGCTATCGTCGCGCCTACCAAGGGCAGCGAGAGGGTAACAGCAGCCTCGTCGGCAGCAGCCCTAGATAATGAGACCTTGCAAGAGGCGCTGGACGCGAGCCTTATGGACGACTTTAAGGGAATTGATTAGGGGCGTTTTACGCAAGTATATAAAGCCGCTCTCGTCGCAGAAGTCGCGCAAGAGCTGGATCTATCGCTATAGCTACTGCGTTGCGCTGCTGAAGAACCCGAGTAAGCTATACTTTGTGTGCCGTCACTGCTATAAGCATAAGTACACAGATACAGGCGTGGGGATATATAAGACAACGCTCTTAACGTTGTCAGCGCAGCGATACTTAGAGCTGCCTAAGCGCGGCTATAGCTATAGCAAGTTGGCTGTTGCTGCAAAACCTACCTAGCTACAACGCCTACTTAAGGATGGTAATAACAGCGTGTCGCAGAAGATAGCTAACGAGCTAGCCGGCCGGCTTCAATACCTAGCGCTTCCGGCTGGCAGCTGTTAGCTAGCTTGTTGAGAACAATCACCATCTCTGAGTTTGAAACACTAGCTTTTCGACGCCTCCTTGAAGCTGCCAACCCACTAGCAGAACAAGCGCTTTGGACGTCTTATGTAAGCGTCTCCCAGTACGTTGCGCGCTTGTACGAGCACCTAAAGCCGCGCGTTATCTTGCAACTGTCGCAGGCGCTCAGCAAAGTACACCTCAGCTTTGATAGATGGACGACAAAGGGCGGCAAGCGTGGCTTTCTAGGCGTCGTTGCGCACTTTGTCGACAGTAGAGGCGACCTGCAGGACTTGCCTATAGCGCTGCCCTAGCTAACAGGCGCTCATAGTGGCGAGAGGATGGCCGAGGTTGTTATATAAAACGCTGCAGGATTTTAAGATTACGTCGCAGTCGATTAGTTACTTTGTGCTTGATAACGCTACTAACAACAATAGTACTATTGCAATAGTAGCTCAAGAGTACGGTTTTAATGCCACCCATCGGCGCCTCCGCTGCGGACCTCACACGCTCAACCCTTATCGGCCAGACGCTCCTCTGGGGCAAGGGCAGCGCCGCCTCGTTCGACAACGACGTACAAGAGCTCACCGACGAGCACGACTTTATAGAGGAGTGGAGGCGCGTAGGCCCACTTGGCGTACTGCTCAGTATCATCTACATCAAAACGCCGCAAACAGCATAAGCTCTTTGAGGACTTCCAGCGCCTCGCCCACACTGAGCTGCCGTCTAGCGCGTCAGCCGACGATCGCAAGATCCTCGAGCCCGTTAAACCCGTCGTTACGCGGTGGAACTCGTACTACTCATGCTTTGAGCGTGCCATAAAGCTGCAGTTTGCAGTCAACGCCTACGCTACTCACCATATACAGCGGGTGCAAAGGGAGGACACGTTTTGCGCAAAGTCGCGGCAACAAGCTGCCAGTTGCGCAGCCGTGGATGCGATCAGACGGTCTTACAGGTGCTAATTGGGCAGTAATTACAGAGTACATAGACATCTTGAAACCGCTCAAGACTGCTACAAAGCGCCTCGAAGGGCGCGGAAAAAAAGCGGCAGCTTTGGGGCTATTGCTGAGATAATTCCAATATTCGAATACCTGCTTACCTACTACGAGCAGCGCGTCAACGCGTACGCGGCGGTTAACTACAACGAGCACGATGAGTCGCCTGAGGATCACATTGCAATCAACTTGCGCGCAGCTTGGCAGAAGGCCGATGACTACTACTCTAAGCTAAGCTGGACGACTCGCCCGCGTACTACGCCGCTACAATACTCCATCCAATGTACAAGTACTACTGCGATAAGGCGTGGGTTAAGAAGCCCAACTGGCTCGAGGCTAGTAACGCCAGCTTTCAGGCGCTCTGGGCGCAGTACAACAACTCACCGCGCGCGGTAAGGCCGTCGGCAGTGATTCCAAGCGATATAGACGACGCGATCGACAGTATACTCAACCCTAGTACTGCCAGCAGCCTCACCGCCGACGAGGACGAGTTTAAGAGGTGGAAGCGCAGCGAGCCGGCAGCCGAGAGAGGTACAGAACACGCAGATAACCCTATCAAATACTGGGTGAGCATGCGCGATTGCTACCCTAGCCTCAGTAAGCTTGCGCTTGACGTACTCTCTATCCCAGCGTCAAGCTGTGAGTGTGAGCGCCTGTTCAGGTAGCTGGGCGACCTCTTAGAGCCGCGACGACGACGTCTAGGACCTCAACTTCTAGCGGCAATACAGTGCGTACGACGGTGGGCAAAGAGCTGGCCTCGGAGGCGACGACGAGGTGGTGGTGGAGGAGGAGGCAGCAGACGACGACAATATAGAGCTTTTGTGCGGGCTGGCGACTTGGGACGACGAAACTTAACACCAAGGCTAGCGCCAGTACAGGCTATTAAGCCTATCAATCAAGCCTCAATCAAGCTCACGATCTCAGCTTGTTAGCCCTAACAATCCAAGCTAACGCCCTCAAAAATCGAGCAATCCAAGCTAACGCCTCAGCTTGGATTGGCTTGATTGTTGACAACTATGGATAAAAGGGTAAAACAACCTCATCATTGGCCACAACCACTCTTCGTTGAACAAAACACACTCAAATGGGACTAAAGGCACTTGGATGGGTCCAAATGGTACTAGATGGGTCCAAATTGGACCTTATTCTCGTTCGCCTTCCCTCTTTTTTAGAGGTCGCCTCGACCTCGCTTAGTTTGCAGCTCGATGGTTAGTACTGATTTTCTTAGAAATACCTTTAGTTTTTTCTAATACTCTTTAATATGCGTTCCCACTAATTAAGGCACTCGGCTCCTAAGAGTTCTCCTTATCATCGTAACCTAACCATTTAATTAGGTACTCCCACTATCTATCCACATTCTATTATTAATTAACAATATAGTTAATATTATAGAAATTATCGCTAAACTAGCGTAATATATCCTTAATTAGACCTTATAGGTGTAGATTATATCTATATAGAGTTTATATAGTTCTAATAAGAATAGATAAAATACTAAATATATCTTACTAAGTTATAATAGGTTAATTTAGTAGGTAGTTAGTAAAGAACTAATAATATTTCTTAACTACTTTAGGTCTAAAGAACTTTTTATCTAATTTTTTATTTAGTCTTATTAACTTTATATACTAGTTTAATACCTAGATTTTATTACTTACTTTTAGCTTTAGAGGTACGCATTTTTTATTTTAAAATATACTTTCTAGTACTTTTAAATAGTTTAAGCTTTCTCTAAGCATTTATACAAATCTAGAGTAGCTTTAATATAATTTTTAATTTTTTAGAACTTTTACTATTACCTAGTAGCTATTAAGGCTAGTTAGGGTTAAATAAGTTATACTTAAAATAAACTTAATAGGTGTAAGAAGTTTTAGACTAAGAGGTTAGAATTGCCTAAGTAAACTTATAAATTTAATAGAGTTTAAAAGTAACTTTAGCTATAAACTTATATATTTTTTAGCTTAGTAAAAGAATAAACTTAAACTTTAAAGCTTTAAAGTAGTAGGCTAAATAACTAGTAAAAGGGCGCTTAGTCTCTTATATACCCTTTTCTTTTAAAAAAATTATATTATATTTTATACTTTCTATAGTAGTAGTATAGATTCTTTTTATATATACTTAAAATTTTAAAAAAAATATATTTAATACTATATATACTAGTAATAGTGCTTTAAGCCTTTATAAAGTGTTAAGTATATCTTATTTATAAAGAGTACTAGGCTTTTATTTTTTTATAAAGTAACTTAGTTATTATATCTAGTGTATTTATGTTTATATCTCTTAGTTTCTATAATATAACTATCTATTTTAGTTTAAAAATTACACTAGTATTATATGCTTTAGCTAAAGTAAATAAAAAGGTTTTTACTTTAGTTCTACTTTTTTTCCTACTCTACTACTATATCTATAACACTTCTTATTAATATTACGCTATACCTTTATTAATACTTTTATTTTAGTGCTATTTTTACTATTATTATTATTATTAATTTCTATTATAGGTAGAGTCCCAAAGTAACACTTTACGCTAGGCCTTTTAACTTTAGGTAAATATTTAAAGTCTAGTTGAATTATAACTTAGTATTTCTTTATAACGATTATAATTTATAGCACTTTTATTTATAATAGTAAGTTTGTACATTTTATTTTAAATACCTATAGTATATTTTTTTAAGGAGTTTATATATAATAAAACTATAAAGAAGTATTAAAAGATTAGTTTCTTAGTTCTTTTGTATTATTCTTTGCTAATTTTAAGTAGTTTTTTAAAAACCTAAGCTATAATTATAAAAGCTCTTCAAACTATTTATATAATATCTAAAGACTTTACTTTTAAGGCTGTCTATATTTATATAAGGTTTTACTAGTGCTATTTAAAGTAGTTTATATTTTATATATAAAGACTTATAAAAAGAAAATATAATTATAAAGCTTATATTATCTACTTTAGTAAATATTTAGGTAAAGTATAATAATTTTCTAGTAAATCTTTTCCTTACTAATTTATATTCTAAGTCTAGAATAGCTTATAAAAAAAACTTTACTAAAACTAAGTTTATTAACCGTATTGTAGAATATATTCTTTATAGTAAAGGTTATACTAGTAAGCCTTTTAATAATCTTTAGTAAGCTTATCTTAATATTTTTATTTATAAGTATAGCTCTACTATATATAATACATAATTTAAAACCTAGAAAATAGATAATACTAATATTAAATTTTAACTAACTAGAATATAAAGCTTTTATATTAAATTTTGTTATTTAGTAAAATACTTATACTACTCTTTAAACTTTTTCTAATAAATTTACTATAAGTTTTAAGTTTTAGAGTTATCTTCTTTAGCTAATACTATACTGTAGCTACTTGCCCTTTTTATTCTACTTATTCTTAAGCTGCCTTATAAAAATTTAGTTATGCTTATTCTAAATAATATTAAAATCCTTTGTAATAATATAATATTAAAAGGTTATAAAATTACTCCTTTTTTAAAGTACAATATAAAAAGTTTTAAATTTTTACAGCTATTAGTTTTAATTAGATTATTATTCTTTATAAAGAGGTTAAAGAAATAGTTCTTAATCCTACTTTTAATAAAAGTAAGTTTATAGGAAAGAAGTAGTGTTTTTAGTTATTCTTTTAAATTATTAGAATTTTTATATCATTATATCTGTTTTTATTATAAAGGTTTAAAAGTGTTTTTTTTTAAGTAGTTTATAACTTTATAGATATAGCTAAGCTATAAGCTTAGCTCTTTAAAATATTTTTTTTTAGCTATACTATATCTATTCTCCACCGTTTATAATATTCTTCTTTAAATAGGTTTTTTCTTACTTTCTAATTACCCTATTTTCTATTACTTAAAACCTATATTATTATATTATAGTAACAATAGTTCTTCTTCTTTCTACTTACTTATATTAGAACTAACGCTTTTAAATAGTTTATTATACTTTTCTAAGTATTTCCTATTTTTTTAAGTTAATTATAGTTTTATATCTTAGTAATTTGTAACTAATTAGGAAGAAAGATTAGATGTCTAAACTTATTTTAACTTTTCTTTAGTAAAGGCCTTTTAAGTTTCCTACTAGAGATATAACTTTTATACTAAGAGTTATATAACGTGTTTATTAGTTTAAAGAGTTTTTATAAAAGTTTATAAATAACTCTTTATTATTATTATAAAATAAAAAGGTATATATCCAGTCTTAACTAAGACCTATAGGCCCTTTACAGTTAAATTATATAATTAAGGAACTTTTTAATTTTAGAAAAAAAAGCTGTTATAGGTAACTACTAACAACACCTCTACTAGCATCTCTACTGCCTATAGTATGCTCGCTAATATCTAGATATCTACTAGCTACTATACACTTCCCTTATTATACGCTCGTAATATCTTAAGAAACTTATTACTATCTATTATCTTTAGCAACGCCTTAAGATACTTTACCTATTAATTAATGTAATTTATATTTGCTTAGGTTACTATATTACTAGTCTCTATAAGCACTATTAATATATTACGTAACTTAATAATAGCTTATAAACTATATTCTTTTATATAGTAGCAGTCTAAGATAAGTAATTTTACTAGTCGCTTATTGTCTATTACCCTTCTTAGCTTTAGCTTCCTAGCAAATAGCGCAACTATCTCTTGGGTAGTGCAGTTTAGGAGCTTAAATATAGCATAGAAGATATTAAAATCCGCTTTGCAGTAAGGGCGTATTATTTTAATTACTTTATAGTTTAGTTTTACTTAAGTTAGTTAATTATTATAGTGGGTATATAGAGCTAAACAACTAGAGAGGATTCTCTTATACGCGGCTAGGAACTTATAGTTTATTTAAAGTTTTTAGACAATATAAAGCTATTTAGAGTTACTATAGTTTAAAACTATAAATAACTCTCTTTAGCTTGCGCTAGAAGGCAGGGAGCTAAAAATGCGCGTGTTATTAACTTAGTTACGTGTATTTATATAGTATCTTATAGAGCTAGTATATAGAAAAAAGGTTGTAGCTAGATTTTCTTTTACTATAGTATAGTTGCGGAATATAGCTTTGTTTATAAAAAAAAGGCATATATTTTTAGTAATTTAATACTTTTATAGTAGAGAGATTTGTAATAGATTCTTAAATTAGATTAGTATTATTTAATTACTTAACTTAGTAGAATAATTTCTATAGCTTTTTTTCCTTTTAAATAGGTTTTTGATCTAAGACAGTTTTTATAACCTATTTCTCTTTTTCTTTAATAATAATAGCGCTTAGTTTCTATTATTATATATAACCTATCTAGGAAGAGAATCTTCTTTAGCGAAGTATAGATAGTTTACTAAGAATACTAAGTAGACTTTAAGTAAAATATTTAGTTCTATATTATAAAAGTTTACTACTTATGTATTTCTAGATTAACTACCTAGAAGTAGAATAGTATAATATATTATCTCTATAATATATAATAAATATAAAGAGTCTCCTACTTAGTAATTAAAAAAAGAGTGTAATACTACTTATATAATTATATATATTAAAATTAACTACCTAGAAGTAGAACAATAAAGGCTTTTATTTTAAATAACATAATAAAAAAAGCAAAGCCTCCTACTTAGTAATTAAAAAGAGCGTACAAAAGGTAATGTAATTATAAAAAAGATATAATTGAAAACTTTATAGTTTTTAGTTTAACTTTTTATTAAAATAGAAGCTAGATAAGTAGTCCTTATACTAGAGCTAAACTTTAGTGTCTTTTTTTAATACTAGAGTGTCTCTTTAGTACTAGCTTACTTACTACTTTTACTTTTATTTAAACTTAGCTATTTTAGCTTAAATCTTTAATAAAAAATTTAATTATAGATATTATGTAGTAATGTAATAGTTTATTATTTATATTTTATAGATAATAGTAATTACCCTTAGGCTACTTTATATTACGTTGCTATTCGCACACTTCTTTTATTTCTTTTATTACTTGTTCTTTTAAAGAACTTAGTTTATGTTATTATTTTGTAGTATTATTTTATTATTATTATATTATATTTATTATTATTATTATTATATTATTATTATATTATTATTATTATTATTATTATTATTATTATTATTATTATTATTATTATTATATTATTATTATTATTATTATTATTTATTTTATTATTATTATATTATTATTTTATTATTATTATTATTATTATTATTATTATTATTATTATTATATTATTATTATTATTATTATTATTAGTACTAGTATATTATATAGTATTGTAAGTAGTAATAAAGTAAAGGTACTAGTGCGTGTACCTTTTATTATTATTCTCTTTTATAGAAGTTAACTATATATAGTAGTATATAGTAAAATTATAATTAGCCCTAAAGTTCTTTTTAGTAAGTAAAGGTTATAGAGCTTAGCTGCGTATATTATATCGCTAGGTAACTGCTTTATTATATTATTAGATAACTACTTTATTATATTACTAAGTAACTGCTTATATAGTAGCTATAGGCTAAGCTTTTAAAGTTAAATAATTTAGAGATCTATTTATACTTAGTGTAAATTTAGTAAGCTTCTTAGGTGCTATATATCTATTTTTTTTAAATATACCTTTTAGTGTCTTAATATATTATAGTATTGCTGCTTTATTAATATATATATTCTTTAGCTTAGCTACTCTAGTAAGCGTAAGAGTAGGGCGTATTAACTTCTTAAGTATATATAAATTTAACATAGTAGGGATAGTAAAGTAGAGATATAATAAGTAAGTGTTACTAAGAAGTAGTTAAACCTATAGTGTAGACTTGTAGGGATCTAGTTAATAGTTCTACTAATAGTAACGCATTATATATACTTATAGTATATAGATATATAGAGTAGTTACTAATATATATATAAGTATAGTGCACTAAACTAATATTATATAATTAATAATAACTAAGCGTACTTAATATATAATTACTGTAGCTTGCTAACGTCCCTTTTAGTAAGAATAGCCTAATAAAAACCAAAATTTATTTTAGCTTAAGTAAATATAAAAACTTTTTAAAACTTTTATAGTAAAGCTTTAATAGATTTTACTAATTATAAATTCTACTAATAAATAGTTAATAGTTTTTATACCTATATCTCTAGCTTAGCTAGATTTATATTATACTTATACTAAAGAAAAAATAGTACTACTTTAGTAAACGTAGCTTTTTACCTATTAATAGCTATTTATACTATAGGGTAGTCTAAGGCCTAATGTTTTTAGTTCTATTATATAAAAGTATAAAAATAAGCCTTAATTATAGAATTTATATATTTTATAGTACTATTAGTTTTTAGTTACTTAAAAAAGAATAATTCTTTTTAGATCTTTATTTTTTTATATAGATGGCTTTAAAAGTTACTTATAAATTAACCTTTATAATTAGTAGTTATAGTATTAGAAAGCTAATAATAGGCTATATTATATTAAAGGAACACCTTTACTATAGTTTTTATTTTTAAGTATAATAGAAGAACTAAGACTATTTTTTTTCTAGTTTATTATATACTACTAACCTAGATTATAAGCCAGTCGCCCTTACAAGCGAGTCGCCCACCTCGTTAACTTTCTACGACGCGTCACCTACAAACTACAATAGCTCAACTAACTTCTACTTAATTGCCCTGCAACGAAGCAGATATCTACCTTACTATCCTAGCTATTAATTAGAACCAAATTTAGACTGTACGAGAGGCTGTACGGGCTTATAATGTCCCCCAATCAACGCTGCGCGACCGACGCGCCGGGAAGCCTGCGCGACGCGATTGCCAGCCCAACTTAAGAAAGCTTACCAAGCCAGAAGAGGAGGTGATTATCGAGTATATACTTGATCTAGATTCGCGAGGGTTTGCGCCTACTCTAGAAGCTGTGCGGAATATAGCGGATAAGTTGCTCGCTGAGCGCGGCAGTGGCCAGGTCGGTCAACAGTGGCCTAGAAACTTTGTCAAGCGAACAGACAGCCTTACTACGCGGTTTAATCGACCGTACGACCACCAGAGAGCGCTCTGCGAGGATCTCTAGAAGCTATACAACGCTGGTTTAACCTCGTAGCGCGTACGAAGGCCACCTACGGTATCCACAACGAGGACACCTTCAACTTCGACGAGACTGGCTTTCTAATAGGCAAGATATCCTCCCAGCTAGTTGTCACGGGATCAGAGAGACGTAGCCGGCCAAAAGCAATCCAGCTAGGCAATCGCGAATAGGTTACAGTGATCCATAGAATTAACGCTGCTAGGTGGGCAATCCCGCCCTTTGTCATTTTCGCTGGCCAGTATCACCTCTCTGCCTAGTATGAGGGCGAGGATATACCAGGCGACTGGACTATCGGGCTCAGCGACAACGGTTGGACTACCAACAAGCTTAGTATTGCCTAGCTACAGCACTTTATCAAGCATATAGCAGCGCGTAGGGTAGGCGCGCGCTAGCTGCTTATACTTAACAGCTATAAGAGCTACAAGTCGCTTAAATTCTAAGAAATTTGCAAGGATAACAATATCTATACTCTCTGTATGCCGCCACATTTGTCGCACCTCCTGCAGCCGCTAGACGTTAGCTGTTTCTCGCCATTAAAGCGGGCGTATAGGTGCCAAGTGTCAAGCCTAATACGCGAATATATCAACTATATCACTAAGCTTGAGTTCCTACCTGCCTTCTGCGCCGCCTACGACTAGTTAATCACAAAGGAGAATATCTGCGCAAGCTTTTAAGGCGCTAGACTAGCCCCACACAATCTAGAGGTAGTAATCTTGAAGCTTAATGTTAAGCTAAGGACGCTGTCGCTAGCAACCCTACTAGAGGCTGTGTGGGAGGCCAAAACACCTAGGAATGTGCGCGAACTAGAGGCTTAATCAACGTTAATTCGCGAGCGGATTCGCGCGCATAAGAGCTCGTCACCTGCTTCTATTATTAAGAGGCTTAATTAGCTAGAAAGAGGCTCTTCTAAAGCAATGCATCAAATGGCGCTTATGCGCGAGCGAATCTTAAGCCTTAAGAGAGCAAATAAGGCCGCCACAACGCGCAAGAATCGCAAAAAGAAGCGGATCTAGAAGCAAGGCACCCTATTAAAGGCAGAGGGAGAGGATATTGTTACTTAAAGGGCTGTTAAGCAGCAACTTAAGGGAGAAACGCGTTAAGGCAAGGCGCGATCAGGTACGAGCCGGCAGGCCTTAGCGCACTGCGGTTGCTGCAGAGAGACTGGCCATAACTCACGAATGTGTGAAAAGCGTACTGTAGATACTACTTGAACTAGGACAGCTCTTATATTAATATTACTTTATTGCGTTGTGGATGTATAGGCTATAAAAGGCTGAGAGAGTTAACAAGGTGGGCGACTCGCTTATAATCTAGGTTATATTTATATTCTCTTTACTTATAAAAAGCTTAATAATAAAGTTTATAAAAATCTTCTTTTATATCTAATTAAAAAGAAGAAAAGGGTTTAGTAAACTCTTATTTTATATTTTTTATAGCTTAGTTCTCTTATATATATTATAGTTTTTAAAAAATTTATAAATAAAGTTTAATAATTCTAAGAAAAAGTAGAACTTTAGTAACTATTATATAGGTAATCTCCCTTTTTAAATATTTAAATATAAGGAAGTTGTAGACTATATAGCGTTAAATTAACTACCTAGGAGTAGCACGATAAAGGCTTTCATCTTAAATAACATGATAAAAAAAAAGTAATAGACTATAATAACTAGTATTATTTATAAAAGTTTCTAGTTTAGAACTTATTTTTATTTTTAGTACTTAAAATAATTAGTATTATTAATATTATATTTTTATATAGCAATCTTTAGGCTTAAAAAAGGACAAGTGTGCCTATAGTAAATAATACACTTTTTTACTTTCTTTAGTATAAGATTTTTTTCAAGCTATGGTTTTTTTTTACGACTATGGGGGTTTCTAATATAAAATATTATAATAATAGCAGTTATCTCTCCTATTGTTGTTAATACAGAAAAGCGATTTTAAGCTATAAAACTATAGTTTATTTAAGTCTAAAATTATTAGAAGGTATATTTAGGTTTAAAAGAAAACTCTTTTAATAAGTAAATAAAAAAAACTAGTATTTTTTCTTTAGCTTTGCTTTTTTTTAGAGAGGTTAAGCCTTTTAGTTAGAGTTTATATTTACTAAGGCTATAGATATTTATAGCTTTATATTTCTATTTCTTAAAAATAACTTTTTTAAAGAGTTAGATATTATAAGACTTAATTTAGTTATTTTAGTATTTAGATATATCTTCCTAGTATTATAAGAAAGTAAAAACGTTAATAGTTAGTTTATACTAGCATATTATATTATATTTATTAAAAAATACTACTCTAGTATATATATCTTTTATTTAACTTTTTAAATTTTATAAAGTATATATAATATATTCTATATATTCTATTAGTAGTCGAGAGACAGATAAGTCTACTAGACAGTTTTTGCTAGACTATAACACTTTTACTATAAATAATGTTTATAATGTCTTAATACACAACGCGTTATTATCTAATTAAGAAGGCAGAATTAAGCTTACCCTTTACGCCTATTAGAATAAACAAATTTTAAGCCTATAACGCGCTGCTGCAGCATATAATATCCTAAAGTCTACTCTAAGTAATTAAATTAACAGAATTACTACCTAAGCAAATACACAATTAGGTATAGTAAAGCTTACTACAACTAAAGAGCAGACGCTTATATAATATATCCTTAATTTAGATTTGCGAGAATATGCACCCTAGCTAGGTAAAGTAGAAGATATAGCTAATAAAACTACTAGCTATATAGTATAAAGACCCTATAGAATAATATTAGGCTTAGCACTTTGTAAAGTGCGTACCTAAGCTTAAAATAGCTTTTAATTAAGCAAAGAACTAATAAAGAATATAATAGGAAGACCTAAAGGTTATAAATATGTGGTTTTAGCTAGTAAAGGATATAAAAGCTAAGTATAGAGTATAGAATAAAAGTATCAATAACTTTAATAAGATAGGCTTCTAGATAAGAGTTATTAGCTTAATAAAGATTGTAACTAGTTTAAAAAAAATATTCTTAATCTATACTTATTTAGCTAGGCAACTATAAGTAGGTTATAGTAATTTAGAGTATTTGCGCTACTAAGTATACTACTCTACCCTTTATTATTTATAAAGGGCAAGTCTATATTTTAGCGTAGTATAAGAAGACTAGTATCCCTTATAATTAGAAGCTTTTAGTCTCTAAGACTAGCTAGACTAATAATAAGCTTAGAGTTGTGTAGTTAAAGCACTTTAACGCGTATATAAGGCCGCGCATAGTAGAGTTATAAAGGTTACTTATTCTAGATAGCTATAAAGACTACTACTCTTAGAATTTTAAGAATTATTACCTAAAATAAAAGATTCTAACACTCTATATACTAGTGCACTTATTTTATATTCTTTAGCCGCTTAATATAGTCTATATTTTGCGCTACTAAAGCTAAAGTACTTCTAGCGCGTATAGAACTTAGCGCGCTAACGCGTCTTTTATATTAATAAAGAGGGCTTTCTACTAGCTTTTTATAATATGTTTTTTAATATATTTATATTAGAAAACTATAAGAAAGCCTTTAAGGTCTTTAGACTTATTCCTTTAAATATATTAGTAGTAGTAGATTGCCTTAATATGCGTATTTAAACTCTACCTTAGGGTATCCTACTAGATACACTATAGTAAGCCAGAATCTTAAGTAATACTCTTAAGTTTAGATTCTAGTTAAAGCTTATACGCAACTCTTTTATTTAGTCTTTACCTAATACTAAATTAAGCTACTTATAGCTTATAAAAGGTGCTAAACTTATACTCTACTATAGTATACTTTAAGAGACCTATATTAAGAAACTTAAGAAGTAAATTAAAGTTCTAATAAAGCGAAAAACGTGTAAAAAGAAAGCGCATTTAAAAAGGTAGGACGCTAGGCTTTACTTAGAAAGTAGATTTAGGAGTAGAAAGCCCTTCTATTAGAGTAAAATTATTAAAAAGGGCGCAAGGTAATAGTAAGAGAGAGGTAGGTCCCTTAATACAACACTACCATAGGAGGTGTAAAGAGTCTAGACAACAACGTAAGGACCTATTAAATAGATAAAGAAATAAAGAAGAAGAAGTTAGATATTACCCTTAGTAGCTTACTTTTAGATAGTGTTAATAGTAAATTAGAGTGATTTTATAATAGGTTACTATAAGGCCAAAAATTATAGGTTAACTTTATCTTGCAATAGTACGCACTTAGTAACTAAAAATTAGATAAAGTACTACTTAAAATATAGTATGCTTTACTGCAAATTATAATAAGTATTACTATATATTACCTATATACATAGTATAGTAGATAATATATTATATATTATAGGGAGTCTTATTATAAGTTTATACTACTAAAAAAGACTCCTTAGCTTTACGCAACTGCTGCAGCCGCGTAAAGAGGCTCTATATATATATAAAAGTAGATTAAATAGTAACTTAATATATTATAAGTTATAGTAGGTTATTATAAGTTACTATAAAGTAATGTTAGTAGTGTTCTATAATAAGTTATAAGAGACCTCGAAGTTGCTAAGAAAAACTGTCTAGCGGACTAATCTGTCTGGGCTACTAATAGAGTATATAAAGGTTTTTATAATTAGTATATATAAGTATATAAAAAAACAGCCTAGAGTATATTATATTACTTCTTAGTTATTTTAATTGTCAGTATTTGCTCGCTTAGCAGTTTAAACGCGATTTTTTTGTTATTACCTTTATTACGCTCTTTTTAATTACTAAACAGGGGGCTCTGCTTTATTTGTTATGTTATTTAAGATAAAAGCCTTTGTTATGCTATCCCTAGGTAGTTAATTTAACGCCACACATATTCTAGACACTCTAACACGATTTCTACTATTACTAGCAGATACTAATAAGCTGGGTGCCTACTTTAATAATATTCTAGATATTATTATATAAAGGAATAGTATAAACTATACCTATTATCGCAAATAGAAACACTCTTTCTTTAATATTAGTAAGGAAGAAACTATGTCTTTCTTTACTATATAAGAACTCTATCGCCTTTATTAATAATTTAGACATTCCTATATAGAAAGACTTTAGAAAATACTTACTAATACTAGCTATAAGATAGATACTACTATACTAAATAAAATTTAGAAGTTTTACCACTGCTATTAATTATATAAATAAGCCCTATAGCGCTTTAAGTTTACTATTAAAGATAACACCTACTTTAACTATAAGATTATTATTAATACTATATATATTAGAACTAGAGACGCACTATATATTATAAATATAGATATATTATTTTAAGCTGTAATTTTCTTAAAATTAATATTTGTATAGGATGCGTAGGAGGACCTCTATAGATACTAAATTAATATCTACTAAGGTCTACCTAACTATATTATATAAAACCTAGGTACAAACTTTATATTAAATAAGTTTAGAAACTATATAAAGATTATTAGTATAACCTATAGGTAAATACCTATAAAAGTATATTAGGCAATAAGGAAAGTTAAGCGTTTATATACGCACCTTTCTATAGAGTCTTTAATATTTTTAAGGCTAAAACTAAAAGATTATATAAATAAAAAGGATAGTTTTTAGATAGCTATTTAAGCTATTAATTACACTATAGGCCTAGATAGCCTTATACTTAAACTACTAGTCTTTCGTGTATATTTTAGAGTTAGTATAAATTTTTCTCTATTACCTAATATTATTATATATATAAATGCTATATAAAAGGTAATAAAGATATCATAGAAAAAAAGAAATAAACCTAATATTAATTATATACTAAATACTTATAACAGTCTATTAGCAGCGTATAAAGTACTTAAGCTTCTACTTAGATCTAACGTTATAGTTTAGAAAGAGAAAGGTAAATAGGTAGGCCTATATAAAATTAAGGACATTAAGGATAAAGATATAATTCTTAACTTAGGGAATAGTTTAGTAAAGTTTTACTATATGTAAGTTAAGCTATACTATTATAAAAAATATTACACTTTTTTACTATTATATAAAGTAGATAATACTATTCCTATATAAAAGAATTTTTTAGAGGAGAGAAAGAGAGGCTATCTAAGAAGGGATACTATATTCCTTTCCTAAAAGAAAATAAGTAATTAGGAACTATTTCTAAAGCTCTATATCAAGGGTGTAATTATAATACCTAAAGCACCTTTTAAAGAATTAGATTATATAGAGATAGACACTCCTATTACTAATAGTATATTTAAGATTTTTCTCTTTTATCTATTTAAGTATAAGGGTAGAATTGTTAACCTCCATCTTATATAAGAAGTTAAAGGCAAGACTACTTAACTATATAAGAAATTCTACCGTATATTTACTAGCCACTCTAATAAGAAGAAGAATAAAAAATTGTGCCTAATTACCTACTATCTAAAGAATAAGCTAGGGCCTACTTTTTATATTAGAATTAAGCCTTTAGGTAATATATAAAATACATTTTAAACTATAAGATATTATTTAGGCTTATATTTAGTCTACTAATAAACTAAACTACACGCTCTATACTAAACTACCTTAGGAACTATATATAAACTTTCTATAAGATATAATCTTTTATATTATATAACTACTCTATAGTATAGCTAAATTAGGTCTTTACTAGTTTAAAACCTACTATAACTACTATAAAAAGAAACTTAGTATAAAGACTTTGTTATATAATCTATATCTGCTTATTACTAATAAAGAGGAGCCCACCTTTAGGATTTCTAGCCTTTAGATAGATAGTATTTTTAGTATTATTAATAAGAACTTTATATAAACAGAAGAAGAAGAGTTAAAGAAAGTAGCCTTCTATATAAAGAATAGGACTATTCTTACTAAGAACTAACCTCTTAAGTTTAATAATAGAAGAATTTAGCTTATATATAATATTATAGTTCTTTTATAAAACTGTTAAGCAAAGGGCCTTCGCATAATTAATTCTAAAGATAAGGATGCTATTTAGAGAGGTATATAGAGTAGTGTGTAAAAGGCGTCTATAGTATATCTATATATACTAACTAGAAGCTATATTTAATTTATCTTTTTGCCAATTAGACTATATTACTCTTATATAAAGATATTAAGATATTAAACATATAAAATCTAATAGTAGATTAATAATAGTAATTATAGTCTTATCTTTATACTATTAGATCTCTATTACGCAAAGCTGTTTATTTTACTAATAGCTTATTTACTAATAAGGATCTAAGCTTATAGCTAGGATTCCTAATTGTTTTAGGTAATAAGTATTATATAGGTAATAGTAATAACTTTAATATTCTAGCAAATATTATATATTAGAATTTAATTTAGTATAAAAGAGTAATAAGGAGTGTTCTTGCTAGCGAGCTATATAGTATAGTAGAAGGCCTTAATCATACTATTACTATTAGTATAACCATCTAGAAGATTATATATACGTTTAGTCTGCTACTAATCTTTATAGTTATCTATATAGATTTACAGTATCTCTATAACTGCCTTATATAACTAGGAACTATAAATAAGCAACGCGCCTTATAATTAATATTATATTACTCCGCAAATTGTATAAGTCCTATAAGATCTCTAAAATTAGATAGCTTAATAGGAAGAATAACCCTACTAATACATATATACAGAAGACCCTAAACTAGACTCTAGAGTTCTTAATCTCTAGTAACACCTTAATAATTACTATTAAAGTATTAGTAAATTGCCTTAAGCCTATTTATATAAGCTCTTCCTAGCCTTTACATAGAACTATTGCCTTATTTTTTATTTATTCTTTTGTGTAATATATTTATTTAATTCTTTTTATACGTATATATTACTTAGAAATGCATATTTTTCTATCTAATATTTATATAGAAAGAGAAGAGACATAATATATATTTATTTAGAGAAAAGCCTTTTTTCTTTTAGTATTAATAGATAATATCTAGTATTATTTATTCTATTACTCTAGCCTTATTCTATGCAATAATTACATCTAGCAATATAGCTTTACTATATATAAAAACTATATAATTCTACCTAAAAGCCTACTAGTGTGTAGTACTTAGTAAAGGGCCTAGGCCTAGTTTATAATACTATAGTAGTAGGCGTATAGAGTGCCTCTAAGGCAACTGCGCAACTAGACTAATAGCGTATAAAAATATCTTTTGCGCTAAAGAACTTTAGTAGCCTATAGATATAGGTATATACTAGCTAGAAGAATAATATTAATATTATATAAAGGTATAGGCGTAATATTAAACTTATAAGCTTATTTTAAAGTTAGTATTTATATAAAAGCAAACCTATAAAGAATAGGTAATCTTATACTAATAGAGATATTCTAGAAGAATATATAGTTTTTATAGGAACTAGTAGAAAGAGTAATATATATTTTTCTATTTAGAAGATTATATATATTAAGATTAAAGCTAGGAAAGCTAACTTAGTTATTAGCTAGTATAAGTGCTATTATCTATAGTAAGTTAGTACTATATAAAGATAAGATATTATATACTAAGAGGCATAGTTTAGTACTATATAAGATAGGGGATAGGATTAGCTTAATAAGAAAAAAAAAGAGAAAATCGCTAGGGAGAAAGGACACATCTAGAGAGATATTTAAAGTAGAGAATAAGAAAGAGAAGGATAGAGAGAGGAAAGCCTATCTTATATATTTTCTTCTTTCTATTTAAAGTCTTAATTTCTACTCCTTATTAGGGTTTATTTTTCCTTGATCTAATATTATATAATTGCCTAATATTACTACCTAAGTAAATATAATAAATAGGTCTACCTATTATATAAGGAATACACTAAGTTAAAAGAACTTTATATAAATAATATATATTATTGCTATAATCTTATTATTAACTACGCAATCTTACCCTTAACTACTATTAGCTAGACTGCTACTTTACTACTAATAAGCCTAATTGCGCCTCTAATAAATAGTAGTAAAGTATAACAAATAGTTACTTAATAGAATTTTCCTACTAACTAGAGTAGACTAGCTAGAGTAGAAGGTATATAGATAGGGGAATAATAAATAAATAAAATAAATATATTAGCAAGCAGATAGTTTATGCAGAAAAAGAGAGATTTACTAATAGTAACCTGGAAATAAAAAGTTACTAGTGTCTGTACACTATATTGGTAAGGGCACCTAAAAAGGTTAAGGTTTTAATATTGTTATATAATAGTATTTATATAGGAATTCTATAATGCCTATGAGCTATAGCCTATATACTATAGAATCTTCTCCTTTCTATTTGCATCCTTTCTAGAGATAAGCAATTAATACTAAGTTAGTTCGATTATATTATTTTCTTTCCTTATATAATTATTATGTACACTCTCTACACTTACTAGTATAGAGTATTAGATATTAATATCTCTATAGCTAGCTATAGAGTACCTATTTAACAACTAGCTCAGAAAGAAAAACTTAGTAAATAAACTATTAAGACGCTCTAACTATATATATATAGTATAATATTAGTAAAGAAATAAAATAAAACTTATATAAAGCCTTTAAGAATATTCTTAAGTAGAAATACTTTTAATAAAATAATTACATAATGAATTAGTATAATTATGAAGTCCTAGTAAGTAGTACTTTAGAGATAAAGGCGGCTAAAAAGTTATAAACTTAGAAAAGTAATTATAAAAGAGCTAATACTATTAATAAATAATAGCTCTAAATCTAACTTAGAAGCTAAAAATAAAATTAAAGCTCTAAAAGAACTTTAACCCTAATAGTTAAGGAAAAAGTTATTAGAAGAAGATGTAATAAAATAAAATAAAAATAAAGTGCTTATAATAAGTATAAAAAAGGTAAAGGCCATTTAAATATACTCTAATAGCTCTATAGCTAGGTATTTTAAGGCAAAGAAGATATTAAAGAAGTTAAAGAAGTATTTTTACACTAAAAAAAATATAATATAAAGTTAAGAACTACTATTAAAACTATTTAAAATACAAAATATTTATTATAATTTAATACTAACTATATAATCTTTTAAATTCTTTACTTATACTAAATAGCCCTTAAAAGAATATTACTATAGATTTTATTATAAACTTATATTATAAAAATAAGGCTCTAACTAGGTGCAATTACGTGCCCGTGATTATATAAGCAGTGCTGTTTTAGTCCTACTTCTTTTCTATAAGCGTATATATAGTCTAGCCCTTTTTCTTCCCTAGGGTTAATGCGTAATATAAACGTAATTCTAGGCCAGCTATTTAACTAACCACCGTGTTACGTAATTAATAATTTCTTTAATAATATTTTTCGCTATAATAATAATAATAACGATTATAATAGCAACTCACTTAACTATTTATATTACTCTCTCCCTATAGTAGATCTCTCCTTGCAACTAGCAAGCTGTATTCCACCCTCTTAGGACTTTACTACCGCCTATCTCCCCTATACTTCTACTACTACTACTTATTCTTACCCTTATTGCTTAGTTATAGTCCTCTACTTTAATAGTATTTTAGATAATTACTATTATATTTATAAGCTTTTTACACTATAGCTGCGCATTTAAACTCCTATAGTCCCTTAGGAACTACTACTTATTATCTAGTAGCTGCCCTATATTTTTACTTTGCTAGTCCTTATATTTAAGCTTCTTTAGTAATGCCTTTACTTTATCCTATTATTATAGTATAAATGTCTAACCTAATCTTTTATCTAGGTACTAAAGAAGTGCTTTGCACTCTAGAATTTAAAGTTATAGAACTAGCTAATAGGGCCTAAATAGCTAGGACTAGATGTTATTAAAGATATTAAGATTAAGAGGCCTCTCTAATAACCCTACTTACTATATAAAATTACTAAATTTCTAGACATTATTCTTAACGTTGTCTAGCTAATCCTTTATATACTCTTAGAACTCTACTATAGCTATATTACTCTATATAAAAGAAGTAATATAGTTAGGCTAATAGAATATTATTGCGTCGCTAGATATAATAGATAAAAAGCTAGATTTAAAAGATAGTAGTAGTAGTTATATATTAAAGATAAAGATTTAGTATACTAGACGTTACTAATATTATAAGAGGCAAACTTTTATACGCTATATATATATAACAAACTATAGTTACGCTACTACTAGGTTATAAATATAATAACTAAACTGTAGTTAAGCGTTTATTGCCTACACTCCTTTTGCAATTATAACTCCGCAGTCTACTATAGCTCTTTAATAGTATACTAGTTAAGAGATAATATATAACTTAGTTATACTAGATAGTAGACTATTTATTAACTACTATTAATAATACTACTATAAAGAAAGTTAATAATAAAATTATTAATATTTATATACATTTTGTTACTACTACTATATACTAGGTACTAGGTTTTAGTGCCTTTTGTTTTACTCCTCTCTGTGTATAGTGTGAACTTAATCTTAATTAGAATCTTTACACAACAAAGATGTTTAATAGTCTAGCCCTTTAGCTTCCTTTTTTATATATAGTAATCTTATCTAATTTGCTTACTAAATTTAAGATTCTAGCTTATTTTCCTTCTATAGTTATAAGTCTAGCGCTTTAAGATAGTAGACTAATTCTCTCTCTACACACTTATATATTAGAATTCTAATTTACACACTCTAATTACTTCTTACTAATTCTTTCTAATTCTTTCCTATGCTTAAAACTTACCTATAATTAAAATAACTAATATTGCAATTCCTACTATAAAGGTGCTTCTTACTAACTAAGCGAGCTAGCCTTTTTAGATTATTTAGCTCTAATTTTATGCTTAGTCTAAAGGAATCTAGTATCTTATTAACCTTAATACTAATAAGATTATTAATTAAGATCTAATTTAACTAACTTATTCTATACTCCTAAAGAAGACTATAAGCATAAGCGACGCTATGTATAATAATTAGATTAAACTCTATAATATTTAGATTATAGAATCTTAAGTAGAAGTATAAGACTAGCAGATTAATATAATAAAAATCTAGAATCTTGCCTTATAGGTTTATTGTATAGTATCCGAAGATCTGCTAGCACTAGCCATAATTATAATAAATAATAAAAATAAGACCTTTTTATAAGCGCTTATTAAGATACTTTAGAAGGACTTAGCTCTAATAGAAGTAAGAAATATAACTATAAGGCTTATATTCTCTACTCTAGTAAGTTCTTAGGCAAGATATAATAATTCTCTAGCAAACCTCTTTCTTACTAATTTATATCCTTAATCTAGAATAGCTTATAAAAGAACTCTACTAAGACTAAGTTTCCTAACCTTATCCTAGAGCGTGCTCTCTATAGTAAAGGTTATACTAGTAAGCCTCTTATTAATCTCTAATAAGCTTATCTTAACTTCTTTATCTATAAGTATAGCTCTACTATTTAAAGCGCTTAAGTTAAGCTCTAGAAAATAGATAATACTAATACTAAATATTCTAAATAGGATATAGAGCTTCTATATTAGATTCTTATAATTTAGTAGAATACTTACGCTGTTCTTTAAGCTCTTTTTAATAAACTTGCTATAAGTTCTAGATTTTTAGAGTTTATCTTCTTTAGATAATATTATACTATAGTTAAGCTTATCCTAGATATTATAGAGACTATCTATGCTAGTAAGATATTAAAAGAATATAAAATTGCTACTCTTCTAAAGCGTATTAAGTAGGTTCTAGGTTTTGCATCTATTAGTCCTAATTGAATTACTATTCTTTATAAGAAGGTTAAGGGAATAAATCTTAATTCTAATCTAGGCAAAAGCAAGTTTATAGAAAAGGAGTAGTATTCCAATCTATTCTTTTAGGATATTAGAATTTTTCTATTCCTATATCTAGCCTTATTATAGAGGTTTAAAGGTGTTTTTCTTATATAGTTTATAACTTTATAGGTATAGCTAAGCTATAAGCTTATAGTAGGGTGACACAAAAAAAAGCGCCTAGTAAAAAGATACCTTGTTAAAAGTTATATAACTAAGTGAGTTTTAATACTATGTAAATCAAAAGTATACAGTTTTAAAGAGGACATATATGAGATTAAGATTACGTACTAGTTACGTGCTTACTAAGCAGGGTCCTTAAGGTATCTATCTCTAAACTTAGTGTTTCTAAAAAGTCAATTTTTAAGGCGTTATTGACTTTTTTATTTAGTATGCTACTACGCTAATGTTTTTACTAGCTATTCTAGGCCTAGTGTAGATTACGTAAACAACATTTCGGAGTACTACTTATAACTTAATTAAGAAATTATTTAAGGTTAAAAAACTACGTGATTTTAAAAGTTAATTAAATCACGTGATTTATTACTAATAAGATTATAGTATAATATAATATCTTTTGTCTAGTAAATTTTCTCTTTGTGTATTTCCTCGAATGGAGCCAAAATTGTCAAAACTCGAAAGTCAAGTCAAGTTTTTTACTTAAAAAAGCAAATACTTCTAATTATAGTATTGCTACTACCCTTAATAAGCCTCTACAATCTATTAAGACTGCTATTAGACGTATTAATAAGAAAAATAAGGGAGATAACTTATTAAAAGGGGTAAAACAAGGGAGAGTAACTAAGGTTACTTCTAGGGAAAAAAGAGTTATTAATAGGGATTTAACTAAAAGCCCTAAGAAGACAAATAAGAGGCTATTAGAAGAGAATAGTTTTGGCTTTACTAAGAGGACATTACAGAGAGTTTTAAAAGGAGAAGACTATTCTTTTAACGTCTCTAAGAAAAAGGCCTATTTAACTAAAGAAAGAGCTAAAAGAAGAGAATTCTGGGCTAAAGAGATAGTTAAGGAGCTAGAAAATATTAACTTTGCTAAAGTTATATTTTCTGACGAGTCTACTACTATCCAAAGGGGGCATGGTAATAGGCAAGAATGTATAAGAAAAAGGGGAAAATCGAAAATTGGGGCTGAATAGCGCAAAAACCGAACAACTAGTAGGTTATTAATTTCTTTTCAATTCTAGAATTATAGAGCTCTTTTTTCTCTATAAATGGGGTATTTTACTTTTTTATATCTTTTTTTTTGAGCTAGTACTAATTCACTGAAAGCGCGAGATATTTCTATCTCAGTCGGGGGCTGTATTTGGATAGGAGGACGTTCTAAACTAGTGTTTTTAAGGGACCCTATTAAAACTAGGACCTTTAATAACACTAGATATATACAGGAGTGTTTAAATCCTGTCTTAAAACCTCTTTTAAAAAGAGGTAAGTAAAGGACCCCTTTTTCTTCTTTTCTCTTTTTCTTTTAATATATATAATATATATATATATATTATATTTTTTATAATCTTATTCTTTATACTAATTATAACTAGGCTGGAAATTTCAACAGGATAATTCGAAGATCCACGGAACTCCACAGGTGAAAAGGTGGTTTTCTAAGAATAAAGTCTTTGTTTTTGGGCATCCACCCTATTCACCAGACTTAAATCCTATAGAAAACGTTTGGAGTCTATTAAAAGAGAGGCTAGGAAAAAGAAATAGGGCTTCTTTAGGCTTTGGCACTAGTACATCTAGTGTAGAAGCCTTTAAAAGAGCTATACAAGAGGGAGTGGGATTTAATTCCACAGGAGGCTATAGATCATTGTATACTATCTTTGCCTAAGCGTTATAATGACGTTATAGAGGCTAAAGGATGGTATACTAAGTACTGGTTATATATTATTTACTAGTAGTTCTATCTAATTGTTTAATTTTGATTTGTTTTTATCTTTTTCCTTATAATTATTATTTCTATGAGTAAACCTATAATAAAAATTAAGTTATATAGTCCTTATAGACTAAACTATATTATATATAAGTTATAGAATTTTATCTACGTAGAAAAAAAAGTTATATAGGGTCAAAATTTTAAGAAAAAATTCCCTTAACTTTACTAAGATACCTCTAGTTAGCGCTGATTACTAAGCACTTACTACCCTTCTATACTAAATCTCCTAAACCTTCTCCTTAAAACGGTATACTTTTATTTACATAGTATTAAAAGTCACCTAGTTACCTAACTCTTAAAAAGGTATCTTTTTACTAGGCGCTTTTATTGGGTCACCCTACTGTATTAGTAAGGCTAGAGAATAGACTAAGATATAGTAGTAGGTAACTATTAAAGAAGAAGAGAGTATTTTTTTATATATTGCTAAAGTGTGTATACGCGCAGCTATAGCGGAAGAAGCTTCTAGTAGTAGTTAAGATTTTGCGGGCGTATAAGAATAATAAGAAGTAAGGGTAGTAGTATAATAAGAGTAAGAAGTAGTAGTAGTAGTAGAAAAAAGTATAGAGGAGATAGGTAGTAGCAAGATCCTAGGAGAGATAGTATATAGCTTACTAGTTATAAGAGAAGATTTACTATAAAAGAGTAATAAAATAGTTAGGTTAGTTACTATTATAATTGTTGTTATTATTATTGTAGCAAAAAATATTATTAAAGAAATTATTAATTACGTAATATAGTGGTTAGTTAAATAGCCAGTCTAGAATTATGTAATATTACAAATTGACCCTAGAAAAAATCTATAGAATATTTATAGGTAATAGGTAGAGTAAGGCTAGTAAAGTATTAGGGTGTGTGTAAGGGTGCTAAGTATAAGCAGGTTAAAAAGGTAAGATTTAAGCTAGGGTACGTACATACGTATATACAAAGTCTATATATAGGGCGCACTAGTGGCTAAATTAGGCACTAGTATTGGATTTTACAGAGATAGCCAGGTGGCCCTAGGTAGCCTAGTAATACTACCCCCTCCTCTATAAGACTTTGTTCTAAAGCTTTTAACTTAACTAAGGTTGTCTAGTAATTATAGTAAATCTATACAAGGTTTAGCAAACTTTTTTTTTCTAGCCTAGGTATTACAAAATAAGAAAAAGTCGCGAAATTATAGGGGTGTGTATAGCAAGGCGTATATAGTAAGTGCGTATAGTAGGGCGTATATAGTGGCGGCTTACGTAGGGCGTTAACAAGTTGCCTATTATAATATCTAATTTATATAGGGATTAGCTATATAATAAACAACGCTATAGGTAGTAAAGCACTAAGGAGCGCGTCGTAACTAATTAGGGGGCCTATATACACAAAATACTATAAATCACTATAAAACACTATAAAAATAGTGTACTTTTAACGCGTTTTTTAATATCTCTTTTAATATCCCTTTTAATATATTTTTACGTAGTAATATTAGTAGTGTTAGCTTAAAAAGCTAGAAAAGCTATAGTATAAGCCTAGGTATTAAATGGATAGCTATCTATTAACTTATTCGTTTACATAGGGATTTAGCGGGAAATAAATAGTATCTTATATAATAGGCCACTACTTATTATAGTCAAAGTAGTTAACTAAGTTAGCTAAGTTAATAGAGTATATAGAGCTAGCTAAGATATTAGAGTATATAGAAGAGATTAGTAAGACTATATAATAGGTGTATATATTTGTAAATTTATTTAATTATTTAGAGATTTAGTTAGCCTTAATAAAAACCTAGACTAAAAGGTATCTAATAAAGTAAACAACTTAGTATTATTATTAATAGGTACTAGGGCTCGTATAGGCTTAATATAAGTATTGTTATTAGAGTTAGAGTTGTATATAGCAGCGTACCTACTAGTGTAGAAGTGTAGAAGAGCTTAGAAAGCTTGAGTTATCTAGTTATAGTAATTTAGCAGGCGGGAGATAATACTAGCTCTAAATCTACTTTAGTTACTCTACTTGATATTAACTATATTAGCGAAGCTTGCGTTTAAAGTTATTAAAGTTATATAGTAGTAAAGGCTAGGCGGTAGCCCGCAGTAGAGATATTAATTTATATAAGGATTTGGCTAGTAATAAATACTAAACACACTATATAAGGCTCTTAAGTTTCTTACCTAGAGCTCTTATAGTAAGGTTGTTAGTAGAGCTAGCAAGCTAATAGAGTTAATATACAATATTAGCTTTAATACTAACACTAAGCTTTACTAGTAAGAGTAAGCCTAAGTTAATAAAGTTAATAAAGCTGGCTAAGAGCTTAATTTTAATAATAGGCAAGCTAGCAATTAACAAAGGCTAAACGTTGCTATTGTTTATATATAATAGCTCTATTCTAGAGGCCAATCTACACAGATTATAGTCTATAGTTTGCTTTTAGATTATTATATTTAATTATTAAGTTAACCTAGCAAAGGTTATAATTAATATAAAGTTGCTAGTTAAGCTAGCAAAGCTCGTGTTAATAGTGTTAACTATTAAGCTAGCAGAGCTTATAGGGCAAGTAAGCACTTAGATTCTAGTAAGCCGACTTATAAAGGTAAGCCTATTACTATTATAATAGCTGCTATAAAGTTGGAAACTTTATAATTACTATAATAGTTACTTGCTTATAGAATAAGCCACGCTTATATAGTTCTTTACTAAGGGCTCTACGCGTTTGCAGCCTATTAAACTAGAGTATATAATACATATTAGTAGGTTACTCTCCTAGAAGCCTACTTTTAATAAGAGGTAGTACTAGGAGGTAATATTATTAGCGTCTATATTAAGTATGTCACTATCTTACTCTTTATATAAGGTAAGCCAGGCCTCCTTTTAGTTAACCTAGGTAATCTGGCCTACTAGGCACCGCAGCTATAGTAAGGTTGTTAGCAGGTAATCTCCTATAAAGAGAGCTTAAATAGTGTAAGGGTGCTAAGTATAAGCAAGTTAAAAAGGTAAGATTTAAGCTAGGGTACGTATATACGTATATACAGAGTCTATATATAGGGCGCGCTAGTGGCCAAATTAAGCACTAGTGTCGAATTTTATAGAGATAGCCAGGTGGCCCTAGATAGCCTAGTAATAGAGTGCTATTTAGTGTTAAGAGTAAAGAGCACGCATAATTTATTATATATTATAGTAATAGTAGTAGTAGGAGAATAAGTGTATATATAGTAAGTTGTTTATTATTTAGTAATATAGTAAAAAGTTAAAAGGTAAAATTAATTATCTAGTAAGGTAGTAGGTAGGCAAGTAAGTTAGAGTATTATTATTATAAGTTTATTATCTTATAAGCTAGGGGAAGAATATTAGTAAAACTTTAACGCGCTCTAGTTCTAGGGCTTAGCGCTTATAAAAAATATTATATAATATTAGATTATATAGGCGCTAGTAATATAATAAAAATACGTAGTAACTAAACGTAGTGGGCTACTTAAAAAACTAATAAGTAGAGGTAGTTTATACTTCTGCCCAGAAGAATATCTAAAAGGCTATACTATTAAGATCTTATAATTAAAAAAAAATTAGCTATATTAAAAACCTATTAAAAGTTACCTTTTTAATTTTCTAAAGTTAATTTCTTAAAAAGATAACTTTTTAATAACTTTAATACTAAATGATAATTACTAATTACTTATTTAAGAAAAGGCTTAGCACTTATAGTCTATAGAGAGCTTTTTAGACTATACTATAGTTATAAAGTGTAATTTAGTATTTTTAGTAGCTTATATATATATATATATATATAGCACCTATATAATCTATAGCGTAGAGTAATAAAAGTTAACTATACTATACTATACTATATCAACTACACTAGTTATACTAGGCGCACTCTAGATAGTAGGCTAGGGCTGCGCTAGGTATAGTGTATTAGAAAAAGTTTTAAGCGAGTATAAGTACCTAGGACACCTAAGCAGCTCTAAGCACACCTATATATACCTACGCACTAAGTATACTTAGAGCGCATTAGTAATATTACTTTTTTCTTAGTATATATATATATATAAGACTATATAAGAATATATACTTATACTACTAGTGTATCTAGAGTAGGTAGAGTAGCTAAGATATTCTAGGTGCCTATACTACTTATAAAATACTAATTAATTAGTATATAAAGCTCTTAAATTAGTTAAAATTTTAAAAAAAAAAGCTTAGTAATCTACTTAGTAAGCTACTTAGTAAGTATTAAAAAATTAGAATTTTTTTACAGTATAAAGTTAAACTCTTTTACTAGATAGTAATTACTAGTTAATATAATAGTATTAATTACTAGCGTATTATTTAAAAATACTGCCTAATTCTAAATTCTAAGTTTTATAGGTTTAAAAATTATAGTTTTATAATTATTTAAAAGAATTAGATTAGAGGAAATTTAGTAGCTTAGTAATTAACACTATTTTAAAAAGTTTAAACTTTAATATATTCTATTAGTAGCCCGAACAGATTAGTCCGCCGAATAGTTTTTCTTAGTAACTTATAATAACCTACTATAACTTATAATATGCTAAGTTACTATTTAATCTACTTTTTATATTATAAAGCCTCTTTACGCGGCTGTAGCAGTTGCGTAAAGCTAAGAAGTCTTTTTTAGTAGTATAAACTTATAATAAGACTCCCTATAATATATATTATATTATCTACTATACTATATATAGGTAATATATAGTATACTTATTATATTTTATAGTAAAGCATACTATATTTTAAGTAGTACTTTATCTAATTTTTAGTTACTAAGTACGTACTATTATAAAATAAAGTTAACCTATTATTTTTAGCCTTATAGTAACCTATAATAAAATTACTCTAATTTACTATTAATATTATCTAAAAATAAGCTACTAAGAGTAATATCTAACTTCTTCTCTATCTCTTTATCTATCTAATAGGTCCTTATGTTATACCTAGGCTCTTTGCACCTCCTATAGCGGCGTTATATTAAGGAACCTGCCTCTCTCTTACTACTACCTTGCGCCCTTTTTAATAACTTTACCTTAATAGAAGGGCTTTCTACTTCTAAATCTGCTCTTTATATAAAGTCTAGCGTCCTAACCTTTTAAATGCGCTTTCTTTTACGCGTTTTTTACTTTATTAGAACCTTAATTTGCTTTTTAAGTTCCTTAATATAGGTCTCTTAAAGTACACTATAGTAGAGTATAAGTTTAGCACCTTTATAAGCTATAAGTAGCTTAATTTAGTATTAGGTAGAGACTAAATAAAAGAGTTGCATATAAGCTTTAATTAGAATCTAAACTTAAGAGTATTACTTAGGGTCCTAGCTTGCTATAGTGTATCTAGTAGATTACCCTAAGGTGGAGTGTGAATACGTATATTAAGGCAATTTACTACTACTAACGCATTTAAAAAAAATAAGCCTAGAGGCCTTAAAGGCTTTTTTATAGTTTTTTAGTACAAGTATATTAAAAAATATATTATAAAAGGCTAGTAGGAAGTTCTTTTTATTAATATAAAAGATATGTTAGCGTATTAAGTCCTATATATACACTAGGAGTACTTTAGCTTTAGTAGCGCAAAATAGACTATATTAAGCGGCTAGAGAATATAAGATAAGTACGCTAGTATATAGAGTGTTAGAATCTTCTATTTTAGATAATAATTCTTAAAATTCTAGAAGTAGTAGCTCTTATAACTATCTAGAATAAGTAACCTTTATAACTCTACTATGCGCGGCCTTATATATATATTAAAGTGCTTTAACTATATAACTCTAAGCTTATTATTAGTCTAGCTAGTCTTCGAGACTAAGAGCCTCTAATTATAGGGAATACTAGTCTTCTTATACTACGCTAAGATATAGACTTGCCCTTTATAAATAATAAAGGGTAGGGTAGTATATTTAGTAGCGCAAATACTCTTAATTACTATAACCTACTTACAGTTGCCTAGCTAAATAAGCGTAGGTTAAAAATATCTTTCTAAATTAGTTATACTCTTTATTAAGCTAATAACTTCTATCTAGAAGCCTATCTTATTAAAGTTATAAATAACTTTATTCTATACTACTTATACTTGGCTTTTGTGTTCTCTACTAGCTAAAACTACGCGTTTATAACCTCTAGATCTTCCTATATCATTTTTATTAGTTCTTTACTTAATTAAAAACTATTTTAAGCTTAGCTTAGGTATACGCTTTATAAAGCGCTGAGTCTAGTATTATTTATAGGGTCTCTATACTACGCAGAGAGTAGTTTATTAGCTATATCTTCTATCTTATCTAGCTAGGGTGTAAATTTTTACAAATCCAGGTTAAGAATATACTATATAAGCGTCTGGTCTTTAGTTATAGTTAGCTTTACTATGCCTAATTATATATCTACTTAGGTAGTAATTCTGTTAATTTAATTACTTAGTATAGACTTTAGGATATTATATGCTATAGTAGCGCGTCGCAGGCTTAAAATTTGCTTATTCTAATAGGCGTAAAGGGCAAGCTCAATTCTGCCTTTTTAATTAGATAATAACGCGTTATATTATTAAGACATTATAATTTATAGTAAAGTGTTATAGTCTTAGCAAAAACTATCTAGCGAACTAATCTATTTAGGCTACTAATAGAATATATTAATAATCTTTTAACTACTTTATTATTATTATAAACTTTTTTAAAACTTTATGTATGTGTGGCGTTAATTCTATCTAGGGGTAGAATAATAAAGGCTTTTATCTTAAATAATATAATAAAAAAAGTAGAGCCCTCTGCTTAGTAATTAAAAAGAGCGTGAAAAGGTAATTAGGCACAAAAAAAGCGCGTTCGAATTGCTAAGCGAGCTTGGCAGTCTTGGCGCGAGGCTCCCATAAGTAAAATTTTTACGAAGAGGCCACTTAGAACTTTAGAAGAAGATAAAACTTAGGCGCGGCCACGCTATAAGCCATTTTCTTCGCCATCTAGATTATTATAAATAACACGAGTTTAAAACTTTATATAATATTTTATTAGTACTATATTATTATATAATAAAATTATGTAATATATATAATAACTAGTATAATAAAGAGTTTTTTATTAATTACTACCTAATTATGTAATAAAAATAGTATTTTTAAATTAAGTAATTAAAGACTAATATTTTCTCTATAAATCTATTAAAAAATTAAAATTATAGCTTTACTAGTAAAAAGGTTATAAAGCTTTAAAAATTACTTATTTAGACTATTTATATATAACTATATAAGTCTGCGTATATCTATGCATCTCTAAGCATTTTTGTGCTAGTAAATTGCTTATATAAAAATGCGTATAAATTCGCAAGTCTGCGCACATCTGCGCACAATTCGCACAGTTGAGCAGAAAAACTTTCCTGATGTGGGTACGATTTGGGGGGTGGAGGATGGCTCTATTTTCCTATGGGTTGAGGGCGCTGTTGGTACGGCGAAGGTTGAGGGTGAAAGTTAACTACAATACGCAACAATAACGGCTAGGACGAAGCGCATTGTAGCAATAGAACCTGCACTACAAGCCTCCGTGTAAGAATAATCGGCTTCTCGTTTACGCTTACGACCATACAGGGCAATTCTCGTGAACATTACCGATGCTAGCGTACCAGCTCATCCGGATTGACGTCCTAGCGTGTACAGCACTCGTGGCATTTCGAAAATTGTTGGGTACTGCCAAGAGCCCCAATTAGGCGACCCGTGCAGCGTTGCGTAACAATAATGTACGATATCATGTCAGCTTCGCAGATTGTTGTGGATCTTATAGCATTAGCGTCGCAGAACGCTTACACTGGATCAATCAACACCGGATCCACATGCGAAAAAGATGCAGCCCCGAGTACGGATTACGAGTCTGTAATACGTTTACATGATGCCCCGGAGCTGTTTTTTGGCCAGTTCATTGGATGAAGTACTGTAGATCAATAGTACTGTAGATCGTGTCTACAGTACTCAAGACAGAGTACTGTCGTCGTGGAAAGGAGTGCTTATATAGGTAATCTTAGCGATCAGTACCCACGACTACAGGGTCCCATTCAGACTGTCGCCATGTTGCAATCATTACATACTACCATCATACCCCCACCTCTCGCAATGTCGCCAAGTCCAACTCGTCTCATCTCATCTTTTTCCGCCGTCTTCAAGCCATCCGGTTGCACGTTGGATTGAAATCCACATACACCCTTACCTCACAATACCATAACCACCATCCTGAAACGCATTGAGATACCTCAAAGCTAACAACTTTGTCTTCCGAACAGGGGAGACCAACAACTTTAGACGGTGCTGCAGTGGGAGGGGCTACGCTGACAGAGGTGCGCACGCCGACACGACGCTCGGCATATACTAACTATGTTTTAGGCTGCGGTTGCACTCGGTGCTTGTAGAAGCTTTTCTGTGCTATTAGAGACGGCTTGGAGGTTTGTCTCGTGGCAGGCTCGCTGCAAGAAGTGATGCCTATGTTGCGTCCAGGGAGGAAACGGGATGGAGGAAGTGGTACCTCGATGCAGAACTAGATTCTCTGCCCCGACCAATACACTCGTTTCTGTGCCGAAAAGTTAGGACACCCAATGATGAAGTTGAGTTTGAGTGGTGCTGCTCTTATCGTTACACAGCGACCCGTGTCCTGAACAGCCTACCTTAGGTACTTGCATGAAGAGTTTCTGCGGTGCTACGATGGAAGGTTGGGCACTCGCATGCATGGGGAATCAGAATTGTCGCAGTACACGGCATGGATAAGGTGATTAGTATATAAAAACACTGTCAATGTATGTGACAACCGCTTCCAAACCCAACATCCTCCCATCCTCCCATCCTCCCATCCTCCCATTCTTCTATCCTTCTATTCTCCCACCCCACCCTCCCATCCACGCAACCTAGCAACAACCATCCCACCCTGAAAATCCATTAACATCCTCCTAACACCCCCAGTCACACCCGCAACTCCCCGTAGGCGCTACCACCCCATCAATCAGCGCCCACACTGTATCGACGCTCAAGGGCAGTTGCCCATGTGAGCCATGTAAGGCGGCGGGTTGTTGCACATGACGACCTCCCCAGGACGCGCGTTGATGCAGGCGCGGCAGCTACGGATGGCACTTCGGTAGTCACCGCCGCAGCCTCCGCCGGATCTGATAAACCAGCCACAAGCGTCAAAGCACGCCGCGGGAGGGGAACAGGTTCCCGGCGCGAGCCTCGAGGCTGGCAGAGCGGACGGGGTGGGGTCTCGGTCGCGGGGGCGGGGGCGGCGAGCGCCAGGGCAGCGAGGGACACCGAGGTGAAGATGGTGGAGAAGTGCGTTTCGACAGGTGAAACGAGTGACTGGTGGTGAGGTTTGGTGGTCGGTTTGTAACAAGTGGGTGTAGTTAGTGAAGCGTTTGATGCGAGGACGGCTTTCCGGGGAGGACGGTTCGGTGGGTTGTATATGTAGACGTGGTTGAGTCTGGGATGTCGCCGACTATAGGAAGCCGCTGGGCGAGGGTAAGGGAGATCATGCTACGCAGCTGCCGTGAGGAAAATGCTGACATCCTTTTATGAAGTCGTAGAGAGGTCTGCTGGGTATATGGACACCTTAGGCAAAGCGCCACGTTTTGGAGTGCTCGGTGTTCACCGCACGCAGTGCATTCAATGACACTGCCACGTGGGGGATTCTTTGGAGTACCAGGACAGAAAAACTAATAGTCTACCGCCAATACAAAAGTCAATGTTGGCTGAAGAATGTGCGGTGCCGCGGAACCGTCTTGGTCGTTTTCTTAAAGAGGATACCAGCGCCTTGGTTGTCGGTGTTTCACGCAGTTCATCACTTTTGTATTGACTATAGGTAGTCTAGGGTAAAGTACCATGCCTGCATCTGTATAATGCAAATCCCGAGAGAGTAGCGGTGGTTTATGCATTTGTGCTATGAACCTTAACTACCACAAATACACCTTTAGGCAGCAGCTCGCTTTTGCATCACATAAGCTAGGGGTTACTTAAATGTTCAAGTAAACGCAAACTACGCGATTGTAAATCGAGTCACGCTCTAAAGGCATCAAAGGGACACGTGTGAAGGCACTAAACGAGGTCTTTGATGCAGACCCGTTGAGTACTTTGTTAAGTTTTACACAGTGCATAGTTTAAAGTTAATAACTATATTAATTGTTTAGGGTTATCTCTAGTTTAAGTTCTTAAGGTCCTAGATCTACCTATTGTCATACTATTTGTTAATTTAGTTAATTACAGCCTTATTACTAATAGTAAGGCTATAGGGCCCACCTTATAAGGATAGTATTAAGGGTATTATATTACTCTTTAATATAGTCCTTATTCTTTCTCCCTTATATACCTTCTATTCTTATAAGAGATAGTGCTATAGTTTAGATAGGTATCCTTACTAGCTTAATCCTCTAAAATCTAAAGGTGCAGCTGTAGTAGCTAGAGCTTCTTAAGGAGCTTATTATTCTTATTATTGCTAATAATCTTACTCCTTTACTTATAGTATTTCTATAATTTAAAAGAAAGCTTTCTAAGTTAGTTATAGCTATTACGCGTTTTTGTGTAAAAGCTAACCACCTTAGTAGTGGTAATAATAGGAGGACCTATGTTAAGAATAGAATTAAGGTACTAAGGTACAGATCTTAGGTGGCACAAAGGGCTATTTATTGCCCACAGCAATTCTGCTATTTTTACCGCCCTTTAGAGTTCTATAGTTAAATAGTAACTCTAAGGTCACTATTCTATAGTTTAATTATTCCGCAGCTATTATATAATTAGCCCTTTACTAATTATGCGCGTTATGCTTTAGCTCCTCACTATAGTTAATTCTAATCACGCTCTTTTTTTTATATACTTTAGCTATTAAATCTTAATTATACTTACTATTAAGTCTTAATTATACTTACTATTAAGTCTTATAATCTATAAAAGGTTAGATTAACTATAAATAAATATAAATAAATAAAAAAGGCACTAAACGCACTATCCTATATCTTTATAGAATAATAAGAGCACGTGCGCATAGACATAAAAAGTTTATATAGTAAAGTTTATATAATATTTAATATAAGTAGCTTTTTTATTAGGTCTAGATAGGACTTTATATTAGAAAATTGTTTTAGCGAGTATACATAATAGTTTATGCCTACCTTTCTACTAAGTATACCCTATTACCTTTTTTTATATTTTATTTTTCTTTATTTATATCTTTTACTTTTTTAAAGGCGCTATTTTTAGTTAGTGTTAGTATATATATTAGGAAAAGTTTTGTATAAGTATATATATTTAGTGCACCTATATAGTTCTATACACACCCTATATATATTTATATACTAAAAGCGCCTTAAGCACACTTATAATACTAAATTTTTTTAGTATATTTATATATAAGATTATATAAAAATATGTACCTATACTTTTAGTATATTTAAAACACTTAAGGTATATAGAGTACCTATACTATCTATATAATACTAATTAATAAGTAAAAAACTTTATAATTAGCTAGAATTTAAAAAAAGCTTAGTAATCTACTTAATAAGCTGCTTAGTAAGCTTTTAAAAAAATTTAAAGTATAAAGTTAAGACTTAGTTAAAGTCTTTTACTATATAGTAATTATTCACGCTCTTTTTAATTACTAAGTAGGGGGCTCTGCTTTTTTTGTTATATTATTTATGATAAAAGCCTTTGTCGTCCTACCCCTAGGTAGATTATTTAATATACTATAATTATTTTAAAGAATTAGATTAGATTAAAATTAATAGCTTAGTAAAAAACCCTATTTTAAAAAGCATAAACTTTAATTACTTTTTAATTACTTTATATTTATAAAAACTTTTTTAAAAATTTAAATAATATTTTATTAGTATTGTCCGTACACCGTATACACAAGGGCATCTAAGGGGGCTAAGGTTTTAATATTGTCGTATAATAGCATTACGTAGGGATTATGTAATGCCTATACGCCACGGCCTATATATTGCAGGATCTTCTCCTTTCTATTTGTACCCTTTCTAGAAATAAGTAATTAATACTAAGTTAGTTCTATTGTATTATTTTCTTTTCTTATATAATTATTCTATACACCCTCTACACTTGCTAGTATAGAGTATTAGATATTAATATCTATATAGGTAGCTATAGAGCCTATTTAACACTAATTAGTTAGTTAACCAACTCTTAACTATATATTAGTAAGAGTAAAGATAGATTATACAAGTTGCTATTAGCTATTTAATTTGTGTTTTATTATATCTTATCTTTTATATTTAAGAGAATAGCTGATTAAACCTTTATAAAGTTTAGTAAGTAACTATTACTACTATATAAAATAAAGAAAGCGATTGTATAAGATATACAAAACCTATTCTTATTTATAGAGATAGTAAATTAACTCTTTTCTTAAATTAGTAAGTAGATATTACTACTATATAAGATTTAAGAGAAAATAGTGTACTAAGCACACTACTAGTAACTATATAATCATATAGTTAAATAATAATAAATTCTAACAAAGCGCAACTCTCTATATAACTAACCTATTAAACAAACTAGTTATATAATAACTACTTCTACTACTACTTTACACAAAGCCCTCGCTTTTACTACTACCTTTACTTTATAAAATAATACTAATATGCCTAAATATACTAGACTATATAATAAGTTCACGCTTTTTTTAAATTACTAAGCAGGAGGCTCTGCTTTTTTTATCATGTTATTTGAGATAAAAGCCTTTATCGTGCTACCCCTAGGTAGTTATTTTAACGCCACACACATATAATAAGTATACTAAAGAGATAGAAATATTAGAGGCAACACTATATAAAGAAATAAGACCTAAGTATTAAAAAAATTAGATTAACTTAGCAGACAATCCCTCTCTTTTAGAAATTCAATTATATATAGTATATACTATTACTAATTATTATATATTATACTAAAAAGAGATAGATTTTTTAGAATTATTCTCGAAAAACTTTAAAGGATAGGAAGAATACTATTTTTTAAAGTTCAACTATTCGTTTAGAAGAGAGCTTATTATAGTCCTAGAAAAAAAAGGGTATTATACTAAGAATAGATACTAGAGCTATAAGTGCTAGTAAACTATATAAAGTAGCCTAAGGTAATATAGATATTACTTATATATTACTACCTTTACTAGCTTACTTAATGTCCTATATATAAATACTAAGCCTAATTTTAAAGATACCTAAGCTAGTTAGGCTATTATATAAACCTAAAAAGAGTAAGCTACTACTACTATAGGCACCTATATAGCTGTAGGTTTCTATAAATATTTTAAGAGATTCTTTATATAAGTACTAAGAATAATTTTACTTATATAAATAACTAAATAAACTACTACTTTTTATATAGAGTACCTAACTACTATTTTGCCTATCTACTTATAATTATTAAACACTATATAGAATAGAGCTACTACTAATTAAATATAAATTATAGGCACTATACTAATCTATATAAACTAAGCCCTATACTATAATCTAATCTATATAAGCTTTTGCCTAAGCATAACCTACCTTCTTAGAGAATTCTAGCTAATAAGATAATTTAATTTTAAAAGGTATAGAATAAGAATAATAACTAAACTATAGCTCTATATAATATTTTAGTAATTAAGACTAGGATCTTTATAAATCTATATAAATGCCTAGATATTGATAAGAATTAATATCTAAATATCTTTCTAGATATCCTTACTAGCTATATAGCATAGTAATACCTCTATACTATTTGTCCTAAACAATTATAGAAGTGCTTATATAAAGCACTTAATAGTTACTTTAATACTACTATTAACTATAATTAGTATTAAATAGACTAAACTATAATAACTTTTATATAATACTAGCGTAAGAACCCTAATAAAAGTCTATATAAAGTCCTAGAGACAATAATTAATAGGCTTACTCTTACATAGAGAGTATTTAGGTGTAGATATTACTAAGAAAATTCCTTTCTATACTGCTATTATATTAGGAAGAAAAAAATTCCAGGCATTTTAGTATATAGTATAACACTGTAAGGAAAAGCTATAGGTGTACTAAAAACGCATTAAAAAATATAAAAATAGTAAAATAGGTTAGGCTAGGAACTATTTATTAGTACATACAAATTAGTCTCTTATACTAATACTAATAAGATAGTTAATTATAGTGTACTATAGTCTATAGATACTAAAATTAAAGATAATATAACGCGTAGTTACCTACACGCGTAATATAAAATCCGCAACTAGATACAAATTAGGTAGGTGTCGATTCTCTAGTAACGCGGCGGGCGGGCGGGTAGGCAGGGTGATGTTATTATAGGGTTAGTTGTCTTGGAAGCTAGGGGAGGCATTAGAAAAAATTTAACGCGCTCTAGTCCTAGGGCTTAGCGCTCGCACGTAACGTCACATTATATAGGCGCTAGTAACGCAATAAAATAACGCAGTAATAAAACGTAGTAGGGCCACTTAAAAACTAAATAAGTAGAGGCAGTTTATAACTCTTGCCTAAGAGGGCACTACTATTACATAAGTATACTATAGACACCTAGAGCTAGAGTAGACTATAATAATCTATAACCCTCTCTATAAAGCTTTATTTACTAACTTTTATATATTAATCTAAGTTATAATTAATTACTAATCTAATTAGTACCTATAAGAGGCTAATATATACTATACTAATTGTAAATATAACTTTTCTATATAAAAAAGAGATTACTAGACCTTTATAAATAAGAATTTTATAGATAATTTATACTATTATTATGGCAATTTAGATTCTTATTAAATAATATTTATATAAGACTAAAGAAGTGTTTTATACATTATAAAAAAGATTATTAGTTTTCTAACTATCTATATATTAAGCGTTCCTGTGTAGTAAGGTATTTTATTACCTTCTGTAAAGAGTATAATAGTTAAACGCCTTTATATAAAACTATTTAGTCCTATATTTAAAATATAAAAGGGTATAATAATAAGATACCTACTTTATATAAAGAAGAAAAGTAAAGTAAAAATAATAAGAATAGTAATAATAAAGTGTTCTACCTAACTACTACTACCTACTTTTACTATATAACTAGCAAAAATATTTATAAAATAGAGGTAAAAGAGTGTATAAAATAGTTTATTGTTAAAGATTAATACTATATACTATACTAAAGTAAACTATAGAATATAAATATAGTAAGAGAATTTCTACTATTAGTAAAGCATAGCTAGAGGTATATATATAATAGAATTTCTATATATAAAGATTAATTAAATACCTAGCAACACTAATATTAGCTTTAGATGTTAGAACCTATAAGGATCTTTAAGAACTATATAAATTATAAATCTAATAGAAATAGTTACCTACTATATTCTAGATACTCTATCACTATTCCTACTATTACTAGCAGATAATATTAAGCTAGGTGCCTACTTTAATAATATTCTAAATATTATTATATAAAAGAATAGTATAACTACACTTATTATACGTATATAGGGACACTATTTCTTTAATATTAGTAAGGAAAAAACTATATTTTTTGTTACTTAATAAGAACTCTATTACCTTTACTAATAATTTAGACATTTCTATATAAAAAGACCTTAAAAGATATTTACTAATACTAGCTATAAAGGCAATACTACTATACTAAATAAAATTTAGAAGTTTTACTATTACTATTAATTATATAAATAAGCCCTATATTACTTTAAGTTGACTATTAAAGATAATACCTACTTTAACTATAAGATTATTATTAATAATATATATATTAGAACTAGAAACGCACTATATAGTATAAATATATGTTGTTAAATTATCTACCTATGGGTAGAACGACAAAGGCTATTATCTTAAATAACATGACAAAAAAAGCAGAACTTCCTACTTAGTAACTAAAAAGAGCGTGTAGTATAAATATAAATATATTATTTTAAGCTATAATCTTTTTAAAATTATTATCTGCATAAGATACGTAAGAAGCCCTTTATAGATGCTAGATTAATATCTACTAAGGTCTACCTAACTATATTATATAAAACCTAGATATAAACTTATATTAGATAAGTTTAGGAACTACATAAAGATTATTAGCGTAATCTATAGGTAGATGCCTATATAAGTATATTAGGTAATAGAAAAGATTAAGTATTTTAACACACCTGTCTATAAAGCTTTTAATATTCTTAAGGCTAAACTAGAAAGTTATATAAATAAGAAGGAAATTTTTTAAATAGCTATTAAAACCATTAATAATATTATAGGCCTAGATAGCCTTATACCTATTCTACTACTCTTTAGCACATATTCTAAAATTAATATAAATTCTTTTTTATTACCTAATATTATTATATATATAAATACTATAAAAAAGGTAATAAAGATAATATGGAAGAAAAGAGATAAGACTAATATTAATTATATACTAAATACCTATAATAGTCTATTAGTAGTGTATAAAGCCCTTAAGCTTTTACTTAAATTTAAGATTATAGTTTAGAGAGAGAAAGGTAAATAAATAGGCCTATATAAAATTAAAGATATTAAGAATAAAAATATAGTTTTTAACCTAGAAAATAGTCTAGTAAAGTTTTTCTATACATAAGTTAAGCTATACTATTATAAAAAAGATTATACTTTTCTACTATTATATAAAGTAAATAATATTACCCTTATATAAAGGGATCTTCTAGAGAAAAGAAAAAGAGGCTACCTAAAAAAGAATACTATATTCCTTTTTTAAAAAGAGATAAGTAATTAGAAACTATCTCTAAAGCTTTATATAGAAAGCGTAATGATAACATCTAGAGCACCTTTTAAAAAGTTAAGTTATATAGAGATAGACACTTTTATTACTAATAGTATATTTAAGATTCTTTTTTGTTTAATCTATCTAAGTATAAGGGCAGAATCTTTAACCTCTACCTTGCATAAGAAGTGAAGGGCAAGACTACTTAACTATATAAGAAATTCTATTTTGCGTTTACTAGCTACTTTAATAAGGAGAATAATAAAATTCTTATCTAACTACTTACTATCTAAAAAATAAGCTAGCGCCTACTTCTTATATTAGAAGTAAGCCTTTAGGTAATATATAAAATATTTTTTAAACTATAAAATATTACTTAGGCCTATATTTAGTCTACTAATAAACTAAACTACATACTTTATACTAGACTACTTAAGAAACTATATATAAACTTTTTATAAAATATAATCTTCTATATTATATAACTACTCTATAGTATAGCTAAATTAGGTCTTTACTAGTTTAAAACCTACTATAACTACTATAAAGAAAAGCTTAGTATAGAAACTTTATTATATAACTTATATCTACCTAAGAGAAGACTTCGCGCACTCTTAGTATACAGTATAACGCTGTTATAAAAAGCTATAGGGATGCTAGAAAAACGCTTTAAAACAAGGTAAAGCAGTAAAATGGGTTTAGCTATTTACGGACTATTTATAAGTATATATGCAAATTAGCTAGCTTCTTATAAAGTTAATTATAAGCTATACTATAGTCGATAGTCTATAAGTACTAAAGTTAATAATAATATAACGCGTAGTTGCCTGCGTAGCATAAAATCTATAACTATACTAAGTGTTTATCTATCTACTATAAAATATATTTAATTATTACGCAAGACCTTAAGGTTATAATCTAGCATAGCTATTCCTTAACCTAATAACGCGCTTCCTATAGAGTAGGCAGTTTTACGCCTATATATATATAATAAGTAGAATAATAATAATAATAATAATAATAAGATATATACTGATAAGGAATATAACCTAGACGCTAATAATAAATTTATATATAATAGATATTATAAAGGTTAAACGCCTACTATACATAAACAATATATAGTAATATAGTATAAGTTGTGCAGCAAATAAATCACTATAGCTAGTTTGTCTTATTGCATTAGATAATACCTAGGTGCTCTATAGACTATTAATTTTAAACTTATAGCTCTCTCTCTACTAGCTTAGTTGCCTAGTGCTTAGCTATATTAGTAATAGGCGTTACTAGAGCGCTTTTAGAAAGTAAGAGGCATGATTTAGTTAGATTTAGAAGTAAAAAGTTAGACATATTATAAACTACTTATAGTTTTACTAGTATAAAGAAACATACAATAAATAGTTACTAAAGGTGTAGGGTATATATAGGTATATAATAGTCCTATAGAATTTTTATAAGAGATAGGTAGAGTAAGGCTAGAAAAGTATACTAGAGGTTAATAAGTTATTATTAGTAAAGGATAGTAGGGTGCTATTTAGTATTAGGAGTAGAGAGTGCGCGCGTAATTTATTATATATTATAGTAGTAGTAATAGTAGAGCGTGTATATAGTAGGTTGTTTATTATCTAGTAATATAGTAAAAGGTTAAAAGTTAGAGTTAATTATCTAGTAAAGTAGTAGGTAGATAAGTAAGTTAGGGGTGTTATTATTATAAGTTTATTATTTTAACAGCTAGGGGAAGAAATATTAGTAAAACTTTAGGGATAGTAGTCTATACTAGCGAAAGTTTCTATTGCACTAGGTTTGTGTAGCGCTATTAAATTTGTTTAGGAATAAGTCGCCTACATGCTAAGGTTCCCACCCGTTTTCCTAGGTATCTTTAAGTATGTGCACGTAAATATTAAAACTAAAAGAATCGCTTTGGATAGTATAGGCAGCTTACCTAATAGTGCTTTTAGGCTTAGCTAATAGTGCAGTCTAGGCTAGCGTAGTAGTAGGTGTGGCTAGTAAAGCTAAACTACAATAGGGTAGTAGCAAATTTTAGCATAAATATAATATAATATAATATATATATATTATAAATAGGTTAATATAAATACTAGATAATAATATATAAAGTTGCTGCTAACACTCTTATACACATAATTAGTAATATGCTATCTTACTACTACTCTACTTTTATCTAAATTAAAAGCTTTATAAGTTGCCTAAACATATTTAGACTATATTCTCAATAAATTAAGGATATATTCTAAAAAGAGCCTAAATATATTCTAAATATATTACTAATATATTTAGGTACTATACTGCCCTACTGCCGCTACCTAGATCTAAATAGTCTGCCTTTTAGTATTAGGCTATTTCTAACAGATATAAATAGCGCTACTATTATTAGGTTTATAAATAACTACTATAATATACTTAGTTAGAGTCTATAAGACCTTTATAATATAGGTTTAATTAAATTTAGTATTTGTTTAAAATCTATTACTAATATATTTAGCGTTAATATAGGTTCTATAGGGTCTTTTCTACCTATGTCTAATAAGTATACTACGTCTAGGTATTGTAGGCTAGTAACACTAGTAACTCTAGTGCTTAATACCTTCTTGCCTAGTAGAGTATATTTAAATAAGTTCTAAATATTGTTTAAACTTGTTTAATAGAATATATATACTAATTATTATAGATTTTTAGAAATAAGTAATAATGCGTCATAACTAATATTTAGCTAGAGAGTTTACTAATAAGGTATATTTAAGCTAATCCTTAATATGTTTATATATAAATAGTTTCTAAATATATTTACTAACTTTTTTCTAAGATAATAAAGACAAGAATAAGAATAAGAATAATAATTATAGAGAGAATAATAGCCCTAGTAGCGTTAGTTTAAACACATTTATAATATAAATTATAACTAGTTTAAGTGTTAACCTATTTTAATAGGGACTACCTAATAGGCCTAAGCCTAGTAGTAAGGATAAAAGTAACAAGGAGGAGATTAAGTAAGATAGGAGTGCTAGGGCTGCGGCTTCTATAAGTTTAAATATATTAAGAATCTTTTTAAAAGTTATCTAAGTTAATAGTATAATTAAAATTGTAATAGCAATAATAGTAACTAGAAAGATAAGGAAGATAATAATAAGCACTATAGAGGCTTCGCTCTAGTTAGACTAGGACGTCTCTTTATAAGTTTAAACACGTTTTAAATGCTTTTAGAATATATTCTAGAAGTATTATACTAATAATAGAATAGAATAGTAATAAATAGAACTTAGATAGTAACTTACGTAGAGAAAACGTTCTTTTAGATATAGAGTTAAATATATTCCTAATATATTTACTGGCTAATATTATAATAGAATAATTAGTCTACTCTCTATGCGAACTGCCGCTTCTAAGTTACGCTATTATTACTAGAGCCAGATAGTAAATAGTTTAATAAGTTAAATATACTATTAATATAATTATAGTTTATATACTAATAGTGTTATAGCTGCCTATAGGCAGTTACTTAGATAGTTTAGTTTTTAATAGGTTTTTTACTTAAGAGAAACCTAGAAACTAATATTATAAATTTGTAGAAAATATTCCTAATATATTTTAAACCTATTTAACTAACTAGAATCTAAAATACTAGTATCCTTTATACTAATCCAATAATATATAAACTATTAAGTTCCTTCTATTATAAAGAGAGTATGCTAATAGATATATATAGAGGCTATAAGTAGATCCCTATAAAACTCTAGATTAGGCTAAAAATATTAGTAATATACTCTAAATATATTCTAAATATATTTACACAGCTTATCTTGCCCTTTACCTACCTCTTTTTCTTATTAGTTAACCTATGGATAGGTATATCTAATAGTATAAGTAAATCTGCTATTTTATTTATCTACTTATTACTAACCTTTATATTATCTTTGTTTATATTGCCTAGCTTAAGGCTATCTTCTTTCCTATTATATATTTCTTATTACTTATCTTTTTAACTGCCTTACTTATATTCTTATTGCCAATACTATCTAACTCTTAAATTATATCTAGAACCTTCTCTTTTATCTTATTCTCTTTTATATTATTCTCTTTTATATTATTCTCTTTTATATTATTTCTTTTATATTATTCTCTTTTATATTATTCTCTTTAAACTTATTCCAAATTTCTTTAGAATATATTTCTATAACTATTTAATACTAGGTAATTATAGTTTAAGTATAGAAAATATTAGGGGCTTTAAACTAAGAGGTTGAAGTTGCCTAAGTAAACTTATAAATTTAATAGAGTTTAACAGTAACTCTAGCTATAACCTTATATATCCCTGGCTTAGCAGAAGCACAGACCTAGAACTCTAAGGCAGCAGGCTAAGTAACTATAGAAGGGCGCTTAGCCCCTTATATATCTTCTTCCTCCCCTCTCTATAGTAGTAGCACTAATCCCCCTTCTGCGCGCCTAAAGTCTTAAGAACAAATCTAATACTGATTGTGCTAGTAATAGTGCTCTAAGCCTTTAGGAGGTTCTAAGTGTACTTTAGCTAGAGAGAGCACTAGGCTCCTATCCCTCTACCTTTAGTAGGGTAACCTAGCTATTATATTTAACGCGCGTTTGTGTTTATATCTTTTAGGTTCTATAGAATAATTTAGTTATTATATCTAATGCGTTTGTATTTCTCTCTCTTTTAGTTTTTGTAGTGTGGCTGCCTATTTTAGTTAAGAATTCGCGCTAGTGTTATTTGCTCTAGCTAAGGTAAGTAAAAAGGTTTTTTACCTTAGTTTTACTTTTTTTCTCTCTACTTTACTACTATATTTATAACAATTCTTATTAATATTATATTATATTCTAATTGCTACTTCTACTTTTATACTATTCTTACTATCTTCCTTATTATAAATCTCTATTATAGTTAGAGCTAATAAGCGACGCCTTATAATAGCCTTTATAACTCTAAGTAAGTGTCTAAAGGCTGGCTTAACTATAGCTTAGTATTTCCCTATAAAGACTATAACTTATAGCACTTTTACTTATTATAGTAAGCCTTTGCTGCCTACTCTAGATTCCTATAGTGCTAAAAACCTTAAGGAGTTTATACGCAATAAGACTATAAAAAACTATTATAGGATTAGTTTCTTAGTTCTTTTGTGTTATTCCTTACTAATTCTAAGTAGTTTTTTAAGAACTTAAGCTGCAATTAGAAGACCCTTAAGACTATCTATGCAATATCTAAGGAGTGCGTTTTTAAGGCCGCCTATATTTATAAGAAGACCTACTAGCACTACCTTAAGTAGCTTACTTTTTATACGTAGAGGCTTATAGGAAGAAGCATAACTATAAGGCTTATATAGTTTATTCTAGGAAGTGTGTTTAGATAAGGTATAATAATTCTTTAGCAAACCTCTTCATTGCTAATTTATATTTTAAATTAAGAATAGGTTATAAGAAGACTCTACTAAGACTAAATTTGCCAACCTTATTCTAAAACGTGTTCTTTATAGTAATAGTTGTACTAGTAAGCCCCTTCTTAAACTCTAGTAAGCTTGTCTTAATATCTTTACCTATAAGCATAGCTCCGCTATTTAGAGTGCTTAAGTTAAGCCCTAGAAAATAGATAATACTAATGCAAGATATTTTAGATAGAATATAGAGCTTCTACGTTAGATTCTTATAGTTTAGCAGAATACTTACGCTGTCCTCTAAGCTCTTTCTAACAATCTTACTATAAGTTCTAGGTTTTTTTTTTAAACTTTGTCTTCTTTAGCTTACATCGTGCTATAGTTAATCGCTACTTCTACTCTGCCTATTCTAGAGCCTTTCTATTAGAATTTAGTTAAGCTTATTCTAGATATTATAGAGACTGTCTGCGCTAGTAAGATATTAGGAGGGCGTAAAATTACTGCTCTTCTAGAGCGTATTAAGTAAGTTCTAGGTTTTGCAACTATTAGTCCTAATTAGATTATTATCCTTAATAAGAAGGTTAAGAAAATAGACCTTAATTCTAATCTAGGCAAGAGTAAGTTTATAGGGGAGAAGTAGTGTTCCTATTTATTCTTTTAGGATATTAGAATTTTTTTATTCCTATATCTAGCCTTATTTATAAAGGTCTAGAGGTGTTTTCTTATATAGTTTATAACTGTATAGGTATAGCTAAGCTATAAGCTTAGCTTAAGGAATACTTTAATCCCTTTAGTTATGCTGCGTCTATTCCCCCTCTTTTGTAATATCTTTCTCTAAATAGTCTTTCCTTCTTTTCTTCCTAATTACTCTACTTTCTATTACTTAGGACCGATATTATTGTATTGTAGGGAGAATAATTCTCCTTTCTTTTACTAGCTTATATTAGAGCTAATGCTTCTAAATAATATATAGTACTTTCTTACGCGTTCTCTACTCTTTTAAGAAAATTATAGTCTTATTCTCTACTAATTCTTAAGTAATTAGTAGGAAGGGCTAAAGGTCTAGGCTTGTCCTAGCCTCCTTTTAGTAAAGACTTTCTAAGTTCTTTACTAGGGATGCAACTCCTATATTAAAAGCTATAGCGTATTTATTAGTTTAAGAAGTTCCTATAAAAGTCTATAGGTAACTCTCTATTATTATTTTAGAATAGAAAGGTGTATATTTTCCTAGTAATCTAATGTCTTTATAGTAGAGAGATTTACAGCAGGTTTTCTAAGTTAGGTTAGTATTATCTAACTACTTAACTTAGTATAGTAATCTCTATAGCCCCTTTCTCCTTTAGGTAGGTTTTTTAGCTAAGATATCTTCTATAACCTATTTTTCCTTTTCTTCAACAATAATAGCCTCTAGTTTCCTATTATCTATAGCCTAGCTAGGGAGAGGGTCTTCTCTAGCTAGGTATAAATAATTTACTAAGAACACTAGATAAACTCTAAATAGAATATCTAGTTCTATTTTATAGAAGTCTACTACTTATATAACTATAAACTTTATATTTTTCTAGTCTAACTTCTTATTAGGGTGAGAGTTAGATAGGTAGTCTCTATACTAGAGCTAGACTTTATCTCCTTCCTTTAATATAGGAGCGTCTATTTAGTGCTAGTTTACTTATTACTTCTATTCTTATTAGAACTTAGCTATTTTAGCTTACATAAATATTAAAACTTTTTAAAACTTTTATAGTAAAGCTTTAGCAAACTTCTCTAGCTATAAATTTTACTAGTAATAGTTAATATCTTTTATCTTTATATTTAGCTTAGATAGGTCTATATTATATCTATGCTAGAGAAAGAATAGTGCTACTCTAGTAGAGGTAGCTTCTTGCCTATTAATAGCTATTTGCGCTATAGGGTAGTATAAGACTTAATTTTTTTAGTTCTATTATATAAAGGCGTAAAGGTATACCTTAATTATAAAATTTATATATTTTATAGTACTATTAGTCTTTAGGTATTTAGAAAAGAATAATCTTCTCTAGTTCTTTATCCGCTTATATAGATGCCTCTAAAAGTTGCTTATAAATTAACTTTGATAGTTAGAGATTATAGTATTAAGAAGGTTAATAATAGGCTATAATATATTAAAGGAACGTCTTTACTACTATTGTTACCTCTAAGTCTAGTAGGGAAACTAAAACTATTCTTTTTTCTAGCCTATTATATACTACTATTATATTTGTGTTTTTCCCTACTTATAGGAAGCTTAGTAATAAAATCTATAAAGATCTTCTTCTATATTAAGTCTAGGAAGAGGAGGAGTTTTGGTAGCCCTTATTATATATCTCTTTATAGCTTAGTGCTTCTATATATATTATAGTTCTTAATAAATCTATAAATAAAGTCTAATATTCCTAAAAAGAAGTATAACTTAGCAACTATTTTATAGGTAATCTCTCTTCCTAAATATCTAGATATTGGGAAGTTATAGACTGCAGCGACTAGTATTATCTATAGGAGTTCTTAGTCTAGAACCTATCTTTATTTCCTATACTAGAGGTAACTAGTATTATTAATATTATAGTCTTATATAGCAATCTTTAGGTTTAGGAAGAAGGAAAAAGTGCGCCTATAGTAAAGGATACACTTGTTTGCATTTCTTAATATAAAATCTCCCTCTAAGCTATAAGACTATAGTTTGTCTAAGTTTAGGTTTATTAAGAAGTGTATTTCTAGTCTAGAAGGAAACTCTTCTAGTAAGTAGGGAGGAGAAGACTAGCGTTCCTTATATATAGCCTAGCTTCCTTTTTCCTTAATGGGGTTAAGCCTTCTAGGTAGAGCTTATATCGCTAGGGCTGTAGATATTTAAAACCTAATATTTCTATTTTCTAAAGAAATCTTCTTTAGGAGTTAGATTTTATAGGACTTAACCTAGTTATCTTTAGTATTAGTAGGTATATCCTACTAGCGTTGCAACAGGGCATCCGCCCTTAAGTTAATAGTTTTTAGTCTATATTAGAATTTTTATATTATATTTACTAAGAGTATTAGTCTAGCGTATATGCCTTTTACTTAACCTTCTTGTCAGATTTGAGCACTATTTGAGCTCATTGAGATGGGGGTCTAATAGATGAGATGGATGAACAGTTGTATTGTGTGTGTTCTGTGACTTGTTGGCTCAAGGTCTAATTTAGAGGGTGGAGCCGACCACGTGCCCTTGTTCGGCAACACGGCTCTAATCTAACACACCCCCTCAGCTTAGGCTTATCCTTAAGCTGGACCCCTTGTAGCCGTCCTTTATTCTAGAGTAATAGCCTCTATCCTTTGTTCTAGCTTGTTAATTTGTACCTCCTTTCTGTTAAGATCCTCTGCTATATTAATAAGTCCTAGTTAATCTAGAAACTTGCTCTATTTGTTAACAGGAAGGGCCTTTGTGAGCCCATTAGCTATCATTTCGTTCAACTGAGTGTAGGTGACCCTGATCCTTCCTTGCGCGCTACCTCTTGCCTTAACTAATAGTTATGAATATCTATATAGCGGAGTTTAGTATTAAGCTGCGCAGTCTCCTTAGCGACAAGCTGTATTGTCTGCCAGTTGTCGCATTTAATAGTAATCGTTTAATCCGCGAGCTTAACCTGGAGCTTATTAAGCAGGCGTGATGTAAACAGTGCCTCCTTAGCTACCTGTGACAGGGCTAGTAGCTCGGCTTTAGTAGTAGATGTGGTGATAGTATCTTGCTTGCTTGCTTTCCACATAATTAGCCTACTAAACAGTTTAATAATATATCCTTAAGAACTTTTTCAGTCTAGTGTATTGTCCGCAAATAAGGCATCGCTTGCTACCTTAAAACTATCTTCTCCACCTAGCTGTAACGCCCTTATGTGTGTTTCTTAGAGGTATAGTAGGACTTAATCGGCGGCATCTTGATGTTGGCTGCTAAGGTTAGTGAGAAATTGTGCTAATCAGGAGGACGCGAAAGCAGTGTCCGGCCGGGTAGTGACTGCGGCGAATAGGATTAATCTAACCTTGCGTTGGTATCTGTTAATCTTAGATGGACTAGCGAAGCCTAATCGTAGAGTAAGCTTAATGCTACTTATTAGGGTATTATATGCCTAAGACTTTAGTTATTAACTAGCCTAGCGATCTTGTTAATATATAACGCTTGTAAGAGCTAGATCTTTTATTGCGGGCGGTTCCTAAGAATCTTAACCCCTAGGAACCATTAGAGATCTTTTCCTCCTATAAGGGTGTACTTTTCTTATAGCTGCTTAATAACTAGCTCAGCCTAGGGTTTGTTCTCCTGTTTATAGGCAATAATGATATCATCTACGTAGAAGAAGATAATTACGCCTTGTTTAATTATACAGCAAGGTTCATAGGGTATACTAATAAGGCCTAAGCCTCACAGTGTTGAAATGAACTCTCTCTACTAGAGTAGTAGTGAGACCCAGAGTCCGTATAGCGCCTTGTTAAGCTTCAGGATTGTCCCAGGTTTGTTGTAGCCTCGTGGCATCCTTATATATATATCTTAGTCGATCTTTGCGTAAACAAAAGCATTTGTAACGTCGTATTAAAGGAGCTCTAGGTCGAATTGCGCCGCAATCGCCATAAGCATGCGAAATAATTATCTAGCTAATGTTGCCGCATATGTATCTTGTGACGTGATATTTCTCTATTAATCGCTACAAACAACAAGGCGTGCTTTGCACTTCTTAAGTTAGTAATGTTTATTAAACTTGTAGGTGTATACCTATATACAGTCAAGGATCTGTTCTCTAGTTAGCTTAATTGTTTTAGCTAGTATCTCGGTCCAGGATCTTATGTCCTGGTGACTGTTTAGGTGCTGTTTCTTAGCTTCCTTAAACATATTGCATAGTGGATGTTCTTTAAGCTTATTACGTTAGGAAGGTAGTATAGGCAACTAGCTCCTGTGTAGCTTTAATCCTTTAGAGAGCAATCTTTTTAACCGCGCCTTATCTAATATTTTCCTATTAAAGTTCCCTGCGTTTGCTACTTTAGTGCTGGCTATAAATACTGCGGCCTATAGGCATGTTATTAATAATAAGGGTTAGTGGTCTTTCCCTTTGTCTTCCTCTCTACTAGTGATTGTGCAAGGAGTGTCACTAGTGGTGGTGTGATTGGCGGAGTGGGATAAGTATAGTCCACTTTCCTGCCTTGTCAATATCTAGGCTGGTCTTCATCCTGCGGGTTATCTTAAATCGTCTTATCTTTATAGAACAACTCTGTCTCTCTAATTTAGTTAGTTTAGCTGTAGATAGTAGTTTAACTAATTAGACCTATGCGGCGATCTCTTTAAGAGTATTGTGCATAAGGTTATCTATAAGGTCCTCTGTCTTTCCGCTGAAGATGCTGTCTTTGTCAAATATTACGTCCTAGGTGCTAATTACTTTCCTAAGCGAGGGTATCCATATCTAGAAGATGTTGGAGGATTAGTATCCTACTAGATATCTAATCCACGCCTTTGGGTCGAGACGTTGTAGCCTGCTCTTGCCATAGTGGGTATTATCTGTCATTATAAAAGCTTTGCACCTATATGCCTTAAGATAGGTTTAATCTAGCTTTTGTAGTGCTGTAACTACTCTATTCTAGAAGGCTACTGTTATAAAGAAGACTTTGTATAGTGTTCTCTAGTAATTCGCATAGTTTAGTGTTCAATTATAGAGGTAGACAGCTAACTAGGTAATCTCTAGCCACATCTCCTATAGTAGGTTGGCATCAAGTCGCATTGCCTAGGCTTTGTCTTTTATTACACCCCCTAAGCGTTTAGCTCCCCTATTCTGTGCTTGTGTGTCAGGTGCTAAAGGCTTAATTGTAATCCCCTGGGCTGTGCACCATCGATTGACTTCTTGTTTAACTGTGAATATTTCGTTGTCTGCTTTAATTACCTTAACTGTAAGGTTAAATTAGTTCTTTATGAACTTTGTAAAAGTGGCCAAAGTTTAGATAATAGATCAAGCTGTGCGATTGTCCTTGAAGTAGAAATCCTATATTAGTCCTAAGTATTAATTAGTGATTAGCATTTGGCTCATCTCTTTTGTTGAGCTGCCATCCTCGTAGCTATAGAAGTCTATTGCGACTCGTTCTCCTAGTCCTTTATTAATTAGTTGTGGTGTTTGGCGGATTAACCTCTTAGATTTAGCTTGTCCGTAGGCGTCGCACTATACTGTAGTAATGCCTTTAATCCGCACCCCCCTTAGATTGCTGCACTAGGTGCTTAAGAGCACTAGGGCCTAGATGCCCTAGTCGCTTATACTATCGCAGTGCGTCTGCCTTTTGCGGGGATCTCTTAGTGCGTGAGGTGATCCTGTGGGTGTGGAAGGTTGCCTGTTCTATTAGTTCTAGTTAGTATTCTAGAACCTATTAGTTGTAGAGCTCTTGCAGCTTAGCAATAACTATATTATCTGCTCGCTTTAGGCTTGTAGGTTCTGATTTGGTATCCTACTATAGCCCTTAACGCTGTAGTATCCTAAAAGACACTAGGTTGTATAGAAGGTCTAGGCAATAGGCCACATTATTAAGGCGTAGTATCCGCCGTCTAGCCGGGCCCTTTAGTTTAAGGTGAACCGTGCCATATCCTTTAACCTATATTTGTGTATTTCCAGCCCATATAAAGTCTCCAGGCAATAGAGGGCGAAATAAGACAAATTGATTAAGGTCGTTTGCGATGTGGCAGGTGGTGCCTAAATCAAGGATTAAGGAGTATCGTAGTGGGTAGCTCGTAGAATCGGATTAATATAATGCCGTATTAAAGCTGGCTTAGATAGTGGAAATTTTCCGTCCATCTAGTTAATTATTATTAATCTTAGGAGTAGGGGTATGTGAGTTCTTAATTTATGGGGTTTAAGACCTTAGTCTCTTTACCTTCCTTATCTCCTCTTATAGATCTAAATTATTTCTAATCCTATATTATACTATGTCTGTAAAGCCAGGTTGTGGCCTGAACTACTCTAGTGCATGTTCTAGATATGCGTAGAAGCAGTCTTTTAGACTATGCCTTTGTCTATAAGCAGGGCATTTTCTTTCTGCCTTTAACTGCTGTTGTATCCTCTATTAAGGACTGCTTAGATATAGTACTTTAACTAAAGGATTGTTTTTGTTAAGGTCTCCCCTGTCCACGTTAGTTATTTGTAGAAGATGGCGCGTCTTCGGCAGCGTGAGAGGCGTCCCTGTTAGTGCCTAGGGTGGATGCACCACCAGCAGCGAGAGATAGCTCACTAGCAGCAAAGGCGCCCCTATACTGTTTGCCCTTAATTAGGTGGAGTATTGCTATATATTCTTAGAAGCGTTTTATTATCTCCTTCCTTGTTATATCTGCGTCTCAGCGTCTAGTTTCTTAAAAGGACACGCCCTAGGTAGGGGCAGCCTTTATAATCGCAGTTAGGAAGTCCTTTATAGTATTATAGATTAATTGTACTTTAGCGATATTATTCGTCTCTGCTTCTGTAGCTGCCTAATTATACTTAGTTAGCTAGGTATCCTAGTTTAAGGGTTGTCTTATTGGCTTAAGAGCCTGTAGGTATCGCGCTCTCGCCCTATCCCGCTCATCTTCCTTATCAACGCCTACTATCTGCGTTAGAGATTTAATCCATTGCTAGATCTACTCTTTAGGCTTATAGCAGTTACGTTGCAGGTGTTGCAACATAGTTAATTAGATATAGATAACTACTTTCTTAAGACTTGTTCTCTCTCCTCTTAGTATTCCTTGTTCTTAATCTTGTAATCCTTAAGCTATATCTTATAGAACTTAATGTCCTCCTTATATGCCTTAAGGCCTGAATTTGATAGCTCTAATAGGCGCGTTGGAGGGTTTTGTTAATTGTCGTCGTTTACGCGGATAATTGGCTAGTAACTCGCTATTTCTGGCGGCGACGGCGGTGTCGGCTTTTCGCGTGGGAGTTTGGCTCCATCTGGACTAATAATGGGCCATATATCTATTGGCTCGCATCGCGCTTTTAGCTGCAGCAGCTATAGCGTATAATTGGTGTAATTAGTTAACACGATCGTTGAGTCGCGGAGTGTTAACAGCGACATTGTCTTTTCTTAGGGTCAATTAAGGCAGTAAGACTCTTAATTATTAGATTTGAGCACTATTTAAGCTTATTAAGATAGGGGTCTAATAGATAAGATAAATAAACAGTTGTATTGTGTGTGTTCTGTGACTTGTTGGCTCGAGGTCTAATTTAGAGGGTGGAGAGCCGACCACATGCCCTTGTTCGGCAACACGGCTCTAATCTGACACTTCTAGACTTTATAAAGTATATAAGGTTCTTATAATTAGTATATATAAGTGTATAGGGAATAGCCTAAAGTATATTATACTACTTCTTAGTTACTTTAATAACTATAAGTATCTTCTTATTCTTATTATAGATTCTATAGTTTGTCTTTATAGGAGTGTGTTTAGTAGAGAAGTAGGCAATTAGCCTCAGAACTTCTTCTGCGTTAAACTGCGAGAAGTAGGCTCTAAAGGCCTAACCTAAGGAGTTAGCTTCTAATACTTCTTTCTTCTTAGTATTAAAGTAGACTAGTGTAGGCTTAGTGCAGAACACTTTCTTTAGGTAGTTAAAGGCCTACTATTATTTCTACCCCTATAAAAAGGGAGTTTCCTTTCTAGTTAACTTTATTAATAGAAATACTACTACTCTTCTAAAAGGTTCTCTATAAACCTCTAGTAAAAGTTAGCAAACTCTACAAAACTCTAAATACTCTTTATATCTATAAGAAGAGCCTAATCCTAAAGAGCTTTAACCTTCTCTAGATTTATGCTAATTCTCTTTCTACACTCTATAATAAATTTAAGGTACTTAGTCTTAGTAATTATAAACTTACACTTCTTAATATCTAAGTGTAGCCCTATCTCTTCTAACTTCTTTACTACTTATTATACTTTGTTCTAATAGTTTTTTAAAGATTTATTAGAAAATATAAGAATGTTATCTATATAAGTAGAGTAGAAGTTATCTAAGTACTTTTTTAGGACATAGTTAATATATCTCTAAAAGGTGCTTAGTGTATTAGCTAGTCTAAAGGGGACTACTAGTTACTTATATAACCTAAACTAGGGTTAAAAGAATATTTTTATTTTCTTTTTATTTACTATTCTTAATTTATAAAAGGCCTAGATTATATCTAGCTTTATTAGCTACTTAGCCTTTGTAAGGAGCTGTAACGTCTTCCTAATAAAAAGAAGGGGGTAGTAGTCCTTTTTTAATAGGGTATTTAACGCCCTATAGTTTTATATAAAACTATAGACCTTCTCTCTAGATTTTTTTATAAATAACGCTAGTGCTACAGCGCTAGACTTACTTACTTAAATAAAGCTGTAGTTAAGGTATTCTATTAGTTTCTTATTGTCAGATTTAAGCACTATTTGAGCTTATTGAGATGGGGGGTCTAATAGATAAGATGGATGAACAGTTGTATTGTGTGTGTTCTGTGACTTGTTGGCTCGAGGTCTAATTTAGAGGGTGGAGCCGACCACGTGCCCTTGTTCGGCAACACGGCTCTAATCTAACACACCCCCTCAGCTTAGGCTTATCCTTAAGCTGGACCCCTTGTAGCCGTCCTTTATTCTAGAGTAATAGCCTCTATCCTTTATTCTAGCTTGTTAATTTGTACCTCCTTTCTATTAAGATCCTTTGCTATATTAACAAGTCCTAGTTAATTTAGAAATTTGCTCTATTTGTTAATAGGAAGGGCCTTTGTGAGCCTATTAGCTATCATTTCGTTTAACTAAGTGTAGGTGACCCTAATCCTTCCTTCCTTGCGCTACCTCTTGCCTTAACTAATAGCTATAAATATCTATATAGCAGAGTTTAGTATTAAGCTGCGCAGTCTCCTTAGCGACAAGCTGTATCATCTGCTAGTTATCGCATTTAATAGTAATCGTTTAATCCGCAAGCTTAACCTAGAGCTTATTAAGCAGGCGTAATGTAAACAGTGCCTCCTTAGCTACCTGTGACAGGGCTAGTAGCTTGGCTTTAGTAGTAGATGTGGTGACAGTATCTTGCTTGCTTGCTTTCCACATAATCAGCCTACTAAACAGTTTTAATAATATATCCTTAAGAACTCTTTTAGTCTAGTGTATTGTCCATAAATAAGGCATCGCTTGCTACCTTAAAACTGTCTTCTCCTCCACCTAGCTGTAACGCCCTTGTGTGTGTTTCTTAGAGGTATAGTAGGACTCGATTAGCGGCATCTTAATATTAGCTGCCAGGGTTAGTAAGAAATTGTGCTAATTAGGAGGACGCAAAAGCAGTGTCTGGCCGGGTAGTAACTGCGGCGAATAGGATCAATCTGACCTTGCGTTAGTATCTATTAATCTCAGATAGACTAGCGAAGCCTAATTGTGGAGTAAGCTTAATGCTACTTATTAGGGTATTATGCCTAAGGCTTTAGTTATTAACTAGCCTAGCGATCTTGTTAACATATAACGCTTGTAAGAGCTAGATCTTTTGTTATAGGCAGTTCCTAAGAATCTTAACCCCTAGGAACTATTAGAGATCTTTTCCTCCTATAAGGGTGTATTTTTTCTTATAGCTGCTTAATAACTAGCTTAGCCTAGGGTTTGTTCTCTCCTGTTTATAGGCAATAATGATATTATCTACGTAGAAGAAGATGATTACGCGCCTTGTTTAATCATACAGCAAGGTTAATAGGGTATGCTAATAAGGCCTAAGCCTCGCAGTGTTGAAGTGAACTCTCTCTGCCAGAGTAGTGGTGAGATCCGGAGTCCGTATAGCGCCTTATTAAGCTTTAGGATTGTCCTAGGTTTGTTGTAGCCTTGTGGCATTCTTATATATATATCTTGGTTGATCTTCGCGTAAACAAAGGCATTTATGACGTCGTATTAAAGGAGCTCTACGTCAAATCGCGCCGCAATCGCCATAAGCATGCGAAATAATCGTCTAGCCAATATTGCCGCATATGTATCTTATAACGTGATATTTCTCTATTAATCGCCACAAACAACGAGGTGTGCTTTGCACTTCTCAAGTTAGTAATATTTATTAAACTTGTAGGTGTATACCTACATACAGTTAAGGATCTATTCTCTAGTTAGCTTAATTGTTTTAGCTAGTATCTTAGTCTAGGATCTTATATCCTAGTAACTGTTCAGGTGCTGTTTCTTAGCTTCCTTGAACACATCGCACAGTAGATGTTCTTTAAGCTTATTGCGTTGGGAAGGTAGCATAGGCAACTAGCTCCTATATAGCTTTAATCCTTTAGAGAGCAATCTTTTTAACTGCGCTATATCTAATATTTTTCCTATTAAAGTTCCCTGCGTTTGCTGCTTTAGTGCCAGCTATGAATACTGCGGCCTATAGGCATGTTGTTAATATAAGGGTTAGTGGTCTTTCCCTTTGTCTTCCTCTACCAGTGATTGTGCAAGGAGTGTCACTAGTGGTGGTGTGATTGGCGGAGTGGGATAAGTATAGTCCACTTTCCTGCCTTGTCAATATCTAGGCTAGTCTTTATCCTGCGGGTTATCTTAAATCGTCTTATCTTTATAGAACAACTCTGTCTCTAATTTAGTTAGTTCAGCTATGGATAGTAGTTTAACTAATTAGACCTATGCAGCGATCTCTTTAAGGGTATTGTGCATAAAGTTATCTATAAGGTCCTTTATCTTTCTGCTAAAGATGCTGTCTTTGTCAAATATTACGTCCTAGGTGCTAATTACTTTCCTAAGCGAGGGTATCCATATCCGAAAGATGTTAGAGGATTAGTATCTTACTAGATATCTAATCCACGCCTTTGGGTTGAGACGTTGTAGCCTGCTTTTGCTATAGCAGGTATTATCTGTTATTGCAAAAGCTTTGCACCTATATGCCTTAAGATAGGTTTAATCTAGCTTTCGTGGTGCTATAACCACTCTATTCTAGAAGGCCACTGTTGTAAAGAAGACTTTATATAGTGTTCTCTAGTGATTTGCATAGTTTAGCGTTCAATTATAGAGGGTAGACAGCTAACTAGGTAATCTCTAGCCACATCTCCTATAGTAGGTTAGCATTAAGTCGCATTGCCTAAGCTTTGTCTTTTATTACACCCCCTAAGCGTTTAGCTCCTCCATTCTGTGCTTGTGTGTTAGGTGCTAAAGGCTTAATTGTAATCCCCTAGGCTGTGCACTATTAATTAACTTCTTGTTTAACTGTAAATATTTCGTTGTCCGCTTTACAGACTTGTCAACAATCAAGCGGCTTACAAGCGCTTGATTAATAGCTTAATAACTATCAATCCCATCAAGTCAAGCTCGCCTATACTAATTTGTTAGCAATCCAAGCTGAGGAGGGTTAGCTTAATTGTTTAGCTTAATAGGCTTAATTAAGGTAGCGCGTGAGGCTGCTCGTTTTGCAGCAGGAGCGATCGCGATATCTTTTGCTATTTTTAGCAGGGCGCTTTTACTAGGGGAGGCAGGTAATTATCCTAACTTCTGTAACACTATACTCCCTCCACCAGCCCCCTAAACAACCTGTTAAAAAGAGTAGATGGTCCACTAATACCTCTCACGTGATCGCGCGTAGTTTAGTGCCTTAGTAGCCTCTAAGCCTCGTACAGGCTCTTACGCGCCTTCCGATAGACAACACTCAATACCAAAACTTGTGCCTTTTATCACAACCTAATATCGCGTTATTTTTTTTTGCTCCTGTCGCCCTTATCGTGGTGCCACCGCCATGCCTCCTAAGAAACGCGCCTCTGATGACCTTACTCGCCCGAAGAAACGCGTTAAATCCTCCACCGCCCGCGGCACTGTCAGCCAGCCTATACCCGTCAATAGTCAGCTATCGCCATCGCCGTCGCGTCTGTCGCCTCGCAGAGCTCTCGTAGAGGCGTCCCAGGCTTCAACTTTTGAGTCGCAACTACGCAAGTCGCGGCCTAAAGACGCTATTGTCGCGCCTACCAAGGGCAGCAAGAGGGTAACAGCAGCCTCGTTGGCAGCAGCCCCAGATAATAAGACCTTGCAAGAGGCACTGGACGCGAGCCTTATGGGACAACTTTGAGGGAATTAATTAGGGGCGTTTACGCAAGTATATGAAGCCGCTCTTGTCGCAGAAGTCGCGCAAGAGCTAGATCTATCGCTATAGCTACCGCGTTGCGCTGCTAAAGAACCCGAGTAAGCTATACTTCGTGTGCTGTCACTGCTACAAGCATAAGTACACAGATACAGGCGTAGGGATATATAAGACAACGCTCTTAACGTCGTCAGCGCAGCAACACTTAGAGCTGCCTAAGCGCGGGCTATGGCTATAGTAAGTTAGCTATTGCTGCAAAACCTATTTGGCTATAACGCCTGCTTAAGGACAGCAACAACAGCGTGTCGCAGAAGATAGCTAACGAGCTAGCTAGCTTCAATACCTAGCGCTTCCAATTAGCAGCTGTTAGCTAGCTTATTAAGAACAATCACCCTCTCTCTAAGTTTGAAACACCAGCTTTTCGACGCCTCCTTGAAGCTGCCAACCCACTAGCAGAACGAGCGCTTTAGACGTCTCATGTAAGCGTCTCCCAGTACGTTGCGCGCTTGTACGAGCACCTAAAGCCGCGCGTTATCTTGCAACTGTCGCAGGCGCTCAGCAAAGTACACCTTAGCTTTGATAGATAGACGACAAAGGGCGGCAAGCGTGGCTTTCTAGGCGTCGTTGCGCACTTTATCAACAGCAGAGGCGACCTGCAGGACTTGCCTATAGCGCTGCCCCAGCTAACAGGCGCTTATAGTAGCGAGAGGATGGCTAAGGTCGTTATAAAAACGCTGCAGGATTTTAAGATTACGTCGCAGTCAATTAGTTACTTTGTGCTTGATAACGCTACTAACAACAATAGTACTATTGCAATAGTAGCTCAAGAGTGCGGTTTTAATGCCACCCATCGGCGCCTCCGCTGCGGACCTCACACGCTCAACCTTATCGGCCAGACGCTCCTCTGGGGCAAGGGCAGCGCCGCCTCGTTTTCGACAACGACGTACAAGAGCTCACCGACGAGCACGACTTTATAGAGGAGTGGAGGCGCGTAGGCCCACTTGGCGTACTGCTCAGTATCATCAACTACATCAAAACGCCCGCAACAGCATAAGCTCTTTGAGGACTTCCAGCGCCTCGCCCACACTGAGCTGCCGTCTAGCGCGTCAGCCGACGATCGCAAGATCCTCGAGCCCGTTAAAAAACCCGTCGTTACGCGGTGGAACTCGTACTACTCATGCTTTGAGCGTGCCATAAAGCTGCAGTTTGCAGTCAACGCCTACGCTACTCACCATATACAGCGGGTGCAAAGGGAGGACACGTTTGCGCAAAGTCGCGGCAACAAGCTGCCAGTTGCGCAGCCGTGGATGCGATCAGACGGTCTTGCAGGTGCTGATTGGGCAGTAATTACAGAGTACATAGACATCTTGAAAACCGCTCAAGACTGCTACAAAGCGCCTCGAAGGGCGCGGAAAAAGCGGCAGCTTTGGGGCTATTGCTGAGATAATTCCAATATTCGAATACCTGCTTACCTACTACGAACAGCGCGTCAACGCGTACGAGGCGGTTAACTACAACGAGCACGATGAGTCGCGCCTGAGGATCACATTGCAATCAACTTGCGCGCAGCTTGGCAAAAGGCCGATGACTACTACTCTAAGCTGGACGACTCGCCCGCGTACTACGCCGCTACAATACTCCATCCAATGTACAAGTACTACTGCGATAAGGCGTGGGTTAAGAAGCCCAACTGGCTCGAGGCTAGTAACGCCAGCTTTCAGGCGCTCTGGGCGCAGTACAAACAACTCACCGCGCGCGGTAAGGCCGTCGGCAGTGATCCCAAGCGATATAGACGACGCGATCGACAGTATACTCTCAACCCTAGTACTGCCAGCAGCCTCACCGCCGACGAGGACGAGTTTAAGAGGTGGAAGCGCAGCGAGCCGGCAGCCGAGAGAGGTACAGAACACGCAGATAACCCTATCAAATACTGGGTGAGCATGCGCGATTGCTACCCTAGCCTCAGTAAGCTTGCGCTTGACGTACTCTCTATCCCAGCGTCAAGCTGTGAGTGTGAGCGCCTGTTCAGTGAGCTGGGCGACCTCTTAGAGCCGCGACGACGACGACGTCTAGGACCTCAACTTCTAGCGGCAATACAGTGCGTACGACGGTGGCAAAGAGCTGGCCTCGGAGGCGACGACGAGGTGGTGGAGGAGGAGGCAGCAGACGACGACAATATAGAGCTTTTGTGCGGGCTGGCGACTTGGGACGACGAAACTTAACACCAAGGCTAGCGCCAGTACAGGCTATCAAGCCTATCAATCAAGCCTCAATCAAGCTCACGATCTCAGCTTGTTAGCCCTAACAATCCAAGCTGACGCCCTCAAAAATCGAGCAATCCAAGCTAACGCCTCAGCTTGGATTGGCTTGATTGTTGACAACTATGCCGCTTTAATTACCTTAACAATAAGGTTAAATTAGTTCTTCATAAACTTTGTAAAAGTGGCCAAAGTTTGGATAATAGATCAAGCTGTGCGATTGTCCTTAAAGTAGAAATCCCACATTAGTCCTAAGTATTAATTGGTGATTAGCATTTAGCTCTTCTCTTTTATTAAGCTGCCATCCTCGTAGCTGTAGAAGTCTATTACGACTTGTTCTTCTAGTCCTTTATTAATTAGTTGTAGTGTTTAGCGGATCAACCTCTTAGATTTAGCTTGTCTGCAGGCGTCGCACTGTACTATAGTAATGCCTTTAATCCGCACCCCCTTAGATTGCTGCACTAGGTGCTTAAGAGCACTAGGGCCTAGATGCCCTAGTCGCTTATACTATTGCAGTGCGTCTGCCTTTTGCGGGGATCTCTTGGTGCGTAAGGTGATCCTGTGGGTGTAGAAGGTTGCCTGTTCTATTAGTTCTAGTTAGTATTCTAGAACCTATTAGTTTATAGAGCTCTTATAGCTTAGCAATAACTGTGTTATCTGCTTGCTTTAGGCTTATAGGTTCTAATTTAGTATCCCACTATAGCCCTTAACGCTATAGTATCCTAAAAGACACTAGGTTGCATAGAAGGTCTAGGTAATAGGCCACATTGTTAAGGCGTAGTATCCGCCGTCTAGCTAGGACCTTTAGTTTAAGGTGAACTGTGCCATATCCTTTAACCTATATTTGTGTATTTCTAGCCTATATAAAGTCTCTAGGCGATAGAGGGCAAAATGAGACAAATCGATTAAGGTTGTTCGCGATATAGCAGGTGGTGCCTGAATCAAGGATTGAGGAGTATTGTAGTGGGTAGCTCGTAGAATTGGATTGATATGATGCCCCGCATTAAAGCTGGCTTGGATAGTGGAAATTTTCCGTCCATCTAGTTAATTATTATTAATCTTAGGAGTAGGGGTATGTGAGTTCTTAATTTGTAGGGTTTAAGACCTTAGTCTCTTTACCTTCCTTATCTCCTCTTGTAGATCTAAATCATTTCTAATCCTGTATTATACTATATTTATAAAGCTAGGTTGTGGCCTAAACCACTCTAGTGCATATTCTAGATATGCGTAGAAGCAGTCTTTTAGACTATACCTTTATCCACAAGCAGGGCATTTTCTGCCTTTAACTACTATTGTATCCTCTATTAAGGACTGCTTAGATATAGTACTTTAACTAAAGGATTGTTTTTGTTAAGGTCTTTCCCGTCCACGTTGGTTATTTGTGGAAGATAGCGCGTCTTTGGCAGTGTGAGAGGCGTCCCTGTTAGTGCCTAGGGTGGATGCACTACTAGCAGCGAGAGATGGCTTACTAGCAGCAAAGGCGCCTCTATACTATATTTGCCCTTAATTAGATAGAGTATTGCTATATATTCTTAGAAGCGTTTTATTATCTCCTTTCTTGTTATATCTATCTATGTCTTAGCGTCCAGTTTCTTAAAAGGACACGCCCTAGGTGGGGGCAGCCTTTATAATCGCAGTTAGGAAGTCCTTTATAGTATTATGGATTAATTGTACTTTAGCGACATTGTTCATCTATACTTCTATAGCTGCCTAATTATACTTAGTTAGCTAGGTATCCTAGTTTAAGGGTTGTCTTATCGGCTTAAGAGCCTATAGGTATCGCGCTCTCGCCCTATCCCGCTCGTCTTTCTTATCAACGCCTACTGTGTCTGCGTTAGAGATTTAATCTATTGCTAGATCTACTCTCTAGGCTTGTAGTAGTTATATTGCAGGTGTTGCAATATATAGTTAATTAGATATAAATAACTACTTTCTTAAGACTTGTTCTCTTCTCTTAGTATTCCTTGTCCTTAATCTTGTAGTCCTTAAGCTGTATCTTATAGAACTTAATATCCTCCTTATATGCCTTAAGGCCTGAATTTAATAGCTCTAATAGGCGCGTTAGAGGGTTTTATTAATTGTTGTTGTTTACACAGATAATTGGCTAGTAACTCGCTATTTCTGGCGGCGACGGCGGTGTCGGCTTTTCGCGTGGGAGTTTGGCTCCATCTAGATTAATAATAGGCTATATATCCATTAGCTCGCATCGCGCTTTTAGCTGCAGCAGCTATGGTGTATAGTTAGTGTAATTAGTTAACACAATTATGAGTCGCGGAGCGTTGACAGCGACATTGTCTTTTCTTAGGGTTAATTAAGGCAGTAAAACTCTTAATTGTTTAGATTTAAGCACTATTTAAGCTTATTAAGATAGGGGGTCTAATAGATAAGATAGATAAACACAGTTGTATTGTGTGTGTTCTGTGACTTGTTGGCTCGAGGTCTAATTTAGAGGGTGGAGCCGACCACGTGCCCTTGTTCGGCAACACGGCTCTAATCTGACACTTATAGAGAACTAGCAATTTCTTTTTTAATATACTATAGAGGAGGCTAAAGGGGATCTCTAGAATCTTTCTATTTTTCTTAATAAGGGAGATTAAGTAATTAATTTTACGGCCTTATAATAGGGGAAGTTTATTAGCTTATTCTTTTAAGAAAACTTCTACTTAGTCTAGAAGCTACTTGGGAAGATAGTCTATTAAGTCTACCTTAGCCTTTAGGGCTAAGGCTTTCTAGATATCCTTAAGGGAGGCGGTAAAGACTATTAGCCTATTCTTTTCTTTTATATTTCTCTAATTTAAGGTTATAAATAATATAGCGGGGACTTTTTAACTAGGAGTAGAAGTTTATTTTCCCTACTTATCTCTATTTCTTATATAGAAGAACCCTATGTATATAAACTATTTTCCTAGGGCCACTAATATAGTATTCTTCTTCTACTATAGTGACCTAAGAACTAGTTTATAGTCCTCCTCTTTTCTATTAATATAAGCCTATATTATTTTAATATGCCTCTTAATATATCTATCTCTACATAAATAGCTTTGAAGACTAAGGAGGTTACTTCTTTAAATTCTATTACCTAATAAGAATTATTTAAACCAGTATATTATAGGTTAGGTTTCCTAGTAAACTTCTTAGATATAAAAGCAGTAGTTAATCACTTTAAATTAAGTATAGTATACGCAAAGGCAATACTATTAATAAAAGTATTTATAGTAATTAGTGTTAAATCTAGCTATATCTTTCTATATATATTAAAGTTCTTCTTTAGTTTCTTTATAATCTACTTTATCTTCTCCCTTTAATAACTTCTAGGGGGGGAAGCTAGTTTTCTAACTCTCTACTAAGCTATTAATATCCTTATTACCACTATTTATCTTCTAGGCCTTGCTAGCCCTAGCTTGTGTTAGGGGTATTATAGCTTAGAGGTAATATTTCTAGACGCTATATTCCTTCTTACTATAGTAGAAGCATGCTTCTTCTTTATAGCGCTTCTTTAATTCTTTCTTAAAGGCCTATTTAGCGCGCTTTTTAGTCTTTAAAGGGTTTGCTTTAGTAGTTCTTATAGTGCTAAAATATATAAGTTTCTAATCTATAGTGTTAGCAAACTTGGTAAAGAAGGAGGCTACTATATAAAAGGGCTTTAATATCTTTATATAGTAAATATATTTTCCTTAACTATATTAACTCTATCTATAAGTATTATAAAGTTCTAGTCTTTAGAAATCTCTAGTATAATTAGCCTATTCTATAAGTCTATATATAAGGCTCTATAGTAAATATTCTTTACGTTCTCCTAGTTATCTTTATTTCCCTTAGTGGCTAGGTGTATAAAGTTAGCATTAAACTTAATTAGTAAGGTTTTACTCTATTAGCTAAGAAATAGCCTATTTTATACTTGCTCTTTTACTAACTTATTATAAAAGCTTATATCTAAGAAACTCTAGAATTTATCTTTAGAATAGGTTCCTTTCTTTATAAAGGCTAGTGCGATATTTACTACCTTATCTATTCTATCTATTAGCTTACTTATAATATAATTAACTATATTCCCTAAAAAGGAGTAATTTTTATAGATTTTAGCCTTTATTGTGTATTCCTAATATTAGTAATCCTAATAGCTTCTAGAGAATAACTCTAGATTAGGAAGTTAGGAGCGCTAGCGCTCTAGTGGCGCTTTGCTAGGCGCTACTATTATTTAAAAGGAAGCTAAGGGCAGAGTCTTTACTCTAGCGCTTTGCTCTAATTAGGCAAGTTAATTAGTAATTATCTTTAGTAAGGCCTAGAGCTATTTACTAGTGTTTATTAACCTACTAGTGCAATTTAGAGTTAATTAAAACTAGTAAGACAGCCTATAATTTGTGTTAGTGCGTCTTAAAGAGTGCCTCTTTCTATATTCTAGACCTTCTTTCTTCTTTAGGGGGGTGCTTAGGGCTCTATTATTCTTTAGTTTTATAAATATACTAGTAAACCAGCTTAATCTTTTATATACACTCTATCTTATTGCAATCTCCTATATATAGTTTCTCTAGTAAGGTTTAGCAGTAATATTTACCTCTATAGCTTCTTACTATTAGAGTTTAGTAACTTATTACGCTAGGCAAAAGATAAGAATATTCTTCCTTTTATAGAAAGACCCTAATATTTTCTCTATTATACTTGTCTTTGTTCTATAGAGTTAAGGGGTTTTAGTGTTTAACTTAACTATGTGTGTTATTTATAAGGTTAAGGAATCTTAATATCTAACTTAACTACGTATTTGTTTAAAGGGTTAAGAAATCTTAGTATCTAACTTAACTATTTATTTATTTATAGAGTTAAGAGATCATAATATCTAACTTAGCTACGTGTTTATTTATAAAGTTAAGAGATCTTAGTATCTAACTTAACTGCGTGTTTGTTTATAGTGTTAAGAGATTTTAATATCTAACTTCACTATATATTTGTTTATAGGGTTATTTTTAGTGTATTAGAGAGATTTTATAAGCTCCCCTATTATAAGAAGTTAATTAAATTTAATATTAGAGGCTTTAGACTAAGAGGTTAGAGTTCCCTAAGTAAACTTATAAATTTAATAGAGTTTAATAGTAACTTTGGCTATAACCTTATATATATCCCTGGCTTAGCAGGAGTACAGACCTAGAACTCTAAGGTAGTAGGCCGAGTAACTATAGAAGGGCGCTTAGCCCCTTATAGAAAATACTAGATTATTTAGACTTTTAGTATACAATAGGATAGTCTTAGTAGTTTCTCTTTATATAGGTGTGTAGAAGATTATAGTTTTTATACTAATACTAAATATCTTTAGAATATATCTTAAAAATATTATAAATATATTTAATAAGACTTACCTTATAAAGCTTTATATCTTCTTTAAAGATAAGTGTATAATAGTAGTATCTTACTAAGGTAGATATAATATTCTTTTACTTTTTCTTTTTTAAAGAATTCTAGTGCGTCCCTAGAGAAGTGTCTAAGATTAGTATATTGCTAATAGAAAGGCTGTGTAAATATAATAGTGTAATAAAAAGTAAGCGATTACATAATTTTTATAACACACACCTTTTAGTTTCTTAAGACTAAAGCTAAAGAAACTAAAGAAGAGTAGTGTCTTACTATTTTGCTAAATTCTTTATACTCTATTATGCCTAGTCTACTAGCACTAAAAAAGGACGCAACTCTATAGCACTATTTTCTCCTTAGTATATAGGGCGCTCTTAAGCCTATACCTATAATAGAACCTTACCTTTCTAGCAATCCACTAGGACGCTGCTTAGGCTAGTAAAAGAAGAAATAGGGCTTATAACTATGGCAAAAAGTAAGCACTTACACAATTTTCACAATAATTAGAATATATTTAGAATATATTTAAGTAGAGTATATTATTAATTAGAAATCTATTTTAAATAGAAAATAGATAAGTTAAGAGAATATAAATAGGGTAAGAGTAGATTCTTCTAAGATGCGAACTTTGCAGTTATCCCCTTTATAGGCTAGTGTAAAAAGACTATTTCTTATACGTTTTGCTAAATCTAAATAAATATATTTATATTATATTCTAAAAATACTTATATAGATAAAAAGTTAAATTTCTCTATAAAGTTTTTGTGCTTAAACTATATAACTAGCTTAACCTATAGTGTACCTACTAGTCTTCTAAGAGCTTACTCTAAAACCTTATTAAAGCGCTATAGTATAGTTAGTTAACTATATTCTAAATATATTCTAAATATATTTAAACTTACTAGTTACGTAGCTAGCTCCTTACACTAAATATAAATTATTAGTAGAGAGGGTCTTTCTAGATATTTAATATTTAGTAGTTAGGATCTACGCCACTATTCTTAGGCTTCTAAGCAAATATTAGTTAAATATATTCTAAATAACTCTTCTGGGCAGGAGTATAAACTGCCTTCACTTATTAGTTTTTTAGTAGCCCTACTACGTTTTTTTATTGCGTTACTAGCGCCTATATATATATTATATAATATTATATACGTGCTAAGCCTTAGGACTAGAGTACGTTAAAGTTTTTCTAACGCCTTCCCTAGCTTCTAAGATAACTAACCCTATAATAATAATACCCTAACTTACTTACCCACCACTATGTTACTAGATAAATTAATACCTACTTTTAAACTTTGTACTACCCTATTACTAGATAATTAACAATTTAGAACTTATACTTTGCTTTACTATTATAGTATATAATAAATTACGCGCGCGCTTCTTACTTCTAATACTAAATAGCATTCTACTATCCTCTATTAATAACCTATTAACCTATTAATCTCTAGTATACTTATTTAGTATTAGCCTTACTTTATTTACCTCCTATAGAAATCCTATAGTATAAGCGTGTACCTATATATACCTAACACCTCTAATAGCTCTTCTATATAGATTCTACTCTAATAATTATGCTATAGCTTCTTTAGGTTGTATAGTCCTATTTTATTCTTTTAGAGCCTCTTATAATATTTACCTATTCTCTTCTATTACCTTTAAAATATATCTAGTACCCCCTTATTAATATAGCTAAGTATAAGGTAGCTAAGCTAGTAAAGAGTAAGCTATAAATTAAATTCTATATATGTAGTTTCTATATACTTATTAAGATAGTAAGACTCTAATAAACTAGCTAAGATAATTTATTTACTATACTACCTATATTCTACTACTATATTGTTAGTAATATTAGGCGTTTAACTTTTATAATACTAATTCTAGCTAGTTTTATTATTATTATTATTATCTTTTTATTATATATATATAAACATGTAACTTCCTACCTAGTAGTAATAGTATTATTAAGGTAAGGAATAGCTATGCGTATTAGATTATAACCTTAAGGTTGTATGTAATAATATACTCTATATATTAGGAAGAGAAATATTTGTAGACCTTTTAGTGTATAGTATAACGCTATAAGGAAAAGCTATAGGTGTGCTAAAAACACATTAAAAAAAAGTAAAGTAATAAAATAGGTTAGACTAGAGACTGTTTGTTAGCACGTGCAAATCGGCCCCTTATACTAATAAGGTAGTTAATTATAGTATACTATAGTTTATAGATACTAAAGTTAAAGTTAAAGATACGAAAGTAATATAGCCTACGTATAAAGTATAATAATCTATAACTAGATATATTAAGTGTTTATCTACCCTTATATATAAAGTATATTATCGCGTAAGACCTTAAGGTTATAATCTAGTATAGCTATTCCTTGCCCTAGTAACGCTATTACTACTAGGTAGGCAGTTATATATCTCTATATGTATAATAAAAAAAGATAATAATAATAATAGAGTTAGCTAGAATTAGTATTATAAAGGTTTAAACACCTAATATTACTAACTATATAGTAGTAGGATATAAGTAGTATAGCAAATAAATTGCCTTAGCTAGTTTGTTAGAGTTTTACTACCTTAATAACTATATAAGAACTATATATATATAGAATTTAACTTATAGCTTACTCTTTACTAGTTTAGCTGCCTTATACTTAACTGTATTAATAAGGGTTACTAGATAAATTTTTAAAGGTAATAGGAAAAGATAGGTAAAGATTATAAAAGGCTCTAAAAGAATAAAATAAGCCTATATAATCTAAAGAAGCTATAGCGAAATTATTAAAGTAAGATCTATATAAAATAGCTATAAAAGGTGTTAGGCATATATAGGTACACGCTTATACTATAGAATTTTTATAGGAGATAGGTAGAGTAAGGCTAACGCTAGAAAAGTATACTAGAAATTAATAGGTTAATAGATTATTAGTAGAGGATAGTTAAGTATTATTAAGTATTAGAAGTAGGGAGTGCGCGTGTGCAACTTATTATACATTATAGTAGTAGAGTAGAGTAGAGGTTCTAAGTAGTTAATTATCTAGTAATACAGTAAAAGGTTATAAGGTTGTCAGATTAGAGCCGTGTTGCCGAACAAGGGCACGTGGTCGGCTCCACCCTCTAAATTAGACCTCGAGCCAACAAGTCACAGAACACACACAATACAACTGTTTATCCATCTTATCTATTAGACCCCCTATCTTAATAAGCTTAAATAGTGCTTAAATCTAACAATTAAGAGTTTTACTGCCTTAATTAACCCTAAGAAAAGACAATGTCGCTGTCAACGCTCTCCGCGACTCAATAATTGTGTTAACTAATTACACTAACTATACACCATAGCTGCTGCAGCTAAAAGCGCGATGCGAGCTAATGGATATATAGCCTATTATTAATCTAGATGGAGCCAAACTCCCACACGCGAAAAGCCGACACCGCCGTCGCCGCCAGAAATAGCGAGTTACTAGCCAATTATCTGTGTAAACAACAACAATTAATAAAACCCTCTAACGCGCCTATTAGAGCTATTAAATTCAGGCCTTAAGGCATATAAGGAGGATATTAAGTTCTATAAGATACAGCTTAAGGACTACAAGATTAAGGACAAGGAATACTAAGAGAAGAGAACAAGTCTTAAGAAAGTAGTTATTTATATCTAATTAACTATGTTGCAACACCTGCAACATAACTACTACAAGCCTAGAGAGTAGATCTAGCAATAGATTAAAATCTCTAACGCAGACAGTAGGCGTTAATAAGAAAGACAAGCGGGATAGGGCGAGAGCGCGATACCTATAGGCTCTTAAGCCGATAAGACAACCCTTAAACTAGGATACCTAGCTAACTAAGTATAATTAGGCAGCTATAGAAGCAGAGACGAACAATGTTGCTAAAGTACAATTAATCCATAATACTATAAAGGACTTCCTGACTGCGATTATAAAGGCTGCCCCTACTTAGGGCGTGTCCTTTTAAAGAAACTAGACGCCAAGACGCAGATATAATAAGGAAGGAGATAATGAAACGCTTCTAAGAATATATAGCAATACTCCACCTAATTAAGGGTAAATAGTATAGGAGCGCCTTTGCTGCTAGTGAGCTATCTCTCGCTGCTAGTGGTGCATCCACCCTAGGCACTAACAGGGACGCCTCTCACGCTGCCGAAGACGCGCCATCTCTTCTACAAATAACTAACGTGGACAGGGGAGACATTAACAAAAACAATCCTTTAGTTAAAGTACTATATCTAAGCAGTCCTTAATAGAGGATACAATAGCAGTTAAAGGCAGAAAATGCCCTACTTATAGACAAAGGCATAGTCTAAAAGACTGCTTCTACGCATATCTGGAACATGCACTAGAGTAGTTTAGGCCACAACCTGGCTTTACAGACATAGTATAATACAGAATTAGTGTTGAATGGGCTCTACAGCTAGCTATACAGACATCGAATTCTAATCCTCTGCATTGGCAAGTGTGGAGGGTGTACGGGATGATCGTACGAGGAAAGGAAATAACATAACAGAACGACTTTGGTATTGATTGCTTGTCTCTAGAGAGGGTGCGGATGAAAAGGAGAAGATCCTGCGGCGCACGGGCATCACGTGATCCCCACGTGATGCCATCGTGCGGCAATATTGAAACCTCAACACCCTCAGGTGCCCTTGCCCGTACGGTGTACGGACAATTAGAAATAATTTAGATCTACAAGAGGAGATAAGGAAGGTAAAGAGACTAAGGTCTTAAACCCCACAAATTAAGAACTCACATATACCCCTACTCCTAAGATTAATAATAATTAACTAGATGGACAGAAAATTTCCACTATCTAAGCCAGCTTTAATGCGGCATTATATCAATCCGATTCTATAAGCTACCCACTACAATACTCCTCAATCCTTAATTTAGGCACCACCTGCCACATCGCGAACGACCTTAATTAATTTGTCTTATTTCGCCCTCCATCGCCTGGAGACTTTATATGGGCTGGAAATACACAAATATAGGTTAAAGGATATAGCACGGTTTACCTTAAACTAAAGGGCCTAGCTAGACGGCGGATACTACGCCTTAATAATATAGCCTATTGCCTAGACCTTCTATACAACCTAGTGTCTTTTAGGATACTACAGCGTTAAGGGCTATAGTAGGATACTAAATCAGAACCTATAAGCCTAAAGCAGCAAGCAGATAACACAGTTATTGCTAAGCTGCAAGATCTCTACAAACTAATAGGTTCTAGAATACTAACTAGAACTAATAGAACAGGCAACCTTCTACACCCACAGGATCACCTCACGCACCAAGAGATCCCCGCAAAAGGCAGACGCACTGCGATAGCATAAGCAACTAGGGCATCTAGGCCCTAGTGCTCTTAAGCACCTAGTGCAGCAATCTAAGGGGGTGCGGATTAAAGGCATTACTATAGTATAGTGCGACGCCTGTAGACAAGCTAAATCTAAGAGGTTAATCCACCAAACACTACAACCAATTAATAAAGGACTAGGAGAACAAGTTGCAATAGACTTCCACAGCTATAAGGATAGCAGCTTAACAAAAGAGAAGAGCCAAATGCTAATTACTAATTAATACTTAGGACTAATATGGGATTTCTACTTCAAGGACAATCGCATAGCTTAATCTATTATCCAAACTTTAGCCACTTTTACAAAGTTCATAAAGAACCAATTTAACCTTATAGTTAAGGTAATTAAAGCGGACAACGAAATATTCATAGTTAAACAAGAAGTTAATTAATAGTGCACAGCCCAGGGGATTACAATTAAGCCTTTAGCACCTAACACATAAGCACAGAATAGGGGAGCTAAACGCTTAGGGGGGTGTAATAAAAGACAAAGCCTAGGCAATGCGACTTAATGCTAACCTACTATAGGAGATGTGGCTAGAGATTACCTAGTTAGCTGTCTACCTCTATAATTGAACGCTTAACTATGCGAATTACTAGAGAACACCATACAAAGTCTTCTTTATAATAGTGGCCTTCTAGAATAGAGTAGTTACAGCACTATAAAAGCCAGATTAAACCTATCTTAAGGCATATAGGTGCAAAGCTTTTGCAATAATAGATAATACCTACTATAGCAAGAGCAGGCTACAATATCTCGACCTAAAGGCGTGGATTAGATATCTGGTAGGATACTAATCCTCCAACATCTTTCAGATATGGATACCCTCGCTTAGGAAAGTAATCAGCACCTAGGATGTAATATTTAACAAAGACAGCATCTTTAGCAGAAAGACAGAGGACCTTATAGATAACCTTATACATAATACCCTTAAAGAGATCGCCGCATAGGTCTAATTAGTTAAACTACTATCCACAGCTAAACTAACTAAATTAGAGACAGAGTTGTTCTATAAAGATAAGACAATTTAAGATAACCCGCAGGATAAAGACTAGCCTAGATATTAACAAGGTAGGAAAGTAGACTATACTTATCCCACTCCGCTAATCACACCACCACCACTAGTGACACTCCTTGCACAATCACTGGTAGAGGAAGACAAAGAGAAAGACTACTAACCCTTATTATTAACAACATGCCTATGGGCTGCAGCATTTATAGCTGGCACCAAAGCGGTAAATGTAGGGAACTTTAATAGGAAAACATTAGATAAGGCGCAGTTAAAAAGATTGCTCTTTAAAGGATTAAAGCTATATAGGAGCTAGTTGCCTATACTACCTTCCTAACACAATAAGCTTAAAGAACATCTACTATACGATATATTCAAGGAAGCTAAGAAACAGCACCTGAACAGTCACCGGGACATGAGATCCTGGATCTCACCACTACTCTGGCAGAGAGAGTTCACTTCAACACTGCGAGGCTTAGGCCTTATTAGCATACCCCATGAACCTTGCTGTATGATTAAACAAGGCGTAATCATCTTCTTCTATGTAGATAATATCATCATTGCCTATAAATAGGAGAACAAACCCCACGCTAAGCTAGTTATTAAGCAGCTACAAGAAAAGTACACCCTTACAGGAGGAAAAGATCTCTAATAGTTCCTAGGGGTTTAAGATTCTTAGGAACCGCCCGCAATAAAAGATCTAGCTCTTACAAGCGTTATATGTTAACAAGATCGCTAGGCTAGTTAATAACTAAAGCCTTAGGCATAATACCCTAATAAGTAGCATTAAACTTACTCCACAATTAGGCTTCGCTAGTCTATCCAAGATTAATAGATACTAACGTAAGGTCGGATTAATCCTATTCGCCGTAGTTACTACCTGGCTAGACACTGCTTTCGCGTCCTCCTAATTAGCACAATTTCTTACCAACCCTAGCAGCTAATATTAAGATGCCGCTAATCGAGTCCTACTATACCTCTAAGAAACACACACAAGGGCGTTACAGCTAGGTAGAGAAGATAGTTTTAAGGTAGCAAGCAATGCCTTATTTGCGGACAATACACTAGACTAAAAGAGTTCTTAAGGATATATTATTAAACTGTTTAGTGGGCTAATTATGTGGAAAGCAAGTAAGCAAGATACTGTTACTATATCCACTACTAAAGCCGAGCTACTAGCCCTATTACAGGTAGCTAAGGAGGCACTATTTACATCACGCCTGCTTAATAAGCTCTAGGTTAAGCTTGCGGATTAAACAATTACTATTAAATGCGACAACTAGTAGACAATACAGCTTGTCGCTAAGGAGACTGCGCAGCTTAATACTAAACTCCGCTATATAGATATTTATAACTATTAGTTAAGGCAAGAGGTAGCGCAAGGAAGGATTAGGGTCACCTACACTTAGTTTAACAAAATGATAGCTAATAGGCTTACAAAGGCCCTTCCTGTTAACAAATAGAGCAAATTTCTAGATTAACTAGGACTTGTTAATATAGCAGAGGATCTTAATAGAAAGGAGGTACAAATTAACAAGCTAGAACAAAGGATAGAGGCTATTACTCTAGAATAAAGGACGGCTACAAGGGGTCTAGCTTAAGGATAAGCCTAAGCTAAGGGGGTGTGTTAGATTAGAGCTGTGTTGCCGAACAAGGGCACGTGGTCGGCTCCACCCTCTAAATTAGACCTCGAGCCAAGTCACACAGAACACACACAATACAACTGTTCATCCATCTCATCTATCAGACCCCCATCTCAATGAGCTCAAATAGTGCTCAAATCTAACAAAGGTAGTGATAATTATTTAGTAACGCAGTAGGCAGGCAAGTAAGTTAGAGTGTTATTATTATAGGGTTGGTTGTCTTAGAAGCTAGAGAAGATATTAGAAAAACTTTAACGCGCTCTAGTCCTAGGGCTTAGTATGCATATAATATTACGTAACATTATATAGGCGCTAGTAACGTAATAAAAAAAAACGTAGTAATTAAACGTAGTAGGGCTACTTAAAAACTAATAAGTAGAGGCAGTTTATACTTCTGCCTAGAAGGGAAATACTCTATATATAAGGGTAGATAAATACTTAATCTAGTTGTAGATTTTTATACTTTATATATAGGCTATACTATATCCTTATCTTTAACTTTAACTTTAGTATCTATAGACTATAGTATACTATAATTAACTATCTTATTAGTAGAAGGGGCTAATTTGCACGTGCTAACAAATAGTTTCTAGCTTAACCTATTTTACTACTTTACTTTACCTTTTTTAATATATTTTTAGTATACCTATAGCTTTTCCTTATAGTGTTATACTGTATACTAAAAGGTCTATAATGTTTTTCTTTCTAATATTCTAATTATATTATAAATATATCTATAATATAATTAAATTAATATTACTTATATCTCTTAGCCTAAAGTTGTCTAAATCCAAGTCTAAGAAGTTAATATAGGTACTTATTAACTTAGATAAAGTTAATAGGGCAAAGAAGCTTTACCTTATTATTATTCTATATATATTAGTTTAAATATATTTAAAATATATTTGTAATATATTTTATCTTTTCTTACTCTTAGATTAAGCCCTAGTAGTATTCGCCTATTAATATATTAGCTTAAATATATTTAAAATAGCTTTAGGATGTGTTTAAACTAACCTTACCCTTAGACTTAGACTTAGACTTAGACTTAGACTTAGACTTAGACTTAGACTTAGGCTTAGGCTTAGGGCTTATCCTCTTCGCCCTTCTATTTATCTATTAGCTTTAGTTTATTTAAATTGTTATAGAAGTATATCTTTCTAGCCTTTGCTATAGTAATAATATTATAGTAGGCTATAATAGTTTTGTACTATTCTAAACTATATTAGCTTAAGTATATTAAGAATATTTTTTTTATTATTACCTTATTCACGCTCTTTTTAATTACTAAGCAGGGGGCTCTGCTTTTTTTGTCATGTTATTTGAGATAAAAGCCTTTGTCGTACTACCCCTAGGTAGTTAATTTAACGCCACATATTAAGAATATAATTAAAATATATTTATATCTTTAATTATAATAATAGTCTAGCTGCGTACGGAGGAGCCTTTCAAAAGTCCTTGCTGACAGGGGTATCAGGGCCAAGTCAGCCACATACCTGATTAGGAACCGTCTCCGAGCTTACGTGGCCTCTGCGCTCTTGGCTATTTTCCTTGTGCCTCTGTCCTCAGTACTCCACATAGTACTCCGTACATCTCTACAATCTTATGGCTCCCTGCGATATCCCTACCCGTGCGCTTGTTGTCACCCTTAAGGCTACTGGCAAATCAAGTAATGAGATCCATGAGTTAACAACAATTCCGACGCGGACAATCGATTCAATATACAGCCGAGCTATCGCACGGGGATTCGACCCAGTCCTACGGCCACTTAAGATTCATAATGGCTATCTTGAAGATGCTTCGCGCTCTGGCGGGCCGTCAAAGCTAGCTACAGTCTCTGAGAGAGTTGTTAACACTGTACGCACCGACCGCTTTGGACGGGAGAAATCATGCGCTGATATCGCCGGGACGCTCAGTTAACAAGGATTCGAGATATTAGCTACCTCAGTATGGAGGATCCTGCGGGCAGCAGGATTCAGAAAGACCAAGCCAACGAGGAAGCCTGGGTTGACGAAGAAGATGAAGAAGGATCGACTTAACTAGTGTCTTCAACATCAAGATTGGACAATAGAGGATTGGAAGAATGTTATTTGGTCTGATGAGACGTTAGTTGTTCTTCTTCATAGAAGGGGAGGATACCGAATATGGCGGAAGGCAGATGAGGCCTTTGTACGCAGCTGTATCCGGGAGAGATGGAAAGGCTACTCTGAATTTATGTTCTGGGCTTGCTTTTTATATGACTGGCGAGGGCCCTGTCACTGCTGGACGCTAGAGACAATGAAGGAGAAAGAGGTTGCTGTTCAGAGGATTAAGGAATTAAATAAGGAGATGGAGCCTATTATGAAGAACCAGTGGGAGCTTGAAACTGGTATCCAGCGTCTAAGTTTGCGTAAAAAGCCTGGCCGACGACCTCAATGGAAGTGGAACACCCAGACTGGCAAGCTTAGCCGGGGCCAGGGATCAGGAATTGACTGGTATCGATATCAGTCAACTATCTTATACCCAAAGTTGATTCCTTTCGCAAAGCAATGTCAAACTGAACGGCCAGGAACAGTTGTTCAAGAGGATAAGGCACCTGCCCATAATCACTACATACAGAGCTATGTATATAGCTGGGAGGGCGTTTAGCGGTTACTCTGGTGTGGGAACTCACCTGATTTAAACGCGATCGAGCCCTGCTGGCCATGGACGAAGAGGCGTACTACAAAGAAAGGGGCACCAAGAGAGCCGAGCAGAGGCAGTACGTGTGTGGGAGCAGTGCTGGGAGGAGCTGCCTCAGGATAAGATTCAGGCATGGATTGAACGTATTCCTATCCATATTCAGAAGATTATTGAGTTGGAAGGCGGCAATGAGTATAAAGAAGGTCGAAATATTGGGAGAGTTAGATAGCTGCTGCATGAATCGGACGTATTACTGCATTCAGAACACCTCTGTCGTGTGGCTGACTTGGCTCTCATACCCCTGTCAGCAAGGACTTTTGAAAGGCTCCTTCGTAGGATACTAAAGTATTTATATCTTTAAATCTTTAATTGGCCTACCTATATTTAGAACTTATATACCTAAACACTATATATATTATCTAGATGCGTCTTTACCGTGCTATATATATTATATTTTGCCTTAATTATATTAGCGATATATTTATAAGATATTTAAGTATAGCTTATATTATATAGTACCCTAGAAAGTGCTAATAGCTATCTATAGCGCACCTTTCTAAATTTTATAATAGGTTTTTTTTTTGCGACTAAGGGGTTTCTAATAAAAATATTACAATAATAGCAGATATTTCTCCTACTATTATATACACAGAAAAGCGCTTAAGGTAGTGTTAATAAAAAGCATTAAAGTTTATAATACTCTTACTATTTATTACCTTAAAGGGTCCTATACTCTTAAGAATAAACTCCTCCTTCTTATATCTCTTATATAGTAGCTAAACCTATTAAGAATATATTTAAAACATATTCTAGATTTATTTAAGCTAGCGTATAGAATAATAATATTGTTGCTTAAATATACCTAGAATTTATTTGTATTATATTAATATTAGTATTTACTAAACCTTTAGTGCTAATTAAACTAGCCTATACGCTAATCTACTAATATGCCCTAGTAATAGTAAATAACTGTAAGAGTGAATAACTAGCTAACTTACCTTGCTAACATTTAATAATAATATTTTGATTATATTTAGATATATTTAGAATATATTTAGAATATATTTAGAATATATTTAGAATATATTTAGAATATATTTAAGATATTAAGAATATATTTAGAATATATTTAGAATATATTAGAATATATTTAGATTATATAGCAAATATATCCTAAATATAGTTATAGACTCTAGGATTACTACTTCTTCTCTTTTTTTAAACTTAAACTAATTCCTTTTAAATTAAAGCTGCTACTATATAAGCTATAGCTAGTTCTCTTTTCTTACCCTTTTAAACTTCACCTTCTACTTTTCTAGATTAAGTTTATCTTACTTTAGCTATATTCTCTTATAATTAGCCTATATATTTTAACTTAATAGTACTATCTATTACTATAGAGACTATAATACACTTAAATAAATTAGTAAAATAATTAGAATATATTTAAACTTTCTTATCCTAGTGATAGAGAGGACTAAAGTAGTAAGGACCTTAAGATAGATAGAGTTTATAATACTAATCTGCCTCTAGATAATAGAGATAGTATATGCCTTACTTGCTTAGAAGTAATATATTTAAAAGAATCTAACTAGTATAGTACCTTATCTTTAATAGGTGTGCTAGTATAAATCTTCTCCTTCTACTATTACTCTAAACATATTAAAAAACATATTTGTAATATATTTGCATATCTTTACTTTTCCTTACTCTCTTATTAGCCTTAGGCTAAGTATTTATAAAGAACTACTAGTTTATTAATAAAGGTATTTAAAAGGTATAATAAACACTATATTTCTTTTAGGATAAATATTCTATAATATTCTAAAGATGTATCTATATTACACTTAGATATATTAGTAATATATTCTTAATATATTTAAAAGATATATATACTTTAAAATTGCCTCTAGGAGTAGTTACTACTTGCCTATATAGTAACTCTTATTTCTAGCCTACTTAGTAGTATTTAAATATAATACTAAATTATTTTACGTATTATCTAGTATGTAACTTGCAGCTTGTAATAGACTAGCTACAATAATAGAATATCTTTTATATTTTGCCTAGTTCTATATCTTTTCTAATCTATGCTCTTTAAATATATTTAGATATTATATATAAAATATTTAAATAGAGTAATATATAATTAAGAAGGTTATAGAGCACTATATACTCTGCCTTTATTATTATAAATAAAAGAGCACTTATTTAACCTTAATCTAAGTCTTTAATATAGGGTACTTCTAGTACAGCCTTATTAATACTATAATAGAAGTGTACCTAAAAGAAGTGTATATAGAACTAAAGCTGCTAGTGCAAGTGTCTTTTATTAGAATCTAGTTCGCTAAGCATCTTGCTAAACCCTTAAATATATTAGGAATATATTATAAATATATTTAAACTACTTACCTTATATTTGCTTTATAATTATATTAACTATAACACTATTAAACCCTATAAGCTTACTTACTTATTAGATTGTATAAAGAACTCTAATAGACTATTTTTATACACCTCTAGCAATTTAGTATTAGTAATAATTCTACTAAGTGTAATAACTTTAATACGTTAGGAAACTTATTTATAAACTATTTAGAGAGAATTTATACTTTTTATTAAATAGGAACTCGATAGCTAGCTATATAGACATTAATATCTAATACTTTATACTAGTAAGTATAAAGGGTATATAGGGTCATTATATATAAAAGAAAATAATATAATAGAACTAACTTTAGTCATAATTGCTTATATCTAGAAGGAGTGCAGATAGAAAGAAGAAGATATAGCACATAGGCCGTAGCGCACAGACATTATATAATCCCTATATAATACTATTATATAGTAATATTAAAAGCTTAATACCCTTAGGTGCCCTTGCCTATATAGTGTACAGACACTTTTATTATATAGTTTATAAAATATAGTAAGTATAGTTTTAGACTAGCCCTTTTTAAGCCTCTTATATAATATGTCTATCTAAAATATTGTCTAGTTAAACAGGATCTTTACCTACTAGTTATAGAAGCAAATAATATAATTACTAGAAATAGAGATTATAATTCTACGTATATACGCCTAAAGCTATTCGTAGGCTGGCAAATAAGTATAGGTTAGGTTATGGTTAGGTTAGATTATGTAAGACCCTAACCTTAACCTAACCCTACTTACGTAAGATCTTAATCCCAATCTAACCCTACTTTACGTAAGACTCTAACCCCAATCTAACTCTACTTACGTAAGACCTTAACCCTAACCTAATTCTAGGATATCTATTTAGTCTGTAATAAATAGCTATTATAATTATTTAAAAATATATTTTTAAATAATATTAAACTAAGTTAAATTAAGCTAGAATCTTATATAATTAGACTAGGGTCTTATATAATTAGATTAGGTTAGGTTAGGTTAGGTTTAAGATTTTATATAATTAACCTAACCTAACTAAAGGTGTGTGCGACCTAACCCAACCTATACCCATAGTCTATACGACCCCAACCTAACTCTATACTTAATCTGGGTACCCCAAACCTATTTACTAGCCTAGCTATGAGAAATAAGTTAAGAATATATTTAAAGAAATATGTGGCGTTAAATTAACTACCTAGGAGTAACACGATAGAGTAACACGATAAAGGCTTTTATCTTAAATAATATAACAAAAAAAGTAGAGAGCCCCCTACTTAGTAATCAAAAAGAGCGTAAAAAGGTAATTACAAAAAAAAAGCGCGTTTAAACTACTAAGCGAGCTTAGTAGTCTTAGCACGCATAGCTTCTACATGCAAAGTTAATTTATAAAGAGGCTATAGTTAGAACTTTACAGAAGGGATAAAAGGCTTTAGCGTAGCCACGCTATAAGTTCTATCTATTCTTTACAATCCTAACTATTATAAACCGCTATCTAGATTATTATAAACATTATAAGTTAATATTTAGTATTTACTATATTAATAGGTATATACTACTATGCTTATAGTAGTAGAATAAGAGTAATATATACTAGATACACTATTGCTTTATTACCGCATTAAGGTTATTCTTAATAATCTCCTCCTATTACTATCTCTTTATGCCCTACTATCTATCTAGGAATTAATGTCGCTCCTAAAGAAGTACTTACTATCGCTAAAAAGTATATACACTAAAGATTTACGCTATTACTATTAAAGAGGCTATTAAAGTAACTACGCTAGAGTTCTATTCTATCTATTAGATGCTTATCTAGCGCGAGGGGCAGGTATACTTAACTATCTATAAGGCAGTTCTAGTATACTAGTTAGGTTGATAGCTTATCTAGTTTGCAAAGGACTGCAAGATTAAATTTCTACTCTAGTAGATATAATTGCTTCTTATTAGTAATAGAATCTAGTAGGGGATATAAAAGAAGGATAATAAGATCTTTATTAACAAGCTCTAGTGTGGCAAGAGCGTCGCGTAAATCTGGAAGATTCTTCTAGTTATTATTGCTATTAAGTTGGCTTATTTAGCGCGCGAGAGCATAGATAACTAATAATAGTAGTGGTAATAAGCTAGGTGTGCTGTGTGTACGCTATAAGTGAACCTTGTATAGGTTAGAAGCTTATAGGGTGTAGGCAAGGTGCGAGTAAGTTTAAAGTTTAAACTATTGTTGCGTTGTTAGATATTTAAGGTTGGTTTTTAATTAGAATTAGGTGCCGTACATAGTATATAATAACCTTTCATCTTACTCTACTTTAACATCAAACTAAAAAAAAAGGTCAAAAAAGGTGTTCGGCAAGCCGACAAAGAATATACTAGAGTAGGGTTTAAAAGGTATCTTATATACTACTTATACTAAATTTATATAGAAAAGTAGCTAGCTTCTTATACTTAATAATTCACTATATTCTATTTTTATATATAAATATAGTATTAAGCTCTTTAAGACATGCAATACTATATAATTAGAAGAAAGCCTTTAACTAGGGCGAGTTAAGAAAACTTAGCTAAATACATTAGAAAGATATTCTAAGTATATTCTAAAAATATTTAAAGAAACTTATATTGCGTTCGTATAGGCGTTAATATTAAAAAGAGGACTTTATAGATATTTTCTAGCTAACTAGATAATATACTATATAGTAGTAGTAGAATATATAGATATAATCTATAATATATTAAAATATAATATAGCAATATTATAAGATTATTTAGAACTAGAATATAAACCTCTATATTACACTTTTTCTTAACTAGGTATTCTTAACTCTAAGTATAGTTAACCCCCTAAATATATTAAGAATATATTTAGAAAATATACTATAGATTTTTAAATGGGCGCTTTAAGGCTCTACTATATTATAAAACTATAATAGAGATAGTAGGCTATTATTAAATAGCTCCTATAAGTACTCTGTATCCGCCTTTTTAGACACCTTCTAATAGAAGTAGTTTTCTATATAGTATCTAGTCTAGCTCTAATAGCTAACTACCTAGAAGTAAGTATATCTATTATTTCCTATATTTATTAGTACTTTAGTCTAAATATATTCTAAAAATATTTAGAATCTATTTAGAATCTATTTATATCTACTATAGGCGCTTTAAATGTAGTGCACATATTGCTCTTTATAGGTTATAGTAATTCTCTTATATAAACCTTTACTATACACTTATATAATAAGCTATAGCTTCTTACTCTTTATTTTTTTTACTACTATAATGGCCTTTTAAGTTTGCTAAATATCTTTATAAAAGCGCTAGAGTTACCTTAGTATATAACTACCTTTATAGTCTATTCTAAAAGTGTTTATAGTACTTTATACCTATATATATACTTTAATTTCTATACTATACTATTAAGAAAAGATAAGGTAGCTTTACTAGTAGGGTACGTCTTTCTCTTTAAATGTTAAATCTTAAATATATTAAGAATATATTCTAAACATAATCTAAATATATTTAAGCACTTACTAATAACGCCTAGTAGAGTATACACTACCTACTAGCTGCGCTATATTTATATTATACACAATTCCCCCTTTATATATTTTAGAGTATATTAATAATAGAGAAGTATAGATTATCTCTTATATATATAAATATAGAACTTAGCTTCTTATTTAAGCTTTCTTATATAAAAGGTGCAAGTATCTATATAAATATCTTATAAATATATTTAAAATATATTTAAAATATAAAATATATTATATAATAAATATATATTAGCTAGCTACTTAACCTTACTATTATATTCTAGATTATAATCTAAGTTAATATATAGGTCTGCACCTAGCTTCTATATTAAATTATAGGGCGCATTTAATAGTTTAGGCTAGACTAGTAAATGGGTTCGAGGTACCCAGCTTAGGTATAGAGTTGGGTTAGGGTCGCATAGACCCTAGGTATAGGTTAGGTTAGAGTTATATAGACCCTAGGTATAGGTTAAGTTAGGTTACATAGACTCTAGGTATAGATTAAGTTAGATTGTATAGACTCCTAGGTATAGGTTAGATTAGGGTACCTATTAGGGTTGCGTAACTTACATTATATAAAAAATTAATAGTAATAAGATTAGTAACTTTAGTTACTTTCTAAAGGTATATAATAAAAGAGATCTAAATAAAAGTAAAATTAATACTATTTTGCTATTAATATATATATTTTATTATGTCTTATTATTACTAATACTATAGTAGCACTAAGATCTTAACTACTTTTATAGTAGCTACATCTAGTAAGAAGAATTTAGTAGCTTGCTATTTAAAACCTTAGAACCTTATATAGTTTTAATAGTCTTTTTATTAGCTAGTAGCTTATATAAATTATTTTTCTTATCTAATAGCGCCATATTCCCTAAATTATCCTCTCCTATATTAGGATCTGATAACTTTATAGATTATTTATTAGCTATTATAAACTTAACTATTTATAACCTTCTAAATTATTTAAGTAGTAAGATTATGCCTTTAATCTCTAATTATATTCCTACTAGTATTAAAAACACGTTTAATATATTAGGAAAAGTATTAAGCGAGCATAAGCACCTAGGGCATCTAAGCAACTCTAAGGACGCCTGCGCACGCCTGCGCACTAAATACGCTTAGAGCGCACTAGTAATACTACTTTTTTCTTAGTGTGCATATGCGCAAGATTACGTAAGGATGCGTACCTATGCCGCCAGTGAACTTAGAGCAGCTAGGGCAGCTAGGGTACCCTAGGTGCCTATACTACCTATATAAAATGCTAATTAATAAGTAAATGAAGCTCTTTAATTAGCTAAAATTTAAAAAAGCTTAGTAAGCTACTTAGTAAGCTGCTTAATAAGCTTTTAAAAATTTTTTTTTAAAGTATAAAGTTAAAGTCTCTTACTAAATAGTAATTACTAGTTAATATAGTAGTACTAATTACTAGCGTGTATATAGAACTTCTATCTAATCCCAAATTCTAGATTTTATAGGTTTAAAAATAGAAAAGATTTAGTTTTATAATTATTTAAAAGAATTAGATTAGGCGAAAATTAGTGGCTTAGTAAAGAACATTATTTTAAAAAAGTTTAACGTTTAATAACCTTTTAACTACTTTATTATTATTATAACTTTTTAAAAATTCATATAATAATATTACTAATATATATAATAACTAGAAAAATAAAGAGTTTTTTATTAATTACTAACTAATTACGTAATAAAAATAGTATTTATAAATTGAATAATTAAAGATTAGTATTCTCTCTATAAATCTATAAAAATATTAAAATTATAGCTTTACTAGTAACTAAGTTATAAAGCTTTAAAAAAATTACTTACTTAGGCTATTTGTGCACATCTACGCAAGTCTGTGTATGTCTATGCATTTCTAAGTATTTTTATGCTAGTAAATTGCTTGTGCAAAAATGCGCACAAATGTGTAAGTCTACGCATATCTACGCATAATTTGTATAGTTAAGTAGAAAAACTTTTCTAATACACCTACCTATAAAATCTATACTACTAGAATATTCTTTATAATCTACGTAAGTTAGAGGTAAGATATTTAATAAACTTTCTACTATACTAGTATATTAAACCCTATTACCCTTTTTAACTATAGGCGTACTTAGGTACATTTCTCTTTTTATCCAAGTTAGGCCTAAGTTATAATTAATATCTAGCGTAGCTAAACTTTAGCTAGAGGTAGAAAGGCTACTAGACTATAAACTAGGTAGTAAAGAAGGCTTTTAAAACTATTTACTACCTTATAACTATTTTAGGTTAATATTTAAGACTAAAGTAAGGTTCCTAGCTATTAGGCTATTATAGTAATTAAGGTACTCTAGGAACTATTAGTAGTATATATATACTTATTCTAGATTATTTATATCTTATTCTATATAACTATTAGTATATATGGCGTTAAATTAACTACCTAGGGGTAGCATAATAAAGGCTTTTATCTTAAATAATATAATAAAAAAAGTAGAGAGCCCTCTGCTTAGTAATTAAAAAGAGCGTAAAAAAGGTAATAACAAAAAAAGCGCGTTCGAACTGCTAAGCGAGCTTGGCGGTCTTGGCGCGGGGCTGCTCCCATAAGCAAAATCTTTACAAAGAGGCTACTTAGAACTTTAGAAAAGATAAGACTTTAGCGTAGCTACGCTATAAGCTATCTCTTCTCTACTATCTTAAGTTGCAAACTGCTATCCAGATTATTATAAATAACACAAGTTAATATATTAATAGGTATAATTCTTATAAGTAGTAAAATAAGAGTAATACGTACTAAATATACTATCACTCTATTACTATATTAAGATTGTCCTTAACAAAGTCCCCACTATCTCTCTAAGTCCTACTATCTATCTAGGTATTAATATCGTCCCTAAAGAAGTACTTGCTATCGCTAAAAAGTATACGCTAAGGATTTATACTACTACTATTATTATAGCCACGCTAAAGTTCTATTCTATTTATAAGATACTTGTCTAGCGTAATAAATAGGTATACTTAACTATTTATAACACTATCCACGTGTACTAGTTAGGCTAGTAGCTAATCTAGTTTGCAAAGAATGGCCAGACTATATTTTCACTCTAGTAGACATAAATACTTCTTATTAGTAATAGAATCCTCTAGTAGAGAATGTAAAAGGATGATAAGGTCTTTGTTAATAAGTTTTAGTGTGGCGAGAGCGTTGCATAGATTTACAAGATCCTCCTAGCCATTATTACTATTAAGTTAGCTTATCTAAGCAAGTACGCCGCGTAGCGGCGCAAGCGCGAATAACTAACGATGGCGATAGCGATAAGCCAGATGTGCTGTATACAGTGAGTGAATCTTGTATAAGTTAGAAGCTTATAGGCTGTAGGATTATTAAGGTATTTAAGGTTAGTCTTTAATTAGAATTAGGTGTGGTATATAGTAGTACATATGACTTTTTATCTTAATTTACTTTAACCTTAAACTAAGAAAAGATTAAAAAAGGTGTTTGGCAAGCCGATAGTATTAGCATATAACGATAATAAATAGCTATAATTATAATACCTTATACTATTATTAACGTTTCTTCTTGCTTCTAAATTTTCTATAAAGTAAATACAGCCATAGGCAAATCGTATAGGTAGATAAGGGGCACTTTCCCCTAGTAAAAAAAGCCCTTTAATAGGGGTTAAGAGAAAACTAACACTAGTGGTCTATTATCTGTCTAAAGCGTGAATTAAAATTTTCAACAAAGTTTTTCCTAAATTAGAAGATAGTAATATGCCTTAATTAACTTTCTTATCCTATAAGTTTAAATCTTAATAACTTACTAAGACTAGTAACTAGTTAAATATTTCTTAATTATTAGAGGGGTACTTACTATTAGCTTTCCTATCCTATAAGTTTAATCTAGTAACTTAGTTAAGACTAGCTCAAATAGTTAGAAATTTCTCAATTATTAGAGATACTAGCTTATTTAGGCTACTTTTCTTCTTATTTACAAAGATTGGTTTTTTGGTGTTGAAAAACCAGAGGGGGAGAGGGCGAGATTCAAACTCGCCAAGGAGTCTAAGTTTTTACTTATTTCTAGACTAAAATTCACGCTTATAGTCTCCTACCACAGCGTAGATTCACTATTTAGACTTCTGCTATACTTAGACCGCCTTACGCCCGTACCCACCACGATACGCCCCTCCACTTGCTATTTAATATACCTTATACACTATAAGCTTTTGCAAAAGATCTAATATTATTATAATTAAATAAGAAACCATTCTTTCTACCTAATCTTAAGTAAGTAATACTTACACAATTTCTCTTATCCTATCTTAGCTATAGCCTATACAGCTTCTAGCTATCTAATATTATTTAACTCTTTAATAAGCTTATTATTTATCTTATCTAGAAATTTAAAGAGCTAGTTATATATAAGCTAGATATATAAAATCTAGGGTTTCTAGTTCTTACTTAGGAAGTTTATAGCCTCCTTAAACTTTTAGAGTATAGAAGTAATTAACTTAAGATACAACTATTCTAGGGCTAATAGTTAAAGTTTCTTAAGGTCTTTAAAGTCTGCCTCTCTATAGTGTCGCTATAAGTAGAAGCGTTTAATCCCCTAATTATCTTTATTATAATCTCCTTCTCTAGCTATATATTTAATATTTGCCTAAAGCTTTAGTACGCACTCGCATATATTATACATAAAGTTCTATCTTATTAGATATTTTAAATTATAAACAATTGCTTCTTTAATAGTGTATTACTCTATATTATAAGAAATTACTTAAATTACTATAGTAACTAGTTAATTACAATGCAAATAGTATAAAGCTACACGCTAGTTAGTTTATAATAACTTTCTATAATAACTTCTTATAATAATAGCTAACGTACCTTATAAAGGGAATTTAGAATAGATATTTACGCCTATATTTTATTTATATATTGCCGCTATAGCGTCTCTCTAAAGCTAAGATTAATAGGCGCTAACAACTTAAGGTAATAGATAATATTTTAAACTACAAAGTTAATAATATAAGCAAAATATAGAATTATATTCTCTTTTTAGTTCTAGGTAATATTCTCCTCTAATAGTTTATGCTAGGCGCTCTAAGCTAGGGTACTATTATAACTAGTATTATTATATATAATTGCTAAAAGCTTCTACGCAGTTCCTATATCTTTAAGAACCTATAGTACCTCTAATACTATTACTACTCTAGTATAGCTGCTATATATTAGTATAAAGTTAAGCAGCTTCTCCTTAAACTACTAAGTGTTATTAATATAGTAACTATTAATAGCTAGGAAGCTAAGGTAATTAGCTGCAGACTACGCATTAAGCAAGATAGAGAGTTTAGTTACCCTACTAATATCGCTAAGAATAGCTGCCTTAGCAGCGTTAAATTTATTTAGAAATATCTAGTAGAACCTATATTAGCTAGTTATTGCAGCGTTAGGCCTAAGAAAACAAACAAAGCGTTAAAAAGGATAGTTGCTCTACTATTTAGAAGAACTAGTTATTATTAATTACTACCTTTATAAGTTTAGTTTTAAATACCTATAAAGAGTATATAAGATATAAAATAGCTATCTACTTTTTTCTACACTAAGGAGTAAAAGTCCTTTTATAAATAGGCTTATTCTACTATATATATACTTAGGACCTTATATAGTTAATAAAGTGCTTAGTACTAATTAGCTAGGTACTAATAAAGTTAACGCTTAGGTGTTATAGTAAATAGCTATAGTTAAGATATAATACATATAGACAACTAAAGGGGTACTCTACGTCCTCCTAAAATATAGTCTAGATAATACCTATATAAAGGTAAGAGTTCTAGTATAAGTTATAAGTTTATTTATTTTTAGCCTATTAAGTATTAGACTACTATATATCCTATATAGCAAATATCTTTTTCTCTATCTCTAACTCTTAAAAGTCTAAAGGGGGACATTAGATCAGACAAATTATCTTATTTTCTAAACTATTAGCCTATAGGGCTAGAATTCTATATCTAAAAAGAGTATCCAGTAGTAGAGTAACTAGTTTATTAATATAGGGCTATATGGTAATTCTTAGAGTAGGTATAGCACTTACTATAGCACTAAAGAATATTAGTGTAATAAAAAAGTATAATAACTAGTTAAATAGTTATAAGAGAGAATAGTAGTTTAACAAGAGGATAGGATAAACTAAATTCTATGATATTAACTATATAGTAATATTTAACTAATATTAAGATTAGCTAAAAATAGTGTGCAGCGTATAGTATACTAATAATAAGTTAGTTTTAAATCTAAACTAGTATATAGCCCTTTATTACAAAGTTAGTCTTAGGTAGTAATTAGCTTATTACTATACTACTATAGGCGGCATCCTTAGTAAACTAGTATATAATTATAGCTATAATAATTAGCTATAGCAAAACTACAACTTTAGCTTATCTTATCCTATGCGCTAATTATTATCTAAAATCCCCTTAGCATCTAAGCCTTTCTTATTGTCTAAAACCCTCTTATTATCTAAAACCCCCTTAGTATCTAAGCCCCCCTTACTATCTAAACCCCCCTTAGTACCTAAGCCCCTAAAGTCTAAGAAACCCTTAAAGTCTCTATCCTTATCTATAATATAGAGTTGTACCTGTCTAGCAGCTCCTAGAAATAAGTCTTAAGCTCCTCCCTATTATCCTTAATTTCCTCTTTATACTCTTTATTATTATTTTCCTTAATATACGCCTTATTACTATTAAGTATACTATTCTTACTATAGTTAATAAGGTTAGTAAAAGAACTAGGCTTATAGCAACTAATAATTATTAGTAAAGATATATAAATAAGTATAATAAACTTATAACTATTTCTTATTAGTAACTATTACTAGCTCCTTAGCAGTTAGACCTATATTGCCTATACTATTATAGAAGTCCTCCTACTCTTTCTTATTAGCCTTACTCTTAAAGCTATTAGTCTTAAGCTTTTTTAGGCCTACCTTATATATATCGCGTAAGAGCTTTTTATATACACTACTATAACTAAAGATTTATTTACCTATGCAACTCTATAGTATAGGAGGGCCTTTCCACTTACTAGTAGCAATCCTATGCTTAGCTAGGGCTGCTTAGTAGGCCCTTCAATTAACTTTATTCTTAATCTTATTCTACTTCTTATATATAGCTATTAGTTTCGCCTTTAACGAGTTGCCTATTCCTTATTAATTAACTAATATATAATGATAGGATATAATAATATACTACTTTTTTAATTCTTAAAGCAAAACTATATAAGCTCTTCTTTTTTTTTATATAAGCTATTAGTACTTTGGGTACTTTAGAGAGTAGTTAGTAGTTTTTATTATTATAAAGCTTCTTTTTAAGCTAATATTCTGCAGCTTAATTAGCTAATTTAGTAAAGTTTAATACGTTTTCTTCTTTACTATAGAGTGCATCGCAAAACCTCTATATAATAGTATAGGCGCTATTACTAAGTGCACCTTTAAATAGTACTTTATAGTTAGTAGAATAACCTTTCTATAAGCCACCTTATTTATAATATAAAAGAATAGTGCTAACCTTTTTATTTCTAAATATAAAGCCCTATTTATATTAGTATATAGTATAATAAAAGACTATAATTACTAAATACCGTAGTAAGACCCTCCTACTTATTACGCTTAAAATTTGCTAGTATTTATAGGCTACTACTTAGGAGGCCCTTTAGGACATTAGAAGACTTTTCCTTAATAGACACTATAGTATAGAGTGTAATAATAGTACGTAATAACTATAGTTAGTATTATAGAGATAATAAAAATATATATTATTATTTATTATAAAAAGCAGCTATAGGGGCCTATACGCATAAGCAAGGCGCTAATAACACTAGTGTGTTTTTTTTACTTACCTTACTACCTACTTAGCTACTTTACCTTACTACCCTTCTAGCTACTTTTTTAATACTCTACAGTCTTAACTACTGTATAACCTTAATTTCTAAGATAATAGTACGCACTAAGCTAGCTAAATACTCTAAACTAGTTACTAGCAAATGTTAAGTAAAAAAGAAGAAGCTACTAGCTATTAAGGCTACGCAAAAGGCGCCTTGTAAAACACTACCTACTATACTAAAGAGGAAGTACTACTAGAAGCTAGGTAGTATATTATTATTATAGCTATTTATTATATATATATTCTAATAATATATAGCTATTATGCTTAGAGAAATTAAAAAGTACTAAAAGAGCATTAAGCTCCTTATTAGAAAAAGGCTATTCTGCTACCTTATTAAGGAAATAGTGTAAAATAATAATAAGAAATATCTATGCTTCTAGTCTACTACGCTAGCTACTCTCTAAGAGGTAATAGAGGCTTTTTTACTTAGAATATTTAAAGGTATTTCTTTATACCACTCTACTCCTACTATAAAATAAATACTAATACCTCTAAATATTAATATTAACGCTATTTATATAAAATAAGTTACTATATAGGCTAAGAATATATAGCTAGTAAATAGGTACTATAAGAAGTATATAGATACTAAATAAATAGTAAGGCGCTTAGTTAGGTTTATATTAGCTAGACACTTAGTTAGATTTAATATATATATTTAATACTAAAGCTATATTTTTACTTTAATAAGTAAACATAATAATTACTACTATAATTATAAGGGTATTTTTATAGTAATTTATTATAAAAATTATATATAGCTAATAAAAAATCTAATTAGTTAGACTTAGTATAATCTAGTTTATATAACTCTAACCTAACCTATAGCCTATATAATTCTAACCTAACCTATACCTATTACTAGCGCAAAATCTATCGGTAGAGGTTGGGTTGGGGTTAGGGTCTTACGTAAGAGAACCTAACCCCAACCCAACCTATACCTATTTGCCAGTCTAGTTTAAGCTATAGTATTAGATTATATATAGGGTCTATTTTTAAATAGGCTTAATATAACTTAATAAATATTTAGAATAAGTTTAAAAGAGAGAAAGGTAACCTAAGCTAATACTAAAAAAATTATACTACCTGTTTTAGTAAGGTAGGCTAAGTCATTGTGGGGCAGTATTGGGCGACGCTAAAAGCACTATCAGGTGAGCTGCCTCCTGCTTTGGACAATATCCAAGACTCTTGTGCCTGCTGCGGCTGAAAACCTAATCGCGAAATCAAACGCGGCCTGCGACTAGCCATTCAGCCAGTCGAGTTCGGCAGCAGAACGACCAGAATGTGCCAGGGCTAGCGCTGTAGCTCTTTTGATATGATAGTTCCGATGGAGTGTGAATGAATGGGGGCAAAGTCAGTTATTGGCAATTTTATGGGTGGTAAAATTGTGGCCAGAGCGGCGCGGGGAAGTGGTCAGCGATCTGTTGACTCGTGTAAAGAAAACTCTCTCCGTGCCCAATCATCAGACCTTAAGCCACAAACTTCTTCCTCGTCACCATCTCCAGCCTTACTGGATGGACGGACGATCCGGAGCCTGCAGCGCAGCTTGACGGGACTTCCTGGGCTCCTGGGTTTTGGCCATCTGACCATCGATCATCGTCCACTATTTCTCGCACGCTGCTGCAGGAAGAGACGTTGTAGAAACCTCGCAGAGCTTCCATAATGCCGGCTTGCACATAACTCTATCTCAAATTGTGGCAAAGGTGCCTTTAAATTATGTTCCAGCTAAGCTTCTCGTATAAGCAGGGCATACCTATCGCCTTTCGCTAGGCCTAACTTAAACTATATGACTGCTCTCTCGCCTGCCGTGTTTTTCTGTTCAATCCCCGGGCCGTTCCTACTCAACCCCGACACTATGGCGGGCAAATCAGGGCCCGTACATCTATCATTGCCTAGGGCGATGACGATAGCTGCCTTTTTTGGCTTGTCCGTCTCTAACTCGATCGAAATCCTCTTCTTCATCTTCGGTCAGTTCAAACACCGCAAAGGGCTGTATTTCTGGAGCATGCTTGTCGCATGCATCGGCATCCCCGTCCATGCGACCGCTGTGCTGGTACGCATGTTCGGCCTGACGTCGAACGTGGCCATGTCTTTCGCTGTTGTCCTGGGTTGGTGGGCCATGGTGACCGGCCAGGCCGTTGTGCTTTACTCGCGACTACATCTGCTTAGCGACCGGAAAAAGACGCGCTGCGTGCTAATCATGATCGTCACCAACTTCATCGTCCTCCATCTACCTGTGTCGGCATTGTATCTCGCCATCAATGTTCGCTCCTTCAACTCACTCACCAACGTCTTCAAAATCTACGAAATGATCCAACTCGTCGGCTTCTCCATCCAGGAGTTCATTATTGCCGGTATTTATATCTGGGAGGCCTCCCGCACTCTCAACCACGTTCTCGAATTCAGGGAGCCGCAAGGGAAAAAAATGATTCGGCACCTGATTCTTGTCAACATCCTCGTTGTCGCACTGGACGCCAGTCTTCTCGTCACCCAATTCACCGACAACTTTGATATCCAGACGACCTACAAGACCGTCGTCTACAGCATCAAGTTAAAACTCGAGTTCTACGTCTTTAAACCAGCTGCTCTTATTCCTTCAGCATCCAGCCTGTACCTGCTCCAACGACTCTCGTTGATCGGACACCATGTTGGCATTCCCAACTTCGGCCTCCTGTCTCTGACGTCCACTCCAACGTTGCAAAGGCGGCAGAGAAACGATGCCACGGCTTCGTCCCAGTTCAGCTTGGAGCGCGCATTCATAGCGCGCGCAGGGGCGCGACGACTGGGAGCCTTTGGATTTCCATCGTGGCTGGCCACGCCCTGCACCCATTCTGCCAGATCCGTAACATGACTTATAGGCTGGCTAAGATTCTAAAGGCTGCGTTTGAATTTCTACTGGTCTGACTTACTCTTCCTTACCTTCTCTGCTGTGATGTTGCGCCAGGTAACCAAAAACCTTCCTGGCATCCAGCAAGAAAACGTTACTGCGGTACGATTGGACGCCAAACTTGTTCCCAAGGTCCGCGACATTAATGCCGAATCTAAACTCGTTGACTTCGTCCTCATCGCCATCAACCAAGTGCTTGCAGATACGAGAAACAGCATCACCAGCATCACCAGCATCAGCCACACTACCTACGAACGCGTTCGCCTCTGGCCAATATGCATCTCCATCGAGACCAAGACCCCTGACGGCAAAGAATCTACCGTTCTTGTTCAGCTCTCCTTATGGGCAACAACGCACTTCAACTGTCTGCGTACCCTCTTACCTCCTTCACAACACGTAGATTGCGACGGAGGAAGTTTGCGACGGAGGAAATTTGTGGCCCAGAGACGGCCGAGAGCTGGTGATCGCCATTCATGCGCAGGATCCGGAGTACCATCTCACGAACACGGCCATAAGATGGAGGCTGAGCGCCGGTATCCTCATCAATAATCCAATCAGCAAGAAACTCCTCTTGCTCCGGAGTCAACCGCTGCTGGTGCTGGTGAGCCATCGCGTAGGCTTGGTGGTGACCAGCGCGTCGTGCGCGCAGCGTCGATTCTGAGATGCCGTACGCTCTAGAAGCTTTTCGCTGGCTTGAAAAAACTCCAGATTCAAGATCAGCAATAACAGATTGTATTGCAGTCTCGCGGGCATCCATTATGGGTGGTAGTGGTGATATCGAGCTTCAAAGACTGTAATCGCGACGTTGGTGGGGTGCGCAGGAAGTATATGGGCTAGCTTACCGTGCCTGTGCGCGTAACGAGCCACGTCGCGTAATCAGCCACCCCGCATCACACAGCACAACTCCTTTACCCACTTTTTAACACGCGATAACTCTACTAATATAGACCTAAATTTAAGCTATAGTTAAAGCAATTAAATTGCGCAAAGAAGGCGTATTTATTTTATATGGAAAAGTTACTACATAGTTTAAAGTTAGTTACGCAACATTAGCGCAAAGACACTAGGGGTTATGCGCATTGCGTGCAGCTAAATTATAGCAATAATAACACTTTAGCCTATAATAAAAAAAGAGCCTATATAATATATTAACAATTTAATAAAGTAAGGTTTACTACTTATAAGAGAAATAATATAAAAATTTTGTAAGTAGTATAGCTAAGAAGGCTATAAGTAAGAGCTAGGTTTTATAATTTTTAGAATAGAATTATAACTATCTTATATCTAAATAGACTACTAGAATTAATTAAAATTACTACTAGACTAACTTTAAGAAAAGATATAGCTTATATTTTAATTTACTTTATTAGAAAATATAATAGTATAAGGTTAAAGCGCGCCACACCTATAATATAGATAAAAAGATCTTTCTTATTAGTATTACTTTCTACTTAAAATATATCTTTTCTAAACAACTTTAGAAGCGTAAAAAGGTTATAGCAGAGCTTTAAAATAGCTTAAGAGAATAGATAATACTTTTAGCTTATATTTACGCTAATAAAACTATCTTAGAGCTAGCATTTATCTATAAAGAAAAAGGAGAGCACTTTAAAGTAGCTAGGTAAAGAATAGAGAAGAGAAGTAGGAAAATACTAACTTTTCTTAGCTATATTATTCTTTAGATAGATAAATAATAATCTTAGATTAGTCTAGCTTAAAGAGGTATTTAATTAAAGCATAAAAAAGAAAGCGCGGCAAAAGCTATTACCTTCTTATTCTTAATAGTTATAGATCTTACCTTATAATAGATTTTATTAATTATTATAATACTAATAAAATACTTCTTATTATCTTTCTCCCCTATTTAACTTGTAGCCTTTAGCTATTAGATATAGTAATATTTAAGCTACTTTAACTACGTACTGTATAGAACTTTTGCGCTACCTTTACTATAGCTAAAACCTTATCCCTATTAAAAAGGGTAACTTTTTCCTATTATTCTAGGCCGCGCCTAGGTTATCTTATTTATATATAATAATATCCTAAGTGTTTTTAAAGCTATAGGTGTTATGCTAGCTAATACTAATATTATACTAAAGCGCTTTAATAATATAGCTTTAGAGTAAGATTAGAGTCTAATATTAGAAATAAAGGACGATAGGAGTAGCTAGAGATAGCTCTATTATTTATTTAATACTACTATAAAGGATTTAGTAGTAAAAAAAAGTTGCAAAAGCTAGGCGTGTTACTTTATTTCTTATAAGTCTAGAATAAGCTACTATACTATAAAAATAAGGGCTTATATACTACTCTTAGGACTAAAAGAATATTAAAAAAAAAAAAGCAAGCCTTTTAGACCTTTAATACTATTAAGAATATATAATAGTATAGTATTCTAGTCTCTAAAAAAGGTAAGGGAAGCACGCGTGCGCAAAAGCGTAAAATAAAAGGAATTTTAAAGTAGAAAAACTCTTAAAAATAAAGGTAAAGAAGCTAAAAGCGGCAGCAATATTATATAAAAGAAGATAGCCGCGGTTGCGACTCCGCGATCCACTACGACTCTCTAATAGTCTACTAGTTTAGAGATAATATATAATAACTTAGTTATGCTAGATAGTAGACTGTCTATTAACTACTATTACTAATACTACTATATAGAAAGTTAATAATGAAATTATTATTATTGTGTGTATATTATGTTGCTACTACTATGTGCTATAAGGGCGGTATACGGCCTTATAGGGCTAACCTATTAGAAATAGCTAGAATAGTTAAAAGAGCTAGTTATATTAATACTATTCTAAAATAGTAAATAGAAAAGAAATATAAGGGGCCCTTTTTATATAAAAGAGTAGTGTAGGGCATAGGCCTACGCTAACTACTATACTAATAAACTAGAAAAGGCGCCTTTAAGAAGGTAAAAGGCGCAAATAAAAAAAAAAATAGAGTGTAAAAAAAAGGTAATAGGGCGTGTGCTTAGTAGGGAGGCTAATAAGTACTATTATATAACTCCCCTTTTAAGGCCTAAAAATAGGAAGGAAAGTACGTAAAAATAGAATGTTTTAGCAGATTTTTAATATAACTAGCACTATTATAGAGCTAAAGAGGGCTAGAATAGAAGTAATAGGCTCTTATAGTTCTAGTAATAGCCTTAGTTTTTAATTTAGGTGCTATTTAGTAGAGATATTAAGAAAAGTAGTTAAAAGTAAATTAGTGCTAAGTTAGAAACTATACCTTAGTATTTAGCGTTTTACTAATAAAGCGTACTTTTAGCTCTAAGACTAGATAAAAATATAATTAGCTAAAAAAATTCTAGTTAGTTTATTACGCGCTAGCGCAATTATATTATATAAGGTTTTCTAGTACTATAGAAGAATATTTTAAAAAAATATATTAACCTAACTATATAGTTTTTAATTAAGGCAAAGTAGCTTATAAAGCTATAGGGGCTATTAGTGTAGTAAAGTAGGGATGCTAAAAGGTGCCCTATACGCATAATAGCTAGGTAGCTGCTAAATTAGTAGTAAGCTAGCTAGAGAGAGAATAGCTAGGGGTAAAGACGCTAAAAGTAATAAGTGCCTATATATAGTAGGCTAGCTAAGAAGCTACTTAATTAGTAGTAAACTAGACTACTTATTTTAGTAGCTTAGAGTGCTCCTAGGGGTAGAATAAGTTAGGTAACTAGTAGATTAGAGTAAGGGCTAATAGCTAGGAGGCAGCTCTTAATTATTAGCATTCTAGGAGACTTTATTAGGCAGTTTACTATTAGATTTATTACCTAAGCATCCTTTCTATAAAAAGTTAGACTTAGAGTTAATTTAATTAGTAAATTTAGAGTTATTATTAAATAGGTTATTATAATATAGTAGACTCTTTATCTTCTAATTTATTGCTATAATAGGCAATGTTATTATCTTCTAGGGTACTATTATAGTAAGTAATACTAAGTTTATAAAAATTATTTTTATTAAGCGCCTTTTCTCTAGTATAATTACTATAGTCCTTACTAAGTTAGGCGTCTTTTAGCTTATTTAGCTATTCTAGTAATAGCTAGGGAAGTGTCGGATCTAACAATTAAGAGTCTTACTACCTTAATTAACTCTAAGAAAAGACAATGTCGCTGTGTTAACGCTCCGCAACTCAATAATCGTGTTAACCAATTACACTAACTATACACTATAGCTACTGCAGCTAAAGGCGCGATGCGAGCTAATAGATATATAGCCCATTATTAATCCAGATGGAGCCAAACTCCCACACGCGAAAAGCCAACACCGCTGTTGCCGCTAGAAATAGCGAGTTACCAGCCAATTATCCGCGTAAACAATAACGATTAACAAAACCCTTTAACGCGCCTATTAAAGCTATTAAATTCAGGCCTTAAGGCATATAAGGAGGACATTAAGTTCTATAAGATACAGCTTAAGGACTACAAGATTAAGGACAAGAAATACTAAGAGGAGAGAATAAGTCTTAAGAAAGTAGTTATCTATATCTAATTAACTATGCTGCAACACCTATAACGTAACTGCTATAAGCCTAGAGAGCAGATCTAGCAATGGATTAAATCTCTAACGCAGACAGTAGGCGTTGATAAGGAAGACGAGTGGGATAGGGCGAGAGCGCGATACCTATAGGCTCTTAAGCCAATAAGACAACCCTTAAACTAGGATACCTAGCTAACTAAGTATAATTAGGCAGCTATAGAAGTAGAGACGAATAATGTCGCTAAAGTACAATTAATCTATAATACTATAAAGGACTTCCTAAATATAATTATAAAGGCTGCCCCTACCTAGAGTGTGTCCTTTTAAGAAACTAGACGCTAAGACGTAGATATAACAAGGAAGGAGATAATAAAACACTTCTAACAAGATATAGCAATACTCCACCTAATTAAGGGCAAATATAGTATAGGGGCGCCTTTGCTACTAGTAAGCTATCTCTTGCTGCTAGTAGTGCATCCACCCTAGGCACTAACAGGGACGCCTCTTACGCTGCCAAAGACGCGCCATCTTCCACAAATAACTAACGTGGACGAGGGAGACCTTAATAAAAACAATCCTTTAGTTAAAGTACTGTATCTAAGCAGTCCTTAATAGAGGATATAATAGCAGTTAAAGGCAGAAAATACCCTACTTATAGACAAAGGCATAGTCTAAAAGACTGCTTCTACGCATATCTAGAATATGCACTAGAGTGGTTTAGGCCACAACCTGGCTTTATAGACATAGTACAATACAGGATTAGAAATAATTTAGATCAATAAGAGGTGATAAGGAAGGTAAAAAGACTAAGGTCTTAAACCCCACAAATATTAAGAACTCACATACCTGTAGTCCTAAGATTAATAATAATTAACTAGATAGACGGAAAATTTCCACTATCTAAGCCAGCTTTAATACGGCATTATATTAATCCAATTCTACGAGCTAACCACTACAATACTCCTCGATCCTTAATTTAGGCACTACCTGCCACATCGCGAACAAACCTTAATCGATTTGTCTTATTTCGCCCTGTATCGCTTAGAAACTTTATATAGGCTGGAAATACACACAAATATAGGTTAAAAGGATATAGCACGGTTTACCTTAAACTAAAGGGCCTAGATAGATGGCGGATACTACGCCTTAATAATATAGCCTATTACCTAGACCTTCTATGCAACCTAGTGTCTTTTAGAATACTACAGTGTTAAGGGCTATAGTAGGATACTAAATTAAAACCTATAAGCCTAAAGCGAGTAGACAATATAGTTATTGCTAAGCTGTAAGAGCTTTACAACAACTAATAGGTTCTAGAATACTAACTACAACTAATAGAATAGGCAACCTTCCACACCTATAGGATTACCTCACGCACTAAGAGATCCCCGCAAAAGGCAGACGCACTGCGATAGCATAAGCGACTAGGGTATTTAGGCCCTAGTGCTCTTAAGCACCTAGTGCAGCAATCTAAGGGGGTGCGGATTAAAGGCATTACTATAGTATAGTGCGACGCCTGCAGACAAGCTAAATCTAAGAGGTTAATCCGCCAAACACCACAACTAATTAATAAAGGACTAGGAGAACAAGTCGCAATAGACTTCCACAGCTACGAGGATAGCAGCTTAACAAAAGAGAAGAGCCAAATGCTAATTACTAATCGATACTTAGGACTAATGTGGGATTTCTACTTTAAGGACAATCACATAGCTTAATCTATTATCCAAACTTTGGCCACTTTTACAAAGTTTATAAAGAACTAATTTAACCTTATAGTTAAGGTAATTAAAGCAGATAACGAAATATTTATAGTTAAACAAGAAGTTAATTAATAGTGCACAGCCTAGGGGATTACAATTAAGCCTTTAGCACCTAACACACAAGCATAGAATGGGGGAGCTAAACGCTTAGGGGGTGTAATAAAAGACAAAGCCTAGGCAATGCGACTTAATGCTAACCTACTACAGGAGATATGGCTAGAGATTACCTAGTTAGCTATCTACCTCTATAATTAAACGCTAAACTATGCGAATCACTAAAGAACACTATACAAAGTCTTCTTTATAATAGTGGCTTTTTAGAATAGAGTAGTTATAGCACTATAAAAGCCAGATTAAACCTATCTTAAGGCATATAGGTGCAAAGCTTTTATAATAACAGATAATACCTACTATGGCAAGAGTAGGCTATAACGTCTTGACCTAAAGGCGTGGATTAGATATCTAGTAGGATACCAATCCTCTAACATCTTTTGGATATAGATACCCTCGCTTAGGAAAGTAATTAGCACCTAGAACGTAATATTTAACAAAGACAGCATCTTTAGCGGAAAGATAGAGGACCTTATAGATAACCTTATACACAATACCCTTAAAGAGATCGCCGCATAGGTCTAATTAGTTAAACTACTATCTATAGCTAAACTAACTAAATTAGAGACAAACTCGTTCTATAAAGATAAGACAATTTAAGATAAACCCGCAGGATAAAGACTAGCCTAGATATTGACAAGGCAGGAAAGTGGACTATACTTATCCCACTCCGCTAATCACACCACTACTAGTGACACTCCTTGCACAATCACTGGTAGAGGAAGACAAAGAGAAAGACTACTAACCCTTATTATAACAACATGCCTATGGGCTGCAGCATTTATAGCTGGCACTAAAGCGGTAAATGTAGGGAACTTTAATAGGAAAACATTAGATAAGGCGCAGTTAAAAGATTGCTCTCTAAAGGATTAAAGCTATATAGGAGCTAGTTGCCTATACTACCTTCCTAACGCAATAAGCTTAAAGAACATCTACTGTGCGATATGTTTAAGGAAGCTAAGAAACAGCACCTAAACAGTCACCAGGACATAAGATTCTGGACTAAGATACTAGCTAAAACAATTAAGCTAACTAGAGAATAGATCCTTAACTATATATAGGTATACACCTATAAGTTTAATAAACATTACTAACTTAAGAAGTGCAAAGCACACCTTATCGTTTGTAGCGATTAACAGAGAAATATTACGTTACAAGATACATATGCGGCAATATTGGCTAGATAATTATTTTGTATGCTTATAGCGATTGCGGCGCGATTCGACCTAGAGCTCTTTAATACGACGTCACGAATGCCTTTGTTTACGCGAAGATTAACTAAGATATATATATAAGGATGCCACAAGGCTATAACAAACCTAGGATAATCCTAAAGCTTAATAAGGCGCTATACAGACTCTAGATCTCACCACTACTCTAGCAGAGAGAGTTCACTTTAACACTGTGAGGCTTAGGCCTTATTAGCATACCCTATAAACCTTGCTATATAATTAAACAAGGCGTAATTATCTTCTTCTATGTAGATGATATTATTATTGCCTATAAACAGGAGAACAAACCCTAGGCTAAGCTAGTTATTAAGCAGCTATAAGAAAAGTACACCCTTATAGGAGGAAAAGATCTCTAATGGTTCCTAGGGGTTAAGATTCTTAGAAACCGCCCGCAATAAAAGATCTAGCTCTTACAAGCGTTATATGTTAACAAGATCGCTAGGCTAGTTAATAACTAAAGCCTTAAGCATAATAGCCTAATAAGTAGCATTAAGCTTACTTTATAATTAGGCTTCGCTAGTCTATCTAAGATTAACAGATACTAACGCAAGGTCAGATCGATCCTATTCGCCGCAGTCACTACCTAGCAAGTAATGCCTTGTTTGTAGACAATACACTAGACTAAAAGAGTTCTTAAGGATATATTATTAAACTGTTTAGTGGGCTAATTATGTGGAAAGCAAGCAAGCAAGATACTATCACCACATCCACTACTAAAGCCGAGCTACTAGCCCTGTCAGAGGTAGCTAAGGAGGCACTGTTTATATCACGCCTGCTTAATAAAGCTCTAGGTCAAGCTCGCGGATTAAACAATTACTATTAAATGCGACAACTAGTAGATAATACAGCTTGTTGCTAAGGAGACTACGCAGCTTAATACTAAACTCCGCTATATAGATATTTATAACTATTAGTTAAGGCAAGAGGTAGCGCAAGGAAGGATTAGGGTCACCTACACTTAGTTAAACAAAATAATAGCTAATAGGCTTACAAAGGCCTTTCCTATCAACAAATAGAGCAAATTTCTAGATTAACTAGGACTTATTAATATAGCAGAGGATCTTAACAGAAAGGAGGTACAAATTAACAAGCTAGAATAAAGGATAAAGGGCTATTACTCTAGAATAAAGGACAGCTATAAGGGGTCTAGCTTAAGGATAAGCCTAAGCTAAGGGGGTGTATTAGATTAGAGCCGTGTTGCCAAACAAGGGCACGTGGTTGGCTCCACCCTCTAAATTAGACCTCGAGCCAACAAGTCACAGAACACACACAATACAACTGTTTATCTATCTTATCTATTAGACCCCCCATCTTAATAAGCTTAAATAGTGCTCAAATCTAACACGTACCCACCTTACGTGGGTATCGCTACTATCTTTTATTTGGATCCTGACTACACGAGTCATCTATGTACGTCGTGATGACCCCTATAGTGCCCTTACACTAACTTTTTAGGCTAGGGCCTGTCATGGATCCATAGCGGCACCTGGCTCGGAACCCGGAATAACGTTGATATCCGGCGCTAGGCCCAATCCGGCCACTAGCGCGGCAGCACCCATAAGGTGCTGCCCTTCTGCCTACCTACCTACTTGGTATAGCAGTATTTCATGTACTAGGAATCAACTTACTTTCATCCTAAGTATCGCGGGCCCGAACCCTTATAAGGCCTTTAGAGCCTAGTTCTTATAGTTTAATATAAAAGAAGTTCTTAGGCTAATTGCCTATATTTTACTAAAATATACTTCTATGAAGGTAAACTATATAATTTATAATAAGAAAAATACTTATAATTATTAAAGCAACTAAAAAAGTAGTATAATATACTTTAGGCTGTCCCCTATATGCTTAGATATACTAATTATAAGAATTTTATATACTTTATAAAGTCTAGAAGATTAGATAAGAGGTATATACACTAGGCTAATACCTTTAGTAAATATAATATAATATTCTAATATAGACTAGAAACTATTAACTTAAGAGTAAATGCTCTTTTATAACACTAGGAGAATATGCCTACTAATACTAAAAGATAACTAGATTAAGTTCTATAAAATTTAACTTTTTAAGAATTTTTTTTTAAAAAATAGAAATTAGGCTCTAAATATTTATAGCCCTAGTAATATAAGCTCTATTTAAAAGGCTTAATCCCCCTAAAAAAGAAGGAAGCTAGACTAAATATAAGAAGTGCTAGTCTTCTTCTCTCTACTTACTAAAAGAGTTTTTCTCTAGACTAGAAACATATCCTCTAGTAAACTTAAACTTAGACAAACTATAGTTTTATAACTTAAAGGAAAATTTTATATTAAAGAAAGTAAAGAAATATATTCTTTATTATAGGCGCACTTTTTATTTTTTTTAAACCTAAAGGTTACTATATAAGAATATAATATTAATTATACTAGTTATACTTAGTACTAGAAATAAAGATAGGTTCTAGACTAGGAACTCCTATAAATAATACTAGTTACTATAGAGTATAACTTCCTTATATTTAGACACCTAGGGAGAGAAATTACCTATAAAATAGTTACTAAGTTATACTTCTTTCTAGAAATATTAAACTTTATCTATAAATTTATTAAGAACTATAATATATATAGAAAAACTAAAGTATAGAAAAATATAAAATAAAGGCTACTAAAACCTCTTCTCCTTCTAGACTAGATATAGAAGAAAATCTTTATAGACTTTATTACTAAGCTTTATATAAGTAGAGAAAATATAAATATAATAGTAGTGTGTAATAGGCTAGAAAAAGAAATAGTTTTAGTCCCCCTACTAAACTTAGAGGTAGAAATAGTAGTAGAGGCGTTTATTTATTATATTATAGCCTACTATTAGCTTTCTAATACTATAACCTCTAACTATAAAGGTTAATTTATAAGCAACTTTTAAAGGCATCTATATAAAAGAATAAAGATCTAAAAGGAATTATTCTCCTTTAAATACCTAGAAACTAATAGTACTATAGAATATATAAATTCTTATAATTAAAGTATACCTTTGCACCTTTATATAATAGAACTAGAAGAATTAGGCCCTATACTACCCTATAGCGCAAATAGCTATTAATAGGGAACAAGCTACCTTTACTAAAGTATTACTATTTTTTCTCTAGTATAGATATAATATAAGATAATATAGGCGCGCCAAGCTCGCTTATAACGCGCTAACCCCTTTTTTAATACCTTAAAACGCTTTTCTGTGTATATAACAGTAGGAGGAATATCTACTATTATTATAATATTTTTATTAGAAACCTCTTAGTCGCAAAAAAAAAATACCATAGATATAATATAGATCTGTTAGGGATCGTCGGCCATCTGCCCATCAGAGCCCCGACTTAACGCCGACATCCGCGCACTAGTCCTGATTAGTCAGCACTAACGCGCCCTTAGGGCTGCGGCCACACAGGTGGTATACGGCACCTAGTATCCTCATAATAGCAATTCAACTTGTTTAACTATTGAGCCCGATTGCTCCCTTATAGATCTATCTAGGCTAAATATAAAAATAAAAGCTATTAATTATTATTAGTAGAATTTGCAGCTAGTAAAGTCTACTAAAGCTTTACTATAGAAGTTTTAAGAAGTTTTGCATTTATTTAAGCTAAAATAGCTAAATTCTAATAAGAGTAAAAGTAGTAAGTAAACTCGGACTAGAGAGACGCTTTTATACTAAAGGAAGGAGATAAAGTCTAGCTCTAGTATAGGAACTACTTATTTAACTTCTACGTTAATAAGAAGTTAGACTAGAAAAATATAAAGTTTATAGTTATATAAGTAGTAGACTCCTATACTATAGAACTAGATATTTTACCTAGAGTTTACCGAGTATTTTTAGTAAATTATTTACACCTAGCTAAAGAAGATTCTCTTCCTAGCTAGGCTATAAATAATAGGAAACTAGAGGCTATTATTATTAAAAGATAAGAGAAATAGGTTATAGAAGATATCTTAGCTAAGAAACCTACTTAAAGGAAGAGGGAGCTATAGAGATTACTATACTAAGTTAAGTAGTTAGATAACACTAACTTAACTTAGAAACCTACTATAAAAATTTTTACTATAAAGGTATTAGATTACTAGAAAATATATACCATCCTATTCTAAAAATAATAATAAAGAGTTACTTGTAATCTTTTATAGAAACTTTCTAAACTAATAAATATACTATATAGCTTCTAGTATAGGAGTTATATCCTTGGTAGAGAACTTAGGAAGCCTCTACTAAAGGGAGGTTAGAATAAGCCTAAACCTCTAGCCCTCCCTACTAATTACTTACGGATTAGTAGAGAATAAGACTATAATCTGCTTAGAAGAGTAAGGAATATATAAAGAAGTACTATAAATTATTTAGAAGTATTAGCTCTAGTATAAGCTAGTAAAAGAAGGGAGAATTATCCTTCTTATAACAAAATAATTTAAATCCAAAGTAATAGGAAGTAGGACAATTAGGAAGACGAGAAAGAAGAAGGACTATTTAGAGAAGGATATTATAAAGAAGAGGAAATAGATATAGTATAACTAAAAGAATTAAAGCATTCTAGAAACTAAGCTTATATAGCTTAGCTATATTTATAAAGTTATAAACTATATAAGAAAATACCTCTAGACCTTTATAATAAAGCTAGATATAGAGATAGAAAAATCCTAATATTCTAGAAAAATAGATAAGAATACTACTCTTCCTCCATAAACTTACTCTTACCTAATTTAAAATTAAAGTCTATTCTTTTAATTTTCTTACAAAAGATAGCAATTTAATTAGAACTAATAGCTATCAAATTTAAAACCTACTTAATACGCTTTAAAAGAGTAGTAATCTTATATCCTTTTAATATCTTACTAGCGCAGATAGTCTTTATAATATCTAGGACAAGCTTAACTAGATTCTAATAGGAAGGCTTTAGAATAACGTGTTTACAAGCGTGCCGTCAGTACAAGCGAGCCGTCAACTCCACCAACTTTCTGTAACGCGCGATAAGCAAACTACAATGCCTTAACTAACTACAACTTAATTGCCCTATAACAAAGGAGATATCTTCCTTGCTATCTCAGCTATTAATAAAAATCAGATTTAGAGCGAAAATCGCGCTGCCTTAACGTTTAACGTCCCTCGATCAACGCTGCGCGACGCGATTACCAGCCCAAATCAAAGAAGCTTACCAAGCTAGAAAAGGAGGTGATTGTTGAGCAAATACTTGACCTAGATTCGCGAGGCTTTGCGCCCACTCTAGGTGCTGTACGAGATATGGCGAATAAGCTGCTCACTGAGCGCAGCGCAGGCCACGTTGGCCAGCAGTGGCCTAGGAACTTTGTCAAGCGAACAGACAGCCTCACAACGCGATTTAATCGACCCTACGATCGACAGCGAGCCCTCTGCGAGGACCCGACGGTTATACAGGCCTGGTTTGAGCTAGTAGCACGTACAAAGGCCACCTACGGTATCTGCGACGAGGATACCTTCAACTTCGACGAGACTGGCTTTCTGATGGGTAAAATATCCTCCCAGCTAGTCGTTACTAGCTCAGAGAGGCGTGGCCGGCCAAAAGCAATCTAGCCAGGCAATCGCGAGTGGGTGACGGCGATCCACGGAATCAACGCTGCTGGGTGGGCAATCCCGCCCTTTATCATCTTCGCTGGCCAGTACCACCTCTCTGCCTGGTACGAGGGCGACGATATACCAGGTGACTGGGCTATTGGTCTCAGCGACAATGGCTGGACTACGAACAAGCTTGGTGTTGCCTGGCTACGGCATTTTATTAAGCATATAGTAGAGCGTAAAGTAGGCGCGCGTCAGCTACTAATACTTAATAGCTATAAGAGTTACAACTCGCTCAAATTCTAAGAGATCTGCAAGAAGAACAAGATCTACACTCTCTGTATACCGCCACATTCGTCACACCTTCTGCAACCGCTTAACGTTGGCTGGCTGTTTCTCGCCGTTGAAGCGGGCGTACGGGCGCCAGGTCGAGGGCCTGGGCCTGATACGCGACCACATCAACCATATCACTAAGCTTGAGTTCCTACCAGCCTTCCGCGCCGCCTACAACCAGTTAATTACAAAGGAGAATATCTGCGCAAGCTTTCAAGGCGCTAGGCTAGTCCCACACAATCTAGAGGCGGTGATATTAAAGCTTAATGTGAAGCTTCTTACGCTGTCGCCAGCAGCCCTACTAGAGACCCTATAGGAGTCTGCAACACCAAGCAACGCGCGCGAGCTAGGCGCTCAGTCAACTCTAGTTCGTGAGCGGATCTAAAGGCATTAAGGATCCTCTTCTATATTAGTTATCCAGTCGCTTAATTAGCTTACAAGAGGGGCTAAGAGAATGGCGCATTTAATAGTAATTATGCGCGATAAGATAGCTAGTCTATAAAGGGTAAATAAGGCAGCCACAACGCGTAAACAGCGCAAAAAGAAGCGGATCTAGAAGTAAGGCACTCTATTAAAGGCAGAGGGAGAGGATATTATTGCTTAGAAGGCTGTTGAGTAGCAACTAGAGGGAGAAACGCGGTATAGCCAGGCGCGGTTAGGTGCGAGCCGGCAGGCTTCAGCGCGCTGCACGCGCTGCAGGGAGCCTGGGCACAACTCACGTACGTGCAAGAAGGCTTCTATAGATACTGCTTGATTTAGGAAAGCTATTATATTAATAGAATTTTGATGTGTTGTTAAAACTACGTGGCTTTTTAAGTGTAGAAAGTTGGTAGGGTTGACGGCTCGCTTGTACTGACGGCACGTTTGTAAACACGTTAGGCAAAGTAGAAGTAACAATTAACAATAGCACAATATTAGCTAAAGAAGATAAACTCTAAAAACCTAGAACTTATAGCAAGTTTATTAGAAAGAGCTTAGAGAATAGTATAAAGTATTCTACTAAACTATAAGAATTTAATTAATATAGAAGCTTTATATCCTATTTAAAATATCTAGTATTAGTATTATTTATTTTTTAGAGCTTAACTTAAGTACTCAAGATAGCAAAGCTATACTTATAGATAAAGATGTTAAGATAAGCTTACTAGAAATTAAGAAGGAACTTATTAGTATAACTATTACTATAGAGAATATGTTCTAGAATAAATTTAGTAAATTTAGTCTTAGTAGAGTCCTTTTATAAGCTGTCTTAGATCTAAGATATAGATTAGCAAAGAAAAGGTTTACTAGAGAATTATTATACATTGCCTAAATACTTACTAGAGTAAATAATATAAACCTTATAGTTACGCTTCTTCTCTATAAGCTTTTATATATAGAAAAACGAGGTATTTAAAGTAGCGCTAGTAGGTTTTCTTATAAATATAGGCAGCTTTAAAAACGCACTCTTTAGATATTATATATAGATAGGCTTACGGGTCTTTTAATTATAGCTTAAGTTCTTAAAGAACTACTTAGAATTAGTAAGAAATAATATAAAAGAACAAAGAAACTAACTCTATAATAGTTCTTTATAGTCTTATTATATATAAACTTTTTAAGGTTCTTAGCACTATAGAAATCTAATGTAGGTAGTGAAGACTTACTATTATAAGTAAGAGTGCTATAAGTTATAATCTTTATAAAGGAATACTAAGCTATAGTTAAGCTAGCTTTCAGATACTTATTTAGAGTTATAAGGGCTGCTATAAGATGTTGCTTATTAGCTCTAACTATAATAGAGATTACTAATAAAAAAGATAGTAAAAATAGTATAAAAGTAAGAGTAGTAATTAGACTATAGCGTAATATTAATAAAGAGAGTTGCAAATATAGTAGTAGAGTAGAGAAGAAAAGTAGAACTAAGGTAGAGAGACCTTTTTATTTACCTTATCTAGAGTAAATAATACTAGCGTAATTCCTTAACTAAAATAGGCAGCTACACTATAGAAATGTAAGAGATATAAATATAAATATGTTAGATATAATAACTAGGTTCCCTACTAAAGGTAGAAGGAAGGATAGAAGTTTAGTGCTTATATCTAGCTAAAGTACGCTTAGAACCTCTTAGAGGCTTAGAGTACTATTACTAGCATATATAGTATTAGATTTGTTTTTAAGACTTTAGGTGTGTAAAAGAGAAATTAGTGCTACTATTATAGGAAGTATAGAATATAACGCTAGCATTTTTTTAGGGGGGGGGGGGAATATATAAGGGACTAAGTACCCTTCTATAGTTACTTAGCTTACTACCTTAGAGTTTTAGATCTATACTCCTACTAAGCTAGGAGTATATATAAGTCTATAGCTAGAGTTACTATTAAACTCTATTAAATTTATAAGTTTACTTAGGCAATTCTAACCTCTTAGTCTAAAGCCCCTTATAAAGGTTGCTATATCTATCTCTTACTCTAAAGATACTATTACTATTACCACTAGATATATAGTATTGCACCCCTACCCAGAAGACGTAAATAATAATGTAGCTAGGTATAAATATAGCTAGATATAACACACAGCTAGGTATGACACAGCTAGGTATAATAGCTAGATGCTATTTAATATTAAAAAAACTATATAGTTTATACTAAGGACATATATAGTAAGTAAATAGCTACTATAGAATTAAATTACTATATTAAGTAGAATATAGATATTAGTAAGTAGAAGTTTAGAATTAAAGGTAGAATAAGTCTTATAATATAAATTGCCTTATACTAGTTTAGGTACAAGGTACTTATAACTATTAAAGATAAGAACTAAAAAATATAAATATTATTATAATGTAAGAGTCTAGACTAGTAGCTATATACTACTGCATAGCTTATAGAAGCAATTACTACTAAGGGCTATAAGCAATATTAAATCTTTAATTAATAGCTTACTACTTCTATAATAATAGATATACTAAGTAGATACTAGAGACGTAGAGAATATATAGGTACACGCTTAAACTATAGAATTTCTATAGGAGATAGATAGAGTAATAGCTAGGTATCTAAAGATTAATAGGTTAATAGGTTATTAGTAGAGAATAGTAGGGTACTATTTAGTATTAGAAATAGGCGCGCGCATAATTTATTATATATTATAGTAGTAAAGTATATATTTAGAAGTTCTAAGTAGTTAATTATCTAGTAGCGTAGTAAAAGGTTAAAAGGTAAGTGTTAATTATCTAGTAATATAGTAGGCAGGTAGGTAGGTAAAGTATTATTATTATAGATTATCTGAGCAGCTAGGAGAGGCGTTAGAAAAGCTTTAACACGCTCTAGTACTAGGGCTTAGCACGCATATAATATTACGTAATATTATATAGGCGCTAGTAATATAATAAAAACTTTTCAAAATTGCCTAGCTTATTAGTAAGGTGTTAAAGGCTATTAGCTATTACCTAGCGAAGCTCGCGCTAAGTGCGCGGCACAAAAGTATTGCATTAGACTTTAGCTTCCTACTATAGTTAATCCCACGTACACCCTTTTTTAATTTCTTTAGTCTTTAACTATAGTTACTATTAAGTCTTATAATTTATAAATAACTAAGTTAACTATAAAAGAATATAAATAAATAAAATTAAGATAGCTAACTTTGTATCTAGATAATAACGTGTAGATTCGCCTAAGACTATAGCTATAACTACTAACTTATAACTTATGTTAACTATAAGTTCCTATTAGCTAAATAGTTTTTATATATAGTGTTAATTTATCTACCTAGGAGTGAGATAATAAAGGCTTTTATCTTAAATAATATAATACCAAAGTAGAACCCTTTACTTAGTAATTAAAAACAGTGTAAAAAAGGTATAGTTTTTATAGTTTTTTTTTTTTCAAATAAAGGGTTTCTAATAAAAATATTATAATAATAGCAGTTATTCCTTCTAGTGTTATTAACATAGAAAAGCGTTTTAAGGTAGTGTTACTTAGAAGAGATTGTAGTTTTTATAATCCTAGCCTTTTTAAAATTTATTTATTTTAAGTTACTTATTTACTAGCTATTTTTTTACTTTGTATAATATTACGCGCGCGCTAAGACCGCTAAGCTCGCTTAGTAGTTCGAACACGCATTTTTATAATACCCTTTTTACGCTCTTTTTAATTACTAAGTAGGAGGCTCTACTTTTTTTATTACATTATTTAAGATAAAAGCCTTTGTTATTCTACCCCTAGGTAGAGAAATTAATGCTATATATAGTATTAAAACAATACTAGTGTTAAATAGGCTCTATAGCTAGCTATATAGATATTAATATCTAATACTCTATACTAGTAAGTGTAAAGGGTGTATAGGATAATTATATAAGAAAAGAAAATAATATAATAGAACTAACTTAGTATTAATTACTTATCTCTAGAAAGAGTGTAGATAGAAAGGAGAAGATCTTATAACACATAGGCTATAGCGCATAGGCATTATATAATCTCTATATAATACTATTATGCAATAATACTAAAACTTTAACTAGGCTGGCAAATAGGTATAGGTTGGGTTGGGGTTAGGGTCTTACGTAAGTAGGAACTAGGCTGGCAAAATAGGTATAGGTTGGGTTGGGGTTAGGGTCTTACGTAAGTAGGGTTAGGTTAGGGTTTAGGTTAGATTATATAAGACTCTAACTCTAACCTAACCCTACTTACGTAAGCCTCTAACCCTAACCTAGGCTAGTAAATAGGTTCGGGGTACCTAGGTTAAGTATAGGGTTGGGTTAGGGTTGTATAGACTATAGGTATAGGTTGGGTTAGGTTGTACAGACCTTTGGTTAGATTAGATTAATTATATAAGACTCTAAACCTAACCTAACCTATACCTAACCTAATTACGTAAAACCTAACCTAATTATATGAGACTCTAGCTTAATTTAACTTAGTTTAATATTATTTAAAATATATTTTTAATTGATTATAATAGCTATGTATTATAGACTAAAGAGGTACTCTAGAGTTAGGTTAGGGGGTTAGAGTCTTATATAAATAGAGTTAAGTTAGAGTTAGGATCTTATATAAGTAGAGTTAGGTTAGGTTAGGTTAGATTACGTAAGACTCTAACCCTAATCTAATCTATACCTATTTGCTAGCCTACCCTAATCTAACTCTAAAGTACCTATTTAGTCTATAATAAATAGCTGTTAAAGGAAAACAAGCTAGAATTTTACATTTAGTAAGCGAATTAGAGATAAGATTGCTATATTAAAAAGGAAGCTAAATGGCTAAACTATATATATACACTTATGGTTGGCTTATTAAATACCTTTTTTAACCTATTTTTTTAGTTTAAGGTTAAAGTAGATTAAGATAGAAGGTTATTATATATTATGTACAGTACCTAATTCTAATTAAAGACTAACCTTAAATACTACCTAATAACGTAATAATAGTTTAAACTTACTTATATCCTATCTATACCTTATAAGCTCCTAATCTATATAAGATTTACTTACGCTGTACACAGCACACTTGGCTTATTACTACTACTATTTTTAGTTATTCGCGCTCGCGCTGCTACGCAGCGTACTTGCTTAAATAAGCCAACGCAGTTATAATAGCTAGAAGAATCTTGCAAATCTATATAACGCTCTTATTACACTAGATATTATTAATAAACACTTTATCCTCTACCTTTTACCTCCCTTCTTAGATTCTGTTACTAAACAAGGAGCAATTTTATCTACTAGAATAAGAATATAGTCTTCTTAGTTTTTACAAACTAGATAAGCTACTAACCTAGCTAGTATATAAGAATCGCCTTGCGAATAGTTAGGTATACTAGGCTTTTATAGATAATTATCTTATAGACAGAATAGAACTCTAGTATTATTACCTTAGCGGCAGCAGCACAAATCTCTTAGCGTATACTTTTTAGTAATAGCGAGTACTTTAGAAATAATATTAATGCCTAAATAAATGGCAGGGCGTGTGTGAAGGTATACGTAAAGAGACAATAGGAGATTTATTAAGAATAACCTTAATATGGCAATAGAGCGACAAACATATATCTATATGTGTTACTCTTATCCTACTTATAAGTATAGCAGTAGTATATACCCATTAATATATTAACTTGTGTTATTTGTAATAATTAGAATAGTGGTTTATAACTTAAGATAGTAGAGAAAAAATAGCTTGCAATATAGCCGCGCGCTAAAATTGTATCTCCCCTAAAGTTCTAAGTGGCCTCTCTTTATAAAAATTTTGCTTGTGGAAGCAGTCCTACGCCAAGACCGCCAAGCTTACTTAGCAGTTTAAACGCGCATTTTTATATAACTACCTTTTTACGCTTTTTTTAATTACTAAGTAGAAGGCTTTGCTTTTGTTGTCATGTTATTTAAGATAAAAGCCTTTGTCGTGCTACCTCTAGGTAGTTAATTTAACGCCACATACACTTATAAAAAAAAGTAGGGCTAAAATAGCACTGCTTATATAATTATAGACACGTAATTGCACCTAGTTAGAGCCTTATTTCTATAATACACCCCCTAGGTAGGCTGCGTAAGCAGCGCGCCTACTTATATAATAAGGCTTAAAATAATCCTACCTCTAATTAGCTTATAAAATAAGTACCTAGCTAAGTAACTAATTAGTTACTATAGCACAATTTAAGCGTTTATAGTTATATAAGCCTATAATTGCTCTTTGTTAATAATAACACTTAACTTATCTATTCTTTATTTCTTTGCTTAGTTCCTTTAGTTAAGTTTTTTATAGAAGTAAGTTAATTGTTCCTATCTTCTATTTCTTACTTTAATAATTATAGACTGCTAACTTAATCTTTTTTAGGAGGTTTTAGTGCTTCTATATCTAGGCTAAGAATATCTTTATAGGTCTAATTAATCTTATTTAACTATTATAAAGAATACTTCGCACACGTTTCGTATATCTTACTTAACTAGATTCTACTAAGTAAACGCTTCTAACTTATAACACTAGTTATCCTATATTAGTGCTTAATTATAATCTATCTAGTTAGGGATCCTTAGTATAGTGCTACTTAGACTAGTCTAGCTGTGTAGCAAGGTTATATAATACTAAATTAGCTAATTAACTAATGTTCTAATTAGCCTAGCCCTAAGGTTATAATTAATAAGCAATAGTCTACTTAGATTCCTATTAGTAGAAATCTACTTTACCTGCGTTAGATTACTAAGGCACACTTAGTAAAGAATAAGATTGCTTATAAGACTAGTAACTTCTTAAAGCGTAATACTAATACTTTTACTATAAGTAATTTTTGCACTTTTTTAAATAGTGCTTAATTCTTTTAGTTAGCCTTATATAATATACTGTAAGATAGTGAAGATCATAGTAATTCATAGTAATATGGGTTGACTATGAGAAAAGAGGTGTCTCATTACTATGGAGGGCCGAGGGCCTGAAGGTGTATGGGTGAGGCTAGGCATAAGGTTATTTCGGCCGAGGTCATGTAACCAAGGACCGACCATACAGCCATGCGGCAGTCTTACACACCCCCTTTAGATTGCTAATAGTGGTGATCTAAGAGATGCTAGGTCCTAAGTTAAAACAGGTATGCGTGGCGACAAGAGATAAAGTCAAAATAGCGCAATAGGCAACAAACAACTCCTAACCTTAGTAAGGGGAAGAAAAAGGAGCTATTAGCAGGTTCTTGTATAGGCTGCTTGCCGTAAAAGTCACCCTAAAACACTGTAACAACAGTGTAAGTGAGCTAAAAGGTGTCAGACTAGAGGGGCGCGTAGCTATGTGCCTTATTAACATAGTGTTGGACTAAAGGGGCGCGCGTAGCTATATGCCTTATTAACAGTGTGAAACAACAGTGATTTTGTGGACTATAAGTGCAAGGACAGAGTGAGATTTATTAGTCACCTAAACCACCAGGACAGGGTGAGACTAATAGGTCACCTGAGCCGTCTGTGTGTGGGTTAGCGTCTCTAAGTGTCCTTAGCATATAGCCTATAACAGTAGATTAGGTCTATTTTAATGTGAAATCACTATAAGAAAGCAGTCTGCCTAGGTACTAGTGTAAACAATTATAACTGTTCTATATAGCTAGGCCAGCAAGTAAGGGCGTACCTTACAGGAGAGTCTAGTCTTAAAATAAGAAAAAGGTGGGTCCTAGTCTAGTGCTAAGGTCTGCCCGTGTTTGTTATTAATATAAGCCGTCTTAATTGACTCTAGTGTGATTGACTCTAGCGTAAGTGGGCGGAACCACTCCATATAGCTGCGCCAGCACAAGGAGACAGAGCTCCTTGCTAATACCTAGACTTGTGCCTTAGGTGTGTATGTACTAAGGGAACTAATCCGCAAAATAGGTAGCTAATCTACCTAGGTGTAGACAGTTATTAGCTATTATTAACTTCTTAATAGACAGTGCTCTACGTTAGACGTTAAAATTCTTCTTGCTAGAGCTATAATATAACACGTGTAAGGTCTTGTCACTGTAAAACATAGGGAAAGTAGGGTGCTGGAACAGAGCAGTGCTTAGGGGCAATATTAGACTAGAGGGGCGCGTAGCTATGTGCCTTATTAATATGTAGAGATGGAGGAGTATTAGACTAGAGGAGCGCGTAGCTATAGGCCTCATTAACACAGTAAAACACAGTGATTCTAGAGACTGTAGGCGCAGGGATAGGGTGAGATTTATAGGTCACCTAAACTACTAATGTTCTGCTATAAGGTCGCAAAGGTAGAAGAGAAGAGCTTAAAGACTCTACTTATTCACCTATAATCTGCTTTAGAATAGGCTTAAGTTGTAAGAGCTTTAACTATTCCTAATGCTTCTATTTAGGTAGAAGTTTTGTAAGGCCGTCTGCGGGCTAAGAGTTAGTTTTAATGTAAGCGGGAGTAAGTAACAGTTCCTTGTAGTGCCTATTCCTATAACTAATAGTGGTGTATATCCACATGTTAAAGGGTTGTCTTTAGCTAAGGGGACTCTGTAACTAGTAGACAAATTGTCTGTTTGTTGTTACAGTACATAGAGGGTTGTTCCTTAAAGTCTAGGTAGAGAGATTATTAAAGATCCTAGACCACTAGTAGTACTTAGTGTACCCTATAGAGAGTAAGATAAGTTCAGCTTTAGTAGTTGACTTAACAACGCAGCGTTAGAGCGTTGCTTTCCAGTCAATTAGACCGCTAAATAGGAAGAAGATGTAGCCTTGTAAGGACTTGCGGGTTGCCTTATAATCGGCGTAAGACGCGTTAGTTGCGCCATAGAAGTTAGTCTCTTTAGTATCTTTTTAATAGAGATGCGGAGTAGTGTAGTCTATAGAGTAGTGCAGTGCTAGGTCCTAGGAGTAATACAGGTATGCGAGGCACTAATATGCAGCTAATAAGTGTTTAGGGCCAGGGTTAGTAAGGAATTCAGCTAATTTTAAATAAGCTTTGGCAATATCTGGACGTGTAGCACCAGCGGCGTAGCTAATAGATCTAACTATCTAGGAGTAACAATAAAATGCGTCCTTATTCTTAGACTCTGTTAATAGTACAAGCTCCTTAAAAGGTAGAGGTAAAGCAGGTGCCTTAGTCCAGGACAACTTTTAAGGTGCCAGGTATTTGGCGTAGATTTTCTAGATGTAGTCACGTTGTAACAACTAAAGATAACTACTGTTGCGGTCTCTATGTGTGGTAATACCACAGAAAGTAGAGTTCTCTTAGCCTTGCAAGTTAGTGATTTTATACCGTTTAACAAGCTTGCGTTTAAAGGCGTTAAAGAAGGATAAAATAACCTAGAAGGGCTATAGTAATAATGTCGTCCACGTAAAAGAAGACAATAATGCGGTTGTCTCTCTATAGACAGGGTGCGTTAAGTACTAGTAATAGACTAAAGCTCTTAAGTGTAGTTGTAAAGTCTTCGTGCCAGAGTAGTGGTAACGTCTTAAGGCTATAAAGGGCGCGATAAAGTTGCCAGTAGTGCCAGCCGTTATAGAAACCTTCTGGTTAAAAGGTGTGTAAACAGGTTCAGGGAGTTTGGCGTTAGTAAAAGCATTAACAGCGTCGTATTAACGTATATCTATATTAAAGTAGGCGGCAATTGCTATAAGAGCGCGGAATATTCGTATAGAAAGAGTAGCAGCATAGGTGTCACCCACAATAGTCTGCAAGTCTCCTCTCACAACAATCCTTACTTTAAACTTAGCTAGATAGCCTTAATTAAATTTGTATGTAAAGACCCACATAAGTGGCAAGACTTTAGTGTTTAGAGGGAGCTCTAAAAGCGGAATCTTAGTGTATATCTCCTTTCTAGCAATAGTATTCAGCTCCTTCTTCGCAGCTGCTATAAAGCCTTTTCTCTAAACTACGTAGGGAGTTTCAGGACATCATTCCAAAATTAAGGCAGGGGCGGAAGCTGGTCTCTGTGGACTTGCTGTAATAGTGCGATTAATTAGGGCACTTTGTCTAGTAGTAAGGCCAACGCAAACGTGTTCTAATAAGTCTAGATAGCGTTAGCAGCAGAATTTCGTGTGTGTTTAGGCAACATATTAGTAGTTTAGAGATAGGTATTGGTTCTGTATTGCTTTCTTTGCGTAGGAGGTCCTATTAATATAGGTGTAGGGGACGCAGAGGACTGAGAGGGCGTCAGCGGTGTAGCTGGTACTAACATTGGCGGCGCGGAGGTCTAATTAACTATAGAAACTAGTGAAGGGTATGTATCTCTACCACAGTGTATATTATAAGCTTAGCCTAATTTCTTGCCTGCGAGTAGGGTTTTAGTAGGAAGGATAGACAGCTTAGCGTCTTTATATACTTCCTTATCAGAATCTTCCTGCTTACTTTCTAATTCTTTAACCTTAATATCGTTAATAGCTTAATCTAACTAAATGCTAAGTAGGCTCTCTTTATTAGTAGACCTAAAGAATAGTTCTTTATTAAAGGTAACATCTCTTGTTCAAATGACCTTGCCTCTGTGTCCGCGGGATACAGCTTTTAGTACCCATATACAGTAGATATTGCGTAAGTCTACGCCTACCAAGTAACTAATAAGCGCCCTTAGGGAAAGCTTGTCTGTTTGGGGAATCTTCTTGCGAAGGTAGTATGCTCTACATCCGTAGATGCGTAGATAAGCAATAGAGGGCGGTTTGCTGTATGCAGCTTCAAACAGTGTAGTCTAGTTTAATAATTTAATAGGAGTCTAATTAAGTAGATATGCCGCATAGACGTACATCTCTTCGCATAGGTAAAGTAGAAGGTTAGACGTAGTCCTAAGTAATCGAGACACAGTGATTAGCATCTTTCCTAACTATTCTGCATAGCCTAATTGTTCTATAGTGTTAGGGGACCAGAGCTATATAGTAATGCCTTATTGTTTGTAGTGCTTAACTACACCAAGGTTATTTTAAAACCTATAAGCTTTCTCTCCATCTATTAGTACAAACACTAGGCTGGCGTTATAGCGGCGTTTAATGTGTCTGTCTATAAGTTTAAAGACTCTATCTAGGACATCTGTAGATCGATCGGGTATGCCATACACCATATAGGTCTTAAAGACAAGACAGTAACTATAAAAGATGTACTAGTTGCCTATAAGAGATTTGGCGTTAAGTGCGATAATATTAATAGCAATAGCTTCAAATGCACGCGTAGGTTAGTGCTCTCTATTAGATCTCTATAAGATAATCTGTGAAGCCTTGTTAACTCTGCATTGTTCGCAGTCTTATATACTAGGGGGAGGAAATATAAGCGGAGCTATGCCAGCAACGTTGTGACTTAGTTTCTTTATTAATTTAGCTCTAGCATAGCCTATTAAGATGTGTGCGTAAAGACCGGATAATGTGCAGTTAGGTAGTGGTGCAATAGAGGGTTTCTTATAGCTCCTTTTATTAGCAAGCGCTAGGAAAGGTCTGTTGGTGTGGTCCTTTGGTAGTGTGCCAAGGGAGACCGTCGGTCCACTAGAACATAGTAACCGCCTATAGGTTTAACTATTGCCTAGATAGGATTCTTAGTGCTATCCTTTGTGTACAGGCATTCACGCCCTAAGTTAAAGTAGATATCTTTTCCTCTAAGCCTTAAGAGCGACACTAGTAAGGGGATAAAGCCTAGACATAAGGCAATATTCCTTAATATAGTCCTTATAGGTCCACCTAGTATCTAGATTTTGATGTCGCATTCACCCTATGCGGCGATTTCCACTAAGTCTTCTCTACAACTAATCCTTTTGCCTAGTATTGCAGGACAAATCTATATAAACTTGTTAGGCTTATTACAGACGTGTATATCCGAACTATAATTAAGGATCTAAGAGTGACAGAGTACTAAGGTTAGACGTCGCTTATTGCTTATTGCAAGGTATTTCGTTACGTGTGCCTATTTGTATTCTCTATTAGAGGCTTAGTCGCTAGCGTTGATATAACCTATAGATGTAACGCAATCTCGCTTCGCCTTCTCTTTTATTTGTATTTTGTTAAGCAGCTTAGCCTATCTAATAACTTCACTATATCTTTAAATGGCTTTAACGCAAGCTAGGTCAATTTTAAACCTAATTCCTTGTAGCTAGGTGCAGATGTATAGACAAGCTCTCCCATTATAGGTTACCTAGGTGGGCGTCGCCTTTGCCCACAAGGACAAGGCTTTCTTTGCGAACCACTAGCGATCTTAGTGTTAGTGCGCTTCCTATTATTCTAAAGTCCTCCTACGTTGTTTAAAGGCGTTAAGCTATAGCTTTAATTTCTTGCATCTATATAGTAAGGAGACTATGCTTTGTTAAGCGTAGCATAGGTAGTGCCTTGTATGTTGCCCTTATTTAAGCTGTGTAGGTACGGCGTCGTTCAGTAGTGTTGAATAAGCGCCGCGACAGATACCTCGTTAGGTATACTTAGTAGTAGTGGTGCAGGGACTGTAATAAGTTGTTCTGGTGTAACAATAACGCCTGCGCGATTAATAATAGCTAGTATAGTATAGACTGTTAAAGCTAGTGGATTAAGTTCTGCGTTAACGTATACTAAACAGGCCTTATAGACTTTCTTATTTATTGTCGCTGCAAACCCTAAATTAATAGCATAAAAGACCTTAAGAAGATCTTGCTAGGGAGCGAAACCCTAGACAGCTAGAACCTTCAGTTTAATAGCCTTGTTAAGATGATGAATTTAGAAGTCGTTTATCCAGTCCTTAATTAACTAGCGACCAGGCGTGTACTTCTTTGCCTTATTGTATTAATAGTCTGCTTCTTCTTATTTAGTGACTATTAGTTTTAAGTAGTTCTTATATAGGAACCTAATTTGTTCTGCGACAGTGTAGTTGGCAGGCATAGAAATTAGTATGTTGTCCCTCACTATATACTTATAATATGGCTTTCAAGCTGCTTAGCAATTTCTCGCATTCTTATTTACGCTTATATTTCTCTTTCTACACTGCAATATTAAGGTTTTTATTAGGGTTAGATTTAATATCTTCCAGCACCGCAAGGTTTGTAGCCTCTAGGTTAACATATTTTAGGACGCGTAGTGTGCGCGCAGTATGTTTAAAAACTGTGTACTATAGTAGTTTAAAGTTGTCCATCCCTTTTAGTATGACTTTTTCGTCCTTTAGCGTTGCCATTATAACGCGTTTGCGATAACTTTTCGCGTGTTTAGCCACTAGTGTGGGCTTTTTATTATAATTTAGTCTTATAGTGTTTTTACAGTAATTTACAGTAACTGTAATAGTAGTTTTGCGATAACTTTTCTTGTTGTTATTGTGAAAACTCTGCTCTAGTCTATGCGAGCGATAACGTATACGTTCGCGTAATGCACGGCTTTTTACTAGGAAAATCAAGAAAAATAAGAAAGTTTAAAGTAATACAACTTTTAAACTACTAATTATTTTTAAAAAGTTCCTTAACTAGAGTTATAAAGAAAGATTCTATCTCTATAATTCTAGGATTTTAGTTTTTTAATAATAATAAAGTTTAGAAAAAAAGTATAATAGTAGAAAAATAAACGTTCTTAAAATTAAAATATAATAATTTTAGAAGTAAACTATATAATTTTGAATACTTTTTATATTAGGTATTTTTATATAAAATAGCTAGATACAAAGTTATAAAGTTATACTATCTTTTTATTTTTTTAAAAAGGAAAAAAAAATTAGGAAAGATAATCTATCTTTTAAAGTAAGCTATTATATAAAAATACCCAATATAAAAAGTATTCAAAATTATATAGTTTACTTCTAAGAAATTATTATATTTTAATTTTAAGAACGTTTATTTTTCTACTATTATACTTTTTTTCTAAACTTTATTATTATTAAAAAAAACTAAAATCCTAGAATTATAGATAGAATCTTTCTTTATAACTCTAGTTAAGGAACTTTTTAAAAATAATTAGTAGTTTAAAAGTTGTATTACTTTAAACTTTCTTATTTTTCTTGATTTTCCTAGTAAAAAGCCGTGCATTACGCGAATCCGTGCATTACGCGAACGTATACGTTAATGTGGCAGCAGGACTAATTAGTAAGGAGTTTTAGAGGGTGCGCAATAAGCGTTATGCCAGGCTTATAACTATAAGATAGTGGAGATCACAGTAATTCATAGTGACATGGGTTGACCATCAGAATGGAGGTGTCTCATTACTATGGAGGGCCGAGGGCCTGAAGGTGTATGGGTGAGGCTAGGCATAAGGTTATTCCGGCCGAGGTCATGTGACCAAGGACCGACCATATACAGCCATGCGGCAGTCTTACATAAATACTTAATGTTGCCTTTACCTTTAGCTTACTAGTAGGTTATCTACTTCCTCTAGCGCAGTTAAGCTTCTAGGGCTAAATTAAAAGGCAGCTATAGAGCTCTTAGGCTCTACACTTTAGAAAGAACACTCTCTAGAATTTAATAGGCTAGCTTACCTAAATTAGTGTATTCTCTCTAGAAGCTATTAGTCTCTCTCTATAATTTCTTAATTAATTATACTCTAGATTGCCTAGCTCTAGTATCTATTTAGGGGTTTATAAGCTCTATATACTTACTTTAAACTATATAAATTCTTAGCTACTTAGTAGCTAAGCTTACTGCCTATATATTAGTCCTATTAGCTACTTAATTACTAGCCTAGCTGGCTATGCTCTTAAATTACTAGATAGGAGCACTATTCTCTATTTGCTTAGTACTTGCTTGCTTATTTAGTATAGTAAGAAGATTAAGGATATTTTTAAACTCTTCTTCTAAATTAATTAATCTCCCCCTTATATAGGACTTTAATAATCTTTACTACTTGTTTATAAAGTATGCCTTAATTAGCTTTGCTTTTATAGAATAATATCTTATTAAATATAATATTGCGCGTAGTAATTACCTAATTAAGCACTGGGATCTATATCTTATAGAGATTTAAATACTCTATAACTAACAAGGTATCTAATATAGCCGGTAGGGTTCACTTTAAATTCTTATTTATCCTACCCTACTACTTAATCCCTTTTTAGAGAATATGCTTAGCAGCTGTAGGCGTAAATTCTACTCTAATAAAGATAAAGATTAGCTATCTATACTTGTATTTAAGCAGGCTTATACTAATAAAAATACTGCCTAAACTAATTTTTAAGCACTTTATCTAGTGCTTAAAAAGTATATAGAGCTGTTAGGCTCTTACTATAGAGGTAAGTAACTATACTTATAATTTTAGGCTATATTTTAGGTAGTAGATTTACGCGCTTTTCCTTATTTTATAGCCTTAGTAGTAATCTTTTACCCTACTTACTTAAGTGCTTTATTTAGTTTATATATATATATATTATAAGGTGTAGCTAATCTTAATTTCTTATTTGTCTATATAGTCCTTATAGGCCAATTGCTCCCTCTAGGGAAGAGTAGCGGTATTATTATCTTAATAGATTATAATAATTTTAAGCTTGTATTTATTTTCTACCTATTAGTTAAACTTAGTTATTACTTATATAATGTCTAGTAGAAATTTTAATATAAGATTATTATTATAGATCTTTCTACTAAGTTCTTCCTTAATTATTAAGCTCTATAGTTCTCTAAGCTGTCCTTCTAGAAAGTTAAATAGATCCTAAGAAATGTAATAGAATAGTCTTAAAGATTATGTTTTTAGGCGTCTAGAAATTACTCTTATTATATACGTTATAGAATAATACTAATAGTTCTTTCTTTAAGTACTAAGGATAAACACGTTTTACGCGTTTTAAACTAGAGCTTAAAGTACTTATTAGCCTAAATAACCTAATTAAAGGTACTAGAGTTTCTTAGTGTCTACTTGCAGAAGATTTTAGTATAATTATCTAATTACTATAGCTAAATAATAGTAGGAAAAAAGGCTTATATTTAATAACGGTAAGATTATAGATACTATTTAGTTCTACTAAGATAATATTTTAAACAAGAGTTTCTATGCGCAATAATCTATTTAAACTTAGGTACTAGATCCCTACCTTTCTTAAATAAGCTTTAGAGATAATATTAATATATAAAAACCTTTAATAATTTTAATATTCTTAAGTAAAAGATCTTCTATACGCGTACTACTCTTACTAGTAAGTACGCCCTTTATAAGTTAATTTCTTATTTCTAAAATTAAAAGAGCCTAAGTTTTAGCTTTAACGCTCTAAATTAAGATCGCTTTTTTAAACAAGCTAGGTGTTAGAAGTAATTAATTATTAATAAGATAAACTATAGCTCCTCTATTAAGAATAGTGCTCTATGTAAGCAGGTAATTACTAGGATGCATTGTTAAGTACACCCCTAAGCTCTCCTACAGCTGCTTATTAAAGACTAATAGATTAATTAGAGCGCAAGCTATTAACCCTACGTAGGTAGAAATAGTTAAGCTTCTTGCTATAGGTGTAGATTTCTAGTCTTCTATTTAATCCTATTACAAAGCTTCTTCTATTATAGAGATACTAAACAATTATTAATACCCTTATAATCTTTCTTAGTAAGGGTAATTAGTAGCACTTCTTTAGGGCATTTGCTAGTAATAGTAGTTTAAAGGTATTAGTAATTAAGACTATTTTATCTGTACTTCCTAGGTCTATAAGGGCACTTATTAGCCTTCTTATTTAAGCCACTACTACCTTACTTCTTTTAATTATTATTGTAACTAGTAATTATTATAAATACGCCTAATAACTTACTATTAGGTGCTTAAAGCTAGTGCTTCTAAATAAGTATAGAGTAGACCTTCCTAATATTAGTAAGGTCTATTATCTTCATACTAAGCAAAAAGCGTCTTATATAAGACGCTAGTTTATTAATTAAGCCTATTCTAGTGCGAGCTTAACTACTAGCGCGTTTAAGAAGTTGTATATAGCAAGCTTATCTTCTATATTAGAAAGCTTAAAACTTTTAGCCTTATTAAAAAGAAGCTACTAATCTTAGTACTATATTTTAGGTATTTACCTTCTATACTTAACGTGTTTATAAGTGAGCGGCGCATATAAGCGAGCGGCGCACCCCACCAACTTTTTGCGACGCGCGTTACCTATCAACTACAATGGCTCCACCAACGCTTGTTCAATTGCCCTATAATGAGGCAAATATCTTCCTAGCTATCTCAGCTATCAAACAGAATCAAATTCAGAGTGGACGACGCGCTGCTACTATGTACAGCATCCCTGAAACTACGCTCCGGCGCCGACGCGCAGGAATCGCTGCGCGACGCAAACTGTGAGCCTAAATCAAAGAAGCTTACCAAGCTAGAAGAGGAGGTGATTGTTAAGCACATACTTAACCTAGATTCGCGAGGATTTGCGCCCACTCTAGGTGCTGTACGAGATATGGCGAATAAGCTGCTCACTAAGCGCAGCGCAGGCCACATTGGCCAGCTATGGCCTAGGAACTTTGTCAAGCGAACAGACAGCCTTACAACGCGATTTAATCAACCCTACGATCGACAGCGAGCCCTCTGCGAGGACCCGACGGCTATACAGGCTTGGTTTGAGCTAGTAGCACGCACAAAGGCCACCTACGGTATCTGTGATGAGGACACCTTCAACTTCGACGAGACTGGCTTTCTAATGGGTAAAATATCCTCCCAGCTAGTCGTTACTAGCTCAGAGAGGCGTGGCCGGCCAAAAGCGATCCAGCCAGGCAATCGCGAGTGGGTGACGGCGATCCACGGAATCAACGCTGCTGGGTGGGCAATCCCGCCCTTTATCATCTTTGCTGGCCAGTACCACCTCTCTGCCTGGTACGAGGGCAACAATATACCAGGTGTGACTGGGCTATTGGTCTTAGCGACAATGGCTGGACTACAAACGAGCTTGGTGTTGCCTGGCTATAGCATTTTATTAAGCATACAGTAGAGCGTAGAGTAGGCGCGCGTCAGCTCCTAATACTCGACGGCCATGAGAGCCACAACTCGCTCGAATTCCAGCAGATCTGCAGGGAGAACAAAGATCTATACCCTATGCATGCCACCACATTCGTCACACCTCCTACAGCCACTTGGCGTGGGCTGTTTCTCGCCATTAAAGCGGGCGTACGGGCGCCAGGTCGAGGGTCTAATACGCGACCATATCAACCATATCACCAAGCTTGAGTTCCTACTAGCCTTCCGCGCCGCCTACGACTAGTTAATTACAAAGGAGAATATCTGCGCAAGCTTTCGAGGCGCTGGGCTAGTCCCACACAATCCAGAGGCGGTAATATCAAAGCTTAATGTGAAGCTTCGTACGCCGTCGCCAGCAGCCCTACTAGAGGCCCTACCGTGCCCGTGCGCGTAACGACCCACGTCGCGCGTAACGACCCAGGAACACACCAAAACACCAGACAAGCTCCAAACTTCAACGCGTCATAACTCCACCACCATGGCACCAATTGACAATGCGCTCGCAGCAATCGAATCGCTTAAACCAGGAGAACAACTTACATACTGGAAAATTGCTCGCCAGTTTAGTGTACCGCACAGTACGCTGCGCCGAAGACACCAAGGCTGTCAGCGCCTATAGGAAGCTAAGCATCGCGATCAACAAGTAGTCAGCCTATAATAAGAGTTAGGGCTCGTAAGCTATATTAAAGACCTTATAAAGAGAGGGCTGCCTCCTAAAAGAGAGATAATACAAAATACAAATTCGCATCCTCGACAGCCACAGAGCCCGTAAGCGACGCTTGGGTTACCCGCTTTCTTGACCAACACGGCCACCATCTCATCTCCAAAATAGACATCTGGAATTAACTCTCTCCGCCATAACGCTAATTCAAACGTTAAGTATAAGCTATACTTTAACTTGCTACATCAGAAGATAAAGCAGTACAACATACAGCCGCGCCATTCCTACAATATGGACAAGAAGGGCTTCATAATAGGTATAACAGGACGCTCAAAAACGAGTGTTCAGCCGTCAGATATGGGAGCGAAAAGAGGTGCAGGCGGCACTCCAAGATGGCTCTCGTGAATAGATCACCCTCTTAGCAGCTGTCTGCGCTGATAGGGAGGCTCTGCCGCCAGGTCTTATCTATCAGTTGGCAAACAGCTCACTGCAGGCAGCTTAGGTGGACGCTATTAAAGCTAGGCAACACGACGTCTTTGTAGCTTCATCTCTATCTAGATAGACAAATAACGATATTAGTTTAGCGTGGCTAGAGCAGGTATTTAATCGCTGCACGAAGCAGAAAGCGCGTTATAGGAGAGACTAGCGTCTCCTCATACTTAACGGCTATAGCAGTCACCTCACAAAGGAGTTTATTAACTACTGCGAATCCCATCGCATACTCCTAGCCGTATTTCCCCCTCACTCTACCCATACGCTTCAACCTCTCGACGTCGTCATGTTTAAACCTCTCTCCACCGCCTACTCTAAGGAGCTCTCCACCCACCTCCTCCAGAGGAGCCAAGGGCTAGTACCAGTCAAGAAGGGGGACTTTTTCCCACTGTTCTGGAGAGCGTAGGAGTCCTCATTTAAGACAGAGAGACTATCCTTAAGTCCTTTAAAGCTACTGGTATATGGCCTATAGACCCAGACATTCGACCTACACCGAACACCAACTTTTCGATTTTTAGATATCCTCTCTAGAGACCCTAATAATCCCAGCAACTGAACAAGCTCACCGCGCTGATTCCGGGAGTAACCTCTAACGTCCGCCTAGCCCTCCGCGCAACCGCGCAAAGGAGCTTGTCAGGATGGCAGAGTCTCCCTCCTCCTAGCACACAGGGTCCTTAGACCCAGAGATCCCGCAGCAGCTTTATACACGCGCCCTAAGACGGCCCCAGGAGGACATGCATCACTGTGCACCCCTTCTAAGCAGCCAGAACCCCAGTGGGGGCGCTCCTAAACCTCGCGTCTCTAATGCCGTCCAACGCCACATCACCGAGACTCAGCAGATTGCCCAGCTGTGGAACACTATCACTACAGCTTTCGCAGCACAGCAGTAGACTAACACATAGAGAGCTACACTAACCCTTAAGAAGCTAAGATTGCTAAGGAGCTGCAGCAGAGAGAGAGAGTTATCCAGGCTCTGACCTCGCTCCCCCCAAGCAACTCCCCTCCTAGCTCCCGCTAGAGCAGCGACACCAGTCACAGCAACCCTAGGAGCTAAGAGTCGGGACGCCGCTCTTGGGCGGACGTAGCCAGAGACCCCCAGATCTCAGATAGGGGTGGCAGTCGGCCCCCCCTAATCCCTGCTAAGCCCCAGCCCAACCCGCCCGTTAAGCCAAAAGAAGACAATCGAATATTCGTAGCCATCTCTAACCTAGCAATGCGACTGCAACAACCCTCACCCTTTGCGATAAGGCAGGCAATATGCAAGAGCATAGCAGGACTCACTCTTAAAAACATACCTACCGCATTACCAATTAACACAGGCTAGGCAATTACTCCAGCAAATAAGAACATCTAGGGCTAACTTCTAACTTAAGAAAACCAGGAACTTCTAGTAAGAGCGCTAGGCGGAAACGCGGTAAAGATCCCTAAACGCTGGATCAACTACGCAGTACAAGGAGTACCCAGCTCTTTCCAGACCCTAGACGGCACAGAACTACCAACTACTACCCATCTAGTAGAAGAAGAGGTCTGCTCGCAAACAGGCAAGCAGCCAGTTAGTTGCAGGACCTCACAGCATAGGGCAAATCAGCATAGCCTCACAACCTGGATTGTTTCATACAAGAAGCCAGTCCGCTCGTTCCAGCTCTTTAGCACTAGCCAATTCTCAAAGGAAATCCACAAGCATCCCACCATATAGCAATATAACCCAGGCTGCTAGGGATACTGCAACGCTGCCTGCTGTACCCAAGTAGCCCGCTGTGCACACTGCGGGGACCGCACAGATAGACACTAAGGACAGTACGGGGACAGTTGCGCCCACAAAGCTATGTGTGCCAACTGCTATAGCCCTTATCCAGCTAGTCACACTAACTGCCCAGCAGCCCCTCGCCAGGTCAATAGACACATCACTAAGCCTACAAAGACCAAGCTAAAGGCTATTTATCGCGCAGGCAAAATAGCACAGCAGCACCTCTATAGGACAGTTAAAGTGGCCCTTAGACAGGCAGCACTTCAGCCTAAAGCTCCTCCTATGGAGGTATTAGAGACAGTGCCTTCCCACCTTTCTGCCCAAAGGCAAGAAGGAAATAGCAGGGCTACACCTCCTACAACTACTGCCTCCTATGCATCCTCCTCTACTACTACTAGCAGAGAAAAGAGACCAAGGCGGGCCGCCACAGGCCAGAGGAGCCTTAATGTAGGACAACTGTCTGCCGGCAGCATTCGTCCACAATCAACTATCCACACTAACCCGTCCACCTCAGAGAGAGGGAAGACGCCAGCATAAGCAATAACCCGCCATTATCATGTTAGAACACCCTTACAACATCCCCTTAAAATTAATTTTCCCAATCTCTGTAGGGACCTGCGCGGTGCCAATAGACGCGGTAATACAGCCCTTACTAAATTTAATAGACGCTTTTTCTGCTGTAAATATGTCTATTATAACTATTAGGTCTTCTTATATTAGCGCAAGGTATTATTCCCTACTAACTATGGATATATTGGCGGCGCCAGTATTAGGGAGGATTCCCTAGTACACGGATCGCGCGTATTAGTCCTTAATAAGAAACTGCAACGCTAGCGTTAACAGTGCAGATCTGCTATAAATATTGTTGCTAGAGATATAGTGCAGAAATACTTAATCTATAAGGCATTGTTCCTTAAAGAATTATTGTTTAACGTACGCGGCTGTAACGCTATTGTTGTTATCCTCGTCCTTATAGGCTTCCTCTTCTCTCTAGCCTTCTTAGTTGTACTAGGTCGCGTGTTTAATCCCTTTATACTCTATAAGGTACACAAAGAAGTCTATAGGCGGTTATGTATCTGCAAAGTAATATACGGAAAAAAAAACTGCGCGTAGGCAGTCTTGCGTTCTTTGTCTGTATAGTTAGTTAACTAGCAGCCTTCCTTCTAGCAGACAAAACACTTCTTCTTCTAGCGTGGCGTGAATCTATATGCGCTGTTATAGCTATTAAAGCGCTAACTGCCTCTGTTGCTTGCTTAGCCTCCTTAGAATCTACTACTAAATCCACCTCCGCCTCTAAATCCTCCTCTAAATCCTCCTCTAAATCCTCCTCTAAATCCTCCTCTAAATCCCCCCTTAATCTCTTCTATTGCCATTGTAGCAGCGGTCTAAGTAGTACTAGTCCTCTATAACTATCTTGCTCCCTATTAGCATTTGTGTTATGTGCTAACGTGCAAAGTGCGTCTTAATTACAGACTATAAGTCTAAAAAGAGCCCTTTTTGCAGATTAGGGCTGGCTTTAAATAGTGCTATTTTAAGTTTAGGAAGGAACTCTATAATACGTATTAATAATAACTATTGTACGCAAAGCATCCTCGCCTTTAAAGTTCTTCCTAAAGCACGCGTTAGCACAGCTGCAGCTTATCTAGCAGGATCTGCAACACCTTGTGTAGGCCCTTTTTAGGGTTCTCTATTTGTGTGCGAGCAAAGCTTATAGTAGTCTAGTCTATATAGTAATACTAATAGTAGATATTATAGTTAAAATAGTTCTTAATCGCTATATACGCACTAGCGCGAAGCTGTTGTCCCTCTATACAACCTAGATGTAAAACATCTCTGCGCATCTAGTAAGAATACAAGGAAACACCGCATAAAACTCTTCCTCTTTAATGTTAACCTGCTAACAAATACTAAAGAAGATCTTAATCTTATTATCTAGGAAATTGTACGCGTCCCCTATATACTTCTTGCTATTGTCCCAAATCTTTAAGAATTGCGTAATTATGCTGGCGTTAAGCCTATTGTTGCGTAACTATCGTGGCGGCAGCGTCTTGTACAGGTTGTGGGGAAGTTTAGGCGGTCTATAGGGTATGCTAATTATTAGCTACTACGGAAATAGCGTAATTTTGCAATACGCGGTCGCTAGTAGTTATGTGTGAGTTTAGGGTCGCTATTATTGTAATTAGTCGCCTTATATGCCCACTATTATTTAAGGTTAATGTCCTCTAAGCGCATCGCTTATGTATAGCGACTCTAGACCGTTAGGGCTCTAGTGTACTAGTTGTGGCTCCTAGCTTTAAGCGCCTTGCCTTGCTTCGTACTGCTCGCCTTGTTGCAAGCCCTGCGAGACCTGCCACGACAGCGGTGGCTGCATGTGCGATTGCGGTTGCCATATACTAGCTACTAGGCTAGCCTGCTGTAGTTATTCGGCCTTAGGGGCTATCCGTTGCGTGTTCCTTTAGCGTTCGTACGCTCTAGACTAGTGGTTAAACTTCATCGCTTGAAACTCCGCAAGGTCCTATTTAGGGGGGTTTTCCATAGCCAGTGTCTTGTATAGAGAATCTACTAATTACCCTAGCGCGGTTGTTGCTAGTGTGTAGACTCCCCTATTTTACAGCACGGTCTTAAGAGACTTTAGAGTATTTTGCTTAACCTTAAGGAATAGGTCTCTTATCTATCCCTTAAAGTCCACTTTGTAATCGTTAAAAAGCTTATTATCCTAAACTATTACTATATTATAGTTATAGACTATCTTAGCAATCTAGGTTATTGTGTGCGTCTTGTTTGCATCCACTAGTACAGGTACATCCTAAAGAGATGTGTTAATAACATCAAGCGCAACTATGCATAGATAGTCTCTTATAAGATGCTTAGCGGTAAACTTAGCCTAAAGGGAAGGAGCTTCCTTGTGTTCGCTTATGCCGTGCTTTAATAGTTTGTTAAGTAGCTAATTCTAAGCATCTACTATATCTACAGCGCTTATATCGCTTTAGTTTGTCTGCTATTATACTAACGTATATTAACGCGTTGTCGGTGTTGTCTTGCTAGTTAGTTGTTTCTAGCACTTATTGTGGTTGTACGTAATTAGGTTTGTCTAGAGACGCTCGTACCAAATTGGTATACGTTGCTAACGCGCTCTATGTCCGTGGATCGGCCTGAACTAGCAGCTTAGAGGGAGGTTAAGAGTGCTTTGTGTTATCTCTACCTCGCTCTGTTCTTAGCATATATGTCTTGTCCTAAGATTTCTTATATTAGGGTGTTAACAGTCTGTCTCTTTTACCTTACTGTCTATAATCGCCTTAAGCAATTACTAATTAGTGTTAGATAGGCTCTTACTAGTGAAAGGAAAGGAACTGAAAATAGATTACATTTAAAGATTAATTATTATTCTTATCTTTGTGTGGATGCTATGGATTATAGCTATAGAGGTGTATATGCTATAGAGCTATGCTCTTGTCTAAGTAGGACCGAAGTAGGATCGAGGCGGTCTATTAGGCATTGTTGGGCAGCCAATGTATCTACTAATGCCTATAATCCGACATAAAGCTTATATAGGTTTTTCTTATAACTAAGAGGTTTCTAATAGAAATATTATAATAATAGTAATTATTTCTTATGCGTTATAAATATATAAAAGCGTTTTAAGATATTAATAAAAAGGCTTCAAAAGCTTATATACTAGTATAAGTATTTTTTTATATTATATATACAAAATAGATATTATACTATAATTAAATTAGTTTTAATTAAAATTAAAAAATAAAGTTATATAGTAAAATACTTATAATAATTTTTACTTTTTACTTTTAATAACTAAGTATTTATACTAGTTATCTATATACCTTATAGGCAAGAGCACCTAAGAGAGTTAAAGTTAGGCTAGTAAATAGGTTCGGGGTACCTAGGTTAGGTATAGGGCTAGGTTGGCGTCGTATAGACTATAGGTATAGGTTAGGTTAGGTTGGATAGACTTTAGGTTAGGTTAGGTTAATTATATAAGACCCTAAACCTAATCTAATTGTCAGATTAGAGCCGTGTTGCCGAACAAGGGCACGTGGTCGGCTCCACCCTCTAAATTAGACCTCGAGCTAACAAGTCACAGAACACACACAATACAACTGTTTATATCTATCTCATCTATCAGACCCCCATCTTAATGAGCTCAAATAGTGCTCAAATCTGACACTAATTATATAAGACCCTAGCTTAATTTAACTTAGTTTAATATTATTTAAAATATATTTTTAATTAATTATAACAGCTATTATCGCAGAAATAAGGCTCTAACTAGATGCGATCACGTGCCTATAATTATGTGAGCAGTACTATTTTAGCCCTACTCCTTTTCTATAAGCGTATATATAGTCTAGCCCTTTTCGCTTCCTTTCTAATATAGTAATCTTATCTAATTTAATTACTAAATCTAAGATTCTAGCTTATTTTCCTTTAATAGTTATAAGCCTAGCGCTTTAAAATTATAGGCTAATTCTCCCTACACACTTATACGTTAGAATTCTAATTTATACACTCTAATTACTTCTTACTAATTATTTCTAATTCTTTTCTACGCTTAAATCTTATATATAATTAAAATAACTAATATTGCAATTCCTACTATAAAGGTGCTCCTTACTAACTAAGCAAGCTGGCCTTTTTAGCTTATCTAGCTCTAATTTTATACTTAGTCTAAAGGGATCTAGTATCTTATTAATCCTAATGCTAATAAGATTATTAATTAAGATCTAATCTAACTAACTTGTCTTATACTTCTAGAAAAGACTATAAGTATAAGCAACGCAATATATAATAATTAGATTAAACTCTATAATATTTAAATTATAGAGTATTAAGTAGAAGTATAAGACTAGCAAATTAATATAACAAAGATTTAGAATCTTGCCTTATAGGTTTATACTATAGTATCCTAAGATCTGCTAGCACTAGCTATAATTATAATAAATAACTAAAAGAGACCTCCCTATAAGCACTTATAAAAATGCTTTAAAAAGATCTATCTCTAATAGAAGTAAGCACAAAGAATTTAGTACGCACCCTAATACTAAGCACACTTTAAGAAAGCTAACGTGTTTATAAGTGAGCGGCGCATATAAGCGAGCGGCGCACTCCACCAAGTCTCTTAGCCTTTTGCAGCGTATAAATTCACAACGCATTAATATTCTATCAATATAATAGCTATCCTAAATCAAGCAGTATCTAGAGAAGCCTTCTTGCATGTACGTGAGTTGTGCCCAGGCTCCCTGCAGCGCGTGCAGCGCGCTGAAGCCTGCCGGCTCGCACCTAACCGCGCCTGGCTATACCGCGTTTTCTTTCTCCCTCTAGTTGCTGCTCAACACAACAGCCTTTTAAGCAATAATTTCCTCTCCCTCTGCCTTTGATAGGGTGCCTCGCTTCTAGATCCGCTTCTTTTTTGCGCTGTTTATACGTTGTAGCTGCCTCATTTACTCTCTATAGACTAGCTATCTTATCGCGCATAAGCACTATTAAATGCGCTATTCTCTTAGCCCCTCTTGTAAGCCGATTAAGCGACTGGATAACTAATATAGGAGAGGATCCTTGATGCCTTTAGATCCGCTTACGAACTAGAGTTAACTAAGCGCCTAGCTCGCGCGCGTTGCTTAGTGTTGCAGACTCCCCCATACCGTGCCCGTGCGCGTAACGACCCACGTCGCGTAACGACCCAGGAACAACGCGCTCACTACTTTCAAAATGAGGGTATTGCAACAGCTATAATAGCTATTATTACAAGATTTTATAGTAGAGTAGTAGTAAACAAAGGCATGTGATTAATTTGTACTATCTAAATTTACTTAGAAGGTTAACGTTGCGGCCACGGCGGGTGGTGAAAGCTGGGGCAGCTAATGCAGCCTGTGATGCCTCCTTAGCAGCTGCACTAGCACTACGTTGTTTCTAACGCTTGTTGGCTTAAGTAGAGGCTTTTGAGGCCTTGCGCTTGCCCTTTTAGGATAGTTTGTATAGCTTTTTTAGCGTTGCGAGCTGCCTTTTGGCGCTCGCGTTCAGCTGCCTTGTCAGCCTTCTCCTTCTCCTCCCTCACCACCTTGGCTGCCTCTCTCGCCACACACGCCTCTCCTCTGCCTCCTGCTCTTAGAGTAGCTTAGCAGCAGCTTGAAGCTCCTTCCTGTTAGCCTTTGCAAGCTGCCCGTCATGCTCTTCCCTCTACTTCACTGTCTCTTGTGCACGTGCCTCTCTAATCTTGCGCGGAGACTAGAAGACGGCACCACTGTGGTACTCCTGGCGCTGCTGCAAGTTAAGAGGTTTACCGCGCTTCTTGTGCTTCTTCTTAGCAGTAAGAGCCTCTCTTAGGCTATTGTTCTTATGGTGTAGCAGTTTGTTTTGTACTTGGAGTCTGTGGAGCGTTTGGGAGAGCGACTTTGACTCTTCTGCGGTAGTATCCTTCACTGCAGAGCGTACGAGACGCTCCATCTGACGCCAGTCGCTCTCCTTAAGCGCTGAGGGGCCTGCTTCGCCTTCATCTTGCTTCCTAGAGCTCTCTCTCTTGAAGCGTTTGAGTATAACCTCTGGGTCTATAGGCTGGTTGGTTGGTTGGTTGGTATTCATTTTTCGTCTAGTTGATGGGGATTAAGTCCACCATCTCGCCTCCCGAAGGGCATATACGACGTGCTAAGCTATGGAATTGCAGTGCTAACACACTACCCTAGAAAGCATTTCTTGCCTGCGCGGGTATTGCTACTATTTCGGAACTACAGCTCCCCTTCTAGTTAGAGAGACTAAGCAGTGCGTATACATTAGAGTAATTTCCTTGCATTTTAAGGCATCTATGTGCTAAAAGAGAGTGTGTGTGTGTGCGTGTAGGGGGGGTAAGAGGAGAGAAAGAGAGGAAGAGGGGTAAGGAGTATTGCAGCTCTTGTGCTAGACCTAGTTCTACTAGGTGCTGCGTTGCCTGTTGCTTTTGCAGGGCTGCAAGAGCTAGCAGGGGCAGATCCTAGTGTAGTACTGCGTTAGTTTGGTAAAGGCTCCAAAGAACTCTAGCTCCCTTATTAGTGCTGCAGTGTACGCTAGGCCATTAGCCTGGCTAGATGGCGGTATAGGGTGGTCGAAGTGGCCATCTGCTAAACGTCTCTAGAGTCTTGCGGCAAAGCGCGAGGTGCTTAGGTGTCTTGTCCTGTCTGTATAAGCAGGTAAGGTTTGCATTCTCGTAGTTGTATTTTTAGTAGTACTAGGCAAAATCCCTATATCTAGACTAGATAGAAAGCAGTCTAGCTAGGATAGCTCTTAGTAGGTCTAGTTCCTTTAGACTGCTACATAGTGCATAGTCTAGGTGCTAGCTTTTGTACCATCTAGAGAGTTTGTTCTTCTTTTTAGACTACCAGATCTGCTGTGTGTGTTATAATGTCTTGCGAGCAATTATCTTAATACCTAAGAGTGTAGGCATAGCAGCTTTACCCATTACAGGTGATAGGTGTTAGGCTTCTAGGTTGGCTAATCTATCTGCTGCCTTATTTCCTTCAATGCCTAGGTGTCTAGGGGCCTATTTGATAGAGACATCGTGAGTCTCTATAGCGCCGTAGCACTCCAGAAAGGCCCATTAAGAGGTAGGGGGGTGCGTCGCCCCTTAGACACTATATAACTGAGGTGCTGTCTATGCACAGCTAGATTTAACGGGTATTAAACTCTAGTTGTCTTATAGTGTGCTGGAGGCCTCTCTATACTCCTACTGCCTTAGCGTTAAAGACGTGCGAGGTAGAGTTAAGCAACCCGCGTCTAGTCTGCAGTTGCTTTCCGTTCTAATACACTGCAAAGCCGTAAGTAACCCGCTTTACTCCTTCCTTTTGTGTACTGTTTAGAACCATCTGAGAAGATAGTCACGTCTAGTGGTGGGAGATAGGCCCACTATATATTGAAAGCCTTAGCTGCAGTCTTCTTGTCTATGCCAAGCGTTAGGTCAATTCGGCAGCCACTTAAGTAGTGAGGGGCTGTGAGTGTAGTCCTAAGGATCTCTGGTAGAAGAGATGCTATCTGTTAGACTTTGGTCTTAACTCGCTGTAGTTGGCCTATTTTTACACCCCTATTTACTATATGTACTAATATGCGCCTAGTAAGAGGATAGTCTGCATCTGTAGTGCGCAAGTGGGTTGCAAATCTAATTTTAGCTTCCTCTAGTGCTACTGCTGCAGACAGTAGTCCAGCGTCGCGGAAGAGTGCAGCTGTAGGGGTTGTTCTCCACGCTAGTAGAATGCCCCTTGCTGCTATAGCTAGTGTCTTGTCTATAGCAGCTATATGCTATCTAACGTAAGCGCTAACCTCTTATGACCTACCTAGTTTAAGTGTATGTGGCTGCTTAGTGCGGCCTCTGTACCAGCATTCTGTCCTGTACAGAAGTGACGGGTATACACAGGCAATAGTGGCCTTGCGGAGGGAGCTAGCTGGTGGTCCATAGGTGGTCCTAGCCAGACTGCGAATATAATAAGCTACCCTAGCAGCTTTTGCAGTGCGTGTGGCTACGTGTTGTCTAAAGGTAAGTCTGCAGTTAAACCACACTCCTAACTAACGCAGGGCTAGCTAGCTCTGCTCTCCACCTAGGAGAATAGGGTAGATCGTAAGCCGCTCATCTACAACACATAGTGGTGCGTAGTTGCTCCGCTGTCTAGTTAGGTGTATTATTTCCTGCTTTTCTGGGGCAAAGGTGACCTTGTTGGTCTCACCCCATGCTCTGATCTGCCTTAGATCTAATGCTAGGAGCTTAACGTTGTCGTCTATAGAGTGTGAGGCCTAGTATAGACATATGTTGTCTGCATATCCAAACCTCTATTCTATATCTATAGATAGTAGCTCTGCTAGATACAGTGTGTATAGTACAGGCGAGAGAGGCGAGCCTTAAGGTGTGCTATAGGCGACAGGGTAGCTAGGGGTAGTGACCTGTCCAAGGCGGACTTGAACCCTCTGGTTAGTGAGGAATAAGTCTACAAAGAGCATAGTTCTTTGTGGCCAGCCCTGTTAGGCTATCTAGTATAGCAGGCGGTTCTTTAGGAGCGCATCAAAGGCGCCTTGCAGATCTAGGGTAACTATAGTAATATGCTTTCTAAGTACCCATGCTGCTTTAGTGTCGTGGGTGAATGCTGCAGTAAGGTTAGCTGCAGAGCGCTTTAGAAGGGCGCCGCTATGCTAGGGGCTAAGGATCTTGTGTGTTATATAGCGGTCCACGCGATTCTTCTAGCTACTGTTCGTTCAAGTCCCTTTCCAATGCACGAGAGAAGCGCTATAGGTCTCTAGGAGCGGGGCGACGATTAGTCTGTCTTCCCTGTCTTAGGTATTATTGCTACCTCTGCAAGCTTCTATTGTGCTAGGAAGTGGTTGAGCTTAAGGCATCGCTGGAAGACCCTTCGTATAAATTCCCTAACCTAAGCCTAGCAGGCTTAGAGTAGTCGCACAGTAGAGCGATCAGTACCTAGTGAGGTGCTCGAGACCCCTATTGTGTTTCGCTCACATTCCTCTAGTGAGATGTGTGTGCTCCACGGGAGGGTATCTGCCATCTCCTAGTCTAGGTAGTGTCTGAGGTCATCCTCTGCTGTGTACCGGTTAAGGACTTCCTCTCTAAGAGCTTCTGCTGCCTTCTCTAGGGGGTCTAATATTATTATGTTGTTCACTACAAGAGGAGTGTCCTAGTTCTCTAGTGTAAGCTTGTGCCAGGCAATAATCTTAAACAGGTCCTTGTTGTCTTTAGCATTGTTAATAACATGCCGCCAGTACTGCCTCTTAGCCTGTTAGACAGTAGTCTTAAAGGCCTGTCTCTCCTCCTCCTGTAGACTGCCATAGCAGAGCTGTCTAGCATGTTTGTAGGCCTGGTAAGCAGTTTTGCACTCCTTGGTCTACTATAGTGCCGCACAGCCTTCCTTGCAGTCAGGCTTGCCTGCTGCTCTGTACAGAGTGCTGTATAGTCTCTGTAAGCAGCGTAACATATTCCTCTAGCTGTGCTGCGTCCAGTGTTACAAGCGGGGTCTAGGATGCTCTGGACACCTATCTCCACTAGCCCAGCGAATTTAGGTAGGCTTGCCTCGGGGACTCTAAAGTGGTACTGCTCTAGATGCGGAGTGCCTGGCGTAGAGATAGGGACAGAGGTTACTATTGTCTTATAGTCTAAGCCGCTGTGCATACTAGCATTAACAGCAGACTAGGCAAATAGGATATTAGAGAAGGTAAGGTTAAGGATATAGCCAGCGCAGTGTGTTGGCTGCCCTAGCACACTAATGTAGTCTATAGACGCGTTAGCAGCCCATCTAGCTAGCTCTACGCCTCTATTAGCTACAGTGATAGTAGGCTTAAAGGATTTATGTCTAGCGTTAAAGTCTCCTTCTACAAGGCAGAGTTAAGGGGGTATAAGATGTGTGACGTATTAGATAACGTGTGGGGTGTGTGGCTGTCTGTAGCAGTTAAGTATAGCAACTCTATTCACTACAGCCTATAGCATGTCTGGGTGGTTAAGGCTCTCTCTAGCCTGGTATTGTAGGTGGCATCCTTTGCGGATGTAGGTTATCACCCTAGGGCGGGCTGAGCCTAGCGTGTTAGGGCTGTCCCAGGTGCTAATGGGTGCTAGGTGTGTAAAACCAGGGTGGGTGGAAGTTCTTGAGTTAGCACATGTGAAGGGCTCTTAAACACACATAATATCCATGCCCTTTTAAAAGGCCACCTCTAGTATTGTGATGTGCTAGGGTAAGCTCCTGCTAACATTGGCCCAGCATACACGAAGTTGGTTGGTTGCTTGGTAGGCTGGGCTGTTAATGCCTGGTGTTGGCTGTGCTTAAAGCGCCCACACTGTTCCTGCTGTGCCTTGCGGATATAGATAGGTTGAATGTCTATTTTAATAACACTATAGATAAGCTTGTATAAGGAGAACACACCGCACCCTAGTAATCCGCAAATAGGGACATCTATAGTTCTATCTTAATAAGAGAGAGCGCGCAATAATGTTTTCTAACAGAGACTAAGTTAAGACGGCTGCATCGCCCAGTTTAGGCACCTAGCTATTATACGACTTGTTAAGCTATTAAAGAATACTAGTTATAACAACTTTAAAGAAAGAACTCTTAAGGAAATTACAAAGTTCTGTTATTATTGTTAACTAAATAGCTCCGCGCCGCGCTAATTTTAAGTTCACCCTTAAGGACGACTACTACTTTAATTACGAAATCCTTATCAACATAATATACCTAGGCAATAAGCCTATACTGCACGTAGTCGATGCGTCCACTACGTTTTAAGGCGCGAAGTTCCTTAGCGCTATTTTGGCTAAGGAGACGTGGAAGGCACTACAGATATTATAGATTAACACCTACTAAGGCCCGCTAGATATTATTACACATAATGTAGGCACTAATTTTATAAGCGTAGAGTTCCGCACTAAGGCAAAAATTTATAGAAGTAATGTGTAAACAAGTGCCTATAGAGGCGCACTAGTCTATAGGCAAGACTAAAAGGTATTATGCGCCCCTACGCCGCGCATAGGATATACTTTATATCAAGCTTGCCAGCACTATGTCTAATAAGGCGATCCTCTAGATAGATAGCTGTAAAAGCCGTTAACGATACGGCCAGCCCTAATGGGCTAGTCCCAACTCTGCTAGTCTTTGGGCGTACCTACGTATAATAATAGAGTTACCGCCGTCCACTGTTAATAGTTAAGCGCAGCGAGGCTATTCAAAAGGCGACGAAAGCCCTGCGCAAGATCGCCGCAGAGCGCCAGGTCGCGGACGCCCTAAACACCTAGAACGGACCTACTACTAAACATACTCGCACTCCCGCACTACCGCACTCCCGCTATAAAGTGAGGTTTTAATCTAGAGAGAAAGTAACAGCTAGAATAGCCTGTATAAAATCGCTAGCATAGATGGCTATAATATTACTATTAACATAGTTAATAGTCTAACAACATTCAAATTAACTGTTGTCAAGCTATACTATAGACTAGACCACCTCTAAAGCGACTCTAATGCGCTACACACGCACTGCATAAGCCACCTGTAGATGTGGAAGTACCTATATAGCAGCGCAACTAAGTAAGAGAGGCTATTCTCTAGGATCGAAAAACAAGCGCAAGGCGAATGTATACATAACTAAGAAGGAGGAGGTCAACTATAAGCTAGCAATTAAGCTACGCAACAATAGGGTTATCACACACCCTAGGCGCACCCTTTAAGGCGTCTAATAATTAAGAGATTAGTAACCTTGTAGGCTATAGAGTGTTTAAGTTTGAACTGTACAATAAGGAATTGCATAGTAGGATCTGAATTTTTAAATCGCGTCTTGTATAAGAGGTTAAAGGAAAAACAACTAAGCCCTATAAGAAATCCTATCTAGTTATCTAAGGCTACTAGGACCACAACAAGGAATCTATCTTAACACAGTCTCTAACTATTCAACGCTGTAGCTAGCGTCTAATTATGGCCCTAGCGCCTGTACTTGTACAACGTAAGATAACTATTAAGCTACGCGATATAACACAGGCATACCCTTAAGCGTAGACAAATCTCTAGAGGACAATTCTTATATATCTCCCCTTAGAACTAGTGTTAAAATATCTAGAAGGCACGCTGCTTCACGTGATTAAACCGCTGTATAGGATTGCGGAGGCAGGGGTTAGGGTTCATTGGTAGACAACGTACCACGGACATCACTGTAAGGAATTAGACATATCCACATTAACGTACAACCCTTGCTTGTTAGTCACAAACAGGGACGTAGACGCCTTTAGACTTGTTAGCATACAGACTAATAATACCCTTATACTTAGGACAGCCACATTCTTGTCGCTTAAAGAGAAAAAAGCTTAAGGACGCACAGTTCTAATTAAAGCTAAAGACTGTCCTAACGCTAGACGTGCAACTAGACTTTAATGGTTGCACGCTTACAATAGAAAATAGCAAAGCAATCTTAAACCTTAAGTAGAAGGGATAAGAAGGAAAGATTAAGCTTGTAGATATTAAGGCGCACGATCGCGCGCAATAGTATACGGAACAGCGCGCCTGCGGGGCGTACATCGCCTTAATGTACTAACTAGAGGCTTCTTTTAATTTGTCTGTAGCCGCGCAAGCGCAGCAACCTTTAGATAAGGATATTAGGGCGCTTAATAAGCGCCTTAAATAGCAGATAGAGAACCTTAACCGCGGTCTGCGCTACGTACCTATTAACCTTATTAATACCAAGTTGATGGTCTTTGTAGACGGCTTATTTGCTAATAATAAGGACCTTAGTTCACAGCTAGGCTTTGTATTAATGCTTATTAATAAGTTTATAGATATTAATAACACCTTTACAATCTGTAGTAATATAATCTACTATAGCTCTATAAAATGCAAACGTGTTACACGAAGCGTACTAGCCTTAGAAATCTATAGCATAGTTAATAGTTTTAATATTAGCATCGCTATTGCAACCACCTTAAGGATAATTATAGAACGTCTTAGACTACCTGCAATTCCCTTAGCTATCTGCACAAATTTGTACTCGCTGTACGAGTGTCTAGTGAAGCTTAGGACAACAAAGGAAAAGCGCCTTATAATCGACATTATGGCGTTGCGCCAGTTATATAAGCGTCGCAAGATCACTAAGATCTGCTGGATTAATAGTGAAGACAATCCTGCGGACGCTTTCACTAAGGCATCACCAAACCGCGCCCTTAAGCACCTTATTAATAGGAATAAGTTAATAGTCTAAGTTAAGGGCTAGGTATAGAGGCTAATAGGCTCTAATGTTTAATGCTTTACACACAGTTAATATGGACACATATAGTTACTACTAAGCTATCTAGAAAGGAAAGATTTCTAGTGTTAGATTATAGGTATTAGTAGATACATTAGCTGCCTAACGATGCCTAATTGTGACGGTTCATTATTCTTCTATTCTTAGGAGTGGAAGGTTAGCCTTTTGCTCCGACACTAATAGACCGCCTCGATCCTACTTCAGTCCTACTTAGACAAGAGCATGTACACCTCTGTTGCATCCACACAAAGACAAGAATGATAATTAATCTTCAAATGTAATCCGTTTTCAGTTCCTTTCCTTTCACTAGTGAGAGCCTATCCAACACTTTAACTATTCTTTTTTCAAAGTTAAATTATACCTATTAATATTACTAGTACTATTTTTTCTAGATTAAATTTATTAAGCTAAAAGTAGTAATTACTAAAGTATTTAAAAACTTTAACTAAAAAGAATAAGTACTTTAATAATATATAATTAGTAGTTTTAGTTATTATACTATAATTAACTTTATTATAGTTATAAAGTAGTAGCTGCTTAAAAGCTATTATAATTAGTACTTAATTAACTATTTTACTAAGGGCTTTTAACTTTGTTGCCTTAGTCTCTATAGTAAGGAAAAGGCAGGGTTGGAACTCTCGCTGGATCAAAACTTGTTTTGTTCTAATGACCGACAAGCCCGCTCTGGCCGGAGATGATTCGGGCGATGAGACGGGGGGCGCTGCGCTCTGGCTGAGTCAGCGCTTGCAACGGTCGATAGTACGCTATCGTGAGGCTTATGGCCATTACTTATCGCTCGTTTTTTGGTGTTGTTATCAATCAATCGCTTAAAATAAGCAGGATTACGTATAATAAGCCGCACTATAGCAGTAAATTACTATAAGTAGTTTAGTTTAGCGTACAAATTAGAGTGAATTAAACTCTAGGAAGGCTGCTTCCGCTGCTATCTGCTCCCTATCCTTTTGCTTAATTTAATTACTATTACTGCGTTTAATAAGAGGACACTTAACTACGCAGTTCTTAAGCTAGTTCTTTCTATAGTTAGATAGCCTTAATAGTTAATGCTAATAGGCTGTTTTAATTGTTAGTGATAGTGCGTCCAGCTGTACTAAAGCAGCGCTCACACTCACAGCTAGTACTTAGGATAGAAAGGAAATTAACAGCCATTTTGAAAAGTACAGGGTACTTGCTACAGCCAACTTTCAGCCACTAAAGCCACAGGTTAGCTATCAACTCCTAATAGGCTTTGTCTTTATTTAGGTCCTTGTTAAGATTGTCAATATACTCGTCTAATTAAGAGCTGCGTTTGTGCCGTTTGTAGCTATAGTTGCCGTAAAGGTACTCTTAATTAACCTCTATAATAGCTACAAGCGGATTATTAGTGTAGCTAGCAGGTAGCTTGCGTCTTTAGGGTTGCTCCTTGTTTTGCGTTTTATTTAATAATGCTTTAGCAGCAAGATACTTCTTAAACGTGTTGCGGAGAGAATTGTCAGCCTTCCGCTGCCAATCTTAGTAATTACGCCAGTGAGATTTGAACCAGTTAAGGCGCAGCCTGGGGTGGAGAGCTGTAGCGATAGTATAGAAGCTCAGAGTTAGTTCTATAACAAGCTTCTCCTAGTAGGTGTTAAGCTTCTCTAGGCCATAATTGATAGCTAATTTAAAGTAGCTCTCATTATTATCGTTAAACTTACTAGCTGCAGTGTTGTAGTGCTGCCATAAGGCTTAAAGGTTGATAATAGTTTGCCATAATAAGCCGAAGCCTAACACGCTGTTGCTGCCTTTAAGTGCTTTGCAGAGGTTGTATAGCACCTTTAAAAAGATAATAAGATTGTTAACCTCTAGCTAATTGTCGTTAGAGAGAGCGTCAAGTATATAGGGTTGTAGTAAGAACCATCACTATTATCGTTGGCATTAAACTCCTTGTTGTTCTTAACAGTTTGTCGATATTTGCGTTAGAAGGCTTTGATTAGCTCACGCAGCTCACTACAACAAAGAAGCATAAGATAGACTAAGTGCCAGCGTACCCTACTATCCTAGAGTAACTAAAGCTTAATAAGCTTCTATATAGGGTCCTTATTACTAAAATTGCTAAAGACTAAATAAAACAACTTATAATATTTGTATAAGACATAAATAGCTCTTAAAAAGTTGTAAAGCTTGCCAACAACGCTATAGTTGCGGTAAAGTCTAAATTAATTAATAAGAGAGCTGCCTAAGCAAGCTCTTCTTTAAACTTTGAGACTCCTTCACTATACAACGTTGCTTTAACAATAAGGTTAATAATATAACCTGCGCAGCAGATGCGGTGCTAAGTACCAAGGTAGAGAGTTGTAGACTCCCTATTAAGGTGTTTAATGAGTTTCTTTATTGTTGTTTGTAGCGTTATTGCCTACAAAATAGTTTAAAGTTTAACTTAAAGTTGTACTTTTACATAACGTTAAGTATTACTAAGGCCTATGCACTAGCTATGTAATTACTAAGGAGGTTGTAGAAACCTATTAGGAGGTCTTATTAATTGTAATTAGCGTCAACGAAGTAAGCAACTACACTTAGGAAGCTAAGATAGTTAGCGGACGTCTAAACGTCAACGCTTATAGCAACCTTTCCAGCAGCTAATTAGATAAGCTAACGTACCTCAGCCTTCCAATCCTCGCACTACTTCCTAATGTATAACAAAAGTGTGTTTAACAAATTAGGTAAGGCGTGTAAACAGCTCCGCACAATTCTAGGTTAACAGGCCTTAGATTAAAAGGTTTGTAACGTCTTAGAAGCTTAAATCTCTTATAATTGTCTAGTTAATAACTAAGGCTTAGAAGCTATCCTCTTCTCCTAGGGCATATGTGACGGCTAAGTTGAAGAACTAGGGACGTGCGCAGCAGCTGTGAAGGGGGGCTCCAGTAGAGGTATAGGCGTACTAGGGATACGCCAGCCAGTAGATAGATTAATAGAGTGTACTTTCCGCACGTAATCTTAGATGCGTGTAGTGCCGTTAATAGCTATAGTATTATTAGTTTAACAACTTTAGTAACAAATCTTACACAGCTAAAGCTTAGTAATGCTGTTATTGTCCTTAGTGTACTATAGTTAAAGCCCGAAACGCCATATATTGGAGAGCGCACAGCGACCGGATATATAGGCCTTATACCTAACAGCATAGCCTAATTAGGAAGGCTGGAGCCACTTACCCTTCCGATACACATGGTGGAAATCGACGTCAAACCTTACGCCACATACAGCTGTCTTATCTGTTGGCAGCGGGTAATTGTGGGTGGGAAGGCCTTCGGGTAACAGTGAAGGTGATGACGATGGAGAGCTAAGACAGATAGCAGATGAGGTTTAAGAGCCAGGTTGGGAGGACGACAATAAGGCTTAAGAGGCTTAAGAGTACTTAGAAGCTCTTATCTTGCCAAGCCTCTAAGAGCTAGGCCTATAGTGGGTTAGTAAAGGTGTTGCTAGCGGCAAGGCATTGTGTAAAGTGTAGTTATTAGCTAAGTATTAATACATTATTAAGAGATACAGATGTGTATAGAAGTGTAGACAGCTTTAATTAATTGTGTAGGTGTTCTTTTAGGTGGGTTAACAATTAACGATTAACAACTAACAAATTGCTAATTAATTATAGGCGTACGGGCGTTATGGTGTTTGGGGGATGATGCCGGAGGCGTTAACGTTGGCTAGCTGGCTGCTAAGACTTGTAGGCGAGGCCTCGCCTCTATTGGCTAATAAGCGATAGAGGATTAGGCAGCCCTGAGCTATCCTAGGGCTGCTCCTAGGAGAGTAAAGTTGGTGGTTAAGCCGCCTAGGTATATGTGAGGGATAAGTAGGGTAGCAATTAGGAATGAGAGACTGAGTTGATTGTAACAAGCTGAATAGAGAAACTGCTTAAGTAGCAGAATTGTGATTAGCAACTAGTCTACATTAGGTTGGTGGTATTATGTGATATCGTACTCCACACTAACACACCTCCTACAGCACAAAGGTAGCGGAGTGCTGTAAAGTATAACAAAGCAAAATAAGTGAACAGAGGGCCTCTAGGGCACCTCCCTAGAAAGAACTCTATTAGGTAACAACAGATGTAACAAACTTATCCTCTAAACTAATAACTTATTAGCGGATATTAGTTATTCCTAATTGCTGCAAGAATCGCTTGTGCTTGCTACTATTAGAGAAAGACTTTGTTAATCCATTAGCGGGCATATTAGTAGTTCCTATCCAGGTAACGTTAATATTTCTAGCTTTAACTTACTCGCAGATGCACATCTAATATACTTTAATATGTCTAAGCTTCGTATTAAGCTTTTCTTCGTCGTCCTTATTAGCGATAGAGACTGTTTGCTAGTTATTGTAGTACAACATAGGTCGAACCTCTGGATTAAACCTAATAGCTTTAAAGGTGTTCATCTACTAGGATAACTTAGTGCTAGCAGTTAACAAGGCAAACAGTTCGGCCTTAGTAGTTAACTTAGTAACGGATCTTATAATTTTGGCCTTCTAATTAATAACTATACTGTAGAGCTTAAACACATAGGCGAATAAGCTTCGAGCAGTATTAGGATTATTAGTAAACGCGGTATTAGAGGCACTAAAGAATAACAACTCCTTAACTCCTTAGCTTTGTTATTGTTAATTTAACTAATGTAGTTAACGTTCTTAGAGCGTGCTGTTGTTGCTCTAATTGCCTAGAATTAGAAGTTGTATAAGTATTGCTACACAGACTTAATAGTAGCAAGATGCTTTTAGCTTAGATTATTTAGATAGCGGGCAAGTATTAAGTGCGCTTTTGCTACGTTAGGCCAGGTGAAATATAAGATGAAGCTAAGGCATCCAACTAGGATCTGATATAGGCGGGTGCGCTCCGCGTTAGGTTCATCTGTACTTGGGGGGAGATAAGACTCGCGCAGAGGGACCTTAGGGTGTTGGCTGCCCTGAAGGAGATTGTGGTCGTGGCAGACTTTTGCGATGTAGGAGTCTTAGATTATCTAGACCTTGCCTTTCGCATAGTCTCTAATACCCGTTTTTCTCGCTTGACGCACGGGCTCACACCTGACGCACACTTTTCCAAAAATCCCCACAATTGAAATAGATGTAGCTCCACCAATATGGACCCGATTAAGCAGGCGCTGGCATCTTTGAAATCCTTGGAGCTTGGAGGAAAAGTTAATATCGCGCAGACAGCAAAAAAGTATGGTGTTGAACGATCTACGCTATCGCGAAGGTGGCGCGGTGTACAGGGCTCCTGTGCAGCCCAATATGAGAATTAACGACTTCTCAACGACCGTTAGGAGCTAGAGCTGGTACAATATGTTAACGAGCTCTGCTAGCGAGGGCTACTGCCTATAAGAAACATACTACTACGCAACTTTGCTACTAAAATAAGTGGCAAATAAGTGGGAAGCTTTTGGCTGGATTAGTTTATTAAGCGTTACTATCTTGACCTAGTATCAAAATAGACGAATGGCATGGACAAGGATAGGAAGAGAGCTGATTCTGCCTTTAAGTACGCACTCTATTTTGAGCTCTTAAAGCGTAAGATCGAGCAGTACGAGATTGAGCCACAGCACACCTACAATATGGACAAGAAGGGCTTCCTTATTGGCGTACTATTAAAGATGAAGCGGGTGTTCTCTTAATAGAGGTATAAGGAGGGGGGAACTAGGCAAATAATTCAGGACAGCAATTGTGAATGGATTACAACAATTGCTTGCATATGCGCTGATAGATTGTCTCTATCCCTAGGCCTTATCTACTAGGCTGTCTCGGGCAATATTCAAGACTTATAGCTGCAGGATTTTGATCCTACAATACACACGGCCTTCTTTGCTTCCTCTCCTAGCAGATAGACGAACAATAACCTTAGGCTTCAATAGTTAAAGACTATCTTTAATTGAGAGACTAAATTAAAGGTTCGACTGCGACAGTATTGACTGCTTATCCTTGATGGCTATAGCTCCTACATCAATATAAAGTTTATTAAGTAAGTACTGCGACGACAACAAGATCCTCCTAGCAGTCTATCCTCCTTATAGTACTCATACGCTGCAGCCGCTTGACGTCACTCTGTTCAGGCCACTCTCACAAGCCTACTCGTACGAGGTAGCACACGATTTATGGAGGAATCTCAAGCCTTCTCTGCACTTACTAAGCGAGACTTCTTTCGCATGTTCTAGACTGCGTAGGAGAAAGCTTTTACTGCAAAGAATATCCTCTCTAGCTTTAAATTGTGTGGCCTTCACCCCTTTAAGCTAGAGGTTATCTTGGAACAATTTAGCCACACTAAGGCTGAGAGACTATCATCTAGCGAGAGCTTGAGGTCTGTCCTTACGGCTGACGATTAGAGGAAGGTTACTAAGATTCTACGAGCAGTTGTTGACAACGTATACAACTCCAAGGCTAAGCTGCTCTTACAAACAATCCACTCGCTCTCTACTTAAAATATAATATTAAAACTTGAGGTTTAAGGCCTTAAAAAAGCGCTAGTTAACGAGAAGAAGCGTTAGAAGAGAGGCAAAGCGCTCTAGCTTGAGCAGCCTCTAGTTTAGGATAGTGGTGCTATCTTTTGGAGCCTAAATAAGGTGCAGCTAGCGCGTGAGTGTGAAACTTAAAAGGCAGAGGCAGCAGAGGTAGAGAGGCTCTAAAAAGAGGAGGATAGTTAGCGCAAGGCAATTGAGAAAGCCGAGAAGTAACGAGCTTTAGAGGAGAGGCGTCGTATGAAGGCTACTGCAAAGGAGATCCGGCTTCAAGAGCAAGCGCAGAAGCAGCAGGAAAAGGAGGATAATAATAGACAGGCTTGGCTTGCTGCTGCGCAGCTTTAAAAGGACATCTAATTTGCTAAACAGGCTAGAAAAGCAAGGAAGTAGCAGTCTATTGTCCCTTAGGAGGTTCGTGGCAGCGAGCAATTGGTTGTTAAGGTTATTAAGGCCCCGCAGGCGACAAATCGTTAGGGGCGGCATATTAACCTCCCTACAAGATATTGTGATTAGATAATCAAGTAGACTTTTTTGCTATACTTAATTGCCTACTACTGTTTAAAATTAGACGATATAGAGATTTGTGTGAGGCTTAGTAGCTTCAAAAGCATTTGACGATGTTCGGCAAAAACCGTGCGCCAGGTGAGCCCCGTGCGTCAGGCGAGAAAAACGGGTACCCGCCCGCCCGCCATCGGGGTTCTACATTTAACCTCGCCACATAAGCCCACGCCGCCGCCGCCAGCAAATGCTATTTCAACTCGGCCTACTGCTGCAACACTTGTATTACCATCAACAAACAACGACTCATAGCATTCCGTGCGCACAACCGTCCGTAAGGCTGAACGCTATCTCAGGCCTGAGACGCGGCCTCGATTATAAACCTCTTGCCCTACATCCAACCTCCAGAGGCTCACAATGGCTGGCTACTTAGCTCTATCGAACGAGCTGAGAGATTTTATCGAGCTTTCGCCAGAAGATCTCTCACGGCTATCTCGGACTTCAAAGTCAATGCGACGAGCGCTCCTCCCACGGCTTTATAAGCGGGTGACACTGCGCTGGGAAGCATTGAAGCCTGTTCCGCCCATTTCAAGCTTATTAGGTGCCATCTTACGGTCTCCCGAAATTGCAGCAATGGTTGAAGAGCTGCATTTCCACGCGAAGCGCTATGGCGAAAGTATCGCTGTCCCAGAGCGGAAAAAATCGAACGTTTACATTGTGCCCGACCCCACGGAATATTTCCGCGAAGACAAACCAAGAGCAGATAGCGTCGAGGGCGATACCAAACAACTCTTGCTGGAAACTTTGCGTAGTATGCAGATGCCTGGGATTGAAAGCGAAGAAACGCTGCATGAACACGACCTGCTTGACATGGTCATTGGCACGATCATAGCGCGCTGTCCGAATCTGAGAGTACTCCGCCTGGACGTAGACTTCCTCCACCAGAACACATTTCTCCTGAAGGCGCTCAGGCACCTCCTTAATATCGAATCTGGAAGCTTGCCGACAGCTTACCGTGCTCTAATGAAGCTTAAGAGTGTTCAACTTGACGCGACAAACTTCTACTGGGCGTGCCGCACAAAAATCGGGATAGATTTTCCACTCGCATCATATCTTCCGTTCTTCTATTTACCGTCACTTGAGATCTTCTCTGCGCCATTCTCGGATTCCAAGCATGTCGAATTCTCCGGGCAGCGTCCTCCAGACCCTTTAAAAGCATGGCCAACGTCCCCTCCACCCGTTTTCAATCTTCGCAGGCTCAACTTGTGCCGCACCTTGGCAGACCCGGCCACTTTGACGTTCCTCCTCGCGCAGATGCCGCACCTAGAGAGTCTTAATTACGAGTTACACCGCAACGCCGATAAGCTGTTAGACTGCGTCCAATTGCGGCGTGCACTGATTTCCGTTGCTCGCACGTTGAGGGAATTCACCTTCTCAGTTGATTATTATATAACTCAATGCGGCGAATGCACAGAAAAGAGCCAATACCTCGTGAACGGCCAAGGAATAGGTTCATTGGATTTTCTCTCACGTCTCACCAAGCTCGAGATAGCCCTTCCTTTCTTGTTGGGCTGGGAGGACACGGCTGGATTGAGACTCGCAGACGCATTACCCGCCGCTTTGAAGGAATTTTGCCTGAGGGACGATTGCATAGATTACATGAACAACATTTGGTGGGAGGAAGTCACGTTCGAAGAAGTCCGGCACTGGATGGAGCAAAAATCAAAGGGACATTGTACACCCAATCTGAAGCGATTTGGATTCAGGATGTGCGAGTCAGAATCAATGCAGTGGAACAAACACCACTATCAAATACTCATGAATATCTGCATAGCACAGGGCTTGCAGTGGTGGTCCGAGAGGCGGCCATCAAGATACGATTGGGAACTGGCCGACGACGCAGAGCGAGTGCGAGATAAGACGATGGAGTTTGCAGGCTACATCTACCCACAGGGTGAGCTAGGCAGCCTTGTAAAGCGTGCTATGCAGAACTCTACGACACCCTAAGCAATCTATAAAGTCACTTCAGTAGATAACTTTGGCGCCGTCGGCCTTATGATCGAGATGGTTATCTAGATGAAACTCTTATGGGTAGATTGCATCAACCCAATTCGTACGTGTCAACACTCCAGAAATTTTGATGCTCAGGTCTGTCCTATGCTGGCTAACTTCGATCCGGGTACGGAGAGCAAATCGTGTTTGGCGGCATGACTGCTTCGGTGGTGTATGGACAAAATTAGACGTTGCCATATAACCCAGTGTGGTGAGCGCATCAGTGGTTTGCTAAGAAAATTAGAGGTTGCCATCTGGCTATATAGCATATGTGTGCAGCGGCGCACAGCTATTTCCAAGTTGTGTGCGATGTTAATTGTAATTGCATGGGCTGTTGACTATGTTTGGCTGGGTGAAAGTTCCCCCAGTGTTTTACCCCTCTCTGTCTTGTGAGGACTCAAACTAGATTTAGGAGATTCTCTCCTATGACGAAATTCAACGAGTAAATTACATACGATGAGTTTGAATGGTATAAACTTCCTGCGATCCCAACGCAAAAGGAGAGTTCGCGTCGCACCTTCCTTCCCCTGGAAGCGTTCCACGCGCTTTCCACCGGAAGCATCCCGCCTGCTTTGCACCACGACCTTAGCTCTTGCCTTTATTTGCTCTTGATGTATCTGTCCTCTTAACGTTAAGCGCCAAGTGCACATAACAGCTATGCAACTGGCGTAACAGCTTATTATTGGTCTTGTGCTTTGTGGATGAAATGCATTCGACGCAAGTAATTTCCACTAGTTAAAGTACAGGACAGAGAATTGGCATACGTGCCATCTTGGATTCTGTTAACGTGGAGTTGGTTTGAAACCAGAGAGGTTTGTATTCCTTCTTTTCTCTATTGCCACACAAGATGTTAGTGTGGAGTACGATATCACATGATACCACCAACCTGATGTAGACTAGTTGCTGATCACGATTCTGCTACTTAAGCAGTTTCTCTGTTCAGCTTGTTACAATCAACTTAGTCTCTTATTCCTAATTGCTACCCTACTAATCCCTTATAGTTATAAGCCTGGCTTACACTTAATTTAACTGCAGTTTACACTCTACCTACTTACTACACACGCGCTTTCTATAATAGAGATTAACTTAACAAGCTCTAGTTTGCCACGATAAGCAACAAAGAGGACGAGCTAATTGTTAAGGATATAATTATCCTTAATAAGCTAAGCAATTAGTTAAAGTAGATCTTTCTGCGAAAGAGGACTACTAAGGTATACAAGATCTAGGACTATTGTAACCTAGATTTAATAGTAGATACTGTTAAGAAAATCTATTATAAGAAACCTAAGGAGCGACTACTACGCTTATTTAAAAAGGGACAACACACCTAACAAAGCTTTAAGCATTATTTAGGGCGATAATAATATTAAACTAGACGAACTTACGAAATCTAAATAAGAGGACTACACCTTCTAGCATAGGTTCTACGTAATAAAGCTAGCAGCCTAGCAGAAGAAGGAGAACGCTTTTAATAACCTAACACGGGAGATTGCAAGGACAATTGCTAGCAGGCATATTCTAGTTATTAAGAATGCTAAAACACCCTATAAACAACTTATACATCTTAAGAAGATATTCTGTATATTAGTAGTAGAACGCAAGTATAAGTTACTTAAGTAGTACGACAAGATTAAGAAGGTTCTATAATAACAGAAGATAGATGCTTGGTATAAGAGCTATATCACTATCCTTTGCGACATAATTAAACTAAAACTACCTAAAGTCCAGGACTATTAGGCACAGCAGGACTTTCTTTAAAGCAATTAGGGGAATTAATAAGTCCTTTGTCACGCACAAAATTCAGGAGATCACGCAAGCTAAGATAAACGGAACCCTGTATATGGATCCTGTTGCACTAGTGGAGAGAACTATTAACAGTTCTAACGCACCCTGAACCCTATAGCGTTAGCACTTAGAACATACGCCGTTTTAGGACGCCCTAGTCCAAACACTAATAGCAACACCTAGAAACGTACAGTCACGTGCATTTGCGGGGAACAGCACTTGTTTAAGCAGTGCTCCTATGTGGTGCCTTCTCTCCAACCCCGCTGGATGGAGGCCTAACCTAGTTGTTTTAGCTAAGTTTAATAGAGTTAGGAAACTAGGCAAAGGCAACCCTTTAAGCGCAGCTCTATTTAGAGCTAAGAAGAAAGCTAGTGAAAAGGCAGCTGCTGCTAACAAGAATAATTTCTTAATAGGCACTAGTTACCCTCTATTAAATGCTTAAAACTTAATAGGAGCAGTTATGCACTAGCAAGGCAGCCAGAACGCAGCTTAGGTTGTTACTCCACTTAGTATAGCTAGCTGCTGTTTAACAGCCTCTACCGCCATTAATTAACAAGTGGATACTAGATCCTAGCTCTAATCTACATGTCACAAACTATTAGCTAAAGACTTAGGAGAAGATCTGAGATAGACACCTAGATAATATCCTACTAGCTAGCACGCAAGCCCTATAGATATATAAGTGGGGAAATGTTAAGCTGTTTATTAATACTCTAACTAGCGAACGTTAAGTGACTATAATATAGGTAGCACTTATCCCTACGTTCTTTACATTAGTAGTGTCACTCTTACGCTATTAAGCAGTTAGTATTAAGTTTAACTCAGGACGTAGCTGCCTCTATCTAAAGGAGCGCTCTAATAGACATATTCTGCACACTTAATAAGCAGGGTGGCTATTAGGTTATAGACTCTAACAAGGCAACACGTCTAAACGCATTAGAGTTATATATATTCGCGATTTAGTTAAAGTTAGCTAAGCTAAGCTATATAGAGCGCAAGCCTCTATAAGTCACCCCTATAGAAGCTTATCAGATGCTAGCTCATGCAGGACAACGCGCGGTTAAACACCTAGAGCAGGCAGTAGATAGTATTAAGCTTATTACTAGCCCCTAATCTCCATAATAGAGGGAATGTGAAAAGTGCATTAACTTAAAGCTTTCTAAAATTATTAGTTAACGCTCTTAACGCGAGCCTGCGACACGCCCCTTTAAACGTATTGGCATTAACCTTATATAACTTAGAAAGACAGGTAAAGCTTACTATAATAGGGATAAGTGGCTCTTACACGCTGTGTGTTAACATAGCAGATACTATTTAGGGAAGACTCTTTATAATAAGAAGAAGGAGACTCTAACGCGCTTAGTTTAACAGATACTAGCGCTTATACAGACCTAGTTTAATGCGATTATTGTATACGTTTGCTATAACAACAAAAAAGGTTATGCTAATCTCTAGGAGGTTTTTTAAGACCTAGGTATCATGGCTAAGCGACGTGCTATTGGTGTAGAAGAGATAACTAGCCTTCCTAAGAAGGCTAGTAACCTTATTATCACTGCGGCAAGAGCTTTGCGGATTAAAGCAAATTTGCCTAAGAAACTAGCTAACGAGTTATGCCTAATAGCTATTTACATCCTTAATTAATTGCTAACAGAGGTTCTTAACTAGAAGATGCCCTACAAATATATACGCAAGATGAAGCTGTCTCTTGCATATATAGACGTTATTAGTGCTAAAGCCCTATTCTATAATACTAAGGTGGCTAAAGGTGACAAGCTTAAGTTAAGGTTAATTACTAGATAGCTAGTTAGATATAAAGGAACGAATATCTTCTGTGTATAGGTTCCTGGGGCTGACAGTGTTGTTCGAACACGTGATGTTGTCTTCGTACAAGACCAACGCTACTTGGCTCTATAACTTGAGCCTATAATAGAGGAGATACGATGCGTAGTTAGAGTCCTTAATATCGATTTATTAGACAAGGAGGAAGATCCTATTATTAAGTAGATCTATTGTGATATAACATATTGTTAACATATAGTTAAGAATAATATTAAGGATTAAGAAGAAGAGGCTACTAGGCCAGATAATGCCGAAGAGCAGATTTAACAAGAGGCCTATAAAGGATTACTCACACCCTAAGAGACACTAGTACCTAGCACTTATAATTATTCTTAACTAAAAGGCTAGAGAGAAATTGCTTCTAGAGATACTGCGCTAAACCGCTATTAGAATAACGCTCTAAGACGGACAAACCCTAATATTGCTGCAGACAATATCGTTCTAGGGTCCTGTTATTAGGGAGGTGGTAGAGGAGACGATACGCCTAGGGACTATTTTAGTACGCACGCTTCTCTCTGTACTAGCAAACGTTTGCTACAGTAATTGTGCAACTGCCCCTAAATAAAGAGTTAAAGGTTCACTGTAATTAACTGCCGCCGCCACTAAAGAACTAGGCTAAGGTCAAATCCCGCCCTGATGCTAATAAGTGGTTCGCTACTGCGGATAAGGAGATTAAGGAGCAGCTTTATAAAGGTGTATTTAAGAAGGTGAAAGATAATATGAAAGAGCACCTAGATGCTAAGACCCTGCCACTAATATAGGTTTTTCACGTACAAGTTTGATGCTAATAGGTACTTAACTAGCTACAAAGCTCAACTAGTCGTGAGAGGAGATTTGTAGACAACTTGGGATAATACCTACGCAGCTACCCTCGCGGCTCGAACGCTCCGCTTCCTTATCGCTATTATGTGCGCCTTTGGACTCCTTGCCTACTAGTACGACGTTAAGAATGCTTTCCTCAACGCGTACCTAGCCTAACTCTGTTACGTCTAGACTCCAGATAGGTTCCAAGACAGACTAGGCAATATAATACAACTACGCCGAGCACTATATAGGCTTAAGGATGCCCTAGCGCTGTGGCACAAACACCTAAAGAAGACCCTTGTTAATATAGGCTTCACTTAAGTTAAGGGTATCCCTTGCCTATTCACTAATAGCAAGCTAATACTATTCTATTACGTAAATAATATTGTTGTCCTTTTCTGCAAAGGCGATTAATAATATTATTAACAGTTTTAACGCGAGTTCACGAAACAATATAAGACACGAAGCTTAGGAGAACTAGGCTAGTTCCTAGGGATACGCATTACCCGTTTTTCTCGCCTGACGCACGGGCTCACCTGGCGCACGGTTTTTGCCGAACATCGTCAAATGCTTTTGAAGCTACTGAGCCTCACACAAAATCTCTATATCGTCTAATTTTAAACAGTAGTAGGCAATTAAGTATGGCGAAAAAGTCTACTTGATTATCTAATCACGATATCTTGTAGGGAGGTTGATATGCCGCCCCTGACGATTTGTCGCCTGCGGGGCCTTAATGACCTTAACAACCAATTGCTCGCTGCCACGAACCTCCTAAGGGACAATAGACTGCTGCTTCTTCTTGCTTTTCTAGCCTGTTTAGCAAATTGGATGTCCTTTTGAAGCTGCGCAGCAGCAAGCCGAGCCTGTCTATTGTCCTCCTTTTCCTGCTGCTTCTGCGCTTGCTCTTAAAGCCGGATCTTCTTTGCAGTAGCCTTTATACGACGCCTCTCCTCTAAAGCTTGTTACTTCTTGGCTTTCTTAATTGCCTTGCGCTAACTATCCTCCTCTTTTTAGAGCCTCTCTACCTCTGCTGCCTTTGCCTTTTAAGTTTCACGCTTACGCGCTAGCTGCACCTTATTTAGGCTCTAAAAGATAGCACCACTATTCTGAACTAGAGGCTGCTTAAGCTAGAGCGCTTTGCCTCTCTTCTAATGCTTCTTCTTGTTAACTAGCGCTTTTTTAAGGGCCTTAAACCTTAAGTTTTAACATTATATTTTAAGTAGAGAGCGAGTAGATTGTTTATAAGAGCAGCTTAGCCTTAGAGTTGTATACGTTGTCAACAACTGCTTGTAGAATCTTAGTAACCTTCCTCTAATTGTCAGCTGTAAGGACAGACCTCGAGCTCTCGCTAGATAATGGTCTCTTAGCCTTAGTGTGGCTAAATCGTTCCAAGATGACCTCTAGCTTAAAGGGGTGAAGGCCACACAATTTAAAGCTAGAGAGGATATTCTTTGCAGTAAAAAGCTTTCTCCCACGCAGTCTAGAACATGCGAAAGAAGTCTTGCTTAGTAAGTGCAGAGAAGGCTTAAGATTCCTCTATAAATCGTGCTACCTTGTACGAGTAGGCTTGTGAGAGTGGCCTGAACAGAGTGACGTTAAGCGGCTGCAGCGTATGAGTACTATAAGGAGGATAGACTGCTAGGAGGATCTTGTTGTCGTCGCAGTACTTAATAAACTTCATATTGATGTGGGAGCTATAGCCATTAAGGATAAGCAGTCAATACTGTTGCGGTCAAACCTTTGATTTAGTCTCTTGATTAAAGATAGTCTTTAACCATTGAAGCCTAAGGTTATTGTTCGTCCATCCGCTAGGAGAGGAAGCAAAGAAGGCCGTGTGTATTGTAGGATCAAAATCCTGCAGCTATGAGTCTTGAATATTGCCCGAGACAGCCTGGTAGATAAGGCCTGGGGATAGAAACGATCTATTAGCGCATATGCAAGCAATTGTTGTAATCTATTTACAATTGCTGTCCTGAATTATTTGCCTAGTTCCCCCCTCCTTATACCTCTGTTGAGAGAACACCCGCTTTATCTTTGATAGTACGCTAATAAGGAAGCCCTTCTCGTCCATATTGTAGGTGTGCTGTGGCTCAATCTCGTACTGCTCGATCTTACGCTTTAAGAGCTCGAAATAGAGTGCGTACTTAAAGGCAGAATTAGCTCTCTTCCTATCCTTGTCTATGCCATTCGTCCATTTTGATACTAGGTTGAGATAGTGACGCTTAATGAACTAATCTAGCTAAGAGCTTCCCACTTATTTACCGCTTATTTTTAGTAGCAAAGTTGCGTAGCATGTTTCTCGTAGGCAGTAGCCCTCGCTGGCAGAGCTTGTCAACGTATTGTACCAGCTCTAGCTCCTGACGGTCGTTGAGAAGTCGTTGATTCTCATATTGGGCTGCACGGGAGCCCTGTACACCGCGCCACCTTCGCGATAGCGTAGATCGTTCAACACCATACTTTTTTGCTGTCTGCGCGATATTAACTTTTCCTCCAAGCTCCAAGGATTTCAAAGATGCCAGCGCCTGCTCAATCGGGTCCATATTGGTGGAGCTACATCTATTTCAATTGTGGGGATTTTTGGAAAAGTGTGCGTCAGGTGAGCCCGTGCGTCAAGCGAGAAAAACGGGTATTTAAGCGAATAAAATTACGTCAGATACTCCACGGCTAGCAGGAAACTTGCGCTCACCATTGAATAATGCACTGCAACACTTATCATCAAAGCTCGAAGTAAATACAATGCGAACTGTTTTAAACCAAGATTCTACACAACGCTCAACACTGAACCCTACGAATACATACTGGACAACATTTCTTAACAGCCCGTTCCCACCAAGGAATTCTGCGATTAATCTTTATCCTTGGTCAAAAAAAAACCTACGAAGGAGTCGGTTTGACTGGAATCGTTTGGACCGTGTATGTAGCCTGAGCACCTCCGAGCATCAAGAAATCGTGGTAAACACGTTTGACAGACCCGACTTTCTTACTACCCGTTTTAATCCCTTCCTTGCCGTCTTTCTCTCCCTTTCTGTAATTCTTGACCTTCACTTTGTAAACACTCAAGCACCTGGGCAACTTAGGATTCTTCTTCCCTTCCTCTTTCCCTTCCCCTTCCCCTTCCCCTTCCCCTTCCCTTTCCCCTTCCCTTTCCCCTTCCTAGTAGTGGGGGTCTTCTTTGACCCTTTGCTATGGCTCTTTCTGCCTTTGGGCTTGTTCATGATATCTTTGCTCTTTCTGCCACCGCGGACCCTGCCGCGCGCTTGGATCTCATGATCCTGCCCAAGTGGTGCGATGGCGTCGGAGGCGCGTTTGGCGAGGTGTGCACCCTGAAGTTTCAGTAGTAGGGTGTCAGGGTTCAATCGAGGTAGAGACCGAGCGCGTTTCCAGTTCGGCATCGCATGCGTTGATGACCTGCATCGTGGCGCCTATGGAGAGTAAAAGGAGAGCGAGGAGCTTCATAATGGTTGAGAATCAGTTTTGAAGTATCGCCGAGAAAACGTAATCTATGGTAAAGAGTGTATGAGGAACGAATGAATGAAGGCCAATTTCTGAAAGAATGGAAGGTAGGTATCAGCGGATCTTGAAACGAAGGTATTGCAGATGCTACGGATGAAACAGGGACTGCGCACCATATATACAGAGAACGGAGTTCTTTCTCAACTAATTCTCGATTCGTAGATGTTGAACCGTGCCACCGGGTGACGGATAGGAGGGTACCGTTACGTTTTGTATTTGCGGACCCAAGCGCTTCGCTTCTTGTTGGTGTCCGTAGGTTGTGGACGGAACTGCTTCGCGGGGCCCTGCCCGCGATTGCTTATTGTCCTGCCCGCGAATAAGCTCTGTTGTGGATCCGTTACCCTTGTGGGGTCCGCTATCCCTATGCGGAAATTGCCAATGGCCCCCACCCCGACAAGCTGGGCATCCGGATCTCACAGTGCAGAGTTTAAAGTCAATAGTCTCTCATCAAATAGGGTTGTCGCTACCTTTGGTCCTTAATGTCTAGATCCATCCTTTGTTAGTGGACATTCTGCCAACTACAATATCTCGCTGAGCTAGGTTGGCCACCTATTGATGAAAGCGTAAGCTGCGTCGGAGGTTGTGCCACATGACCGCGTCGGAGTTGCACATGTGGTGCTGATAATTGGAGGACCCACGGCTGCTCGACTCCAGTCGTGGTTACCTTAGATGCTGAAGACTAAAGCTTACAATCATCGCGTCATACTTTTGCTCCCTACTATGATTGTTCTTAATTGCAGCCTTTGCTTAACTTGCTTTAGCCGTTAAGCTGTAGTTATGCTATTGAAGTCTTACGATCTGTGAAGGGGTAAGGTGACTAAAACGGATATAAATGAATGGAGGAACGAACGAATAAGTGATGAATGAAGGCTTAGCCTCGCCAGCCGCAGCTAATGTTGCAATTTGCCCGAATACCGTGCACGTGTATCTAGGATCTTTCGGCGTTGCCTCTTTTAGAGAAAAATTCAAGACCATCGAGTAATTTGGGCTACGTAGCGAATGGCTAGCAAGGGCTTTGCTCCTGCGAAGCGGCTTAAATAATTTTAAATAGCACTTGTTTCACGGCCCTCGAATATCCAGAATTGAGCCGGAAAGAATCCGGTAATCGGGGTTGTCAAGAGGGAGTCTCATGGAGATAGCGGTGCGGCACAGTTCGGAAGTACCCACGGACATCGGGTACGACGGTGTTGCAGCTTCCACAGGACTGAGCGGGTCGATTACCATGCTCACATTGAGCCCGGTTAATGTCCATATATCCAGCATTTCTCAAGTCTTGTTGACAACATCGCATCTGAACCATTACGATTCTTTCTTTATCTGCTTTCCATACACATTCATTCTTCCGTATCTATACGCTAGTCGTTCGTTACCATGAAGGTCAATCTTTGCTTCCTAGCCCTTGTGTTGTGTCCCCTTGCTGTAGCCCATTCTGCTCATGATGAAACGGGCGGCCTTGCAGGCGGGAAAGAGTTCTGGGATTCCGATAATTTCGACTTTGACGACGGGGACTACATCTACACCGACGACCTCGAAAAACGCGCCCCCGGATCCGGAAAGGGAAAGGAAACTCTCGTGGAATACTGCCAACCTGAACTAGGTATCGACAAGCAACAGATCGACATCAAGTTTGGAAAAGTGTTCAAGGGATCAGGCATCGTGTATAGCAGTCACCTGAAGTTTGCACGTTCGAAGGTGTTGAGCTTAATACAAACGGATGAACAGCTTGCAGGTGTGGCAAAGGACGCCTTCGAGCAGATGGAAAAATTATCCGGTAAATCGAAGAAGATTCCAGGGGCTATGACCGGAATGTTTGTCGGGAAAGAAATCTTCCTAGCATCGTCGATCAAGGGTTTGAATCAAAACCTCAGCCCAATATTCAACATGAAAGAAAAAAGCATTGTTGAAACAATTCCGCCCGAGGTTCAGTCCTGCATGAAAGAATGTCAAGCAACGTTTCTTGCTGAAGGAGGAAGTGAGGCAAACTCTGTTCACAGGACCCGGGGCTCATGTGAAAGTTTCTGTTCTGAAGATTTGAAGCCCAAAGGACAATGCTGACATATGTACCAGGGTGAATGCATGGCATTGCTTTATTATTTCCTAGAACATCCAAGCGATCCAGAAAGCAATGGGGGTCATCAATGCGGAGATGCAGTCTTTGTCACCGTGACAAGGAGAAAAGCTGGAATCAAGGTTATACAGCCTTGCGCAACTCCAAATGGCATAGATGACAAAGATGAATGGGGTTGCCATCTAGTTGCAAGGGTATGTGGAGCTCGAGGCATCTCCAACGAGAACCTTAAATTCGAACCGTACGGGATTGGACCTGAGCAGTCACCAAAAGCGGAAACTGAAGCGGACTGGCGAAAAAGTGATAGGTTCTTCACAAAGGATCATCTCGCGCTTCCTAAGAAGTGGTTTGAACATCCGGAGGAGGCTGAGTAACCCCTGCTAGGTTGGATGGCTGCTAGCCTGGGAGGCGGAAGCATCGCAGGTGGGTGTGTGGTTGGCAGGGTTCTCAAGTGTCACACCACGCCGAGATTTCACTCAGGACTACAGCTTGGTACCTGCATATATGTATTTTTGAGTAGACTTTTGAGTACTTCTAAATTATATGCTACTTCACCTATTCTTCAACCATCACTTTACACTAAAACTATAAATGTATAAGCGCTATGGAGTGACATCGTAAGCCTAGAGAAGGCAGTCCAGAACACGTTGATGAGCGCATCTTACCGGGTACTCCGCAGTGTGATTTTTCCCGACGTTATTATGAAGGGGTACATAAACAATTGTCTACGCGTGTGACGTGTCTTCCACAAAGTTTCCAAACGGTACGCCGACGTTTCACTTTCACTCTAGCAATCTTCCCGAAACAGAGTGTAGAACGCCATTGACGCTATGTCCATTGCTGGTCACATTAAGCCATTAGGAAAAAAAGCTACCATGACTGTAAAAGATGTGGTCTTTAGCGATAATATATCGCTCCATCAAAATTGTCTTTGGGAAATACCAGTACAATAGCTAACGAGAAACCTCGTGTTACTCCTCGCGTGCAAGGTGACCCCGGCCCTCGCGCTCCCCATCATAGCGTTAACGTGTCCGAATATTGACTGCTTCCCTCACAGCGTTATACCGTGTACCGAGAGTGCGTGAAGTGTTTTTTTAGATAGTTGTCCGAGTATTGTGAGGAAATCTATGAAGCTGAAGCCAAGGGCTTCGATTTAATGACAACTTTGTTAGATATTAGCGACTCAGCAGACGTGACACTTCTCGAAACTCTGTGGTATTAAAGAGACTGGGTACTTCGACGTCCTTTATTTACAATCACTTGCATCGACACTGGATGCTCAATCTAGAAGATTCATGATTATCGATCTTAAGTGCATCGATGAAGAGACCAATAAAAAGCCGCTCGTTGATCTCATTGTATCTCATTCGACCCGACACGCAGGTCCGCGGCGAGAAAAATGTTAGTAATGTGACTAACGCAAAGCGACTGGAATCAATGACTTCTTAAAAAAAAAGTCTACCACGGACCGTGAACCGGTTACGTTGCACCATGAAGCCTTGGAAGCCTCGAACTCAATTTTAGCCTCACGGCATTTTTACCGTGTACCTAAAAAAGGCTAGCCTGACTACTTACCTCCATCTACTCCACCCACTCCATTCCCAGCACCCCACGTACGAGCTTTCTTTCTTTCCTGCACAGCATCCTATCCTATACCAATTCATCCATCCACCCTCCAACCCCCCAAGCATACCCCCCTTCCCCCACAATTGTGACAACCTCCTCCCTCCCATTTACAATCCTAACTTAACCTAACATAAACCCACCACACTCTAAATATAATCACTAAATCCTATACCTACCACGCTCACCAAAAAAAAAAACTAACACGTTACTAACGAATACAGCACTACAATATACGCACTATTTTAACTAGCATTACCTTTTAGTCTAGATATGCACTACGACGCGCAATACCCCATCTTCTTGACATACATACACAACAGCAACTCCCTCATATCTCATCCTATCCCATCTCCCTAAACCAACCTATTTCCCCACCCAACAAACAATTTACACGCAATCATGAGACCCCTAGGGACAAGCATAGGCAAGCAATGCTCTACGTTCCATCGGTTCATTTCATCTATCCAATTAGCCATAACATGACGGACGCTCATCACCCACCGCCCACCGCCTGCCTACCTACTTCCGCTCGTTCCATCCGGAAGGGAGATATTCCAAGCTTACACCTACCTCCTTCCCCCTCACAGCGTTAAGAGAACAACCCGTGACAGAGAGCGAAGACGTCTGCTGTCGCGTGCGTTCAACAAAACGAGCCGCTGGGGTACTTCACACACCAGCAAGCCATGACGCCACCCAAGTGAGGCAGTCCTCTAGGCCGCCTAGTACCACACCGCCGGGACTTATTTCCCCAGCCGCGCGACTGAGCCATGCTATGTCATCGTTTCGTGGTAACCAATGTATCATTACTTGCTTGGTACGCTCCGCTCGCGTGAAACGAAATTCTCCGCTTGATTCGTTCGTTCAACCAGGCGCACTCGCACTCGCACTCGCACTCGGTTCGACAGACGACGGCGCAACCACAACCTGCGGCACAAGCTCTTTCATCATATGCACAAGCTCAGCAGCTTTAAACGGCTTCTGCATCACTCGGTCCTGAAGTCATCAATCAGCCGGCTTCCCATCTTCATCACCAACCAAACCAAATACATACCGCGCCTGCCGCAATCGCAGTATTGATCTGTTCCTGCCGCACGTTCGCCGTAACCGCAATAATAGGCAATCGCGCGCCATTCCGACCATCGATATGCATGGCCCGCCCTACCAGCCCCTCGCCTTCCAACTCGCGCTTGCGAATCGCGCGAGTCGCCTCAAGGCCGTTCAGCACCGGCATCTCCGAATCCATCAGCACGATATCGAACACCTTCTTCTCGAGTTTCTCCAGTGCTTCAAGGCCATGGTTGGCCACTTCAACAATGCATCCCGCCTTCTTGAGCTGTTTGCCGAGAACCTGCTGGTTGATGACGTTGTCTTCGACGAGAAGTACCTGCAAGTGCTGCTGCGTTGGCCTTCCACCGCTGCTTTCGTGGAGTTTGCGAAGCGTCTCGGGTCTGCGTTCGACGCGCCGAGTTTTGACGTAGAATCCGAACGTGGAGCCCTCGCCCGCTACAGAGGAAACCCCAATTTCGCCGCCTTGCTTCTCGGCCAGCTCTTTGCCTAAGTAGGGAGATGGTTAGCGAACGCATCACGGGTACTGTCACGCTGGGACTCCTCACTGATAAATAATCCAAGCCCGCTGCCGCCGTACTTGACGTGCGTCTTCATGCTCGCCTGCCGAAATTTTTCAAACACCTTGTGAATCTCTTTCCTTCCTAATCCGATGCCAGAATCTTGCACGGTAAAGGTTAGATAGACTTCCTCTCCATTTCCCCATTCAGGACCGGATGTCACGTCATCGTAGTCTTTGCTCCTCGATGCCCAGAATGTGTTTTCATCGAATAAGGAACGCGGCTCGGCCAACGTAGCACCAAAGTAGACCGAAATCGCTGGGTCTTTCGACGGTTTGACAAATTTGATCGCATTGGTAAGGAGGTTGATAAAAATCTGCGTGACGCGCGAAGGATCAAGATATACATGATCGATTTTGAGCCGCGAAACGGATGGATCCGGAGTAGCACTATAGTGGATGTTGTTCGACTTCAATTCTGCTTGGAAGATGCTAGAGATCGAGCTAACCAACTTCGCAGGACGTACGGCGCTCGGTGTTATAGAGAGCAGCATGGAGTCCAATTTACTTAGCGTAAGGACGTCATCAATTATCCGCTTCTGGTGGTTCGCGCATTGCATAATGGTGTTTGCTGAAGCAAGATTCTCGTCGAACCCCTCGAGTAAGGGCTCCGGTATCTCATCAGGTCCGGCACGACACTCCTCAATGGAGTTAACGATGCTGTCAGCACAATGCATGATGGCACTGAGGGGATTTCGCATCTCATGAGAGACGACGTCGATGAACGCTTCCTGTTGTCTCTTTGCTTCCCGCGCCTCGGCCGCCAACCGCGCCTGGAAGTTTTGAGCCCACTTGAGCCGTGAGATATCGGTAGTACATGCCATTATGGATTTGACCTCGCCTTCCTCACGATAGGGAAAGGCTAGAACCTGGACTTGGACGTGTTCCGCATCGCCGTTGGGTGTGGTGAAAAGCCGCTTCAGTCGCACCTCGAGAGAAACGTGATTCACGCCTGACTTGAGGGTTTCCCACGCCTCTTTTACTCTAGCGAGGTCTTCATCAAGGTATACGTCCCAGGATCTGAACGGTCCGCGCTGCTCTTCCGCAGACAGGCCAGATAAGGCATAGTGATGATCGTTGGCCCATATGAGATGACCATCCAGACTCGTGTGGACCATGCCAACCGACGCATGCTCGACGAGATGGCGCACTGTCATATCGCTAATCGCCAGATCATTCTCGAGCTGCTGCTGACGCTTCCTGTTTTTGGCCGTGATGGCAGCCGCAGACATGATGCTCGACACCATGCGGTTGAGGTCTTTCAGGAACTGTTGACAGACGGCGTCCATTGGTCGACACGGGTTCGTTCCGACAATGAGGTAGCCAACGATGCGTGTCCCGCGTGTGATGGGCAGGATGGCAATCTTTGTCGAGGGCAATCCAAACCCTGCCCAGGACACGCAATCGAAGCGCTCATCGTAATTGATGGTTATGATTTCAGACCCAGCGCGGCGACAATCTGGTATCAGTCCCTCATTGCTGTTGAGGGGCTGGTTGTCCACTATCAAGTTGTGGCCTTTCGGCAGGCCGTAATGGCCGCGAAGCCGCAAAACGCTCTCTGCCGAGGTGTCGTCGAACTCGTATAGCATTGCGAGGGGCAGGTCGTTGCCATCGGTCGCCAGTATCTCGAGGATCTGGCTGCAGGCGCTGGCAGGGTCGAACTCTGGCATAGAAGCTAGTCGGTTCAGCAGCATGGTACGTCGGTCGGCCAGCCGCTGGCTTGTGACTTCGAAGAGCGAATTGTAGAAGCCCTGGGGGCGCGTGGTGGGCCCATCGCCGATGGGTACGAAGTTGCCGGTGAAGAAAGCTCTGCTTCTGTCAGTGGCCACGCTCATACCCGCAGACTACATGTATGATTGGTGAGCTCACTCCTCGGTCCATCCTCCTCGTTGGACCATGGTAGCACCCTCATGGCTATAGTCAGCACCCACACCCGTGCTCCGAGCTTTGTCGAAGTAGTGCTTGACGCCTGGCCACACATCCGGATAGCCATCTTGAAAGGTGGATCCCATCCTAGAGGGCGTGACACGATCAGCCAAGTTCGTTGTAATGCACGGCACCCCGGGCACGGCTTACAGCTTGGGATGGGCAGCCTGGGCGAGCGGGGCATAGTGCTCATTGTAGATGGCAGTCATGGAATCGCCCCTGTGTTGTTAGCCCGCGTTCTCGTCGACATGTACAGGTAGGTACAGGCGGCATACCACCAGATGCACGCTGCCCTCGAGTCTGCGAAGAGCATGCGCGTAAACAAGCGCAGCGTGGCATCCCATTGCGAGAGTGGGCCCAGGGCGCTTCTGCCCCAATCCGTCTCGCGGAAGAAGCGGACATGGTCGGTCTGGGGCAGGTCCAGCGTCCAGTCGTCGCACTCCTCGTTGGCGTCGTCGTCGGGGGGCGGGGTCGGAGGGTCCAGCGTCTGGGGAGAAGGAGGAGGACTCATGGGGAGGATAATGCGTGCGGCATGTCTACCGCCATCGTGGCTTCACGAAGTCAGAGGTCGCCGCATCTAATAAGCAATGCACCAGCACGTCAAGCTTGGCTGCAGATTGGCGAGTGGATGTGCTGCCGATCATCCGGCCAGATCATCCGGCAGTCTTTGAAGCTTTTGGATAGATGATCCCATCCGGGACTAGTCTGAATAGACGCCCACGTGACGTCGTACCTCCCGAGGTCCCGAGGTCCCGAGGTCCCGAGGCCCCAATGTCCCACTCCATACCTAAGCGTCACGCTGCGACTGCATCATGGTGAGAGTGCCGCGAGAGAGGCATGCTGCCGTGGGCTACAGGTGGTGCGTTAAATGCGGTACAGTGATTGCCGCGACCAGAGTCGCACCTGCCCTTGAACCTCAACCATGATGACAGTGGCCCGAAGCGTAAACAGAGCAAAACACAACAAGCAGAGGCCAATCGCATACGAAAACGCTCTCTACAATGAGTCGTATCAACGAACTCGCCGATCCACGACGCGCAAGCCTTTCAAAGCAGCCACGACCACTTTCGAGCCACCAGGAAGCTATCGCGAACATGAACCTGTCCATTCTGCATCCCCGCCGTTATACAGCGTCGCGGTATGCGCCTTCAAGTCCGCAAGAATCCCCTCTTGAATGCACCAATCCAGAAACAGCCCGTTTGCGATCGCCGTTCAAGTAAACCTCAACTCTGCATTCGTTTTCTCGCGCAGATACTCTTGCGTCGCAGCTTTAGGCGCGCAAACAGGCAGTTGCACGCACAGGGCATTTTACGTGTCCATACCAAACTCAGCCGGGATGAAGCGCTTTACGTCTGCTTGCACGGAGGTGTCGACGAGTGGATTCTGACTTCCTATCGCGGAGGTAGCTAGGCAGGAGACGACGACTTGCATCCCGTGTAAAGCTGGCGCTAGGGAGTTCACAGAAGTGAAGTCTACTTCTTTGATGGTGAGGTTGGGATGCGGTTGGAGCTTGGAGGAGTTTCCGGCACCGGCCCGGGAAAGGACTGTGACGCTGTATTCTGCGGCGAGGAGGGCTTTGAGAATTGGACGGCCGAGGTTTCCGGTGGCGCCGGCGAGGGCGATTTCGGTGCCGGACAGGTTGGGTTCTTGGGTGCTGGTTGGGAGGAACAGGCTTGAAATATGGGAGGCTTGTATGAAGTTTCGATGAGTGCGATGTTGGTTTTCGAATTGTTGAGATCAACAAGAGAATTTGGTTTTTAAATAAATCCTTACATCTTGGCTGCTTCAACGCAGGCGTTTTTTTGCGGCATTGCCAGTTCATTAAACTGATTGGAGTGTCGCTTCCGGTGGTGGGGCAATGAGATGAGTGAGACGTCGGATCTGAAGACAAGTATTCTGGACTCGTCTAGCAACAACCTTGGAAGTGGAGTTTGCGACGCGTATGTAGCTCTATAAAGTCACACATATCGCTTTCGCCGTGAAAACATCCCCACTAGGAGCGCGCAATATTCGTTGATGGCGCGATAACTCGTCGTGACGGTGCGTTGGTGTTGTGTGTCGGTTCCGAATCTCGGATCCGACTGCGTTTGCTCGGGTAGTCTTCCGGCGTCAAATCATCAAAAGCAAGGTTTCGCGCCAGGCTCCGAGCTCCGAATCCTACATGTTCTGGAGTGTATTGTATCAGCAACTACTCAACAGCATGTGGTTATGGTGTTGTTACTGGCATGTGTACGGGCATGGTACACCTAGCTGATATCACGTGATTAATAACTAACATTGGAATCGTATCCTTTATACGACCGGCTGACATCCCTCCAGCGAGAATAGCCTAAGGAAGAAGAAAAATTATTAGTAAATGATTCTGCAGCAAGAGTTTACCGAGGTGCTTTGGAAGTAGTACTTTCGACGTACAGCATATGGTATGACGTAATTAAGTTATCAAAGGCACCAGGTGGTGTAATAATTATTGTCTAGTTTACATCAGCGTACCTCACTAAAATCGCGGCTAATCTGCTGACGTAAAGCGGATAATATAATTATTGTGAAGGCAGCGACAGTTACTAATGCCTTGCGCTTAGATGCAGACATTTAGAAGATACATGGCCGAAGTGTTGGACCTAGCGCCATAAAGGTATCAACAACACAACCAGCGCATCGATCTACTACCTACTACCTAATACACGGCAGACTCCCTAGAACCCCAAGACAGATCATACCTCGTAATCTATCAGGGGTCGGGGCAAAAATGGTGGTTCACGTGCCTATCCCCTCCACACCAGTGCAAAGGGGATTAGGGAAACGCCACGGCTGAAGATGGCCTTCTCTCGCATATGGAAATCACTTCCCCGGACAATTTTGCCGAAAAACTAACCCTTGTAGGCTTGGAACTGCCTCTATACGACTCCAAACTCCTCATGGCACTAGATCGACATATGAAGAAGAAAAGCTAGAGACAAGCTCTTGCCCAGTCCGCTTTCGCAGATTCCCTTTGCTTTTCTAGCAACGATTATGTACTAGCCGTGGAGACGATCCAATGAGCTAGTGTCAATTGAGGCTCACGCATCGGGATGAGAGAAGGCCGAGGCATGCATAGCAGCCTTAATTTTTAGCAAGTCACTAATTCTAATCAGTGGCGTTGGATGGGCAATTGGAAGATTACGATCATCAGGATTCATGATATCGACCATGGCGTCGCCTGCGATTTAAGACTATTGACCCATTCACTTTTCGACATCCTCTTTGTTCTTTTATATCGTCAATTTGTTTCCGGTAGTGTCCAGTACACCTGAACTTCATAATTCTGATCATGGCGCGAATCTCCATACGCTCAGTCTTATCACTTCTTCTGCTGAATCAAGTAAGAGTCGATGCGCTGTTCACAGGAAACCAAGAATGCGCCCTTGTCGGAGAAGTCGTGGAGAAGCTTCGTCTCGCACCGTCCGCAACCGCATATTGCTCCTCTCTCTCCAGATCTCCACCGACACCGTCACAAGAACAGCGACCCAGACTTCAACACAGTTAGTCAGTAGCATCGTCGAGACTGTGCCGACGAGCGTGGTCTCGGTCGGTAACGGAGAGATCGACAACCGGTACAGTCTCTGCTACCGAGGATGCTGTCACTGAATTTACCATCGTGTAAGTATTATTAGGTCGATTCGGAGCAAACCAGGTTGACAATTGCTAGGACTAGCGTTACAAGCGTTTGCCCCGGCTCAGTGTCGACTGCTGTTGTACTGCGAGGCCTATACATCAATGTACCCGTGTCAAAGAAGGGTAAATCTTCTACTAATACTACACCTTGCAAATCGGGCTCCAAATTCGCCACCAAGTCTGTGTCGACGAAACCGACTACTTCTCGTACCATCAGCGTAGCCACTGTAGCGTAGTACACTACAGCTACCCCCTATCGCTCTACGCTACAGTAGGAGTAGGCGCTATATTCTTATAGTATTACAATAGGGATTTTACTTTAATTATAGTATAGTTATCGAACGCACACGCAATTTTTGTCATCACCTTTTTACGCTCTTTTTGTTTACTAAGCAGGGGGCTCTGCTTTTTTTTATCATGTTATTAGCCTTTGTTGTCCTACCCCTAGGTAGATTAATTAAATTAACACCACATAGTATAGTTATTTTAAGCTAAACTTAAATAAAAAATGAGCTAACCTAGATTATAAGCGAGTCGCCCTTACAAGCGAGTCGCCCACCTTGTCAACTCTCTTAGCCTTTTATAGCCTGTACATCCACAACGCAATAAAATAATATTAATATAAGAGCTGTCCTAGTTTAAGTAGTAACTACAGTACGCTTTTCACACGTTCGTAAGTTATGGCCAGTCTCTCTGCAGCGACCGCAGCGCGCTAAGGCCTGCCAGCTCGTACCTAATCGCGCCTTGCCTTTAGACTTGTCAACAAGCAAGTAACTTGCAAGCCTTGCTTGTTAAACTTGGGTAATAACCAATTTAAGCAAGCTAAGTTCGCTTATACAAATTTACCAAGCAATTTAAGTTTTAATAGAAAACTTGCTTAGTAAACTTAAATAACTTAGGTGTTTAGGCTGTTAGAGTTAATTTTTGTGAGGTTTTTTAAGTTACTAGTAAAAGCGATTTTAGGATAGTTTTTAGTTTTCTAGTGTTGAGATTAGCTTAGTCAGCTCCAGCCACCTAATTTCGCGCGTTCGTTTGAACTTACCGCGTACTTGTTGCTCTACAACGCCTATCCTAGTGCCCACCCCAGTACTTTGCTGCCTCTTTTGCTGCCTTATAGCCCATTATGCCCGTCTCTAGAGCTGCTAAAGCTGCCAGCAGAGGCAGCAAACGCGCTGTAGGACACGCCGAAACAACCCCCAACCCTCCCTCTAAACGCGCCCGCGTCTTCCACGGCAAAGGCACCAAAAGCCAGCCCATAGAGCTACTGGAGAGCCAGCAATGGCCGCCTGCCTCGCTGGCTGTACAGGCGATCGACCCAACAGTTAAGCAGCCGCAGCGGCGGCGCTCACCGCGCAAAGCGCTAGCGGACGCGGCGTCCTAGGCCACTAAAAAGCGCCTATTCGAGTCGCAGTTGCGTAATAAAGTGGCTAACAAGGCTATTGTTAAGTCTATAGCTAGTAGCAAAGCGGCTACAGTGGCCAGTTTCAACAAGGATAACCGCAAGGAGGGGCAGTTCGACAAGCGTTTTGCGGATAACTTTAACAGCATTAACTAGGATCGTTTAAAAAAGCGCTTTTGTAAGCCTCCGCGCACTTAGAAGTAGGCTAAAAGCTGGATTTATTTACGACTATAGTTACCGCGTCGCGCTGCAAAGTAGGCCTAAGGAGCTCTACTTCGTCTGCAAGTACTGCCATCAGCATTGTTTAAATAAAGGGATCTTCAAGGTTACGCAGTCAACAACAGCCGCGATCTCTTATCTAGGGCAGCTAAAGGCGGGCCACAACCTTAGCAAAGCTGGCAGCAAAGTTGCTAAGCGGAAGCTGCCACCTGGCCAGAAGTCGCTAGTGATAGTAGCCGGTTCTGGTATAGAAGTCAGTCAAGAAATCGCCAACGAGATAGGCAACTTTAACGTACAGGGTTTCCGCGCTTTGCTGTCGTTACGTGGCTTCTTGAGAACAATCACCCGCTCAGCGAACTCGAATCGCCCGCCTTTCGTGCCTTAATTAGCTTTGCCAACCCTGAGGCAGAAGCAGCGCTATGGGCAAGTCACAATAGCGTGTCGTCATACGCGATAAGACTCTACGAATTTATGCTACCAAAAGTCGTTACAGCGCTGTCCAAATCAAGGAGCAAGATCTATATAAGCTTTAACGGTTGGACAATAAAGGGAGGCAAGCGCGGCTTTTTTTTTTTTTTAGAGTTGTAGCTTACTACGCTGATGCGTCGGTCGGGCAAGCTGGTGGACTTGCCTATAGCGCTGCCGCAGCTGGCGGGCGCCTACACTAGTAAGAGGATTGCTAAGGTCGTTACTCAAACGCTGCAGAGAAGTTCAGGATAGGTCCATCGAAGCTAGGCTGCTTTGTGCTCAATAACGCCTACGCCAACGATACCGCAGTTAGCTGCCTTGCTGGTCAGTACAGCTTTACTGCCTCTCACTACCGCCTCTGCTGCGGTCCACATACAATCAATCTTGTTGCCTAGGCGATTATTTTTGGCAAGAATCCTGACTTATACGATAACGACGCAACGGAGCTAAGAGATAAGGAGCAACTAATAGCGGAATAGCGCAAAGACGGCCCTTTGGGCGTACTTATTGATGTGATCAACTATATACACAAACGCCTCAGCAATACGACAAGTTTAACCACTTTCAGCGCCTCGCTAACACGGAGCTACCGACGCACGAAAAGAAATCAATATTAGAGCCTATTAAGGCGGTTGTTACGCGCTGGAACTCGTACTATAGCTGCTTCAAACGCGCTGCTGAGCTACAGCACGCCGTCAGCAACTACGCCAACTACCACATACAGCGCACGCGCAACCTCGACAATATCGCCAAAAGACGCGGCAACAAGCTCCCTAACGTGCCAAAATGGATGCGATCAGACGGCCTAAATAGCGCGGACTAGGCGGTGATTACAGAGTATATTAACGCGCTTAAGCCGCTCAAAGACGCCACGAAGCAGCTTGAAAGTTGGTAAGGTAAGTCAGGTAGGTTTGGCGCGCTTTACTCAGTTATCCTAGTCTTTAAAACGCTACTCTACGAGCTTGAGCTGCGCGTTAAGCAGTATATAAGAGCGTCAACTTCGAGCAACCTGGCGCTCCAGAGGATCATATACCCATTAACCTTCGCGCTGCCTAGGCTAAAGCCGATAACTACTACGCCAAAACTTGACGCAAGTCCTTACCCGTACGCCGCTACAATCCTCCACCCATACTACAAGCGCTACTGTGATCGTAGCTGGCGCAAAAAGCCAGACTAGTTGGCAAAAAACAACGCTGCGTTTAAGCAGCTTTGGCGGCAATACAGGCCAACTAACGCGCCAAAAAGCAGCAGCCCAGCTGCGCAGTCTAGCGATCTCGAAGACGCCATTACCGCGATAGCTAACGCCGACAATAGCAATAATAACGACGAGAGACATAGATGAGTATAAGCGGTGGAAGAAACTAGAGCTAAAATGGACACGCGAGCAGCTCAAAGACAGTTGCTGCCCTATCCATTACTAGATTAAACTAGCGCCAAAATACCCCAATTTATCGCGCTTAGCAATCAACGTTCTAACAATCCCCGCCTCTAGCTGCAAGTGCGAGCGCCTCTTCAGCAAGCTTAGTAATCTATTATAGCCAAAAAGACGCAAAATTAGAGCTTAGTTGCTAGCAGCTTTGCAATGTATTCAAGCTTGGCAGCGAGCTAGTTTCGAACGCCCAGCTAAACAGTATCGCTGAGAAGCTTGAAGCACTAGTTACCGACGATGAGCTAGGCCAGCAATATGGGATATGCGACTGGGAGTCGTCTCAGCAGTAATTTGTACCTACTTCGACTCTGTACGACATAAATTCTATTAAGCAAGCAAGCAAGTCTCAAGCAATTAGCACGAAAACTTCACCCAAGTCAAGCAAGTTAAGTTCCTAACAAGCTGGAATACAAGCAAGTCAAGTTCGAGCTCGAAACTTGCTTGACTTGCTTGTTGACAAGTCTGCTTGCCTTAACGCGTTTCTCCCTTAAGTTGCTGCTTAATAGCCCTTTAAGTAATAATATCCTCTCCCTCTGCCTTTAATAGGGTGCCTTGCTTCTTCTAGATCCGCTTCTTTTTGCGATTCTTGCGCGTTATAGCGGCCTTATTTGCTCTCTTAAGGCTTAAGATTCGCTCGCGCATAAGCGCCATTTAATGTATTGCTTTAGAAAAGCCTCTTTCTAGCTAATTAAGCCTCTCAATAATAGAAGCAGGTGACAAGCTCTTATACGCGCAAATCCGCTCGCGAATTATAACGTTAATTGAGCCTCTAGTTCGCGCACATTGCTAGGTGTTTTAGCCTCCTACACAGCCTCTAGTAGGGTTGCTAGCGACGGCGTCCTTAGCTTAACATTAAGCTTCAAGATCACTACCTCTAGATTATATAGGGCTAGTCCAGCGCCCTAAAAGCTTGCGCAGATATTCTCCTTTGTAATTAACTAGTCGTAGGCGGCGCGGAAGGCAGGTAGGAACTCAAGCTTGGTGATATGGTTAATATGGTCGCGTATCAGGCTCGACACTTAGCACCCGTACGCCCGCTTTAATAGCGAGGAAACAGCCAACGTCTAGCGGCTACAGGAGGTGCGCGACAAATGTGGCGGCATACAGAGAGTATAGATATTGTTATCCTTGCAGATTTCTTAGAATTTAAGCGACTTGTAGCTCTTATAGCCGTTAAGTATAAGTAGCTAGCGCGCGCCTACCCTACGCGCTGCTATATGCTTAATAAAGTGCTGTAGCCAGGCAATACCAAGCTCGTTAGTAGTCCAACCGTTGTCGCTGAGCCCGATAGTCCAGTCGCCTGGTATATCCTCGCCCTCATACCAGGCAGAGAGGTGGTGATACTAGCTAGCGAAAATAACAAAGGGCGGGATTGCCCACCCAGCAGCGTTAATTCTATAGATTACTATAACCCATTCGCGATTGCCTAGCTAGATTGCTTTTAGCCAGCTACGTCTCTCTAATCCTGTGACAACTAGCTGGGAGGATATCTTGCCTATTAGAAAGCCAGTCTCTCGTCGAAGTTGAAGGTGTCCTCGTTGTGGATACCGTAGGTGGCCTTCGTACGCGCTACGAGGTTAAACCAGCGTTGTATAGCTTCTGGATCCTCGCAGAGCGCTCTCTCGTGGGGTCGTACGGTCGATTAAACCGCGTAGTAGTAAGGCTGTCTGTTCGCTTGACAAAGTTTCTAGGCCACTGTTGACCGACCTGGCCACTGCCGCGCTCAGCGAGCAACTTATCCGCTATATTCCGCACAGCTTCTAGAGTAGGCGCAAACCCTTGCGAATCTAGATCAAGTATATACTCGATAATCACCTCCTCTTCTAGCTTAGTAAGCTTTCTTAAGTTAGGCTGGCAATCGCGTCGCGCAGGCTTCCCGGCGCGTCGGTCGCGCAGCGTTAATTATGGGACATTATAAGCCCGTACAGCCTCTTGTACAGTCTGAATTTAGTTCTAATTAATAGCTAGGATAGCAAGGTAGATATCTGCTTTGTTGCAGGGCAATTAAGTAGAAGTTAGTTGAGCCATTGTAGTTTGTAGGTGACGCGTTGTAGAAAGTTAACGAGGTGGGCGACTCGCTTGTACCGTAAGGGCGACTCGCTTATAATCTAGGTTAACTATAATTAGTTAAGCTTTAGTATATGTAACTTACTATACTATAGCCTAAGGTTAAAGTAAAAAATATATACTACATCCTTATACCTTATAGACTATACTATAGGCTGCCAGTGTTGTACGGCCTGTACTACATTACGTTGGTTACGCTGCGTACCAGTTATGCACCCGGTACCACCGACCACAAAACAAGTAAGCCGACGTCTTCGAACAAACCTTCCACCACACCAATCGCCTGCAAGGGTGCGCCGAGCGGCCTCGAAAAGTTCTTGTGTCCGAAGATCACAAAAGCTTGCAGCTGTATTGTGACAACACCAACCTCTACCATCACGGCCACTCTCAGCACAGTCGAGGCTAAGACCGTCCTCTCCACTCTGACCAACGCAGCCACTACAATTACGACACCACAAATCGTGAATGTAAGCAGCCCGAAGTTTTTTGCATTAATTCAAAGTTAACTGTATCGCATAGGTCATAACTACAACGACCGTCATTCCAACAACCACTTCCACCATCATAGAAACCACAACCACTTGTCGCACGTATTCATCATATCCGCCTCGTAAACACTCATTGACAAACTTCCAGCCTGCCCCGCTCCAAACGCAATGTGCGGATCCCAATGCCTCAACATCCTCACCGACCCCAACAACTGCGGCGCCTGCGGAAAACCTGCGCCAGCGGCGCCACACATGTCAGAACGGCGGCGTCTGTCTCAACCCCGGCTGCAGCGGCCAAACGTGCGATACGTTTACTGCGTGCGGCGCTGGCGCGTCCTGTGTGTGCGCCTCGACTGCCTCGAATGCTGGTGTGTGTGCCGATGGCGCAACACCTTGCGCTGGTCTCGCGGATTGTGGAGCCGGGCGAACGTGTGAGGTTGGCTTTATCTGTGTTGTTGGCACGTGCTGTTCGAGGGATATTTGTATTCGGGTGACTGATGAGTGTGCGAACTTGGCTGCGCCGAGGCGGCTGTTTGTCAGGGGAAGAGCAAGGGGGAAGACGATTCGGGGGTATTAGGTGGGGTGTTGGTAGGTCGGTCTATCTCAGCCGCTTTCAGGGTAATATGTATGGGCTGTGTACAATATCCAAAGGGACTAGAGTAACTATCACAAGAAGCATAATGTACTATAATTAATAAAGGGAAAGAGCATATTTCAGCTTTCAGCAGGACAATGGAGGTGTGAATTTATAGATAGAAATCTACTTAGAACTTAATAATAATTCAGGTTTTAATTGATCCCTTTTGCAACCCCATTGAATGTTTTTGTAATGTTGTACATGTAACCCACTATCAACTCAATTCACCATCGTCTTTGCTCGAACTAAGAGGGCAACATCCGGGACTAGTTACAGCCTCCTCCTCTAGGCTAGATCAGCACACTCGGGAGCAAAATTGGGTTTCGGGTAATGACCTCGTTTATTATGGTTCCATACACACTGCTTTACCTTTAATTCACTTTTCTTTTCAGCAAATCTACTGCGTCCACTCAGAGCGGTTTACTGTGTACCTGAATTGCGCGAAGGCTCGTCTCTGTATGCACGAATTGAGAAGTCAACCGAGTGGGCGTGCCAATCGTGACAACCAACATGTTTTTGTCGGTGAGGAGGGGCCGAATTTTTTTTTCGGCGTGAGACAGTTATTACTCGTATAATAAATGAAACGAATATCATCAGTAGTCAAAGTTGCTGAGCTAAAATGTGTAATTTTCATGCTGGAAGCGTCTGATCCGCACGCGCCTTTAAGGAGAAAGCTCCATAGGCATGTCTTCTGATTAGCTAAGATGTACGGCTAAAAAATGCTAGCAAAAGGCCTAATCATCTCTTATGTCATACGTGTCCGTCAGAACTAAACTCCAGTCCAAACCGGCGGCCCCGGTATGTTATAGGTCTACAGCGTATCTCAGCATATATCTCCTTGGGAAGAGAGGAACACATACCGTACGATTCGAGACCCCCGGAGCATATATGTCGATGTTGATCTCAGGCTCTACCAAGCATTAGCAATACCTCCTCGAATGTCGTCTCATAGCACTTACGATCCATGCTCCAAACGCCGGGTATCTTGACCAAATACTCATTTCCCGGCTCTTCCACGCCCTCCCCACCAACATCCAAGTGCGCACACTCAGGATAAAACTGCGGTTTATTCGCACTATGCAAACTGATAATCTCGTGCCTGGCCAGGTACTTTCCTTTCTTCAGCCCGTCGGGAACTTTCTCACTCCACAAGCTCGGTGTTCCATCCCACCTCGAAAACGTCTTCTGGAACCAATTGCCTTCCTCGATGGTGCCGTCCTCGAGGCCTCTCTCCCCAATCTTGAACCAGTCGGCAGTGGAAGAGTCGAACGTATGACAGTCATCGTTGGTGCAGCGGGCCATCCACGCGATCATCGGGCCGACGGTGTGCAACCAGTACATGTAGACTGCGGTTATGTTTTGGCCTGGGATAATCGGGATGTAGGCTCGTGCAGGGTTCCCAGGAGTGTTGCACGAGAGCGACTGGTTGGTGGGTTCGAAGATGGGTTCGTTGGTTACCCATTTGCGTTTGGACCATCCATGGCGCGCTTCGTCTTGGGGGGCTTGGTCGTCGAAAGGAGCATATCTAGGCTTGTTAGACGTAGAACATTGCATCGGCCGGAAGTCAAATACCCGGGATACCAAGTATCACCAACCGTGTAGTTTAAACAGCCTCCATGCGCCGAGGCTTGGTAGGCAAGTAGGCTCCAGGCGAGGACTAGAGCTTGCCAGATGGCTGTTGACATACTGAAATACCAAGAAACACCACCAGCGTCAAGAAACGAGGAAGGTGACAAGAGAAAAAGCGGAAGCCAAGTAGGTATGGAACTCTAATGAGCGTCGATGACACCACGAGACAATACTACCTAGTTTTCACGAAGCTAGGCAAGATTCCCTCAGGCTGAAGTACCTGTTGTATATTAACTTTGAACGCAAAGCCAATCTCCACAAAGCATAAAGGCTGGCAGAGTGCGAGAAGGTCCAGACTTCAGTTTATAAATTCCACCTTTGATCCGAACACCCCGGATTGAAGCGTCGGAATGCGACCTATGGGTAAATTGCCTGGTACTCTGGTCGCCACTCCATCCAATATATATGACACTCCCATAAAGCAGCAATAACATGAAAGCATAGTGACTAACGAATGAACCAGCTGAGATTGAGTGCTCAATTGCCAGACTGGGTGAATCCTGCACAGATCTGTCAGTCAACGTGGGGAAACAAGGATTCTTGTCATAGCCGGTTGATATTGCAAAATGGCTTAACTGGAAGCTTAATTGCCGATCCCTGCTCCTGCGTTTTAGCCTTGCACTCAACTCTGGCACAGAAGTTATTGTAGATGAGATTCGCACTCTCTTGAACTCTGCGGATCAAGTCAGTGACAGATTATTTCCACGGATAAAAGGAACACCCGCTTCTATATATGACGCATGTAGCGCGAATAAATATTTAGCGTTACCGACCTGGACAGACCAGATCCAGTACAATTCGAGACTTTTCTCAAGATGCATTGCCAAACACTCGCCGCGGTATTGACGTTTGGAGCCGGCGCGTTGGCGGCGTCATTGAAGCAAGTGTCGGATTACAACAACGATGCGAAAGCGAAACCAGGAATGTCAGTATATACAAATAAAAAATCAATAGAAATGACTAACTTGCTGCAGGTGGGTATACGTCCCAGATACCGTCAAGAGCGATGCGCTTGTCGTCGCTATTCACTCTTGCCAGTCCTCTGCGCAGAAGTATTTCCAGCACAACAAGATTCCATGGCATCAAGGATCCGACAGGAAAGGTTACGTGACTGTCTGGCCAAGCTCGACAACCCAGTGCTGGGATGTTTCCAGCAAAGCTTCGCTCACGCACAATGGCGGTGGTGACTCGAACGCGATTGCGAATATGGTTCGTGTATAGAGGTGTTTGTTGCTTGAGCCATGTGACTTACACGTGGCCACTTCAGATCAAATATGCGATCACTCAGTACAAAATCGACCCGAAAAAGGTCTTCGTGACCGGCGGGTCATCAGGCGGTTAGTCCTTCTACTCTGAGTCAGTGAACATACCCTAATTCCCATTAGGTATGATGTCAAACGTTTTGGCAGCGACATACCCCGACCTCATTACGGCCGTTTCGTTGTACTCTGGTGTACCTGCAGGTAAGATCCATAATCTTTACGGTTGATTTGACAATGAACGAAAATTAACGAGTGAACGAATGCAGGTTGCTTCGTCTCCGCGTCCGGGGCGGCTGCTGCCTGGAACAATACCTGCAGTGGTGGCAATAGCAAAGCTACTCCTGAACAATGGGGTAACGTGGTACGAAACATGTATCCGGGTTATAATGGCACACGTCCTCGCATGCAGATCTGGCACGGGTCTGTTGATGCCACCCTCTCCCCGAACAATTACCAAGAGACCATCGACCAGTGGACAAACGTGTTCGGTGTGAGCCTTACCCCAACATCTTCGAAACCGAATACACCAGAGAGAAACTACCGGATGGACGACTTTGGTCCAAATGTGGAAGGTATCTGGGCCCAAGGCGTCGGACACTCAGTTCCTTCGCATTTGGACGCCTCGGAAGCTTGGTTTGGTCTTTGAGTATGGTTCAGACATCCCAAGAACAGAGTTAGAAACGCAAAACCTTCTACTATTCTCAGTTGTCAAAGGATATACAGGATAGTCATAGCCCTGTGAGCTGGGGAGTTCTATCTGCCTGTCGCACCCTTGCTTACTGGCATGGTGGCCCTAGCAAGGTTCAATAGTATCACAAATCCAAAGTTCAGCGAGGTTTTATAAGGACGACATTCGAGAATGACTGCCGACGAATTGAGTTTAGGAATGACGATGCGCAACTTTGAGCGGCACCATGGCCCCGGGGAAATGACACGTAGAGGAACGTAACGCTAGTCCGCCTTTGGTTAGCCACGATAATATCAAATTCCGTCCATCGTTCAATCGCCATTATGCTTTCCCGCAGCTATCAGTCCTTCAAATCTGTGCCGGATCAAAGCTCATGCGCAATGCGCACGCGGAGGGAATGGGGCCCTTTTCGTATTGGATACTGCTCCAAACCTCAGAGGTCCACAATCAGTGATCTCCTCTTTTTATGCGCAAGTTCTTAAAAAGGCACGCATAAGTAGTTTCATCTCAAAAACATTTATTAGGAAGCTCACAGTCACTTTCCAGGCCTGGAGCGCAGCAGACATCCAAAAAGGCCCATCCTGTCACGTGATCAACAGTCGTCAGGTCCACGGAGCTTGAAGGTTTTTGTACCAATACGGAAATCGATCAATATCCTGCGGTCAGTAAGAAGATCTGGAAGTTGTCTTGAATTTTGAAGTGAGGCCTGTGTTCGCTAGTTGCGTCGCAGCTGTAAGTCCCGTAACGCAGGCACGACGTCCGGCTAATCATAGGATTTTCTCTTCGATTCCAGCACGATATACTCGCGGAGACACTCTCTAGACCTAATCATACCATCTTTCAGAGCAGCTCATTAAAGCAATATTGAAATGGAGCAGGACAATCCGTCCATTAGTTCACATGTCAGCAGTGTTGGAGTATTTGAAGTGCCATGAAGAGCCTTCCGTATGCAATCTGCTAGGCACATTTACCAGGCTTGCAACACTTCTGCCATTCACCCCACTAGACACGAACGTGGACACATATCCCGTGCCAGGTGACCTGTGATACAAACAGGTCTTGAAACGTTTGCAAACCCTCAAATTTTTCACACGAGTATTTAGCACAGCTTCCATGATTATTTCTCCATAGATTCGCTTTAACTAGCCTTTAGAACAATTATAGCAAAACTGCACGTCCACAAGGTGTTCGTGCGACACCAAAATCCCACCTTTGAGGTGATCGGTCTTACCTGGGCTTGTACTACCCTCTTCCTAGGGCAGTGTATGTCCCCGTATATTGGGAAGAACACCCAAATACATTCACGAGCACGGTGTGTATTACATGAAGCACAGTTCTAGTTCTAACAATTATCGTCCCCAGTTTCAACAAGCACCTATACCTTGTACATGCTGCAAAATGGGCGTCTCTCGTAACGCAGGCAGTCTTCATAGCCTCTGGTCGGTTGATCGCCAATGGCATATGAGGCCAGCTTTGCACTAAAGCGAATAGCAACCATATAAGTTCACAATTCAACTCTCTCCATGCTCACCGGAGCATCTGACAGACGTTCTATGACATCACCACGACAAGACGCCTTCAATGAAAATGGAAATCACTGTTCCCACGAAGCCGTATAGCCACGCTTCCAGGTGCTTCTCGTAACAGTACTTGAGGGCTTATATTCAGTAATAGTCAATGAAATGCAGCTAGCAAAGCTGCCCATGGCCGTGATCTTGACGCCCATGATCTTGACGCCCATCGTGGTGCCGTATGGATAGAACCCCTCGATTCATTATTTCTCGGTGCACCTTCTCCAAACGTCTTCTGCATGTGCAAGTTCCAGTTCTTCTAATCGTCGCGAAGCTGAGGGTTATTACTGGCTGAGTGCTCGGGGTCGTATCGACGAAGTCCAGGTTATATCCTGCAAAGTATGCATAGCCAGCCACCCTCTTGCAGCTGGGTGGGTCGCCTGCTGTAAGTGAGAGGACACTTTGCCACTTCATTCCGTAAGTTTTTATGTGTCTGCTCATTGTTTGCTGCCGTCTTTTCGGGCCAGACTCGGATGTCCCAGTACTTCGCTACCTAGTGATGAGCATTGAACCAGGCAAATGCGCAAGTTGTCGCCTCTCGCGAAGATGCGCTGGTCCACATTACTGTAGGCAGAAAACAAGCTCTGGTGCACTTGGCAAGAGTAGAGTTTCTCCCAACAGGTTTCGGTTTTCTCGTGCATCAAAATTGTAGTGTAGTACTACATATGAGTTGATACTCAACTCATAGCAATATATTTCGCTGCTTCAATTTGATGTTTTAGCGCCTGGCTACCGCCGCAGTGTTGAGCATTTCACTGAATGTTCATGCGATACAATTGATCGACCGAAGCGACGAGTGATTGGCCCCGGTGCACTTGCAACGATACGCGGCCCGTTCCATGGTACATCCCAGTAACTAAAAAGCCACGCAAACATTCTTAATCTGACCTGCATTGTTTTAAGTTTCAATCAACGCCACAAGCAATGCTGCATCAAATAATCGCTTCGTGTTATTTCCGCGAACCGAGGCGGTGCCCGCAAGCGGAAGGTGTCGAGTCCGCAATGTTCGTGTAACTTTTCGGGGATTATTTCTCATGCAGCAATGCAGCGCTATCGTGGTTATCGTCTCACTGAAGTCCGCCAGCTGGTGCAAATGCGGGGAAGGAGGCTTGGACGCAGGGTCATCATGATGAAATTAAGTTTCCGGTGACCGTTTCAAGACAATGGGCGGATTTTGACAATGATAAACCGCCCGGACCCCGGAGTAAGTCTCACCCGAACTTGAGCAATTGTTCCAGAGCTCGGGTTAATCTATTCATTCACTCGTATCCGTTTATAGTCAACTCAACCTCTACATTACTCGGCCCCTTGCGGTCGTAGCACGGCCTTTTATGCAGTAAAATCGACGACCGCAAAGGGCCGAGTACAAAGCTAGCTTGTGCATGGTGTTGATTCCGTTGATTGCGATAGGGCCACGTATCTACAGCCGCGGCACGGTAAAGTAGGGAAGGGAAGACACTCCGTATCCATCGTAAAAGCAGTCTGTGTCAGAGAAGACAAAAATGATGTGAAGTCCAAACTAGGGAAGGATAATGTATAGCATTGATTTGAGTGATTGTAGGATGAGGTAGGCCTGGGTAGTCCAGCATCCTCGTGGTGGACTCGTGTTTCACAACAGATCTCGGGAGCCATCGATGATTTGGGTTAGGTCATTGCACAACACGTCGATGCGCGTTTCCCCGCACGTTCAAGGAGCTTCCTGGGTCGCGTTTTCTTGACCCCATCCCGACAGTTTGGGAGGAGTAGATCTCGGGCCGATGCGAACTGTCTCCACTACGGGACTTCAGCCTCGTACTCTACTGCCTCAGGCTGGAGGAAAGCATTTTACGATGGTTCGGAATATGCTGCGCCGCCAATGTGAGGAAGTTGAAAGACACCATTACGGCAAAAAGAAACGTTCAGCGTGGTGACAATGCTTCCATCGAAGTCTTACCGCTTTCAACCGTTGTCGTAGGAGCCCCTGACCGTGTTAAAATTTGCACACTACATATCACGGGGCAGCTTGCTGCATAAGAGGTAATATAAAACTAGGAACGTACCCAGTAAGCGTAGCAGTTTCAGCGAATCAGTATCCTACAACTCTACCATCACATAGCTTACATTGACTTGACAGAAGATACTCGGGACCAAAAAGAGTTACCGGAAATCTAGATTGCTGCAGCTATCTTTACACCGGTCGTTTTATCAAGGGGCCCCTTTTGACAGACCCCAACATACTATCTACTAATGCGAGTATGGCGGCGGATTGAACGATCATCACTACAATAGTGTACGTCAAGCGCATAAGGGTCCAAAGAATGGCAAACAGTGTATGGTCAACCGTACCCACACCTCAGTCCATACTCGCATTCGTCCCGCCGAGCCCCTAATTTCAAGATAGATCATATCACAGGTCCGGTGGAAACTGCCCAAGACCACCCCTCCTCTGTGCAACCCATTTTTGAGGTGTCTGGCAATCTGACATTGGCCGTAAGTCTTGCCACTAGTGAAGGGGCATCCACTTCTACTCTGGAGGACTGATTGATGGCTGCCCAACATTTGATCAGGGTCGAAAAAAGAGCGACACTGCGGATTGTTTGACATAAAAGGCGTTTTTCCTTTCATAACGCTGGTCGACATCTTCATTTCATCCTCATTCCCACACACGGATTTTTCTATCTTCCTTTGGCAATATACCGCCCGCATACTCCTGCTTCTCATCCAAAGCTCATTTCCTACTACCATCTCCCACAATGCCCAAGTCCAGAATCATGCATGGCGAGCCTCAGCTGCTCCGCAGCTCCACCCAGGAAAGCGCCGTCCCTCAACTTCCAAAGTCAGGCCTTCGCATCGAAGCACTGCATTTCGTCGGCGAATTCGTTGGCACCTTCATGTTCCTCTTCATGTCCTTTGCCGGCTGCCAGATAGCCGCAGGCACAGTTCCAGCCGCCCCGGGTGTTGCAGTCGACGACAACCAGCCCCCGGAAGCATCCAAGCTGCTCTACATCTCGTTCGCTTTCGGCATGGCTCTTGCTGTCAACGTCTGGGCATGGGCTCACGTCAGCGGCGCAATGTTCAACCCTGCTGTTCGTTGCTCCTTTCTTATCATTCACCTATCGCTGTATATCAGCACATGCTAATCATCGCAGGTCACTTTCGCCTTGTCGCTAACTCGCACCGTCCCCGTCTTGCGCGCCCTGCACTGTGTCGCAGCGCAATGCCTCGCAGGAATCAGCGCTGCAGCCGTAGGATCTGTCCTTCTACCAGGTGCTCTAACCGTCTCCACGCACCTCGAACCCACGACATCCATCCCCCGCGGCCTCTTCCTCGAAGTCTTCGCGACCTTCCAGCTCGTCATTGTCATCTTCATGGTCGCCATCGAGCGCAATGCAGAGCCTCTTCTCGCGCCCCTGGCCATCGGTCTAGCACTGTTTGTCTCGGAGCTAGGCACCGTTTTCTATACGGGTGGGAGTCTTAATCCGGCGCGTAGTTTGGGGCCTGCGATTATTGAGGGGTTTGATAGCTATCATTGGATTTATTGGGTTGGGCCGTTGCTGGGGGCGGGGATTGCGGCGGCGTTGTATTCGACTGTTAAGGCGTTGGGTTTCTCGCAGACGCGTCGTGATGGATTGGATGCTGAGGAGTGGCAAGGGCGCGCTTAGTGCCATGGCGATTGATGTCCTCACTGGGATAGTGGATGAGTTGGCCTCTCAAATGCACAGGGGATATGGTGGAGTTTCTGGGGATACTTGGAGAGGTTTCTTTTCTTTGGTCGGGCAGGTGGAGTGGTTTTCTTTTTAGTTGGAAAAGTTCGTGTTTTCCTTTGTTGCTTTTGGGTGGGCAGGTTGTTCACTGGGGAAAGTGGAATGGAGTCTTTAGGGGGAGGCACTACTCTGAATTCACTTGGCAAGGCGTCAGGACAGATTGGAACAGGCTGGCTGGGGAGTAACCAAGACGGAGACAGATATAAAGCCATGCAATCATTTCGTTATGCGATAGTATACCTTCAACAAACCCCGTTCATGGTGCGTGACGTGATTACTTGTGAGCAACGCGTTCTACACACGCTCTGTACAGTGCAAGATGCGCGGATCCTGTACCGCCCATACGACGTCAAAAGACTGAGACGCGCGCGGGGCAGTCCCATACGTGTACGACCTGAACAGACAACCAAGCCCAACCTTCCGCAGTGATAGAACACGCACCTACGCAACCTTACATTCGCGTTTTCGCATCGCACATCTCTCTGACTAGTGTTCAGCAACCCCTCACAACTACCGCACTCATGGTAGGCACACAGGGTCTACGCAAATTGAAGATAGTACTTACGAGAAATTCTAGGCATTCAGCACTCTCTGACCGGTGTCTACCAACCCGTCACACCTACCACCAGCCACTTATGTTAGGCACAAAGGATCTACACATCGCATCCCTAATTGAAGATAGTATTACGAGAAATCCTAGGCATCCATGCACCGCCAGGGTCCCTACTCCAGGCCTCGTGTTCTCGCGCTACATAAGTTGAAAGCGCAGGCAGATGGGGCAGTGCATGGCACATTTCAAGCACTTCCATCCATGCTGCGTTTGGAAGCTTTGTCCAGGGTTTCCAGGCCACTGGCGCAGAATGCACTGCTCCTTCCTAGACTCTCTTCGACTCGATTGTCTCGCTGTAAAAGAGTATCCTCAAAAGCGAGACATTGAATATCTAGCCGTTACTCCAGATGTCAAATACATGCCATCGCGTGTAACACAAGGAGCGAAACCAGGTTCTTGGGCCAGCCAGCTTGTGAAAGAAGCTTGCATAGAGGGCGTACAATGACACCAGATAGGACATGAAGGCCAACGACACAACTTGGCACGTGTGCGGAAGCGCTGTGGTGTTCACTCGAGGCACTTGCATGTGGTGCCCAACCCACTGACTACCTTAACAATCCATGCAGCGAAGGTACCTTAGGTACAATTGCCCATCAACAGCTTAGCAGCTTAAGCGACACCGGCGAAAGAGGCCAGCGAAAATATAAGCCAACATGGTATTCGCACATGCCACTACGGCGCCAAGAACGCGACACGTTGTACACACCTGCAACTACTCTACCATTCTGCAACAACCACGCCACCCCTCCAACCAAGCCTCGGAACCCTACCTACCCGTCCCTATTCAAACCTTAAACCCCAACGTACACGTGCACCTACCCTACCTACCATACCAACCCTTAACAAAACCACGGCAAACCCCTCCACACAATCCCCTCCCACATTTAGACACCAGAATACAGCCGCGCTAACACGACACCACACAACCCTGAGATACAGTACGCACGTTTCACGTTTACCATGAGTAGTGAACGGGTGTGGGGTGGGGTCATCTGCCGCTAGCTGCTGGGATTCTCCTTGTTGGGGTGTTTACTGGGGTTTTCCATGGAGGTTGATGGTGGATACATACGAGAGGTGAGAACCTAGGTGCTCTGGCATTCGAATTTTGTATCCGCCAATGGTATACGGTATGGCTGACATGAGTTGGCGGAAGGTGGCCCGTATACCTTTCAAGATTGGTGCTATTTCTGTGGTCCATAGCGTCACGTGTAGTCTAGTGCTCCCGGGCTCCAGGGTTCCTCGGAGCTGAGCCTCCATAAACATCGCACTTGTACTCTGAATAGCTGCTCCTTGTCGTGCTTACTTGAGATACATGTCCTGTGGCTCTTATATAGAGTTGGGGTTTCGCATGCTAATGTCCGATACAATCTCGTGACCAGTCAATTTAGCATCACGTGAGTATTTTTCTCTCGAGGTCGAGGTCCGACAGTTTATTACTAGACCCTGCTGAGCCACGTTATATAAACCACAGCACGCATTGTAGAACCTCCTTTCGCAATACTGGAGGCTCGTTGGAGGGCAAGTCCGTAGCTTGACTCTCACAGCACGTGAGCAAGCATGCATGCGAACACCAGACCAACGCACGTCAAAGAAAACACATCCAAACCAATAGATCTGTAAAGCAGCACTGCATTATTCTCCCAAACTGGTACTATCATTATATACAAGCATTCTTTCCATGCCACCAGCGGCACCTATCATATCATGGTATACTATACTTCTCCTCCCAATACATTTAAAACCTCTTCAACTCCGGGCTTCCCTCGGATGCCGGGAAACTGAACTTGGTCTCCACAAACACCTTTTGCATGCCATCCTCCTTGTTCTCAAACTTGTAGTACACCTTGTCCAAGTCCTCGAGCCGCACACGATGCGACACCATCTTCAACGGGTCGATCTGCCTATCTTGGATCATCTTGAGAAGAGACTCCCAGTAGAGGTGGACGGGCGCTTGACCGTTGCCGATGAGGCGGATACCGCGCTCCATCAGAGAGCCGATGTTGAAGTGGTTGGTCTGTTGTGGTCAGTAACTTGAGCAAGAATGGAAGACAGGGAAGACCTACGAAGCCCACATATACACCGGTGATACCGCAGCGACCAAAGTTGCGCGTCGAGGTGATCATCTCGTTGACGATCTCGCTCGTGTCCGTCTCCAGACCGAGCAGCATCTCAAAGTAGTGTGCCCAGCCCTTTGCGTACTCGCCCGCCGCACACTCGATGCTGACGTCCGGCCCGCGGTTGTCGCACATCTTCTTGAGTTTGCTCGTTACGCTCTCGCCTTTGCTCAACGCCGAGAAGTCGATCGTCTCGATGTGCGGGTACTTGCTCTTGATATACTCTAACCGCCAGTTCTGGTCAATCATAATGACCCGCGATGCGCCGTTGATCAAGGAGAAGTCTGCGGCCATTTGTCCGATAGGGCCTGCGCCCCAGATGGCGACTACGTCACCCTTCTTGACCCCAGTATCGACAACCGCGTGCCAGCTCGTAGCGAGGACGTCGGAAAGGAAGAGGCCCTTCTCGTCGGGAACGTCGTCGGGCAGCGGGAGCAGGTTAACGTCCCCGTAGGGTACACGGGTGTACTCTGACTGGCCGCCTGCGAAACCGCCGGTGAAATGTGAGTAGCCGAACATGCCGGCTGTCCGTCCACCATACATGCCATTCTCGATCGTGTTAGAGTTCGTCTTTTCGCACTGCGAAGAGAGCTTCTGCTTGCAGTAGTAGCAGTTGCCGCACGCGATTTGGAACGAGGCTACTACGCGCTGACTGTACAACGGTCAGATGTTGGAAATACACATGTAAAAAGTGCGAACGTACCCTTTCTTCAGGTTCGCGACCTCGCTGCCCATCTCCTCAACCACACCGCAGAACTCGTGGCCGAGAATGTCGCCCTTCTGCAGCTCCACGATGGTGCCGTGAAGAAGATGCAGATCTGATCCGCAGACTGTCGAGCCGGTGATCTTGAGAATGACGTCCCGGGGTTCCATGATCTTGGGCTTTGACACCTCGATCATTTCCACCTTGTTCTTGCCCATCCAGGCGAGGGCCTTCATCGTCCCCGAGCCGCCGGCGTTTGGGGCGATGTCCGGATTCGCGACGTCCTGAAGGGTGGTGGCATTGTCGCCGTGGCCCATGGCCTGCTCTGCCTTGTAGGCTCCTTGTGACATTGCCATACTGGGTGGTATCTGTTATAAATGTAAAGTATGGAGGGGTGTATGGAAGGGGTATCACAGCACTGCCTCAGGTGTGTTGCAATGTGTCTGTGTAGAAGTGTAGAGATGAAAAGCAAAAGTAGGCGGGGTGGTCCAGCGTTCAAAAATAAAGCGAATTTTGTCTATGACATAGCTATTAGCGAGTATACAGCGCTCATCATTTGCCCCCAATTCGTAGCGGTTTTCGCATATTTTCATTTTCCCCTGTTCGACGCGCTCGAAGCAGCTAACCAGCACGTCATGACTTCGTAAAAGGGTCGGCAGATGGCTACCAGCAGGCGGGATGGCATCGAACGGCCATGTGGTGGGCAGGCGCTGTGAGATGGAAGAGAGATTGGGCGCCATGTCATGTTGACGTAACGGCTTGGCGATGTGGCTTTGTCAGCACCCACGCCTCCCCGGCACGTGACGGCCACTTCTCCACTCCAAGGCTCCAAAACTTCAGCTACCACCCATCGGCAGCTTCTATCCATCATGATTGCCATCGCCAGTCTCTGTGATGCGGCGTGTAAGTCGCGTCGAGGGGGGATTTCTTCGCGGATGAAATGTACAAGAAGTCGGCAATGCAATGAACGACCTCGGGACTTGCGCGATCGCAACACGCGGATGTTGGCATGATTCTGCCACTGTCGCTAATATTATCAAAAGGAAAGAGGAGTAGAAGGGCCTACTGGGTTATATACTTTCGGGATCGGGAGCACCTTGCTGGCCTCTGGGACGACGGCACATGCAACCCGTGCGTTCAACCGCACTACTGGGAACAATACACCCGCTGGGAGAAGAAGAGCACTTCGCACGTGAAAATTGAGCGTCAGGGTATGCATATGGGATTCAAAGGTATGTGCTGTGATTTGCACACTGTTGCTCTACTGATCAATTTTGAGATCGCTGATTCGGATTTGAGTCGCGGCATATCCAACATCTCATTCATTCATTCATATCCGTTTACGGTCGGCTTACACCCGGGCGCAGCGAAACTATCAATATCGTTGTCTCTGACGCATACGATCTCCCTAAGAGGTAAATCAAGGAATTCAATTGTTACCTAAGGTACACTCTCACTCCGGAATATTCAAGACGAAAAAATATGTATGATAATGCGAAATGTATTATTTATCTATTGGCGCTATGAAAATGAAAATGCTTGCAGTTTGTGGAAGTTTAAGAAAGCAGGACGTGGCAAAACATCAACAGGCAAAGAGCTTCTGGAACTCGCGCGTGAGCATGTGGGTAGCGGTATCCCAACCTTGCGGGTCATCGAGACGCTCACCAATGGTAGTTATAAACTCAATCAGACCTTGATTACTAAGAGAGCGCAGGTGAGGAATCTCCTTTGCCATACGCTCCGCAAGGTGGTCCAAGTCCTGCCCAAGGTGGTGTTTCGCGGAGTAAAAGACAAACCAGTAGATAGCGGACTTGCGCGTATAAACAGCATCGCTGTCGGGGCCGAGGGCCTCCTTCATGAAGTTCGCATAAATCTCGCGGTAGTTTTCCACGATCCAAGGGGGTAGACCAGCTTCAACGAGGTCATACTGAAGCTGCCAGTCCTCACGGAGGAAGAGTGGCAGGGAAGCGTAACCAATAGGTCGAGGCAGAGCAAGTGTGCCCTGCCAGTCAATAATTCCAGTGATGTTACCATCCTTGTCGGTGAAGATATTCTGAAGATCCAGGTCCGGGTGATTCAAGACAAAAGTCTCAGTCTCATCTTCCGTGACGTCAGAACGACCGGGGAATTCGCAATGCGCGCATTCGGAAAACCACTTCAGGCCTTTGTAATAGTTCTGAGTAGCGTTGCCCTCGCTGCCCTCGCCATCCCCGTCGTCCTCATCGTCTTGCTCTTGCTTTTTCTTGACCCACTGGGCAGCCTTCTCGTCGAGAAACTCATGCGTGGAATCGAAAGCAGCGTGCTCTTCCACTGTAGGTCCCAGTTTGAAGGAAGAACCCACAGTCGGAGGCTTCGCATTTTCCATATCTGGGTCTTCCTCGAAGTAAAGCATACCGCTCTTGTCGAACTGAAACTTGCGCAACTCAGCCATCTTGGATGCCAAATCACGCAAGAAGGTCTCACGGCGCTTCGACATCAACTTAGAAGGGAATGTGCTGGCGACATGGTCGATATCCCTGTCTTCGTCGTACTTGAGCCAAAGCATATGCGACGCCCTACCCTTGGCACACTCCATGATGATGAAGGGCGCGCCGATCATGTTATCAAGCGTATTATCCCAGCCAAATACCTGCATGACAGGAATAGTCGTTTGGCGACGAATGAGCTTCATGGTATACACCTCGCTGCGGAGCGTGAGCGCATCGGCGTCCGTCCAGAGCTCCTTCGTGCCCTGGGCAGGAACTTTGATAGCAAACGTACCTTTGCCCTCTAGGTTCAAAATAACGCAGCGGTTGAATGAGCCCTCCTTTTGCGACATGATTTTGCAATCATCAGTACTAAACTGATTATCTACGTCGACATATTTTAGAAGTAGCTTCTTGAAAAGTTCAACGTCGATGGCCCGAATGCTAGCAAAGTCCTGGCGGCATCCGGACTCTTCCTGGGATGTAGAGTCCTTTGAATACTGGGACTCTTTGCTAAAGTGTGCTTGGCCCTCGGTCACCTGAGCCTCACCGGATGCTTGGGCTGATTGTTTGGCGTTAACCAGGATAGATTTGCGAGACGCTGACGACCGTGTGTGCTTGCTGAGACCCTCTTGGTTCTTGGTTAGCTTGGGATCGGCCTGCGCTTGTCCAGCAAGCTCAGTGTTGCCCAGAGAAGTTGAGGTCTCGAGGGCGAATGCCTTCAGTGAATCATTGAAGATCGGAACGAAAAGTTTGCGGAGAAAATCCATACTTTCAAAGCAGGAACGATTGACCATAAGAGTTATGGTAAGTAGGTGAGGATAGAATGGATCTCGTGTGAGTGTTGAATCGGAAAAGGTTGGGTTTATGCCCTACAATGAGGGGTGCGACGATCTTTATATCTAGGACCTCGGTTCTTTAACAAACAGAAACGTTTGCACAATATCCACTTACAATGCGTTTCTTGAATCACAAGCTCTTTGACGTACCAAAATTTTAAACAATGTCCAATGACCGTTGACAATGGACTTTGAAAAAAAATCGTTCTGGGCCACATGACAAAGGACATAAGGCTGCTTCCCTAATAAGGGCACAACCTGATGAAAGAATATTGAATCAGGATTTTTAACAATGATAGCACGACTCGGCCAACGTGAAGATTGTAGGACACATGGCGCCCCATTACTGCTCATTGCACGTACCATGAATGTTTTTGATTTACCAATAAGCTTTTCAAGTATGAATGACGGCGTAACTCAGACTAATATTAGCTACATGCGCTTTCATTCTGTGTAGTTAATTCCTAGAACAATGTATCAATGAATGTTGCGCACATCAACTAGCTGCACAATGTTGAGTTTTGATCCGAACAAGGCCACAGAACGACCAGTGAAATAAATACAATGATATGGATTGCTTATAAAATGTACGCATCAGTCTCCAAATTCTAAGCATCAGAAATCGCACCAAACTCAAGTTACTGCCAACAAACTTCACCACCAAACAACTTACGCTCGTCACGACTTACACCTCACCCACCTGATAATTGAATTATCATAATCATGCCTATCATTACGATCGACTTCCTCAAAATCTACGGTCAAAACTGGAAGGACAAGTTTGATCCGCAAATGAGGAATATACGCACAGGTGCGATATCCGCGAAGACGCATCACTGCCCAATATGCCAATCCACATCCACTCGTAAGTGTTACAAAGACTTACACTGGGCATACTGTTGTGCCCTTGTGCCGGACCCTAAGGACTCAAATGCTAAGAAGGTCATATGTGGCGAGCGCTTCGCATGTAGATCTGCTGGAGGTTGCACCAAGCATCCATATAGCGAGGGCCATAACCTGAAACTTTACAACTCTTCGAAAGGTAAGCCGTCTCCTGAGGATGACGAAGATGAAGACAAAGATGAGGGAGATGTGGCTGCGCTTACGGTGAACGAGCGAGTCTTCAACGAGGACATGAGCATCGAGGATATAAACGCGGCGAAGAGGCTTGAGAAAAAGAAGCAGCGTGACGCTACTAAGGCTACAATGCAAGAGAAGGCTCCAACGAGGAGGTCGAAAGCTAAGCATCAGCCTGCCCTCTCATTCAAGGAACAACTTAAGAGGAAACAGTAAGCTCGCTTGTTCGTGCCAGGCCGGTCCGGTAGGGCATATTCGTTGGCTTTTGCGGCTGTATCTGGTTGCTGGACAACCAATACGTAGTAAGTATATGCAGTTTTAATTTAAGAGGAGGAAACAATGTACCAATCTAAAGAGTCTTTTAATGTGCCTTGCTATTTTCATGTGATTCGATACCATTTGTAAGTAAGTATAATGCCATCTTCTCTGTTAAATCTTCTATATCTCTGTAGTAGTAATGCAGAATGGCTAGTGTAAAACGTAGGTAGAGATCCAGCCTTGTCATTGGACGAGAAAGTTTCAACAATGCTATGTTCCTTATAAGTTCAATTCATAAATCAACAAGTATGAATAACGTGTTTACAAGCGAGCCGCGCGTACAAGTGAGCCGCGCGCCCCACCAAGTCTCTCAGCAGCCTTTTGCAGGCTGTATATCAACAACGCATCAAAATTCTATTAATATAATAGCTATCCTAAATCAAGCAGTATCTATAGAAGCTTTCTTGCACGTACGTGAGTTGTGCCCAGGCTCCCTGCAGCGCGTGCAGCGCGCTGAAGCCTGCCGGCTCGCACCTGACCGCGCCTGGCTATACCGCGTTTCTCCCTCTAGTTGCTGCTCAATAGCCTTCTGAGCAATAATATCCTCTCCCTCTGCCTTTGATAGGGTGCCTCGCTTCTGGATCCGCTTCTTTTTGCGCTGTTTACGCGTTGTGGCTGCCTCATTTGCCCTCCGTAGACTAGCTATCTCATCGCGCATAAGCACCATCGAATGCGCCATTCTCTCAGCCCCTCTTGTAAGCCAATCAAGCGACTGGATAACTGATGTAGGAGAGGATCCTTGATGCCTTTGGATCCGCTCACGAACTAGAGTTGACTGAGCGCCTAGCTCGCGCGCGTTGCTTGGTGTTGCAGACTCCCATAGGGCCTCTGGTACCATGGGTGCGGGGTCAATGCGCGCGCCGAGCCTCAATGCGCGCTCAACACCAAACCAGCTCAGCTAAACTTGAAGCTGCAGAGCTCCCTACAATTGCTATTATTATAAGAATTTCTGGTGATAAGGTCTATAAATCTTAATAATTAATTATAGCTATAAAAATCTACTCGGAGTTCTAATATTCCGGCCCTGGCGCGACTAAGGCTGTAGAGAGGCTGTGATGCAGCACCTGAGGCCTTAGCAGCATCTATAGCCTTATTAATAAGCTTTTTTTCCCTTATGCCCTACTTAGGTAGCCTTAATGCCTTTTTGCTACCTTTCTTAGCTATTTTTATACGATTCTTGTAGTGTTGCTGAGCCCTGCGAGCCTGCTGCTTCTGGGCTCGCTTAGCTGCCTGATCCGCCTTTGCCTTCGCTCGAGCTGCCTGAGCCTTAGCCCTCGCAACGCGCTTCTCTTGGAGTAGTCTAGCCTTCAGCTGCTGGCTAGCCCTCCAAGCCTCAGCTGCCTCAGTTTTTTGGAGTACTAGCTGCTCTGCCTTGGCCTCTTTTTGCTGTAGACGATCACGTGCCTCCTGCACCTTCCTTGGGGACCAGAAAAACAGCACCCCCTAAGTACTCAGTAGGCTGGTTATCCAGCAAAGGCTTGCCACGCTTCCTACGCCTCTTCTTATTGCCTAGTGCTGCTCTTAGTCCCTTATTTTCATGCTGTAGTAGCTGTTTTTGTACGGCAATTGAGTGCACTGTTCGGCTTAGCTCTTTCTTGCCTTATTACTATTCCCTATATTTACTGCAGCCTTTAGGAGCTGGTCGATTTTCCTCCAGTCAGACGCGCTGAGTACTGAGGTTGAGCTTTCTCTTGATTCCCGCTCAGGTAGGCTGGTCTTAGTGAATCTCTTGAGTATAACCTCTGGGTTGAGTGGTGATATGCTAGTAGCCTCAAAGGCCTTAATAATCAATGGCTTCCTGAACAAGCTACCCCAAGCCCTCCAGAATAGGCTAAAGAAGTCTCTTTTTGCGATTAACGATAGTCCCTAGCACCTGTGTAGGAAGGCTGAGAGCTTAGCTGAGTAGGCAGTAGAGAGAGGCTTAAACATAACAACGTCAAGCGGCTGTAGCGTATACGTCGAATAAGGTGGAAATATAGCTAGGAGTATCCTATTCCGGTTACAGTAATTGATAAAATCCATAGTAAGGTGGGATCTATGGCTGTTAAGGATAAGTAGTTAGTAGGAGCGTCCAGCTTTCTCCTTAGTACAGCGATCGAACACCTGCTTAAGCCACGCGAGGCCTATCTCGTTATTTGTCCAGCTAGAAGGCGATGAGGTGATAAAGGCTGAGTGTTCCTGAGGGTTGATTTCTTCAACCTAGCTTGATTGTAGGCTACCTAAGGCAGCCTGATAGATGAGGGCTGGATCTAGAGCCGATCCGTCGGCGCATATGCAGGCTAGGAGCGAAATCCACTCACGGCTACCATCCTGAATAGCCTGCCTCACCTCCTTGCTCTCGTACAGCTGCCTACTAAAGATCCGCTTTGAGCGAGTAGTAATGCCTAGTAGGATGCTTTTTTTCGTCCATATTGTACGTGTGCTGAGGCTCGATATCGTATTGGCTAATTTTCTGCTGTAGTAGGTCAAAATATAGGCTATACTTTGTCTCTAAGTTGGCTTTGTGGCGATTGCTGTCCATTCTAGCTGTCCATCTTGAAACTAGATTAATGCTGTGTCGCTTGACGAACTAATTAACCTAGTACATGCTAACGCTCGTTTTGGCTATATAGGCTGTAAAGTTCTGGATTATTTGCTGTGTAGGTGGTAGGCCTTGCTAAGTGAGTTTTTTGATATAGCGTATAAGCTCCTGCTCCTGTTGAGGGCGAAGTTTTCGTTGGTTGATTCCCTCAGCTGTACGCGACTGCGTTACAGCCTGGTGTCTCCGGGTGAGCGTAGAGCGTACAACGCTATGCTCCTTCGCGATTTTTGTATAGTTGATAGAGTCTCCAGGTTCTTGCGATTGTATCGCTTCAAGCGCAGCCTCAATTGACCCCATATTGGTAGCGATAGGTGGTGTTGAAGCTTGAGGTGTTTTCGTGTTGAGCGCGCATTGAGGCTCGGCGCGCATTGACCCCGCACCCATCTATCGCGTGCAAAAATCGGTAGAAATCTTGGCGGCATCCGAGAATTTGCGCGCACGCGGGAGCCTCATAGAAATCGTAAATTTGACTGTGACGCGTCGATAACAGCCTATAAACTGTTAAAACAACTGTTAGTAAGTCGTGAGGCTGTACAAATACGTGTATAGGGCTATACTGACGCTTTTTTTGGTGGAGTAGTCCATGTTTCGAGCTCACGGAGTCGCTCCTCGCCCTCTTACTGCCGCGCAGGCGCGTCGCCCGCCAACTATACCCCGAGAGCTTACAACTAAAGGCCGTGGGCTGGATCCCCGTCGTCGCCTCGATATTTATCGCTTTCTGCTACTTGGCTGGCGCCACGACGATATCGCAGATTCAGTAGACGTGTCGTTGTCAGGTGTATAAAATTGAGCGAAACTTGAAGCTCTATGGGAGCACTCGCAAACCCAGCAGCCCTAACGTTGTACTCGGCCGCCCGCGTAAATTATCGTCTGACGATGAGCAGGCGCTGTACGATGAGCTGTTTCAGAGCGGTTGGATGTATCAGGACGAGATTGTATACTGGCTGTGGATGGAGAGAGGCGTTCAGGTACACCGATCCACTATTAGTTGACTGTTAAAGGATCGCGACTGGAGCGAGCGAGCCCTACGGCCCATATCAATACTGCGCAATGAGGAGCTCCGTGAGGCTTACCGGAGGAGTATGAGGCAATTTATCGCCGCCGACTTGGTGTTTCTTGACGAGTCTATTTTCAACGAGAAGACTGGCTGGCGCCACAGGGCGTATGCCCCAATCGGGTTTACCAATCGATATTTCCAGGACGTACGGCGTGGCAAAACTTGGGCTATTCTCCCAGCGTATACAGTTGACGGTTACCTGCCCTGTACAGGTATAAAGGAGGGCTATTTCAGCCATGAGGACTTTATCGATTGGATCCGCGATTCGCTGTTGCCCACGCTCCGGGCGGCGTATGGCCAGAAGCCTATGGTTATAATACTCGACAACGTCTCAATTCATACAAACTGGGAGGTGGTGAGAGTTATTGAGGAAGCTGGCCATATTGTTAGATTTCTGCCACCGTATTCGCCTGATTTTAACCCAATTGAGCTTACCTTTGGAGTCCTAAAGGCCTGGATCCGCCGCAACTACTGCCATGTACGGTGGCGCTTTAACAACTTTGGCGACTTTCTAAGGGGCGCTATCCGCGAAAGTCGCTGCGATCGGTTCGCGAATAAGCACTTTAAGCACGCTACCGACGGCGTGTATAGGATAGAGAACCAGGAGCAGCTCTGGGAGGCACGTAGGGAGATGTGGAGGTGGCAGTAGAGCGTAGAGTAGAGCGTAGAGTTGTTAGGATAGACGTTTAAACTTGCCACGGTGAATACTAAGTAAAGTAGTGACGTAATTACGTAAAGTCCATGCTCTGCAATTATCGTCAACTCAGCCAGTAACCCTACTACCCACAGCGCCCCTACTACCCATACTTACGAACCCTGCGGCGGCAGTAGCTGTCTTACAGTGCTGCTTATACTTCTTTAGGGTCATCTCGCAGGTGCCTAACGACTCCATCCTTTAGCTTAAAGCGCTCACTAACCGCGATTTTATAGAGCTCTCCTCCTCCAACGCTTGACATCTCCTTAAGATCTTTGACAGTCCACTTTTCTGATATATCGCCACATCTCGAGCCTGCTCGTAGTCCTCACGATCGTCCTCTGGCTACTGGTTGATTAGCCAGCTGAAAAACTCCCTCACTGTTGCCCTTGTATCCTCCTGGCCACTCACAGGGCTTGAGCTGACGATTGGGAGGGCGCTGCCTGGCGTACGCGGACGCTGACTTGGCAGAGGTGAGTAGTACTGCTGCAGCTGTTGAAGCTGCGATGGAAGAGCTGGCGGTATAGAGTAAGCAGGATAACCCATTTGGGGCGCCATAGGTACTGCAGGCTGACCAAATCCGACAGTATTTTGCTGTAACTGGAGGCTCTCACGCTGGAGCTTGAGCAGCTCGTGTTTCTCGTCGCGCCAGCGAGCCTCGTCAATAGCTCTCTGGCGCTCCTTCTGGCGCTCACGTCGCTCGTAGTTACGCCAGAAGTCGCCCTCACCGTCGCTCCCATCGCTCTCTGAGTCGCTATAATAACCGCCACGCGCCGGGCTTTTGAGCGCTTTTTACCGGCACCTCTCCGACGCTTCAGCTGGTTGCCGCCGCCAGCAGGGCTCCGCCAGTAGTCGATGAGAGTTATCGGCGGCGCGAGGAGCTCAGCCTGGCCAGCAACGATCGCGTTCGCCCAGGACTTCGAGTCGGCAGCTCCAATAGCGTAGTGCTCGTGGTTGGGCGTTACCTAGCACCAGTTCCCAAAGTTTGTACACTCACTATTGCGACAGAGCCAGTGCTGATGAAGGCTTCTCTCCCAGTCCTGCGCCGACGACAAGCTCTCTACGCGCTGTATAGCCCTCGACTCGTTAAGGAGCTGCTGTTGACGGCGCGTCTGCTTTTCTGGCTGTGGAGTCACCTCACCCACGTCAGACGATGGGTCGTTGAACGATTGATTACGCTTGAAGGCCTTTTCGAGAGCCTTAGCCTTGACGCGCACCTCAAAGGTAACCTCTACAAGCTGGACGCCCGGCGATTTGCTGACCTGGTACTCGATAGCTTTAAAAAGCTTGTCCTCCTCCACCTGGCTAAAGTCGGCCAGCGTTACTAGTATTTTTCGCGACTTTACGCCCGCTCGAAAAGCCACCGTACGGCTCTCAAAGTCAAACTCACGCCCACTAAGTTGAGCCTCTGGCTGCTCCAGCATATCGTTTATAACTCTCTCTCTGCCATATCGAGCCACCAAAAATAGCGGCCGTGTCTCTCTGGTGGGGCGGTGAACAGCGCTCTTGCCGTTGACGATAAGCTTATAGTCTACCTCCAGGTCAAATTCCGCTCGCGAACCCGGCGACGACGATAAACCAAGTAGTGGAGGGCGGAGAGGCTCACGCGCGCGCGGCGTAGTGGGCGACGACAGCGGCAGCGTGCTCTCGACGGTGTGAGGTCAATACGGGGAGGCTCTACTGGTGGCGGCGATGACAAGGGTAGAGCCTGCTGTCTATTTGCAGTGTTCTGCGTACTAACTGAAGCAAGGGCAGCCCGATTGACTGCTGGGGCACTGTTAGCCCAGCGTCGCGCGCGCGAGTTATTGGGCCCTTACCGGTACCGCTCGCCAGGCGCCCTCTAGTACTCCCACTGGGAGCTTTCTTGGGGGCCTTCTTCTTGCTGCTCTTACGGGCTGTACGCGCCTTTGCAGCTGCTCCGTCGCCCTCAGTTTGCTCTCCAGGCCGTGAGGGGGCCCTACGCACCCTCTGTGGGCGATCTTCAGCCATTTCAACGGACTACTCCACCAGAAAAAGCGTCAGTATAGCCCTATACACGTATTTGTACAGCCTCACGACTTACTAACAGTTGTTCAACAGTTTATAGGCTGTTATCGACGCGTCACAGTCAAATTTACGATTTGTATGAGGCTCCCCGCGCGCGCGCAAATTCTCGGATGCCGCCAAGATTTCTATTCTACCGATTTTTGCACGCGATAGATGGTAGGGCTGCTGGCGACGGCGTACGAAGCTTCACATCAAGCTTTAATATCACCGCCTCTGGATCGTGTGGGACTAGCCCAGCGCCTTGAAAGCTTGCGCAGATATTCTCCTTTATAATTGACTGGTCGTAGGCGGCGCGGAAGGCTGGTAGGAACTCAAGCTTGGTGATATGGTTGATGTGGTCGCGTATCAGGCCCTCGACCTGGCGCCCGTACGCCCGCTTCAACGGCGAGAAACAGCCAACGTCAAGCGGCTGCAGAAGGTGTGACGAATGTGGCGGCATACAGAGAGTGTAGATCTTATTCTCCTTGCAGATCTCCTGGAATTCGAGCGAGTTGTGACTCTCATGGCCGTCAAGTATCAGTAGCTGACGCGCGCCCACTCTACGCTCTACTGTATGCTTAATAAAATGCCGTAGCCAGGCAACACCAAGCTCGTTCGTAGTCCAGCCATTGTCGCTAAGACCAATAGCCCAGTCACCTGGTATATCGTCGCCCTCGTACCAGGCAGAGAGGTGGTACTGGCCAGCGAAGATGATAAAGGGCGGGATTGCCCACCCAGTAGCGTTGATTCCGTGGATCGCCGTCACCCACTCACGATTGCCTGGCTGGATCGCTTTTGGCCGGCCACGCCTCTCTGAGCCAGTAACGACTAGCTGGGAGGATATTTTACCCATTAGAAAGCCAGTCTCGTCGAAGTTGAAGGTATCCTCGTCGCAGATACCGTAGGTGGCCTTTGTACGTGCTACTAGCTCAAACCAGGCCTGTATAACCGTCGGGTCCTCGCAGAGGGCTCGCTGTCGATCGTAGGGTCGATTAAATCGCGTTGTGAGGCTGTCTGTTCGCTTGACAAAGTTCCTAGGCCACTGCTGGCCAACGTGGCCTGCGCTGCGCTCAGTGAGCAGCTTATTCGCCATATCTCGTACAGCACCTAGAGTGGGCGCAAAGCCTCGCGAATCTAGGTCAAGTATATGCTCAACAATCACCTCCTCTTCAAGCTTGGTAAGCTTCTTTGATTTGGGCTCAGAGTCGCGTCGCGCAGCGATTCCTGCGCGTCGGCCGCGAAGTGTTGTTTCAGGGACGCAAAACGTTGCGGCAGCGCGTTTTATACTTCGTATTTGACTGGAATTGATAGCTGAAAGAGCTAGGTAGATATTTGCTTCTTTATAGCGCAATTGAGCAGACAATGGTTGAGCCATTGTAGTTTGTATGAGACGCGTTGTAGAAAGTTGGTGGGGCGCGCGGCTCACTTGTACCGAGGTGGACGGTCGAATGAGCCCGACGGCCGAATGAGCCACCCCACCACGACACAACACCTCAACTTCAACACGCGATAACTCTACCACTATGAGCTCGATTGAGGCTGCGATTGCAGCGATTGAATCGCTAGGACCTACAGAAAAATTTAGCTATAGATAGATTGCGAGAGATTATGGTTGCAGCTGTGCAACGCTCGCGCGGCGACACTAAGGCATCTCAAGGTCACGCAGTATAATGGCGGAGAATTAACAAGCTCTTTATCTATAATAGGAACTAGAGCTTCTACACTATATTAAACGTCTTACAAATTAAGGCCTACCACCTACACGAGCTATGATACGAAATTTCGCCTTGCAGATTACGCAGAAAGAGGTTGGAGTATACTGGGTTGATCGCTTTGTGCACTGACACCTAGACGAGCTTATCTTAAAATGGACAATGGGCATTAATAATAGTCGCTACAAGGCTGATTTAGGGAGGAAGTATAGCCCTCTACTTTAACTTTCTACGCGAGAAGATTAATTAGTATTACGTTGAGGCGCGTTATACTTATAATATGGATGAGAAGGGCTTTATGCTTGGTGTTGTAGGTCGCTCGAAGAGGATCTTTAGTAGGGCTTTATATGAGGATGGGAAGAGGAGGGGTACTATCCAGGATGGCTCTTGAGAGTGGATAACGCTGCTGGCCTGTATCTGCGCTGATGGATCTTACCTTGAGCCCGCTCTCATCTATTAGTCAGCCTTAGGATCGATACAGGACTCCTGGCTACAGGCCCTTAATTATGCGACTTATTAGGTTCGAATCTCCTCATCGCCCTCTGGCTGGACGAACAACAATATTGGCCTCGCGTGGCTTAAACAGGTGTTTGATCGCGGTACAAAGGCGAAGGCTCGATCTTCCTATCGATTGCTCATCCTAGATAGCTATGGATCTCACCTTATAATGGATTTTATTGAGTACTGCAATTAGAACAAGATCCTCCTTGCTGTATATCCTCCTTATTCAACCTATACGCTGCAGCCGCTTGATGTAGCTATGTTCAAGCCTCTGTCCACAGCCTACTTAAAGGAGATCTTAGCCTTTATAGAAAGGAGCTAGGGCCTTTGCTTAATGAGCAAGAGGGATTTCTTCCCCCTCTTCTACTACTGAGCCTGGCAGGCCTCCTTTAAGGAAACGACAATCCTAAAGGCCTTTGAGGCTACAGGCCTCTCACCCTTTAATCCTGAGGTTATACTACAGAGATTCAACTCTAGCCTAAGCTCCTCAAGCGATAGCGAGTCCTTAGCCTTAAGTGCCTTAAACTGGAGGAAGACTGAAGGCCTACTGCGTTAGGTAGTGAAGGATCGAGGTGATAAACGAGCTCAAAAGCTAAGCCAGGCCTTCTACCAAATCTCAACTCAAAAGACCCTCCTTGAGTATGAGGTCAAGGGCCTACGCGAGGCTCTGATTAACGAGAGAACGCGTAGGAAGCGAGGCAAGCCTCTCCTACTTAAGGAGAGCCTGAGGAGTATCAAGGTGGAGCTATATTTTGGTCTCTAAGGAAGGTGAAGGAGGCACGTGATCGCCGGCAGCTCTAGGAGCGCGAGGAGGAGCAGGTACAACACTAAAAAGCTGAGACAAATAGGCTTTGTAAAGAGGCAAGACAGGCAAAGGCGAAGGAGAAGGAAATAAGGCGTTAGGCGAGGGCTGCAGCTAATCTGGTAAAGGAGAAGGAGAAGGCGGAGAAGGCTGCTGAATAGGCCTCTAGGGCAGCTGCTCGCAGGACTGCAAAACGACTCCAACAAGCTCTTAAAACCTCTTAAAAGGGCAAAAAGCGCAGCCTTAAGGCTTCTGCAAAAGCAACACTCTTAAAAAGAGAGCTGTTGTGAGGCCCGTAGGTAGGGGAGAGCCTCAGCGTGCTGCTGCAGGCGCGCCAGCTCTCAGGTCACGACGCAGCCGCAACATCACGCCTTCTACGCGATATCAATAGCTATATATATCAATTAAAGCCTATAGATATCACCACTAGAAAATATCGCGATAATAGCTATTGTGTGAGGCTCTACAGCCTCAAGTTGTGGGGCTGTTTTGGTGTTCAAGGTGGCTCATTCGGCCGTCGGGCTCATTCGACCGTCCACCTCGGTACGCGCGGCTCGCTTGTAAACACGTTATCCGAACGATCAACCAGTTCAGTACATGCACCTAATTTAAATCAGAAAATGGAAGATTGGGAACTCTCTTCGATCAAAACTCAAGACAACATTCTTATGTCATTTGGAATTTTTTTCTTTTCCTTAGGCTTTTCTCACCGAGTGGCCATTTGGAACATAATACCGATTTGGAGCACAACCTCCCTCAAAAACGCAGTTGTGACAGTTGTACTATATAGCCCACTCTCCTAGCACCGGAAATTGGATGAAGCGATATTATCTGTCATATGTAGAACTTCGATGCGCGATTAATGCACGAATCAATAAACACGGCGGGGATATATAATCCATCCATCACATGGGCTGTAGATTTATTCGAACACGTCTCTGACATGGACCTAATGGACTACCTTGGTAGAAAGGAAAAAGTACGAAATCATTGTTGGCGCATTGATTGGATCACGTGAACTTGAGTGCGTAGTGCGAAGCCCTTTCAAGTCAGCCTCAGCTTCCATCAACTTATAACATCCATGACTCACTTCATCCCATAACAATTGAACACTCGGCAACACCTCTTTCTACAGGAAACCCCTAGATATTCATACCCCCATCTTCTAGCTGTCGCCTTTTCTTGCGTCTAGCTACATCTTCGTTTGCACCAATAGTGAACACATCCTCCCTATACGGCACTTGATCCCATTGCGGTAGGTCTTCCATCTTCGTCAGTCTCAACCCTGGCTTCCTGCTACTCAAATCTTCGAGCGCCCTGTGGACCTTAAGAGAAAGTTCCATCAAAGAAGGTCGCTTCTCGGGCAACTGCTCGAGACATTCCGTTACGATTTTCTCCAAACAAGCGGAGTACATCGAATTAGAAGACGCCGCCGTATCATCTGGGAACGGCAGTTGTTTTTCATATTCTGGGAGGTTATCGTCTACGGGTACGCCTTGCTGCCGTCTGATCATAGACCAGACGATTAGGCCAATTGAGTACACGTGCATTTTGCGCCCGGAAATTCCTACCGGCCGCCGTCGATTAGCTATAAGCAGGTTTATGTATTCTAAGTGCTCTATGACTACCATTAGCTTGGGTTCGAATGGCGAAAAACATCGAATCCATCGTTGTGCGCAACATACCGGGTGTATACCATCTGCCCGACAGGTCAGTATTTAGCTGCTCGGTCGTTATAATTTGAAGCTTACCCCTTAGCTCCACCTTGCAGGCTAAAATTATCAATGTCTTTTTCCATAATCCCGAAATCCCCTAATATTGGATTGACAAAGGCACCCCAGTGACCTTCGCCCGCATGGGCTCTCAGAAAGACATTCCCCGGCTTTGCATAGGGTTAGAGAACGCGGCTTGGTGTTTATAGCTAAACGCACCTTCATTTCCGGATGAACGAGCCCAACCCTTTCCACTTCTTTACATGCCCGGACAAGGTTTCTAAACAATATCCAAATAAATACCTCTGGAACTGCTCGATTTTCGAAATTCAAAAAACGCCTACGTAGGCTGGCAAGGTCACCTCCTCCGGCATACTCCATAAAAGCAATGTCCGTGTTGTCTCGATGAGACGCGCCTCTCAGCCGTACAATACAGGAATCCAGAGTGCGAGGAAGTCGAGAATAAAACTTGATTTCGAAATCAGGCTGACCCTCGGGATGCACCTGTTTTTGTTTTGTCACAATTCTCTGCATCCTTGTCAGCACTTCTCTGGTAATATTCGTGAAAGTGAATACTTACGTCAAGGATCAGGCTTTGATCGGATATGCAGGTCCATAATGACACTATATTTTCAGGACTCGAGTATCTGAATGTTTCAACATGTGTCCAAATTCCCTTTTGAGTGCCAACGACCTCTCCTATGGTGTTCTCCATGGTTTCCTCCTCGGGCGCAAAAAGGACGCTCTCATTGTCAATGATCCTGTAGATAGCCCCATTCTTGTTGTTCTGCAACCACATGGTTCCTAAAATGTTTGAGGGAGAGTAAGGTCCGGCCGGGTCGACAGCTGGCTGATAATCCTCCCCTTCGGCATCCTCCTGTCAGATTTGAGCACTATTTGAGCTCATTGAGATGGGGGGGTCTGATAGATGAGATGGATAAACAGTTTTGTATTGTGTGTGTTCTGTGACTTGTTTGGCTCGAGGTCTAATTTAGAGGGTGGAGCCGACCACGTGCCCTTGTTCGGCAACACGGCTCTAATCTGACACACCCCCTTAGCTTAGGCTTATTCTTAAGCTGGACCCCTTGTAGCCGTCCTTCATTCTAGAGTAATAGCCTTTATTCTTTGTTCTAGCTTGTTAATTTGTACCCTCCTTTTTGTTAAGATCCTCTGCTATATTAACAAGTCCTAGTTAATCTAGAAATTTGCTCTATTTGTTGACAGGAAGGGCCTTTGTAAGCCTATTAGCTATCATTTCGTTCAACTAAGTGTAGGTAACCCTAATCCTTCCTTGCGCTACTTCTTGCCTTAACTAATAGTTATAAATATCTATATAGCGGAGTTTAGTATTAAGCTACGCAGTCTCCTTAGCGACAAGCTGTATTATCTACTAGTTGTCGCATTTAATAGTAATTGTTTAATCCGCGAGCTTAACCTAGAGCTTATTAAGCAGGCGTGATGTAAACAGTGCCTCCTTAGCCACCTATAACAGGGCTAGTAGCTCGGCTTTAGTGGTGGATATGGTAACAGTATCTTGCTTGCCTGCTTTCCACATAATTAGCCTACTAAACAGTTTAATAATATATCCTTAAGAACTCTTTTAGTCTAGTGTATTGTCCGCAAACAAGGCATTACTTACTACCTTAAAACTGTCTTCTCTACCTAGCTGTAACGCCCTTGTATGTGTTTCTTAGAGGTATAGTAGGACTTAATTAGCGGCATCTTAATATTAGCTGCTAGGGTTAGTAAGAAATTGTGCTAATTAGGAGGACACAAAAGTAGTGTCTAGCTGGGTAGTAACTGCGGCAAATAGGATTAATCTGACCTTGCGTTAGTATTTGTTAATCTTAAATAGACTAGCGAAGCCTAATTGTAGAGTAAGCTTAATGCTACTTATTAGGGTATTATGCCTAAGGCTTTAGTTATTAACTAGCCTAGCGATCTTGTTAATATATAACGCTTGTGAGAGCTAGATCTTTTGTTATGGGCGGTTCCTAAGAATCTTAACCCCTAGGAACTATTAGAGATCTTTTCCTCCTGTAAGGGTGTATTTTTCTTATAGCTGCTTAATAACTAGCTTAGCCTGGGGTTTGTTCTCCTGTTTATAGGCAATGATAATATTATCTACGTAGAAGAAGATAATTACGCCTTATTTAATTATATAGCAAGGTTTATGGGGTATGCTAATGAGGCCTAAGCCTTGTGGTGTTAAAGTGAACTCTCTCTGCCAGAGTAGTGGTGAGATCTAGAGTCTGTATAGCGCCTTGTTAAGCTTTAGGATTGTCTTAGGTTTGTTGTAGCCTTGTGGCATCCTTATATATATATCTTAGTTGATCTTTGCGTGAATAAAGGCATTCGTAACATTATATTAAAGGAGCTCTAGGTTAAATTGCGCGCCGCAATCGCTATAAGCATGCAAAATAATTGTCCGGCCAATATTGCCGCATATGTATCTTGTGACGTGATATTTCTCTGTTAATCGCTACAAATAACAAGGCGTGCTTTGCACTTCTTAAGTTAGTAATGTTTATTAAACTTGTAGGTGTATACCTATATATAGTTAAGGATCTGTTCTCTAGTTAGCTTAATTGTTTTAGCTAGTATCTTGGTCCAGGATCTTATGTCCTAGTAACTGTTCAGGTGCTGTTTCTTAGCTTCCTTAAACATATCGCACAGTGGATGTTCTTTAAGCTTATTACATTAGGAAGGTGGTATAGGCAACTAGCTCCTATGTAGCTTTAATCCTTTAGAGAGCAATCTTTTTAACTGCGCCTTATCTAATATTTTCCTATTAAAGTTCTCTGCGTTTGCCGCTTTGGGTGCTGGCTATAAATGCTGCGGCCTATAGGCATATTGTTAATAATAAGGGTTAGTAGTCTTTCCCTTTGTCTTCCTCTACTGGTGATTGTGCAAGGAGTGTCACTGGTGGTGGTGTGATTGGCGGAGTGGGATAAGTATAGTCCACTTTTCTGTCTTGTCGATATCTAGGCTAGTCTTTATCCTGCGGGTTATCTTAAATCGTCTTATCTTTATAGAACGACTCTGTCTCTAATTTAGTTAGTTTAGCTGTAGATAGTAGTTTAACTAATTAGACCTATGCAGCGATCTCTTTAAGGGTATTGTGCATAAGGTTATCTATAAGGTCCTCTATCTTTCCGCTAAAGATGTTGTCTTTGTTAAATATTACGTCCTAGGTGCTAATTACTTTCCTAAGCGAGGGTATCTATATCCGAAAGATGTTGGAGGATTGGTATTCTACTAGATATCTAATCCACGCCTTTAGGTTAAGATGTTGTAGCCTGCTCTTGCTATAGTAGGTATTATCTGTTATTGCAAAAGCTTTGCACCTATATGCCTTAAGATAGGTTTAATCTGGCTTTTGTGGTGCTGTAACTACACTATTCTAGAAGGCCACTGTTGTAAAGAAGACTTTGTATAGTGTTCTCTAGTAATTTGTATAGTTTGGCGTTCGATTATAGAGGTAGACAGCTGACTGGGTGATCTCTAGCCACATCTCCTATGGTAGGTTGGGCATTAAGTCGCATTGCCCGGGCTTTGTCTTTTATTACACCCCCTGAGCGTTTAGCTCCCCTATTCTGTGCTTGTGTGTTAGGTGCTGAAGGCTTAATTGTAATCCCCTAGGCTGTGCACTATTAATTAACTTCTTGTTTAACTGTGAATATTTTGTTGTCCGCTTTAATTACCTTAACTAAAAGGTTGAATTGGTTCTTAATAAACATTGTAAAAGTGGCCAAAGTTTGGATAATAGATCGAGCTGTGTGCGATTGTCCTTAAAGTAGAAATCCCACATTAGTCCTAAGTATTGATTAGTGATTAGCATTTAGCTCTTCTCTTTTGTTAAGCTGCTATCCTTGTAGCTGTAGAAGTCTATTGCGACTTGTTCTCCTAGTCCTTTATTAATTAGTTGTGGTGTTTTAGCGGATTAACCTCTTAGATTTAGCTTGTCCGCAGGCGTCGCACTATACTACTGTGGTAATGCCTTTGATCCGCACCCCCTTAGATTGCTGCACTAGGTGCTTAAGAGCACTAGGGCCTAGATGCCCTAGTCGCTTATGCTATTACAGTGCGTCTGCCTTTTGCGGGGATCTCTTGGTGCGTGAGGTGATCCTGTGGGTGTAGAAGGTTGCCTGTTCTAAGTCGGGCACCCTAGTTTCCGACACCCCCCGTTTTCCGACACCCCGCCAAATTTCGCCGCTGCCACCACTCTAGGTTGCGAATGTGCTCACAACTTCGTCAAATAATTTTGTAAAAGCATTAAAAAAATCGCATTTGAAGCATTTTAATCGCTTTCTTTATCTACACTTAATCACGATCAAGATACCGTCGTGTTGGTTGTCGATTCCGTGCCGAACGTTGCACTAATGGTGGCTCTGCTTCCTCCTCAGAGCTACTCTCTTCCTCCACGATAATAACCCCTTGCTCTACACTTCTCACCTTGCGAACACGTTGAGCAGGCTCTCGATTAGTTTGAGAGAGAACTTCTGCAAGACTCGTAAAGAGATCGTTTGGATTAGTTGCGACTTTGCGGCGTTTTGGCGGGTTGGCCTGCTCCACCTGCTCGCGCAAGGAAGCAATTTCACGGTCTTGCATAGTGACCATCGTTGAGGTACGGTCAAACGCCGTGGCAGTAAGTCGAACACATCGGCGTGTAGTTGGTGAGAAGCCCTTTCCAGAAAACAGCTTTACAACATCGCTGCCGCGTTTTGGCGTCCTAATATCCATGGTAGAAGGGGGTGGTGTTGACGGCCGTTCGCGCACCACCACCCAGCGAGAACCCAAGGGCTTCCTCACGCTCTTAGGGTATAAGCCTGTTGCCTTCCACCCGGATCGGATGCACTGCTCTCGAAGGCCGATTTTACGTGCTTCTGCATAAAATTCGAGAAACTTAGCCTTCCCAAGCTTCGTTTTATCTGTCCAAGCCGTATACTCGCCGACGAAGCGCCGATACGCCGCCTTTAGACTCGAGAAACAGCCTAAATCTAAAGGCTGGAGTATATGTGAAGTATAAGCAGGGAAAAAGAGTAAGTAGACATTATTTAAGTAATATATAGTCATAAATTCGTCTGAAGTATGACTGCCATGGCCGTCGACGATAAGTAACCGTGCCTTGGAGGGATCGTCAGGCTCAGTCTGTGGCAAAAACACCTTCTCTAGCCACTCGATAGCGATGTCATTACTCGTCTATCCATTTTGCGAAAAGGTAACATGCCAGCTAGGGTTCTGAGCCAAAAACTCCTGCTTAAACCACTGCTCCTGGATGCTCTTAGCCTTGAAGATGATAAGGGGGTCTAGAGCGACGCCGAGCGCAGAGATACACTCTACTACAGAGGTCCAAGTGCGGGCATTTATTGTCTTAACTGGTACGGCGTTCGGGCTCTCCTGCGAGGAGCCTATGACAAGCCCATTAATGCCCTGGCCCTCCATAATACCGCCCTCGTCGGCGTTGTACCTGCGCCGGGGGGGAATCCAGCTCACCGTTTCATACAGGTTGAACAAGTGCCTAATATTTTCTGGAGTGGCCTCATTTACGCGTTCCCAGCTAGTCCGGCGACCTAACTTTGACTTAATGGCCGGGTGGCGTTGCACAAAGTGACTAGTCCACTTCTTCCCCAGGTTCTTGTAGTCACCCTGTTGCTTAAGAACGGCGATTGCGATGGCCCGCACTTGCGCGTGCGTTGGCGCATAACCAAGGGCCTCTTGCTGGAGAATCCATTTCTCTAGAAGCTCTTCTTGAACGGTTGTAAGCCGTTGTTTACCGTCGTGAGCGTACCGATGGGGTTGGGCACTATTAAAGCGGCCGCGAAGAGTGTTACGTGGGACCCCGTGCCGGGTGGCAGCAGTGGCTAAAGCGACCCCAGATTCGAGGTCTGCGAGCGCATTCTGGACATCTTCTTCTGTGTATCTAGCCATTCGAAGGCAGCGAAAATAGTGCAAAATTTTTTTTAAAATCGGCGAAGAATTGAGTTGTTAAAAGTTGATATTCGGTCGTGGTGCATGGTGGGGGAGCGAGGTTGCGGGGCTGTCGGAAACTACGGGGTGTCGGAAACTAGGGTGCCCGACTTATTAGTTCTAGTTAGTATTCTAGAACCTATTAGTTGTAGAGCTCTTGCAGCTTAGCAATAACTATGTTATCTGCTTGATTTAGGCTTGTGGGTTTTGATTTAGTATCCTACTATAGCCCTTGACGCTGTAGTATCCTAAAAGACACTAGGTTGCATAGAAGGTCTAGGCAATAGGCCAGCGCTTGCAACGGTCCGTACTATCGTCGGTACTATCTATCATCTATCGTCACGTGTTCAATCGATCGATAGTAGACAAGGCAGGCGATACCGTAGTCGATCGATAGTAGTGAGGCCTACCGTAGTACTGTAATAATCGCGATACTTTAGTGGTGTTGTGGCCTAATTAGGTATAGTGCGGCTCTGCGGCTTTTGTGGGGTAGTTAAACTCCGCGGGCCTCAACACACCAACCTCGCGTACAAGATCAACAGTATTACCACCTCTTGCATGTCCACGCCACAACGCGATTGTCGCGTTTTTTTGCTCTTTTAGCGCGCACAGACGATATTGTATGCGTAAGAAAGAACCTTGTACTAGCTTAGTATCCTATGTGCTTGAACGCTAACGCGTGCAATAGACCTATACCTAGGCGGCTTAACCACCAACTTTGCTCCCCTAGGAGCAGCCCTAGGATAGCTTAGGGCTGCCTAATCCTCTATCGCTTATTAGTTAATAGAGGCGAGGCCTCGCCTACGAGTCTTAGCAGCCAGCTAGCTGACGTTGACGCCTCCGGCATCATCCCCTAAACACCATAACGCCCGTACGCCTATATAATCAATCGGCAATCGTCAGTTGTTAATCGTCAATTGTTAACCTACCCAAAAGAACACCCACGCAATCGATTAAAGCTGTCTACGCTTCTATACACATCCGCATCTCTTAATAATGTGTTAATACTTGGCTAATAACTACACTTTACACAATGCCTTGCCGCTAGTAACAACACCTTCACCAACCCACTATGGGCCCAGCTCTTAGAGGCTTAGCAAGATGAGAGCTTCTGAGTACTCTTAAGCCTCTCAAGCCTCATCGTCGTCCTCCTAACCTGGCTCTTAAACCTCATCTGCTATCTGTCTTGGCTCTCCATCGTCATCACCTTCACCGTTACCCAAAGGCCCTCCCACCCACGATTACCCGCTGCCAACAGATAAGACAGCTGTATGCGGCGTGAGGTTTGACGTCGATTTCCACCATGTGTATCGGAAGGGTAAGCGGCTCCAGCCTTCCCGATTAGGCTATGCCGTCAGGTATAAGGCCTATATATCCGGTCGCCGTGCGCTCTCCGATATATAGTGTTTCGGGCTTCAACTATAGTACACTGAGGACGATAACAGAATTACTAAGCTTTAGCTGTGTAAGATTTGTCACCAAAGTTGTTAAACTAATAACGCTATGGCTATTAACGGCACTACACACATCTAAGATCACGTGCGGAAAGTACACTCTATTAATCCATCTACTGGCTGGCGTATCCCCAGTACGCCTATACCTCTACCGGAGTCCCCCTTCACAGCTGCTGCGCACGTCCCTGGTTCTTCAACTTAGCTGTCACATATGCCCTAGGAGGAGGATAGCTTCTAAGCCTTAGTTGTTGACTGGACGACGATTATGAGAGATTTGAGCTTCTAAGACGTTACGAACCCTTTAACCTAAGGCCTGTTAACCTGGAATTGTGCGGAGCTGTTACACGCCTTACCTAATTCGTCAAACACACTCTCGTCATACATTAGGAAGCAGTGCGAGGATCGGAAGGCTAAGGTACGTTAGCTTATCCAATCAGCTGCTGGAAAGGTTGCTATAAGCGTTGACGTTTGGACGTCCGCCAACTATCTCAGCTTCCTGAGTGTAGTTGCTCACTTCGTTGACGCTGATTACAATTAACGAGACCTCCTAATAGGTTTCCGCAACCTCCTTGGTGATCACACAGCTAGTGCGCAGCAGGCCTTAGTAATACTTGACGTTATGCAAAAGTACAACTTTAAGTTAAACTTTAACTATTTTGTAGGCGACAACGCTATAAACAACGACAAGAAACTCATTAAAACACCTTAACAGGGAGTCTACAACTCTCTGCCTTGGTACTTAGCACCGCATCCGCTGCGCAGGTTACATTATTAACCTTATTGTTAAAGCAACGTTGTATGGTGAAGGAGTCTCGAAGTTTGAAGAAGAGCTTGCTCAGGCAGCTCCTATTAATTAATTTAGACTTTACCGCAACTACGGCGTTATTGGCAAGCTTTATAAACTTTGTAAGAGCTGTTTGTGCCTTATATAAACGTTGTGAGTTATTTTATTCAGTCTTTAACAATCTTAGTGATAAGGACCCTACATGGAAGCTTGTTAAGCTTCAGTTACTCTAGGACGGCGGGGTACGGTACGCTGGCACTTAGTCTATCTTATGCTTCTCTATTGCAGTGAGCTGCGTGAGCCAATTAAAGCCTTCTAACGCAAATATCGACAAACTGTTAAGAACGATAAGGAGTTTGATGCCGACGATGATAGTGATGGTTCTCACTACAACCCTATACTTGACGCTCTCTCTGACGACGATTGGCTAGAGGTTAACGATCTTATTATCTTTTTAAAGGTGCTGTACGACCTCTGCAAAGCACTTGAAGGCAGCAACAGCGTGTCAGGCTTTGGCTTATTATAGCAAACTATTATTAACCTTTAACCCTTGTGGCAGCACTACAACACTGCGGCTAGTAAGTTTGACGACAATAATAAGAGCTACTTTAAATCAGCTATTAATTATGGCCTAGAGAAGCTTTAATACCTACTAGGAGAAGCTTGTTATAGAACTAACTCCGAGCTTCTATACTATCGCTACAGCTCTCTACCCTAGGCTGCGCCTTAACTGGTTTAAATCTCACTGGCGTGATTACTAAGATTGGCAGCGGAAGGCTAACAATTCTCTCCGCAACACATTTAAGGAGTATCTCGCTGCTAAAGCATTATTAAATAAAACGCAAAACAAGAAGCAATCCTGAAGACGTAAGCTACCCGCTAGCTATACTAATAATCCGCTTGCAGCTATTATAGAGGTTAATTAAGAGTACTTTTAGTAACTACGGCTACAAACGGCACAAACGCAGCTCTTAATTAGACAAGTATATTAACAATCTTAACAAGGACCTAAATAAAGACAAAGCCTATCAGGAGTTGATAGCTGACCTGTGGCTTTAGTGGCTGAAAGTTGGCCGTAGCAAGTACCCTATACTTTTTAAAATGGCTGTTAATTTCCTTTCTATCCTAAGTACTAGCTGTGAGTGTGAGCGCTGCTTTAGTACAGCTAGACGCACTATCACTAACAATTTTAAAACAGCCTATTAGCATTAACTATTAAGGCTATCTAACTATAAAAGAACTAGCTTAAGAACCGCGTAGTTAAGTGTCCTCTTATTAAACGCAGTGTGATTAAATTGAGCGAAAGGACAGGGAGCAGACAGCAGCGGAAGCAGCCTTCCTAGAGTTCAATTCACTCTCTAATTTGTACGCTAAACTACTTATAGTAATTTACTGCTGTAGTGCGGCTTATTATACGTAATCCTGCTTATTTTGAGCGATCGATCGATAACAACACCAAAAAACGAGCGATAAGTAATGGCTATAAGCCTCACGATAGCGTACTATCGACCGTTGCAAGCGCTGCAATAGGCCACATTGTTAAGGCGTAGTATCCGCCGTCTAGCTGGGCCCTTTAGTTCAAGGTAAACCGTGCCATATCCTTTAACCTATATTTGTGTATTTCCAGCCTATATAAAGTCTCTAGGCGATAGAGGGCGAAATAAGACAAATCGATTAATGTAGCCACGTGACTTACGTCAGAGGTGGTGTGTGTAGTGTAGAAGGTTCCATTCAGGTGCACAGACCACTACCCTCAAGATAAAGCTCTCGCCCTCTCCTTTCTTCCTTGGTAGACTCCTCACTCCACTCTCTTTTCTGCAAATAGCAATACAGCTTGTTGTCCTTATATGCCTGCCCGCCCACAGTTATGAGCCCGGCTGTCGACTTTGACCACTGCAGCTGCTGAGCACCTGGCTATCGACTTCAATCGCTGTTGCTACTGCACGTACTGACGAGCTGCTGAGGAGCTGTTGGCAAGCTGTCAACAGAGCTACGTCACCAAGCTACCTTACCGAGCCTCGAGCACGCGTTCCGTACCGAAGAGCCCCTCTAGGAGCCGATAGAGCAAGATGCCTACAACCGAGCTAGATGGACTAGTTACGAGGACGACGGTTATACTTAAGAAGCTAGCAGAGACTAGGAAGAATAGATCTTCCTATGTAAGGATAGCGCGAATCGAAATCACCTCTGGCCTATGGTTAACCCAGATCTTAAACGAGGCGGCACTCAAACAGCTTGAGGAGCTAGTGCCCGTGATACCAGAGCACTACCATAAGGGGACAGAGCAGGATACCGGCGTCGTGCTGAAAGACATGACGACCGAGGAGTTCCAGCGATACTAGCAGGCGGAGAGAGGCTAGAGAGGCTATAATCAAGCCTTGGCTTGGCTAGATACAGACTTGTCAACAAGCAAGTCAAGCAAGTTTCGAGCTCGAACTTGACTTGCTTGTATTCCAGCTTGTTAGGAACTTGACTTGCTTGACTTGGGTGAAGTTTTCGTGCTAATTGCTTGAGACTTGCTTGCTTGCTTGATAGAATTTATGTCGTACAAAGTCGAAGTAGGTACAAAAGTAGGTACAAATTACTGCTAAGACAACTCCCAGTCGCATATCCCATATTGCTGGCCTAGCTCATCGTCGGTAACTAGTGCTTCAAGCTTCTCAGCGATACTATCAGCTGGGCGTTTGAAACTAGCTCGCTGCCAAGCTTGAATACATTGCAAAGCTGCTAGCAAACTAAGCTCTAATTTTGCGTCTTTTTAGCTCTAATAGATTACTAAGCTCGCTGAAAAGGCGCTCGCACTCGCAGCTAGAGGCGGGGATTATTAGAACGTTAATTGCTAAGCGCGATAAATTAGGGTATTTTGGCGCCAATTTAATCTAGTAACAGATAGGGCAGCAACTGTCTTTAAGCTGCTCGCGTGTCCATTTTAGCTCTAGTTTCTTCCACCACTTGTACTTATCCATGTCCTTGTTGTTGTTGTCGCTATTGTCGGCGTTAGCTATCGCAGCAATAGCGTCTTTAAGATCGCTAGACTACGCAGCTGGGCTGCTTTTTAGCGCGTCGGTTGGCCTGTATTGCCGCTAAAGCTGCTCAAACGCAGCGTTGTTTTTTTGCCAACTAGTCTGGCTTTTTGCGCCAGCTACGATCACAGTAGCGCTTGTAGTGCTTGTAGTATGGGTGGAGGATTGTAGCGGCGTACGGGTAAGGACTTGCGTCAAGTTTGGCGTAGTAGTCATCGGCTTTAGCCTAGGCAGCGCGAAGGTTAATAGGTATATGATCCTCCGGAGCGCCAGGTTGCTCTCGAAGTTAACGCTCTTATACTGCTTAACGCGCAGCTCAAGCTCGTGGAGTAGCGTTTCAAAGACTAGGATAACTGAGTAAAGCGCGCCAAACCTGCCTAACTTACCACAACTTTCAAGCTACTTTATGGCGTCTTTAAGCGGCTTAAGCGCGTTAATATACTCTGTAATCACCGCCTAGTCCGCGCTATTTAGGCCGTCTGATCGCATCCATTTTGGCACGTTAGGGAGCTTGTTGCCGCGTCTTTTGGCAATATCGTCGAGGTTGCGCGTGCGCTGTAGTGGGTAGTTGGGCGTCGTAGTTGCTGACGGCGTGCTGTAGCTCAGCAGCGCGTTTAAAGCAGCTATAGTACGAGTTCCAGCGCGTAACAACCGCCTTAATAGGCTCTAATATTGATTTCTTTTCGTGCGTCGGTAGCTCCGTGTTAGCGAGGCGCTAAAAGTGGTTAAACTTGTCGTATTGCTGAGGCGTTTGTATATAGTTGATTACATCAATGAGTACGCCCAAAGGGCCGTCTTTGCGCCATTCCGCCATTAGTTGCTCCTCATCTCTTAGCTCCGTTGCGTCGTTATCGTATAAGTTAGAATTCTTGCCAAAAATAATCGCCTAGGCAACAAGATTAATTGTATGTGGACCGCAGCGGAGGCGGCGGTAGTAAGAGGCAGTAAAGCCGTACTAACTAGCAAGGCAGCTAACTGCAGTATTGTTAGCGTAGGCGTTATCGAGCATAAAGCAGCCTAGCTTTAATAGACCTATCCTAAAACTTCTGCAGCGTTTAAGTAACGACCTTAGCAATCCTCTTACTAGTGTGGGCGCCCGCTAGCTGCAGCAGCGCTATAGGCAAGTCCACCAGCTTGCCCAACGTATCAGCGTAGTGAGCTACAACTCCAAAAAAAGCCGCGCTTGCCTCCCTTTGTTGTCCAACTGTTAAAGCTTATATAGATCTTTGCTCCTTGATTCGGACAGCGCTGTAACGACTTTTGGTAGCATGAATTCGTAGAGTCTTATCGCGTACGACGACACGCTATTGTGACTTGCCTATAGCGCTGCTTCTGCCTCAGGGTTGGCAAAGCTAATTAAGGCACGAAAGGCGGGCGATTCGAGTTCGCTGAGCGGGTGATTGTTCGAGAGTGGTTGAAGAAGCCGTAAGAAGCCACGTACGACAGCAAAGCGGAAACCCTGTACGTTAAAGTTGCCTATCTCGTTGGCGATTTCTTGACTGACTTCTATACCAGAACCGGCTACTATCACTAGCGACTTCTAGCCAGGTGGTAGCTTCCGCTTAGCAACTTTGCTGCCAGCTTTGCTAAGGTTATAGCCCGCCTTTAGCTGCCCTAGATAAGAGATCGCGGCTATTGTTAACTGCGTAACCTTAAAGATCCCTTTATTTGAACGATGCTAATAGCAGTACTTGCAGACAAAGTAGAGCTCCTTAGGCCTACTTCGCAGCGCGACGCAGTAACCATAGTTGTAAATCCAGCTTTTAGCCCGCTTCTAAGTGCGCGGAGGCTTACAAAAGCGCTTTAAACAATCCTAGTTAATGCTGTTAAAGTTATCCGCAAAACGCTCGTCGAACTGCCCCTCCTCGCAGTTATCCTCGTCAAAACTGGCCACTGTGGCCGCTTTGCTACTAGCTACAGACTTAATAATAGCCTTATTAGCCACTCTATTACGCGACTGCGACTCAAATAGGCGCTTTTTAGTGGCCTAGGACGCCGCGTCCGCCAGCGCTTTACGCGGTAAGCGCCGCCGCTGCAGCTGCTCAACTGTTAGGTCGATCGCCTGTACAGCTAGCAAGGCAGGCGGCCATTGCTGGCTCTCTAGTAGCTCTATAGGCTGGCTTTCGGTGCCTTTGCCGTGGAAGACGCGGGCGCGTTTAGAGGGAGGGTTGGGGGTTGTTTCGGCGTGTCCTACAGCGCGTTTGCTGCCTCTGCTGGCAGCTTTAGTAGCTCTAGAGACAGGTATAATAGGCTATAAGGCAGCAAAAGAGGCAGCAAAGTACTAGGGTGGGCACTAGGATAGGCGTTGTAGAGAGCAACAAGTACGCGGTAAGTTCAAACGAACGCGCGAAATTAGGTGGCTGGAGCTGACTAAGCTAATCTCAACACTAGAAAACTATCCCGAAATCGCTTTTACTAGTAACTTGAAAACCTCATAAAAATTAACTCTGACAGCCTAAACACCTAAGTTATTCAAGTTTACTAAGCAAGTTTTCTATTAAAACTTAAATTGCTTAGTAAAATTTGTATAAGCGAACTTAGCTTGCTTGAATTAGTTATTACCCAAGTTTAACAAGCAAGGCTTGCAAGTTACTTGCTTGTTGACAAGTCTAGCTAGATATACGATTAAGAGGAAAGCGTTAGACAACTTTACCCAGGAGATTGGCAGAACAAACAATTAGCCGTCGCCATATACATCTGATCCAGAGCGACGATACAGCGTACGCTCGATTAAAGAGGCTTAAGAAGCACCTCTGCCTATTAACGGCTAAGAGGGAGCTGCAGCTTCTAGCAAAGTATCGGCAATTGCAGAGCCGACCCCGCAACAATATTGATACCTGGCTAGATGAGTGGCTATATGTTGTACGACTGTGCGAGGCAGCGAACCTACCTGACGTGACATCGCCGCGAGCACAGCGCGATTTTCTACTCGCAGTTAAAGGACTTGACGATATATAGGCAACTACTTAGCAAGCTAATCTATTTAAAGCACAGATCCAGGGATAGGCTGTCAAGAGCATACACGACCTTATCGCTCAATTCACTATGTACTGGCGTTCGACGAGAGACTAGTAGCGTCATCGCTTGGCACCTTTGCCACACTAGGTATCAGCACCGACGAGCCACAGGCAATAGAGAAGAAAGAAAAGACTTAAGATAAGAAGCCTAAGTGTATATGTGGTCTTAATTATTGATTTAAGGACTGCTAGTATCTAGGAGCGAAGGGCAAGCCTTAAGGATAGATACCTAAACCTAAGATATATAAGAACAATTTAATAAGGCTATAGCAAGCTAATTATTATTTAAAGGAGCTATAAAGGCAGCACTCAAAGCGAATAGGAGCGCGACGAATACTAGAGACTAGGCAGAACCGGCAGCGTCTGCAGTCTCGACAGCACCTCGACAGTTTTTGATAATCACAGTCCTACGCTTGACACGCTAAATAGTTATGTATCGCAGCTTACTATAAGCTCTAACTGCGCGAGCAAGTAGACAGTTAAGCTAAGTCTAATTAATTGATGGATTCTTAATCTAGGATCAAACACACACGTCACTAATAGCAGAGCCTATAGTTAGAAGAAGCGAGCTAATAGGATAGGTGAAGTTATTAAGGCTAGAGATCAAGAGCTATTAATACACAAGTGGGGAGATGTTATCCTACTTATTAACACGCCTAAAGGCATAGAGTAGATAGAGCTTACATATGTTGCATATATCCTAGGATTTCTACTAATGTTATTAGCCTGTCACGCTGTCGATCAATAGGCATTTATTTTAACTTAGGACGAGACTGCTTATACTAGAAGAGCTAGAAGAATGTTATTTGCAAGCTTAACTATACCAGCAGACACTAGTTAATAGATGCTGAAGGTATAGAGAGACTAGATGCTGCTAGCTCTCTACTTGCAGCCTTAATATACGCCCGCAAGAAGCCTTTATACAAGCCTAAGAAGCTACTGTAGTTAACTGCAAAGGAAGCATATGTATTATAGGGTTACGCTAGCAGAGAGGCGATTTAAGCACCTGCCTAAGAACATTAAAGGCCTACATATCACAAATAGCTAAGCACTAAAGTAGAAGGACTATAAGATGTGTATATAGTTAAAGCTGACGAAGATTGTTAGTTAAAGGCTACCTTAAGAACTAGCGACTTAACCGTTCGAGCGTATTAGCATAGATCTGATACAGCTCCTAGAGCGAGGAGAGCGCTGCTACAAATGGCTATTGATACCTATTTCATGCTTTCAATTAATACACAAAGTGGCATAAAGGATGCTGTATACTAGATAAGATAAAGGCTACTCTAATAAAGGTCTTTAAGCGATTACTGGCTAAGATAAAGCGGCAATTCCAGAGTCAAGTTATTATTGTGAGGCTGGACATAGAGACTGGATATGTTGAGCTGCTAGAGCTTTGTAGAGATCTTAGAATTGCTATTAAGGCTAGAGCTATAGAAGCTTAGAGCGGAGCTATTAAACGCGCAGGCAAATCTATTATAATTTAAGGCAGAGCTATATACGCCTACACGCAGGCCTACTAAAGGCGTACGCTAACAAGTACGTTATGTCAGCTATATATCTACTTAATCGTACACTAACCGAAGCGATACGATGGGAATGCCTGTACACTAAAGTCAAGGGAGTGAAGCCATTAGTCGCTTACCTTAAGGTGATTGGAGCGAGAGCGTATGTGCTTAACAAGAAGCTACCTAGGGGAGACAAGCTTTAATCTTAAGCTCTAATTGGCTACCTAGTAGGCTTTAATTCAGCTAACATATTTCGAGTATAGTTACTAACAATTGGACAAGTTATACAAACTTAAGACGTCGTCTTTCTGCAAGGTAAGCTCTACAATAAGTAAGAAAAGTACGCAGAGAAGATTTATATTTATAAGGTAGCAGAGGTGCTTAATATTAAGGAGACGCCTAATTATAGCGACATATTAATTAATTAGCTGTCTACACCAGAAGACTATTCCTATAAGCCTAAGCTAGAGCTTAAGTTTAACTCTAAATCCAAGGCTAAGATTAAGGATACTTAACTAGCTCTTATAACTCTAGAAGAGACGCTAGAGAAGCACAGACTGCGCTAGTCACTAGACAACACAGACTAGGGGAAAGGCTACGCTCTAGCTCTAGAGGGAGAAGAGCTGAATTGAACAATAAACAACGCAAAGCAACAAGAGGAGATTGCTAGTTAACTATTACAGGAGAATGTGATAGAGGGTAAGCGAAGTTAGAAGCTAAAGAGCTTTAGTACGTATCTAGTAACATTCGCTGCCTGTATTAACCCTACAGCACTAGCAAAGCTACTTGGCGAGGCGCTAAAAAAGACTCGACTACATCGTGATTAGCTGCCACTAGAGCTAAAGAGGTGGAAGGATCTAGATTATTACCTATTTAGTGCTAAGTTTAAGAAGGCAAGCAGAGTTGAGATTGATAGTGTGTTATTAACTGTAGATGCTTTAGAAGAGCTATAGAGCTTGCTAAGCAAGCAGATGCTAAGGTGCTACTACTTATGTAGGTATTCTTGTACAAGTTTAATAAAGATAGATACCTTTATAAATTCAAAGCTCGACTGGTTGTCTGAGGAGATCTGCAGCAAGACTGGGGCGACACATACGCAGCTACACTGGCTGCGAAGATCTTCCAATGCCTTATCGCCCTGGCAGCAGCCTTCGACCTAGATCTATACCAGTACAATGTACTCAATGCCTTTCTTAATGCGGAGCTCGATCGACTTACCTACGTACGCTGTCTAGAAGGATACAATAAAGAACTTAGAAAACTGCTAGAGCTTAAGCGCGCTCTATATAGACTCTGTGACGCGCCGCGCCGCAACTATAGTACAAGCATCTCACTGCAACGCTTAGAAAGAAGATAGGACTAAGATAGGTGCCTGGAGTGCCCTATCTATATAGTAGTAACTAGCTTATTGTCTTCTTCTTTGTTGATAATATAGTAGTAGCTGTATCCCGCAGCAATCAAGACGCATACCGTCTATTCGACAGACAGCTGAGAGCAACCTATGACACACGATACCTAGGAGAGCTAAAGTAGATCCTAGGCATACGAGTTATTTGAGACTGTGAGCAGAAGCGGATGCGGTGGCTGTGGCTCTAAGACAGCTTTATAGACAAGGTGGCGAAGAAGTACAATATACAATATTACAAGCACAAGATACCTAGTAGTACTGCTAGCAGATGGCTATCTTGGCCTAAGCACAGAAGAGCTAGAGGATCAGCGTACGAAACTCTATTAAGAACTTGTTGGATTGCTAGCCTACATAGCGATGTACACACGGCCAGACGTTGTATATGCTTACTTAGAACTATCTTGTTACCTACAGAATCTAGGATAGAAGTATGTTAGCGCAGCATATTATGTGTGGAAGTATCTGGTTGGGACAAAGAGGTTAGCTATAGGAGCTTAAGGAGACACTAGCAGTTAAGCTATCTACCTAAGCTTAAGCTCAGGGGGTGCAAGACTAGCTAATAGAGAACCACTATTCTATAGAGCATCAGACGCAGCTTTTGCAGACAACTTAGAGACTAGGCGGAGCTCTTAGGGATACCTATTTGTGCTTTACGGCATGCCTATTAATTGGAAAGCAACTCTACAACGCTTAGTCACGAAGTTAACTACTGAAGCAGAGCTTCTAGCTCTATTAACAGCTGCTAGCGAGCTTCAAGCTTGGAATCGACTCTTTAAGAACATTAACTTCGACCTAGAGACTACGTCAGCGATCTACTGCGATAACCTACAGACAGTAGGGATTATTACTAAGGATGAGGACAAGCTATTTACAAAACTACGCCACGTCAACACTCACTAGCATTGGCTAAGACAAGAACAGGCAGAAGGACGTATATTAGTCTAGTAGAAGGCTACTAATCAGATGCCAGCCGACGGACTTACCAAGAGCCTTGTACGTCAAAAGCACACCGACTTTATGAGGCAACTTGGCATGCAAGACGTTAAAGGATAAGCCAAGGGTCCTAGTTTCCGACAGCCCCGTGTTTCCGACACCCTGCAAAGCCCCGCCGCCGTCACCACCCTGGTTACGAATGTGTGTTCACAACTTTGTCAAATAAATCTCTAAAACACAAAAAAAAAACTGCATTTAAGAGCTTTAATCGCTTTCTTCGTCTACACTTAAATCACGGGCAAGATACTATTATATTGGTCGTCGATCCCGTGCCGAACGTCGAACCAATGCCTGCTCCACTTCCTCCTTAGAGCAGCAACTCTCCTCCACCTCCTGCGTTAGGCTTCTCGCCTTGCGAACACGTTAGGAGGGCTCTTAATTAGTCTAAGAGAGAACCTCTGCAAGACTCGCGAAGCGATTGTTTAGATTAATTGCGACTTTGCGGCGTTTTAGCAGATTTGCTTGCTTAACATGCTCACGTAAGGAAGCAATCTTACAATCCTTTATAGAGACCTCTATTGCAATACGGTCTAGCGCTGTGGCAGCAAGCTAAATATATTATTGTATAGCTAGAGAGCTGTTCTTCCTAGAAAATAGCTTTACAATATCGCCACTGCGTTTTAGCGTCCTAATATCTATAGTAGAAAAGGGGGGTGTTAATGGCTGTTGGCGCACTACAACTCACCAAGAACCTAAGGGCTTATCCACGCTCTTAGGATACAGCCCTGTCGCCTTCCACCCAGCTCGTACGCACTGCTCTCGAAGACTGATTTTACGCGCTTCTGCATAAAATTCAAGAAATTTAGCCTTCCTAACCTTTGTTGCATCTGTCAGAGCTGTATACTCGCCAAGGAACCGCCAATACGCTGCCTTTAGACTTAAGAAATAACTAAGATCTAAAGGCTAGAGTATATGTAAAGTATAGGCAGGCAAAAAGAGCAAGTAAACATTATTTAGGTAATATGTAGTTATAAATTCGTCCGAGGTATAATGTTAGTGTGGAGTACGATATCACATGATACCACCAACCTGATGTAGACTAGTTGCTGATCACGATTCTGCTACTTAAGCAGTTTCTCTGTTTAGCTTGTTACAATCAACTCAGTCTCTTATTCCTAATTGCTACCCTACTTATCCCTTACAGTTATGAGCCTAGCCTACGCTTAATTCGACTGCAGTTCACACTCTACCTACTTACTACACACGCGCTTTCTACGACAGAGATTAACTTAACGAGCTCTAGTTTGCCATAATAAGCAACAAAGAGGACAAGCTAATTGTTAAGAAGACAATTATCCTTAATAAGCCAAGCGATTGGTTGAAGTGGATCTTTCTGCGAAAGAGGACCGCTAAGGTATACAAAATCTGGGACTATTGTAACCTAGATTTAATAGTAGATACTATTAAGAAAAGAAAATCTATAATAAGAAACCTAAGGAGCGACTACTACGCTTATTTAAAAAGGATAACACATCTAACAAAGCTTTAAGTATTATCTAGGGCGACAATAATATTAAACTAGACGAACTTACAAAATCTGAACAAGAGGACTACACCTTCTAGCATAGGTTCTACGCAACAAAGCTGGCAGCCTGGCAGAAGAAGGAGAAACGCTCTTAATAACCTGGGCACGGGAGATTGCAAGGACAATCACCAGCAGGCATATCCTAGTTATTGAGGATGCTGAAACTCCCTACAAACAACTTATGCAACTCAAGAAGATATTCTGTATATTAGTAGCAGAACGCAAGTATAAGTTGCTCGAGCAGTACAAATAAGATCAAGAAGGTTCTATAACAACAGAAGATAGATGCTTAGTATAAGAGCTATATCACTATCCTTCGCGACATAATTAAACTGAAACTACCTGAAGTCCAGGACTATTAAGCACAGCAGGACTTTCTTTAAGCAATTAGGGGAATTAATAAGTCCTTTGTCACGCACGAAATTCAGGAGATCACGCGAGCCAAGATAAATAGAACCCTGTATATAGATCCTGTTGCACTAGTGGAGAACTATCGACAGTTCCAACGCACCTTAAACCCTGTAGCGTTAGCACTTGGAACATACGCCGTTTTAGGACGCCCTAGTCCAAACACTAACAGCAACACCCAGAAACGTACAGTCACGTGCATCTGCGGGGAACAGTACTTGTTTAAGCAGTGCTCCTATGTGGTGCCTTCTCTCCAACCCGCTGGATAGAGGCCCGACCCAGTTATCTTAGCCAAGTTTGACAGAGTTAGGAAACTAGGCAAAGGCAACCCTTTAAGCGCAGCTCTGTTTAGAGCTAAGAAGAAAGCTAGTGAAAAGGCAGCTGCTGCTAATAAGAATAATTTCTTAATAGACACTAGTCACCCTCTATTAAATGCTTAAAACTTAACAGGAGCAGTTATGCACTAGTAAGGCAGCCAGAACGCAGCTTAGGTTGTTACTCTACTTAGTACAGCTGCTGTTCAACAGCCTCCACCGCTATTAATTAACAAGTAGATACTAGATCCTGGCTCTAATCTACATATCACAAACTATTAGCCAAAGACTTAGGAGAAGATCCGAGATAGACACCCAGATAATATCCTACTAGCCAGCACGCAAGCCCTGCAGATACATAAGTGGGGAAATATTAAGCTATTTATTATACTCTAACTAGCGAACGTCAAAGTAACTATAACATAGGTAGCACTTATTCCCACATTCTTCACATTAGTAGTATCACTCTCACGCTGTGTCAAGCAGTTGGTATTAAGTTCGACTCGGGACGTAGCTGTGTCTCTATCTAAGGAGCGCTTCAATAGACATATTCTGCACACTTAATAAGCAGGGTGGCCATTAGGTTATAGACTCTAACAAGGCAACACGTCCGAACGCATTAGAATTGTACATATTCGCGATTCAATTGAAGTCAGCTAAGCCAAGCCGTATAGAGCGCAAGCCTCGACAAGTCACCCCTATAGAAGCTTATCAGATGCTAGCTCATGTAGGACAACGCGCGGTTAAACACCTAGAGCAGGCAGTAGATAGTATTAAGCTTATTACTGGCCCCTAAGCTCTATAATAGAGGGGATGTGAAAAGTGTATTAACTCTAAGCTTTCTAAGATCATCAGTCGACGCCCTTAACACGAGCCCTGCGACACGCCCCTTTGAACGTATCGGCATCGACCTTGTACAACTTTAGGAAAACGGGTGAAAGCTTGCTATAACAGGGACAAGTAGCTCTTACACGCTGTGTGTTAACATAGCAGATACTATTTAGAGAAGACTCTTTGTGTAATAAGAAGAAGGAGACTCTGACGCGCTTAGTTCAATAGATACTAGCGCTTTATACAGACCTAGTTTGACGCGATTGTTGTATACGTTCGCTGTGACAACGAAAAGGGTTATGCTGATCTCTAGGAGGTCTTTTAAGACCTGGGTATCACAGCTGAGCGACGTGCTGTTAGTGCAGAAGAGATGACTGGCCTGCCTAAGAAGGGCTGGTAACCTTATTATCACTGCGGCAAGAGCTTTGCGGATTAAAGTAAATTTGCCTAAGGAACTAGCTAACAAGTTATGCCTAACGGCTATTTACATCCTCAATCAATTGCCAACAGAGGTTCTTGACTAGAAGACGCCCTACGAATATGTACGCAAGGTGAAGCTTGTCTCTTGCACATATAGACGTTATCGGTGCTAAAGCCCCTATTCTGTAATACTAAGGTGGCCAAAGGTGACAAGCTTAAGTTAAGGTCGATTATTGGATAGCTAGTTGGATACGAAGGAACGAATATCTTCCGTGTATGGGTTCCTGGGGCTGACAGTGTTGTTCGAACACGTGATGTTGTCTTCGTACGAGACCAACGCTACTTGGCTCTACAACTTGAGCCTATGACGGAGGAGATACGACGCGTAGTCAGAGTCCTTGATATCGATTCATTAGATGAGGAGGAAGATCCTGTTATTAAGCAGATCCATCGTGATATAACACATTGTTAACATACAGTTAAGGATAATGTTAAGGATTAAGAAGAAGAGGCTACTAGGCCAGATGATGCTAAAGAGCAGATTCAACAGGAGGCCTATGAAGGATTACTCACACCCTAAGAGACACCAGTACCTAGCACTCATAATTATTCTCAACTAAAAGGCTAGAGAGAGATTGCTTCTAGAGATACTGCGCTAAACCGCTATTAGAATAACACTCTAAGACGGACAAACCCTAATATTGCTGTAGACAATATCGTTCTAGGGTCCTGTTGTTAGGGAGGTGGTAGAGGAGACGATACGCCTAGGGACCATTTCAGTACACACGCTTCTCTATACTGGCAAACATTTGCTATAGTAATTGTGCAACTGCCCCTAAATGAAGAGTTAAAGGTTTACTATAATTAACTGCCGCCGCCACTAAAGAACTAGGCTGAGGTCAAATCCCGCCCTAATGCTAATAAGTAGTTTGCTGCTGCAGACAAAAAAAATTAAGGAGCAGCTTTACAAAGGTGTATTTAAGAAGGTGAAAGATGATATAAAGGAGCACCTAGATGCTAAGACCCTGCCGCTAATGTGGGTTTTCACGTACAAGTTCGATGCTGATGGCTACTTGACTAGCTACAAAGCTTGACTAGTCGTGAGAGGAGATTTGCAGACGACTTGGGATAATACCTACGCAGCTACCCTTGCGGCTTGAACGCTCCACTTCCTTATCGCTATTATGTGCGCGCCTTTGGACTCCTTGCCTACTAGTACAACGTCAAGAATGCTTTCCTCAACGCGTACTTGGCCTGACTCTGTTACGTCTGGACTCCAGATAGGTTCCAAGACAGACTAGGTAGGTATATGATGCGACTACGCTAAGCACTATATAGGCTTAAGAATGCCCTAGCGCTGTGGCACAAACACCTAAAGAAGACCCTTGTTAATATAGGCTTCACTTAAGTTAAGGGTATCCCTTGCCTATTCACTAATAGCAAGCTAATACTATTCTATTACGTAGATAATATCGTTGTCCTTTTCCGCAAAGGCGATTAATAATATTATTAATAGTTTTAACGCGAGTTTACGAAACGATACAAGACACGAAGCTTAGGAGAACTATGTTAGTTTCTAGGGATACGCATTATTAGAGACTATGCGAAAGGTAAGGTCTAGATGATCTAAGACTCCTACATCGCAAAAGTCTGCCACAACCCACAATCTCCTTTAGGGCAGCCAACACCCTAAGGTCCCTCTGCGCAAGTCTTATCTCCCCCCAAGTACAGATGAACCTAACGCGGAGCGCACCCGCCTATATCAGATCCTAGTTGGATGCCTTGGCTTCATCTTATATTTCACCTGGCCTGACGTGGCAAAAGCGCACTTAATACTTGCCTGCTATCTAAATAATCTAAGCTAAAAGTATCTTGCTACTGTTAAGTCTGTGTGGCAATACTTATACAACTTCTAATTCTGGGCAATTAGAGTAATAACAGCACGCTCTAAGAACGCCAACTATATTAGTTAAATTAACAATAAGGAAGCTAAGGAGTTGTTGTTCTTTGGTGCCTCTAATACTGCGTTTGCTAACAATCCTGATACTGCTTGAAGCTCATTCGCCTATGTGTTTAAGCTCTACGGTATAGTTATTAATTAGAAGGCAAAAATTATGAGATCTGTTACCAAATTAACTACTAAGGCTGAACTGTTTGCCCTATTAACTGCTAGCACTGAGTTATCCTGGTGGATGAACACCTTTGAAGCTATTGGGTTTTAATCTAGAGGTTTGACCTACGTTGTACTGTGATAACTAGCAAACAGTCTCTATCGCCAATAAGGATAAAGAAAAGCTTGACACGAAGCTTAGACATATTAAAGTATATTAGATGTGGATCCGCGAGCAAGTTGAAGCTGGGAACATTGACGTTACCTGGATGGGAACTGCTGATATGCCCGCTGATGGATTGACAAAGTCTCTCTCTAATAGTAGCAAGCACGAGCGATTCTTGCAGCAATTGGGAATGACTGATATCTGCTAACAAGTTATTGGTTTAGAGGATAAGTTTGTTATATCTGTCGTTACCTGATAGAGTTCTTCCTAGGGAGGTGCCCTGGAGGCCCTCTGTTCACTTATTTTGCTTTGTTATACTTTACAGCACTCCGCTACCTTTGTGCTGTGGGAGGTGTGTTAGTGTGGAGTACGATATCACATGATACCACTAACCTGATGTAGACTAGTTGCTGATCACGATTCTGCTACTTAAGCAGTTTCTCTGTTCAGCTTGTTACAATCAACTCAGTCTCTCATTCCTAATTGCTACCCTACTTATCCCTTACATATAACTACTATAACTGTCGACAATAAGCAACCGTGCCTCGGATAGATCGTCAGGCTCAGTCTGGGGCAAGAACACCTTCTCTAGCCACTTAACAGCAATTTTCGTTGCTTGTCTATCCATTTTGTAAGAAGGTAACATGCCAGCTAGGATGTTAAGCTAAAAACTCCCGCTTAAACCACTGCTCCTAGATGCTTTTGGCCTTAAAGATAACAAGGGGGTCTAGAGCGACACTAAGCGCGGAGATACACTCTATTATAGAGGTCCAAGTACGGGCATTTACTGTCTTAACCAGTACAGAGTTCGGATTTTCCTGCAAGGAGCCAATGACAAGCCTATTAATACCCTGGCCTTCCATAATGCCGCCCTCGTCGGCGTTGTTGTACCTCCGTCGGGGGGGAATCCAGCTCACGGTCCCGTACAGGTCAAACAAGTGCCTAATATTATCTAGAGTAGCTGCATTTATGCGTTCCCAGTTAGTCTAGCGGCCTAACTTTGTCTTCTTAATAGCTAGGTAGCGCCGCAAAAAGTGATTAGACCACTTCCTCCCTAGGTTCCTATAGTTACCCTCTTGCTTAAGCACGCTAGTTGCGATGGCTCGCACTTGCGCATGCGTTAGCGCGTAACTAAGGGCCTCTTGCTAGAGAATCTAGTACTCTAGATGCTCTTCTTAAACAGTTATAAGCCGCTATTCACTATTGTAAGCGTGTTAGTAAGGTTAGGCACTATTAAAGCGGCCGCGAAGAGTGTTCCGTAGTATCCTATACTAAGCAGCAGTAGTGGCCAAAGCGACCCCAGATTCGAGGTCTGCGAGTGCATTTTAGACGTCGCCCTCTATATATTTAGCCATTAGAAGACAGAAAAAATAATGCAAAAAGATAAATTGAAATTAATAAAGAATTGAATTTTTAAGAACTTATATTCAGTTGTAGTGCATGATGAGGAGGCGCGGTTGTGGGGCTGTCCGAAACACAGGGGTGTCGGAAACTAGGACCCCTGGCTTATCTATAGAAGAAGCTTAAGGAGGACTCTACTTCAGATTCTATCGTTTACTACCTATTCTAGTATAGTATAGAGCATCAGCTTTGGTGTGGGTACACCGCAGCTGGGGGGGGGGGGGGGGTGGGGTGTGTAGCCACGTGACTTACGTCAGAGGTGTGTGTGTGTAGAAGGTTCCATTCAGGTGCACAGACCACTACCCTTAAGATAAAGCTCTCGCCCTCTCCTTTCTTCCTTGGTAGACTCCTCACTCCACTCTCTTTTCTGCAAATAGCAATACAGCTTGTTGTCCTCATATGCCTGCCCGCCCACAATTAAGGTTGTTCGCGATGTGGCAGGTGGTGTGCCTAAATTAAGGATTGAGGAGTATCGTAGTGGGTAGCTCGTAGAATCGGATTGATATGATGCTGTATTAAAGCTGGCTCGGATAGTGGAAATTTTCTGTCCATCTAGTTAATTATTATTAATCTTAGGAGTAGAGGTATATAATAAGTTCTTAATTTGTGGGGTTTAAGACCTTAGTCTCTTTACCTTCCTTATCTCCTTTTGTAGATCTAAATTATTTCTAATTCTGTATTGTACTATGTCTGTAAAGCCAGGTTGTGGCCTAAACCACTCTAGTGCATATTCTAGATATGCGTAGAAGCAGTCTTTTAGACTATGCCTTTGTCTACAAGCAGGGCATTTTCTGCCTTTAACTGCTGTTGTATCCTCTATTAAGGACTGCTTTAGATATAGTACTTTAACCAAAGGATTGTTTTTGTTAAGGTCTCCCCCATCCACGTTGGTTATTTAGTAGAGAAGATGGCGCGTCTTTGGCAGCGTGAGAGGCGTCCCTGTTAGTGCCTAGGGTGGATGCACCACCAGCAGCAAGAGATGGCTTACTAGCAGCAAAGGCGCCCCTATACTGTTTGCCCTTAATTAGGTGGAGTATTGCTATATATTCTTAGAAGCGTTTTATTATCTCCTTCCTTGTTATATCTGCGTCTTGGCGTCCAGTTTCTTAAAAGGACACGCCCTAGGTGGGGGCAGCCTTTATAATCGCAGTTAGGAAGTCCTTTATAGTATTATGGATTAATTGTACTTTAGCGACATTGTTTGTCTCTACTTTTATAGCTGCCTAATTATACTTAGTTAGCTAGGTATCCTAGTTTAAGGGTTGTCTTATCGGCTTAAGAGCCTATAGGTATCGCGCTCTCGCCCTATCCCGCTCATCTTCCTTATCAACGCCTACTGTCTGCGTTAGAGATTTGATCTATTGCTAGATCTGCTCTTTAGGCTTGCAGTAGTTAGTACGTTTGTAGGTGTTACAACACAGTTAATTAGATATAGATAACTACTTTCTTAAGACTTGTTTTCTCCTTTTAGTATTTCTTGTCCTTAATCTTATAGTCCTTAAGCTATATCTTATAGAACTTAATATCCTCCTTATATACCTTAAGGCCTGAATTTAATAGCTCTAATAGGCGCGTTAGAGGGTTTTGTTGATTGTCGTCGTTTACGTGGATAATTAGCTAGTAACTCGCTATTTCTAGCGGCGACGGCGGTGTCGGCTTTTCGCGTGGGAGTTTGGCTCCATCTAGATTAATAATAGGCTATATATCTATTAGCTCGCATAGCGCTTTTAGCTGCAGTAGCTATAGTGTATAGTTGGTGTAATTAGTTAACACAATTGTTAAGTCGCGGAGCGTTAACAGCGACATTGTCTTTTCTTAGGGTTAATTAAGGCAGTTAAGACGACTCTTAATTGTTAGATTTAAGCACTATTTAAGCTCATTAAGATAGGGGGGTCTAATAAATAAGATAGATAAACAGTTGTATTGTGTGTGTTCTGTGACTTGTTGGCTCGAGGTCTAATTTAGAGGGTGGAGCCGACCACGTGCCCTTGTTCGGCAACACGGCTCTAATCTGACACCTCCCCTTCGGCGTCCTCCTCTTCAGCATTATCCCCTTCGATGTCCCTCCGGTCCCTCACTTTGACGTTGCCCCCTTTCGCATTCTCCCCTTGGGCCTTCGCCTCTTCCCCACCATCGCCCATCCAGAGAATGTATACGTTCGGTTGCGCCTTTGGATCACTTTTAGGTAGAACTTTCCATGGAACTTTCGACCACAAGGTATCATCGTTCTCTTTCCTGAAGGCAGCTATTATAGTGTCATCTTGATCGTGTTCGATCACTATTCTCCTCCATGTGCGCTGCACAAACTGATCTTGGACTGTCGCCCAGCGCCGAAAGGGTCCGTTTTCGAAATCAACGTATTAATACTCCGACGATGGTATGGGATGAAGTCGCCATCTCATGTCCATAATCTTGTGGTAAGTCGCAGCAGCCAGGCGAGTGGTACAAAGGCGATACTGGAGCCAGTCTTCTCTTGGTGGTTCCCTTTTCTTCGGTCGCTTCTTAGGGTCGTCTGGCAGGTTCTTCAAATCGACTGGTGCGTACTGGGTCATATAGCCCTCAGGATGCCAATACACATCGACGTTGAGACCTATTTGCCAAATCCGAGCCTCCGGTACTGTAGCCGTCCCAAACGATTTGTCATGGAGGATTCCTTTGGTCCGCCCACTGAATGGTACTAGGCTGTCGAATCGGGGGTGCCCTCCCCTTTTCGAATAGAGACGGCCGCACGCGTCTAAAGTATCCAACCGGGAAGACTCAAACCAATACAATATGTGCCTCTCTTCGTCATATTCTATATAGCGTATCCGCATCTTTGTGCCTTCAGCATCAGGAGGGAGTGCGGTCCAGTGGTGTGGTAGGAGTATCAGGCCGCGGCGGTCGGCGATCCGTGCATATCCCTCCAGCGACTCCCCATGCGGCCATGTCGGATCATACTCCTCGACTATAAAGCCACGAGGCGCGTCTGGCTGCGTCATCTTCGTAGTACAGTTCGAATATGTGCGGAGGTTCCTGTTGTAGATGGTTGGTTTCCCGTGATCTGGCGTACGTGAACGTCAGTGTAAGCTTCTACAGCACCGGGGCATGAAATATGGGCTTACCGTGATGAGTTTCAACGCCTAATCTGAACCTATCGAGCGTTCGAAATTCGAAACATGTCTTATTAGAGGATGAAGTGGAGAGTTCAAATATCTGTGTGAAGCAATTGAGGTCTTTGGATTTTTCTTTGTTTTCCGCATCGCCGCAAACGGCATTGGTCCGCACAAGATCTGCCAAACTGCAACACATAGCAAGCTCATATGTTCTTTGTTCTCATAAATTAAGCTTGCTTCCGCTCAAGATGTGGTGTTCCCGCAGTACGAGAGTCTTGCGTAATTCACTCCAAATGGACGGAGGAGTTTGGAGACACGCACCTTTTGGACATCCAATGAATATCCTGCTCCTATACTATAATTTTCTCTTTCGGGAGTCGTACGATACATTATTGATCAAAATGCAAATTTCTCATAGAACCCAATTAAAGTCACTCTTTCCCTCACTGCGAATTGATACATGAAAAACGCAAATCAACACTATTGCAGTTACTAGAAGTAACACAGAATAACCCATGTCACCCTATCACTCCGTTCTCACCCGCTTGGCGCTGCGACTACCACCTCCATATTCTGCACCCTCCTGCCCAGCTCGCCCGTCCGGACGTGGTCCTGTCCCTGGCCTCTGACCGGCTTCTTCAAGAACACCGCGACTTCCTGTACCCGAAACTCGAGATGCAGGTCGCTTAACCGCAGTAGCAGCTTCTGCTACGGCCCGAACCCTCTTTGTCTGTGATCTTGGTGCCCCAGGTAAATTCCTCACCACAGGAGCGAATGGAGTCTGAGCCCCTCCCCCATCGCCATGCCCACCAGAAACGGCTGCTGATTCCGTTAGTACATTCCATTTCCTCGAAGCATCTGACTCACCGGCTCTCGACGTCCCAGCCTGCGCATCCGCTACCCGATTCGGATCAGCCGCTCCGTCCGGCGCTCTATCATCCGACGAATGCTTAACACGTGAGCACACCATTATCACAGCTGAGTTATCATTCAAACATACCTCCAGCCACCCATCCACAAACCGGCTAACTCTCCCCTCCACCGCATCATACGGATAAAGCGTCGGCTGATCCGTAAAAATCTTCCCATTCTCAGCCCAATTCCTCTGCTTTCTCGCCGTCACCGGCCTCTGCAACGGAAACTGATCCTCCACCGTCGGCATTTTATACCACTCGTGCACGTCCTTCACCTTATCGCGTAAAGTATACCCCGTAGCTCTATCGCACGCTTGCCTTCCCTCTATCACACTGGTACAAAGATTCGCAATGTCGGGCCGGTCGCGGATATCTTCTGCCAGGCACTGGTCAACGAGGTTCGTAAGACGCGCAGAGTATAATCCGTCATAGGCATTTTGGTCAGAGTCCCATTTCTTTGAGTGTTCGACATTAAATTTCAACGGACCGGAGGGTGGGCGCGAGTCAAGGGTTTGCAAATCCGTGTTGTAAGCCTTGAGACCGGATGATCGTTTGCGCATGAGGCTGTACATTACGCAGCCGATTTGAAAGATGTCGGTGCGTGCGGGCGTGTTGGGGAAGGGTCCATATTGTTCTAGAGGGCGGAGACGGAAAAGTCAGCGCGTCGTGCTATTTCACGTAAGGCGCAGAGGAGAAACAAAATATTGAAACTACCAGGTGCATAGTATCCCGGTGTGCCGGCTTTTCCCGTGATAAAGTCGCAGCTGAGTCGGTAACAGTACTCGAGGTCTGATAGTAGAGCGAGGGGGTATGCTCCCTCACCCTCTGTAAGGAGAATGTTGGATGTTTTGATATCTTTGTCGCGTCAGCGTATGCATTCAACGGCAAAAGTATTGTTAATTAAGCAATAAGTAGTAATGGCTCTGAAATATGATGAGATTCCGACATACCGTGAAGCACAAATCCCGTCTGCCCAGTGTGGTTCACATAATCCTCCTGTCCACGCCATCTGCTTTGAAACACTCCCGGCCCATGGTGCAGGCACCAGCAAGCATAGGCCACGCGCTCAAATACAGACCATAGGAAGATCTCCGGGAGATGCGGGCGGCCCATATATTCGTGGTAAATCGTTTCAATCAATTTGGTCAACGAACCGCCGGTCTCATATCGAAAGTCTGTCGATTGAGTCAGCTTGCTTTCTGGATGTGCAGAAAGACGCGTCAAGTTGAAGTCCCAATCCCCAAAAATAGAGAGCCGTGTAAGAAGAGGTTTCTACTCACAGATATAATATGGAGCTGCAGCGCTGTGGTGATACGAGAAATGTCTGATCTGTGTGAAATATTGAGCAAACGGTGCCTGCTCCCACGTCTTTACAAGCCGATTCATGACCATCTCTCTCAGCTCAATGTCTTTTCCCCAGTCGTCCACCTTCTCCTCGTTGGGCCCTCTTTTAACAGGCTTGACGACCACGCGCTATCTCCCAGTCAGCAAGCCATAATCTTTAAATACATCTCGTGGGCAACTCACGTCAATCAACGTCCCGTTCTCATCTGTCTGTGTGAACAATAAGACCACGCTTTTTGACTGTTGTATTTCGTCAGTGAAACTCAGGGTAGAGAACGAGAGTCCGTAACATCGTTTGATGTTGTGAACACGGAAAAACTGATTTCAAACTGTACTCACATGATCAAATCCAGCCCTAACACATTCCCACCGTCCTTCGGGCTGATTCAGCCTACGCTTCAATTGTCCAAGCTCTGCTCTCACATGCGAAACCATGACCAAGCGAGACGGATGCAACCGATGCCAACTGTCCTTCCCAACGTCGTACAAATATTCATGCACGTCTTCGTCGTCGCTGAATAACTCGAACCGTGAATCTGGGCCTGATAGAAATACCTCCGTGGTCGGCGGAGGGTCGATATCGTGCCATCTCGACGTGTGCTCCATCTCAAAATCGATTTCCGTGAACATGAAGCGAGTGAAGTCGTGGTCGGCTTTGGCTGCCACACGGCGTATCTGAGGCATAAGTGGTGCATGCCGGTTGTTTCGCCTTGTCTGGTCCCAGAAAAGATGGTCGCTTATTGTTGCCCAGTGATGCAGTATGCCGGCAGGTTGGAAACAGGGCGTGATGTCGAACTTTCCTGTTATGAGACCCGTGTAGTATCTACAGGCCTCTCTCGTTGTTCGGGGGGCCAGCGTGAACGGTTCCTCCTCCCTGCTGTCCTTGATGCACACGAGTCCACCACCCCTATCTTTGAGCTGCACCTGCAACGTGAAGTCATCGCCTTTTTCGACATAGTCCTCTGAGGGATACTCCACTCGTTCAAACCAGCCGTCATCTCTTTGATTGAGATAGATTACAACTTCAGGCATGATTTTGTGGACATAAACGAGTCTGACTCTGCGACCGTTAACGCCGTCAGTAGGGCTTCCTATCTTTCGGTAAGAAATTGTTACTACGTGACTAAGCTTGGTGGCTTTCTCGATCACCCCTTTGGTGAAACGTCCGTTGATGTAGTAGGTTGCAAGTGTCCCGTAGTCGATGTTATTATCGACTACCCTGGGCTCGCAGGTACCATTTTGCCAGGGACTTTCGTGAGGAGGGTCACGTAGGGCTTTCCCCTCCCATTGGAATGGAGGTATGCCTGCCGCTGTAGCCATAGCTGGGAATGAGTCAGTGCGTCGTTGAATACGTCGTCTTCAGCAAACCGGTATTGAGAGACTTCCCCACTTGTCCGCGAGGTATCCGTTTCGCAAAGGGCGTAGCGCAATATTCGTTTGGGAGATGCGGATCAAGATGGGCGTCGTGCGAATCCCACTTTCTCGTTCTTTCCTTCCAAGGGTGAACACAACCAAAACAAGAATATCCGATCAGACACAACGCGAAACACACCACCTGTTTGGCGAAGAAAGTGACAAATATGCGTCGCGACGCAGTCTTCTCACGCGCTGCCTTCCTCCACCAAATCCCTTAAGCGCGCTTTGCCATTCTTTGTCCACGCCGCAAACGGACTTGGACAGCAAGCACACAAACGATTCGACTCCCCACCAACAGCCGCACAATTGACAAAGCGTACAGACAGCAAGCAGTAACGGAGAAATCGTTCCCTCCTGCACCGGTTCGCAATGGTGGAGCACCCACCAACCAAAAAATAGGAGTCGTCCCATCCCTCACACGCTCATAACTGCCAGCAGCAGCCAAACACCATACACCATCCATCCTCTTAGCACTCAACCAGAGGATCGAATAAATTACTCTCTTCAACCCCTCCCCCCCCGACCACAAAAACGTGCCCCATTCCTCACGCGCAAACAGGACAACACCAGCCTATCCAGCTCATCCAGCCCGCATATGAGTTTGTTCACGCAAACCCAACCAAGCGCCACCTCGATGCGTACTACACAATTCCATACACGTTTTAGACCTCCTTTTAGTGTGTATTCCTCGTTAGCAAGACTCGCATTCGGATTCAGATTCGGCGAGGAGATGACGAAGAGATGATGATGGATACGGGATGCAAGGATGTATGCATATACCGCCGAACGAACGTTTTATAGAATATATCTTCCCAAGTTATACACTTTGATGCAGTATCCATCGTGAAACCCGCTCGCTATACACGCCCTAACCCACAGACGCCAAGCAATGCAATGCAATCCCTTCCAGACGAGAGGGTACCTAAGTATACTACAAAGAACCACGCACCATCACGCCGACAACCCCCATCCCCCTAACCCCAGCCCGAACCAGCCCAAGCGTCAAACAAACGCATCCAGCATCTCCTACGAAACCTAGACAAAAGTCAGTCTCAGTCCACTCTCCCTGGAAGTTCCGTCCTTGAAATCGTCAGCATCAATGGAGGCAGCATAGCACTTACCTCCGAGATATTCTGCCGCTCAATATACGACTCCTGATCGCGGTCCCTTCCCACGCGCCAATACACATCCGTGTAATCCGCGCAGTTCATCTCGCGCAAAAACTGCTCGTCGTGCGTGATGACCAGGAGCTGGAAATTCGCCTGCTTGCGCCGCACCTGGATGATCTGGCTCAGCGACTCAGCGAGCCCCTTGATGTTCTGCTGGTCGAGGTTCGTCGTCGGCTCGTCGAGCGCAATCAGCCCGCAGTTGGTGCCGAAGCACTCGGCGAGGGCGAGCCGGATCACGATCGAGGCGAGCACTTTTTGCCCCGCGCTGCACCGCCCGCGCATGTCCATTTCGTTGTCGCGCTTGACCATGACGACGCGGTAGTTGTAGGTGCGGTTGGCGCGGCCCCCTTCGTTGTCAGAGCGGATGCGCACCGTGTCGACGTCGGTGCCTTGGTACGCGTTGCGCCACAGTTCATCGATGATGCCGTTGATTTCCTCCATTTTGAGCGAATGGAACTTCAATATGGCCTGCTCAAGCGCGCTGCCATAACGGGCCAGGTCTTCGCAAGCCGCTTTTGTCGTCTCGACTACGATATGCGCCTCGCGATACTGGTGTGCAGCATCTTTGAAATGTTTTTCGTACTCCTCGATGAGATCTTTGAGTTGGAGGTCTTTCTGCTTCATCGTCGTTTGCACTTCGATTTGATTGGCATTCAACCGCTGGTGCTCGCCATGCCAGCGCTCTCCTTCCCTGGTCCACTTGGCTTGGTCGTTCTCTGCATTTTGAGCCTCTAGCTGTTTGATCTCTTCCCCAAGTGTCCTTAGGGCGCGCTTTGCCTTTCTGTACCGGAGGTTATCGAAAATTGATTGCTTCGTATGTTCGACTCCGTTGAGAGCCTCCTCGGTCTGTTTGATGTCGTGAGCAGCCTCCATCATCTCCTGTTCCATTCGTTGAATCTCGTTTTGGAAACCCTCGATCTCTTGTTGCGCTTGAGCTAACCGCTGCGGCCCGCCCTTGTCGATATAGGCAGCAATATCCTGCTCCGCTTCGGCGAGTTGACGAACACTATCGGAAAGCTTCGAGGCCTCCTCCTGCACACGATTGACTCGTTCGTTGCCGCGACGGTGGACATCATCGTACTTGAGCTGAGCTTTTTCCAACTGCGGAGCGATGGCCTGGATATCGTCATCGAAACCGCGCATTGCCTCTCGTTGCTCAGCGTTCTGAGACTTGAACTCTTCGACGCGCTCCGCCAAATTGCGCTTCTCTTTCAAGCTTGCCTGGGCAGCATTCAACTCAGCGTTTACATCGCGAATGCGAAGTTCAAGCGTATTGATGAGTTTCCGCGAATTATCACGCTCGCTGCTAAGACTGGCCAGCGCGGCTTTCGCACTGCGGCTCTCGTCCGTCACTTTGCGTAGGTCTTCGCGGACAGCGCTGATACCGCGAGAAAGCCCGCCCGCTTTCTGTTTCTTCTTGAGTTCAACAATCTGATCCTCCAATTCGCGGGCTTGATTATAGGAGCTGACTATTGATTGGACATCTGCTGAAAGCGACTCCACTTCCTGTTTCGACTGGGTTAAATCGTAGATTATGGTGTCGTGTTCCTCCAGCAGTGTGTTGACTTTGTTGCGTTCTGAGATCAGCTCGTCGTATCGAGCTTTTAGTGCAGGCAGCTCCGTCTCTTGGGCGAGCTTCGCTGACTGGTACTTAGGTTTCGCATTCCGCACCGTCTCCAACTCCTCGAACAGCTCTTGTACGTTGCCCGCTTCGGCGGAATTTTGCGACGCTTTTGCAATGATACCCCTCAAGTCGGACATGAACTTGGATTTGGTGAAGTTCAACGATTTGTCATCTTTCAACGTTCGCCTGCACAGTCGACATTCGTTATATTCTTCCGCAGTTTTGAGACAGGCTTCCATGTAAGCAAGCTGAGCGTCGATCTTGGCTTGATCGGAAGACATGATCTCGTAGTTCTCTTCGAGCTCTTGCAAGGTCTCTTCGTAGTCCGAAATTTCGTCCTTCTGGATTACGTCAAGGACGGTCTTTTTGCACTTTTCGAACTCAGCACGCTTCTTCTTTTGCTCCGCCTCCACGCTGGAAAGTTGGAAACTGATATGATTCAGCTTGCTCTGGGCGATTTCGCGTTTTGATTCGGCCTCCTTCAACTCCTTGTTCCGCTGGGAAACTGCCTCTCGGAAAGCATTTCCCAAGGTTGCAATGTCCCAATCAGGATCGACAAGCTGCGCGATGCGTGCTGAATGAACGGACTTCATCGTCTCGAGGCTATGCTTGGTTTCTTTGAATCTGTTTTGGGTATATTCTATCTGCGCTGATTCGCTGGCCAGCTGTGTAGCTTCTACCAGTTCGGTATCCAAGCGGTCCTTCTTCTCATCCAGTGTATGAACCGTGTTTTCGGCTTCGTGAACCCGCGCATCGTAGTCGGCGTTACTAGCGTCGGCGTTAGCTTTCTTCAGCTGTGTTTCGGTGTCATTCTTCTTGTCCAGAATGATTGCTTCGGCTCCTTCGTTGATTTTGATTTTGCTCATCGCAGACTGTAGGTCAGCGATGCGTTTGTCGTTTGAAGTGATCTGGGACCTGGCAAGATCTTTGCGTTGTATAAGACCCGCCTTCTGTTCGCTAAAGCGGTTGACCTCGGCTTGGGCCTGGCTGAGCTCATCTTGAGCATCAGAGCGAGCACGATCGAGGGCCTTATTTTGGTCTCGCGAAAGCTTTCTGAGGATCTGCTGGAACTCAACCACCTGTTTGTCCGTCACGTCATGATCGAAACCTCGAATGGCATGGCGCTTGGCAGTCTCATTGATGAGGTTCTCACGCTTGTGAAGATTGCGGGCATGCTGATCCTTCTCGGCCTCGTGCTTTCCCACTTCGCTCTGTTTCGCGCCAAGGGCGTTTCGGTTCTTTAGGACATTACCTTGGAGGAAACGGTACTGCGCTTTGAGCTCTTGTTGCTGATCATTGTACTGTTGTACACGCTCCTCATACTGGTCCATCATGGCTTCAAGTTCGTGGTCGTCTTCAGCCATGATCTTTAGGTTGTCCTCCAAGGTTGCAAGATTCTCTTGGTTGGCTTCGTATGCCACCCGCTTTCCTCGAAGTTGAGCGACGATCTGTTCGAATTTTGCGGCGTGGTCGTAAGCTTCCGCGGCCTTCTTTCTCGCCTCATTGGCCTCTGCCTCGACCTGCTCGTATTCTACCCTATACGCTTCCATCTCGTCGTACAGCTTAGCCTGCTTCCGTTCGCTCTCTTCGCCCCTTGTCTTGTCGATCTTGGCGTGTTCTTCGTTTGCTTTGTACACGGCAAGATTGGCAACATGCGACTTGCGGATCAGCTTGATGTTGTCGATCGCTTTTGTGTACTTGTCTGCTTCGAAGATGGAGTCAAACTTCTTCTTCAGATTCGCAGGCTCGCTCATTGGCCATAGGCTGTCCTCCTGGTGGCAGAAGATGACGTTCTCCAAAATAGCCTTGGAGACACCGAGAAACTGCGGAACGATTTGGTCGAGTTCAGCGACACGGGAAGAAACAGACTCTCTCACTCCATCTCGCCTCATCACAAGGGAGCCCTCCAGGGTCTTCTGGGTCCGTGAGGCCTTCTTGACCGTGAGCATCATCTTGCGAGATACGACCATGGGCACACCAGAAGTAGATCGGAAGGAGAGCTTGACCTGAGCCATGACGTCCCTTTCGTTGACAAGCTTAGGATCGTGGATGAAGGCGCCGCCCGTCTTGCTGTTGGGAGGCAGCTCGCCGGTGGTGGCATACTTGAGGCATTCAATGATAGTCTGCAGGAACGGTAAGCTGGTCACGTGTTTCAAAAATCTGGACGATGCATCGTACGGTCTTGCCAGATCCGTTCCAGCCGACGATCAGCGTGAGTGGCGTGTTGAAGACGATTGTCTCGCCTGACTTGGGGCCAAAGGAGCGGATGCTGCGTTGGTCAGAGCGGCTCAACAGCGGTCGCATCTCAACTCACCCCATAATCTGCATGCGGTCAATCTTGGACATGGTGGTGGCTAGTGCGCTGTCCGCGGCGCGCGCCTCTACTCGTTGTGGTTGAGCTGCTGGTTGCTGGCGACGCGGTGTCGGGTGTCGACGTGAAGACGGGGCGCGCGAGATAGGCTGCGGCGACACGAGATCACGTGACATTGGCCCAAGCGCCGGCGGTGTCTTTCCGTCCTGGTCTGCGCTGTTCCCTCACATACGCATTCTTATTTGTGCTGCCCGGCGGCAGTGGATGCGTTCACATTTCGCCTCCCTGGCCTCGTCGACTTGACCTGTCTGCCGCCCGCCCATGGTTGTAAAATGTACCAGAATGGCGGCTCGCTCTCTGCTGAAGTATGCGTACCACCACCGCCAGGGGTCCACAGCATGCGGCGCGATGAAGGCTGATAGATTTGCAGATGGCAGGCCTGGCGCCCATGGCGGCGATGCCCGCCGATGCCGCCGCCGAGCTCAACATGTCGCTGGAGGACATGATGCCCATGGAGATGGACCTTTCGCAGCTCGACGACGGCTCCACCACGGCGCCCCAGCCGACCTACTCGCCTTTCACCCAGCCGCAGCTGCAGCCAAACGTGCCGGCCGACAGCTCCGCGGGCCATGTCTTCGGCCTGCCCCAGGACGGCGCCATGAGCGGTGCGGGTGCTGGGCCGCTGCCCACTGGCTTCGGCGCGCCCAGTCTGAACCCCTCCGGCAGCACCCTGACCGAGTTCACCAAGCGCCGCAACTGGTCGCAGCGCGTGCTCGAGGAGCTGCGCGACCTCCTGCACATCCTGACCCCCGACGGCCGCATCCTGTACGCTTCGCCCTCGTGCAAGGCGCTCACCGGCTGGGAGCCCGGCCAGCTCCTCGGCTGCTTCATCGGCGAGTTCATCCACCCCGACGACAGCGCCATCTTCGTCAAAGAGTTCAACGAGTCAATTGCCTCGGGGAACCCGCTGCGCTTCTTCTACCGCTTCCGCAAGATGGACGAGACGTGGGCCATCTTCGAGGCGCACGGCCATCCCCACCTTAGCAGCGATCCCGGCACCTTTGCGCCGCCGAACACGATGAACTGCCGCGGCTTCTTCATGATGGCTCGCCCCTATCCCGCCAAGAACGCAGCCTTGCTCGATTCCTTCCTTGAGCACAAGATTGAGAACGAGCGGCTCATGAAGCGCATCGCCGAGCTCAAGCGGGAGGAGCGGGAGGAGACAGAAGCGCAGGACCGGTACTGGCAGAAGAAGACAGACGGCGGCGTATCGTCTGTAACGCCATCGGAGACACAGGCCCCGACCGAGAGCGTAAGCGCCAGTGCCATCGCGGCATACAACGCCATGCCGCCGCCCGCGAAGCCGGTCGTCTCGAATACGGCACTTACGCGCCAGAACCTGGACGAAGCCCTGGCTGCCAGCAAACCCGACAGCATCAACGACAAGATGGCGCGCTATGAGGGCGCTACGCATCTGGAGACTATCGAGATGTTGACTGGTCTGCGCTACCGAGATGGAGAACGGTCGCAGGGTATCAGTACAGGGGAACACAGCCCGATGTTGATCCGAGGCGATGCCGGTATCCAGATATCACTGGACCGCGACGGCCGAACCTCGTCGGACAAGAGGAAGAAGCTAAAGGTTGCCGACGAATACGTCTGCACGGACTGTGGCACGCTTGATTCCCCAGAATGGCGGAAGGGCCCGAATGGGCCAAAGACACTTTGCAATGCGTGTGGATGTGAGTAGAATGTTTCTTCCGAACGTGACTATATGCTGACTTTTCCAGTGCGCTGGGCAAAGAAGGAGAAGAAGAAGCAGAGTCAGTCGGGCAATGCGCAGTCTCCGCAAACACCGTCTTTACCGATACACGCCAGTACGACCAGTAGCTGATTGACCGACTATCCGCCGATTCAGCCTCGTCCATTCAGCGTACGGCATCATTGTATGCACGGAACACCGTCGACGTGCGACTCCACCGCGGAAGACTGAAAGCCTGCGGCCGCAGCGTCTGCATGCGTACAGGCAGGTCACACATCATGGATGCATTATGCACGCAGACGCTTCCAATATGACATCCGCTATCACAGTATTGGGTTATCAAAACGATGACAATCTACCAGGGAGGATGTAGGAAAAAGTAGGGTCCGGTATCTCTCTGCGTGGTGCAGGTGGGTACGAATAACATGTAGATGCATACATGATTCACGATGATGGAACTTGTAAATGATTGTAAGATGTAAATAAATCAATAAATAAATAGATCAATATTCACAAAATTTGCACTATCTTTCTTTTCTGCATCTGTAGTTTGTGTTCTGTTCGATATTAAATGTGGCTCTGTCGTTGCTTGGTGCCATTTCGCAGCCTCGCCTTTTCTCTCCACCTTGCAAAAAAAAAAAAAAAAAGAAACCAAACATGCGCGCCACAAAGGCATTTAACGTACCTACTCACCAACTCTTCCACCCAGCCTCACCATCCGTCCCGTCGACGACAGCAGTACAGAACATTAATTACGAAATCATTTATTTATATTTTAAAGACTTAGGTAGCTAACTACCTAGCTAGTTCTAGAGCAATCTACGAAATTTTTTTTGTGAACAAAGCTGCATCCCGCAACTATACTATAGTAAAAGAAAATCTAGCTATAACCTTTTTTTTTTCTGTGTACCAGCTTTGTGAGATACCATATGAAAGCAATTTATAAGCGTTTATCCGTCCAGCACCCCGCGCAATCTACTCTATCTACCTCTTTAATTATTCTACTAGGTACGAAGCTAGTTAACCCGCACGGTCTAGTTGCTTTCTCTATTACTATACTCTGCGTGTATAATTTGTGGAGGGTGAGTTTTTTTATAGGGGGTTGGGTGGGTAGATAGAAGGAGTAGAATAGGGTGTGCTGGGTGCGTATACCGTGTTGGAGCCCCAGGGAATAGCAAAAGCTTTATAGCAATTACATACTATTTCTACTAGCAGTATAAATCTAGGCATAAGTCTCATCTTCTAGGAAACGATTCTGGATAGTAGACCACTACGTACCTAGTGCCACAGTACACAGAAGGAGGTCCGTGACAGAATGTTCCTATAGCGGTCTGGTGTGTCCAAAGCGTGGGGTTTTAGGTCGGAGAGGCGACGGATAATGGGCTAGATCTTTGGGAGGGTGTGCTGTGGGTGGTTATGTGGGGTGGGGGGGAGGAAAGCAGGAGGCGAGGTAAGGTAGCAGAAACCTTGGAAGCAAATCTGTGATAATATATTCCTATAGCGGTATATCCGAGCGTAGAGTTTTTAGTATAAGAGGTAATACATAATGGGGTAGGTTCCTAGGAGGGTGTGCTGTGCTGTGGGTATGGGTAGCTTGATTTGGGATAGGTGAGGTAACATGGGCGTGCCTCTAATTCTATGGGTGGGTGGTTGGGGCTATTAATGACTTGTATATATGGGTGTGCGATTTGGTTAATGGGGTTAAAGTAGCGAAGTATCGTGTTTGTAGAACTAGTCTTGCGCTGCAAAGGGGCTGCGGAATAGTTAACACTCTAAAATTAGGTAGTAGAGTTACTAGGCATGGATCCTAATGCGGTGCCAACTTACCAGCTAATTATTTTAGTATGTGAAGGTACATGGTATTCATAAAGAATACTTCGCGCACACAGCTTTCCCTTACAGTGGTGTACCGTATACCGAAAGGTTTGCGATGTTTCTGATACTGATACTTCGCGCACGTTAGGTACACGGTATAATAGTATTAAATTAGGCAAGCAGACACACATGTATTACATGATTAAACACTGTAAGTGAACGCAGTAGGGGTAGTAGAAAGCGCGGTGAAAGTTGGAAGACACATATTGCATAATGAAAAGAGTTTATTGCTATCTAGTGTGATCAACTGTTTGCTCTGGATAGGCGTACACGTCACACGGTTTAGTATACCGCCCCAGGAAGAGACTTAAAGCAGAGTCCTGACGCTGGTGATACTCGAGTGTGTTCATTTAGCCCCCAGCCATCGAAACCCGGACAAAACAAGAAGTAGGAAGAGGATTGCAGATTATTGCGGTCAATGATGTGCTAACTCCCATACCCGCTCTGCAAGAGTGACTCCTTTTTCTTCAAATATGCAGGAAGAAGAAGTGGCAATAAGCCCGGCGGAGCTGGAAATGATGTGCAAGTGGCAGAAGAAGGAAAGCTGAGAAAAGAAAAACCCGTAACAAGAAAACCCTTACAGCTCTGGAACAAAAATCTGGTTACTGTGTGTTGTCTCGGGAAAGACAGCATCAAGGCCAGCTGCTCTCGAACTTTTGTCCTGTTGCTGTATACGTCTTCTCCAGAACGGTCCAATGCCCATGGGGCATGCTTTGCGAAAAATACTTGTTGATAGAACCTTTCTTCTGCCTAGAGGCCAGCAATCCTTATTTCAAAGCGTTTTTCTAGCACTCCTGCAGCTTTCCATAACAGCGTTATACTATGTACCAAGAGTGCGCGAAGTCTTCTTGATCATAGAGGCCAGCAATCATTGCTGAGTCTTTCTTGGTCCAATCCACAATGCTGATGCCGAAACAAATGTTGGCAAGAGAAAATTTTCTTGTCATTCTGAAAGCACTGCGAATTATAAAGTACACGCAAAGTCGGCAGTGTGGTTTGAGGAGCTGCTCTAGAAGGCTGATACACTCCCAGTCTATCTCTTGGCGTTTGTCGAAAATCCCAAGACTGGATATTTCCGGGGGGTAGACAGCGTTCAGAACGTTGCCCTCGCCGTCTATATCCAGATGCAGGGGCAGTCCTCGGTTCGAAGATCGGGGTGATCCAGTACGATTTTGGCGAGCAGAGGAAGACAGTTTCTTCGTAGCGTGTGGAGATCGACGTTGTGTTCTTCTCTATGCTTAGACTCGCCTTGGTCGCACTCCAGAACGAACTTGACGTTAGTCATTGGGGCTAGTCCGAATGTGATCTTTATGAACTCCAGAATGTTGATTCGTAGATCTCGCAGGGTGCTCTTGCTTGGTAGAAGGAACCTCAACAAGAGGGTCGGTATAGGCCAGTGCTTATACATATCTTTCCTTTTTTGGAACGTGCTGTCGAACTTGATATTCTTCCATGCCCTTAGACTCTCGAAGTCGGAAAAATCTGTCACTTGTTTCGTGGTCGCCATGGAGACACTGACTCCCTTGAAACGTGCGACGTATTCGAATGCACGGCAGCGGATATTACGGTTCAACCCCAGTAAGTTGAACGGGAGTCCTTTCACAGTATGGGTGTCGATATCGAAGATTATCGGATCCCCCATCATTACTACATAGCGGATGACAATTTTCTGGACATGAAGCGGGAGTATGTACAAGTCGGACTTTGGCCTTACAAAATACGGGCGACTCAAGTCATCTACTCGGATATTAGACCAGCGAATCAATGCCACGTCCTCGGAGATTTCGATCAGCCTTTTCTCTGGCGGGCTCCAACAATCAGTGCTCCGAAAAATGACTTCTGCTTTGTCCAAGAAAGGGCCAGTACGAATGCTGAAGATGATCCTCTCGAAACGACTATACCGCTTGAGGCTGAGTGAGTCCCGAATGGCAAATGTTTGGAAGAGTTTGTTGATGCGGTCTGCCTTCATCGCGTGTGATAGGGCATTGATTTCGGAGCCATCTATATTGTGTGTGAGCGTTGATGAGTATAGCAAAGTTAAGGTTAAACTTACTATAATGAACTAGATAGGTTGTTATTTAAATAGTAGTAGTCTGTTAGAGATATGCTAGCCCACGCTGCCTTTTAATATTACTATAGCTTCCCTTACTAGAAAAGTATAATAGTTATATATAATAAAAGTATAGTTATAGTATATACGCATCTAGTTAAATTTTAGCTTAGCTCCTTATAAGTTATATATCGCCTAAAAAACTTTTTTAGCCCCTTCCACTAACAAAATTGTGTTGGTTGCAACAATTTCATCGCGTGTTCCTATCTTGGCACTCTATAGCGCTCCTCATGCAATCGATGGTCAAGCCAGCAACCCGTGTTCGCAAATGATATTGGCCACAGCTTGCTTTTTCTCGTCCAGTACAGACGAAATATTGGTAGGATATCGAAGTAAGTAGTAACCTCTTTCGGTTGCAGCAGCTGTCAGGACAACATGCATCCACGTCGATCTCTACAGTTCGCAGAAGGTCAAAGTTAGACCCAATCTGGCGCAACCAATGTGTGGCATATTGAATCTGGTCGATATAAGAGGAGTGATAGTGGAACGCTGAAGTGATAATGAATCTATTTCCGCTATAGAGCACGCCGATGCTTTCGTGGTACATTTGTCGACAAGTTAGAAGAAGCGCAATTGCGGGACGAAGAAGAAGCGCCGAAACCAACTGTGTCTGCACTCCGGTAAGCGATCAGTGTCAATTCTTGAGTGTAGCTCGCATCTTGGTAGAACTTACATCGTTTGGGTAATTGGTAGAGATCCTACTACATAAGGTTTCCCGGCAATGGACAGCGGCAAACGTTTATAACGGACTGGGTCCATGAGAATGAGTGGCTTATCGTGTTTGAAGAGCAGTTCGTAGATCTTGTTGCAAATCTCGGCAGGCAATGTAGTGAGAAAAGACGAGCTCTTCGGGTGTGCTGGATGAGAGTCACCCGACCGAATCTCCGCCCCGTGGTATTTGTCGGAATGTAAGTTGCTGTATTTTCTCATACGTATTATCTCCATCGCGGCAACGGCGTTATCGATCCTGCCAGCGCTTGCAACGGTCCGTACTATCGTCGGTACTATCTATCATCTATCGTCACGTGTTCAATCGATCGATAGTAGACAAGGCAGGCGATACTGTAGTCGATCGATAGTAGTGAGGCCTACTGTAGTACTGTAATAATCGCGATACTTTAGTGGTGTTGTGGCCTAATTAGGTATAGTGCGGCTCTGCGGCTTTTGTGGGGTAGTTACCATGTTTCCCCGCTCAACGCACAGACCCCACTCAACGCACAGTTTGAGGATGCCCACTACTACTACTTTTAAAGCTGTACAGCTCTATATAGATCAAATTATCACGAGATTTTTGTGTAGTAGCATTCTTAAAAAGTCGTTTTAAATCGATTGGCAACGATATATTAGGTGCGATACCTCTGTGGGAGGCGTACTGTACGCGTGCGCGTTGATGGGCCAGATGCCTCTACCACCCCTTCAATGACGGATAGATCCTCAGCATCAGCCTCTAGGTCCTCAATAACATGAGCAGGAGGTGCAGGAGCTGTGAGGCTACGCGCCTTACCCTTTTTAGCTAATTGTATATTATTCTGGAGTTGCTTTTTAGCTGCGTGGGCGAGTAGGGCTTCTCCGCGCTCTGCAGCCTTCTGCTGTTTTTCCTGCAATTTGATCTCCTTTGCAGCTATCCTTATTTCTGCTCTTTGCTGAACTATAGCCTGTTTCTCTTGCTTTTTCTGCTCCCTAGCTAGCTTATTGCGATCCTTCTAGTGTTGTAGTTCTTCTGCTTTGGCGTCTTTTTGGACTTGTTGATTGCGGGCAGCTTTAACTTTAGATGGCGACCAGAAGACAGCGCCACCAGCGTAATTCTGGGAAGGTTTAAGTAGTAATGCCTTGCCACGCGTACGGCGCTTCTTTCTTATTGATAAGGGCGTCTTTAAGGCGGTTGTTTTCATGCTGAAGGAGCTGTTTTTGAGTCGTAATTGCATGTATCGTGTGAGAGAGCTGTAAGGCGCGTTTATCGTAGATATCATCAACTACCTGTCGTAGGAGCCGTTCAATCTTGCGCCAGTCGCTTGCAGAGAGTACTAACAACGTACTATCACTGCTTAATAGCCTCTTAGGCTCTGGATCCTTGAATTTCTTCAATATAGCGTTGCTATCCAGTGAAGAGATGCCAGTAACTCTAAATAAGTTAATAATCGTTTCCTTAGCAAACGCGGTCCTATACGCCCTATAGAAGAAGCGGAAGAAGTCGCGCTTAGTAATAGATGTAAGGCCCTGGCTGTTGTACATGAATTGGGAGAGCTCTTTAGTATATGCAGCTGAGAGAGGCTTAAAAAAAGGCAGACATCTAGAGGCTGCAGCGTATAAGTTGAATGCGGCGGATAGATAGCTAGGAGGATCCTATTTTGATCGCAGAACTCGATAAACTCCATTGTAATATGCGAGCTATGCCTATTAAGAATAAGGAGCCTATAGTCGCGTTTTGCCTTTGTCTTAGTCTCCTCCTGAAAGCACCTCTTAAGCCAGGCAATGCCAAGTTCGTTGTTTGTCTATCCTAAAGGTGATGAGGCGAAGAAGGCGCGGTGCTCTTGAGGATCAAAATCCTGCAACCAGGTGTCCTGAATATTGCCAGAAGCTGCCTGATATATGAGGGCAGGATCAAGAGAGCTGCCGTTGGCGCATATACAAGCTATCGTCGTGATCCACTCCCTATTGTCGTCCTAGAGTACCTGCTTGACGCTACCCTGATCATACTGGCGTCGGGAGAATACGCGCTTCATTCTTAACACACTACCCTAATTAAGAAGCCCTTCTTATCCATATTGTATGTATTTGATGGCGCAATGTTGTACTGCTTGATCTTATCGTCCAAAAGCTTAAAATAGAGGGCGTATTTAAAGGCTGAATCAGCTTTATAGCGCTGGTTATTAATACTAGATGTCCATCGCGATATAAGGTTGATTTGATGCCGCGCAATATAGCGATCAACCTAGTGTTTTCCTAGCTCTTAATAGGCTATTTCTGCTGCGAAATTTCGTATCATCTCTCTTGTAGGAGGTAGGCCTCGTGTACACAGCTTTTTAATGTACTGTAGTAGCTGTTTTTCCTGTATAGAGTTGAGGAGTCGCTTTTCTTCTGTCCGGGACGCATAAGTGCCCTGCACCCCCGCGAAAACGCTTCGAGAGCCGCGACCGCTCAACGCCGTACTCTCGCGCAACCTGAGATATATTAGGACGTTCTCCTAGCTTCAGGGATCTCAAAGCTTCAACAGCTGCGTCAATCGGGTCCATATTGGTAGAGTTATGAGGGTTGAAAGTATAGAGATTTTTGGTGCCAACTGTGCGTTGAGTGGGGTCTGTGCTGTGCGTTGAGCGGGGAAACATGGTAAACTCCGCGGGCCTTAACACCAACCTCGCGTACAAGATTAACAGTATTACCACCTCTTGCATGTCCACGCTATAACGCGATTGTCGCGTTTTTTTTGCTCTTTTAGCGCGCATAGACGATATTTGTATGCGTAAGAACCTTGTACTAGCTTAGTGTCCTATGTGCTTGAACGCTAACACGTGCAATAGACCTATACCTAGGCGGCTTAACCACCAACTTTGCTCCCCTGGGAGCAGCCCTAGGATAGCTTAGGGCTGCCTAACCCTCTATCGCTTATTGGCTAATAGAGGCGAGGCCTCGCCTACGAGTCTTAGCAGCCAGCTAGCCGACGTTGACGCCTCCGGCATCATCCCCCAAACACCATAACGCCCGTACGCCCATAATCAATCGGCAATTGTTAGTCGTCAATCGTTAATTGTTAACCTACCTAAAAGAACACCTACGCAATTAATTAAAGCTGTCTACACTTCTATATATATCTGCATCTCTTAATAATGCGTTAATACTTAGCTAATAACTACACTTTATATAATGCCTTGCCGCCAGCAACACCTTCACTAACCCACTATGGGCCCAGCTCTTAGAGGCTTGGCAAGATAAGAGCTTCTAAGTACTTTTAAGCCTCTTAAGCCTTATTGTTGTCCTCCTAAACCTAGCTCTTAAACCTTATCTACTATCTGTCTTAGCTCTCTATTGTTATCACCTTCACCGTTACCCGAAGGCCCTCCCACCCACAATTACCCGCTGCCAACAGATAAGACAGCTGTATGCGGCGTGAGGTTGCGTGCGTGAGGTTTGACGTCGATTTCCACTATATGTATCGGAAGGGTAAGCGGCTCCAGCCTTCCCAATTAGGCTATGCCGTTAGGTATAAGGCCTATATATCCGGTCGCCGTGCGCTCTCTAATATATGGCGTTTTGGGCTTCAACTATAGTACACTGAGGACAATAACAGCATTACTAAGCTTTAGCTGTGTAAGATTTGTTACTAAAGTCGTTAAACTAATAACGCTATAGCTATTAACGGCACTACACACATCTAAGATCACGTGCGGAAAGTACACTCTATTAATCCATCTACTGGCTGGCGTATCCCTAGTACGCCTATACCTCTACCAGAGTCCCCCTTTATAGCTGCTGCGCACGTCCCTAGTTCTTCAACTTAGCCGTTACATATGCCCTAGGAGGAGGATAGCTTCTAAGCCTTAGTTGTTAACTGGACGATTATAAGAGATTTAAGCTTTTAAGACGTTATAAACCCTTTAACCTAAGGCCTGTTAACCTGGAATTGTGTGGAGCTGTGTTACACGCCTTACCTAATTTGTTAAACACACTCTTGTTATACATTAGGAAGTAGTGTGTGAGGATTGGAAGGCTAAGGTACGTCAGCTTATCTAATTAGTTGCTAGAAAGGTTGCTATAAGCGTTGACGTTTGGACGTCCGCTAACTATCTTAGCTTCCTAAGTGTAGTTGCTCACTTTGTTAACGCTAATTACAATTAATAAGACCTCCTAATAGGTTTCCGCAACCTCCTTAGTGATCACATAGCTAGTGCGCAGGCCTTAGTAATACTTAACTTTATGCAAAAGTACAACTTTAAGTCAAACTTTAACTATTTTGTAGGCGACAACGCTACAAACAACGACAAGAAACTTATTAAATACCTTAACAGGGAGTCTACAACTCTCTGCCTTAGTACTTAGCACCGCATCTGCTGCGCAGGTTACATTATCAACCTTATTGTTAAAGCAACGTATAGTGAAGGAGTCTCGAAGTTTAAAGAAGAGCTTGCTCAGGCAGCTCCTATTAATTAATTCAGACTTTACCGCAACTACGGCGTTATTAGCAAGCTTTACAACTTTGTAAGAGCTATTTGTGCCTTACACAAAACGTTATAAGTTGTTTTATTTAGTCTTTAGCAATCTTAGTAACAGAGTTGCTAACAGTCAGGTAAGTCAGTCTCGCGGGTCTTACCTGGGTTGACCTGTAAGGGGGGGGTCCCTGGAGTTGACCTGATCGAACTGGTGTACGTTGGGGGGCCAAACTGACCTGGTGATTGGCCTGATTGATGATATTGTATAAAAAAAAGTGGGGCATCTATGGTGTTGACCTTATATATAAGCCTCCGGGGCCCAAGACCCCAAATGATACCTCTCCTCTAGCACCTGCTCAGAGAGATCTGTACTGTTAGCTAGAGTACGGTTGACGTCCGTAAACCCAGCTTTTATCCAAGATCGTACGCACTGAGTTGCGGAGACTAGCTGGGGACCTTGTTTACGCCTTTTAGGTTCCATCATGTCGCCTGTCTCTGAGAAGACTCTCTCACAGTAACAAGAGGACGCTGGGATCAATAGCATGTCTATCGCGAGCTTTGACAGGTCCGGGTAGCCGTCTCGCATGCCCAGCCAGTAAGTAATCGGGTCCTGGGCAAGCGGGTGATCAATCGGGAGGTAAGGTTCGTCAGTATATACCACCGCTCGTACTCATCTGAACAGTTAACAGCTGGGCTGGCGCTAAGGCGTACGGGCTTTGTGAGACCTTCTGTAAACGCGTCGATATTTGATACCTTTGCTCTCTTGCGCGGGGGAGAGTTGACAGCACCCGTATTCTTGGCCTTGTACGTATCCCAGAGCTCCTTGAACTGAGCCTTGCCCTTGGCGAGCCACGTCGGGTTCTCCTCACCCCAGGCGTTGACAAAATAGTGCTTGTAATAAGGGTGGAGAGACGTCGCCATAAAATAGGCAGGTGAGTCTTCAAGCTTAGCGTAGTAGTACTTTGCAAGTTTCTTGTGCGCCAGCCGGACGTTGATTATTATATGGTCCTCGGGAGCGTCGTCCTTATCAAAATCAACGTCGGCCCACTGGGTCGCCAGAGCTTCAAAGTGATTGAGGAGATACTCAAAGGTCGGGTATACCTCATAGATGGCCCCAAAACGTCCAGAGAAGCCGCGCCCTTCAAGTCTCTTAGTGGCCTCCTCCTTCAACGGCTGGAGGACATGTACGTACTGGGTAATTACTTGCCAGTCTCCAGAGGTGAGCCCGGAGGACCTCATCCATTCAGGTACGTCGGCTGGCGTCTCTGTCTGACGCCCTCGACGCGTTGCGTAGTCAGAGCGCGTTTTTGTGATATGCCACTCCATATACGCGTTAATAGTGGAGTGGAGTATTATAGCCCTCTAAAAGTGTCGCAAAAGGAGTTCCACCTTATAACAACAGGCTTAACAGGCTCTAGAAGCTTGACGGGTTTCCTGTTACCCTCTGCGCGTTCAGACTCAAGAATAGTGCGCTGAAGCTGGTTGAACAAGTCGTACTGCTGGGGAGTACGTATTGAGTGGAGGACGTCAACAAGCACCCCCAATGGGCCCTTCTAACGCCACTCACGCATAAGCTTCTCCTCCTCTGCTGTCTGATTGTCGTCGTTATCAAAAACGTCCTTGTCAACCCCAAATATCACCGTCTGACCCGTCAAGTTGAGCGAGTGGGGTGAGCAGCGCAGACGGCGTTCGACCGCGTTAAAATTAAACTCTTGGGCTAGGCAGTCAACAACAGTAGTATTGTTATTAGCGGCATTATTAAGAACAAAGTAGCCTACTAAGGACGCGTTAATGCCGAACTTTGTCAGCGTCTGTTTGACAACCTCCGCCATCCTTTTTCCTATATAGGCGCCAGCCAGCTGGGGCAGGGCGAGAGGCAGGTCGCAGATCCGTCCTTGGGCGTTGACGTAATGGCAGACAATCCCTATAAAGGCCTTCTTGCCACCTTTAACAGACCAGCCGTCAAAACTAAAGTGGACCTTGCCCAGCGCGTGAGACAGCTTGCGTTGAACTAACAGCGCCAGGTAATCGTAGAGGCGCAGTATATACGCCGAGACGCTCTAGTAGTTCTTCCATATCGCCATTTCTGCCTCAGGGTTGGCAACCCGGAGGAGGGCTCGAAAGGTTGGCGATTCAAACTCGCTAAGAGGATGGTTGTTCTTGACAAGCCAGCTGACTGCCGCCAGTCGAAAACGCTGTATATTAAAGTTACCCAGCGCGTTCGCAACGTCCTGCGACACCTCCATCCCGGCGCCTGTCAACCCACGGAGAGTACGCTGGCCAGCCTCCAGCCCGACAGACTCGCGCCCAGGGCGAGTTATCGCGTGTCCTGTACGGAGCGTCTCAAGGTGAGACCAAGCTGACGACGTTGAGCTTGTTACGTCGTATATACCCCTACTTGCAAACCCAATACTCCTGTGAACGTGGCAGTACTGACAGACAAAGAAAATACGCGTTGGGCACTTGCGCAGAGCTACTCGATAGCCGTAGTTGTATATCAGCGACTTCTTACTCCTCTGCGTCCGCAAAGGCTTCATGTACGGCCCCAGACGCGTCCAGTCGATCCCATCAAAGTTATCCTCGTACCCAGCATCGTACTCAGTATCGACAGCCTCGGGGGCTTGGGCTTGGGCGGAGGGCGCAGTGGGTGCAGTGGGCGCAGTAGGTGCGACAGCAATGGAAATATCTGTATAGGCGTTATGTGACTCCGCCGCCCGATCTCTAAGATCTACCTCGAAGGACTGGTTGTCCTGGGTCGACTGGGAATCTTTAGCGACGTTAGACAGAGATTCAGCAGTGAGCGAGGTGGTAGCTAGTGTACTAGGCGCCTCCTGTTGCCCCTGCCGTCTTTTTGAGCCCCAGCCGCGTCGATTTGAGCTTATCTAACGGGTATACTGATGGATATTGACGAGTATGTGGGTAGGTGCAAGGTCTGGGAGCACTGACGGAGATTTCAGGTGTACGGCTAATTACCCGATTAGGAAATAATTGGCAAGCTAAAACACCAAATATTCGCCAAAATATCGATATTTGATAATATTTCTAGCTTCAAAAACTACTCCAGGAACCCTCTGCGGGGGCCCAAATCACCAGGTTGGTCAGTTTGATCAATCAGGCTCAAGGCCGGCACCTTATTTGCCTACTAATTTGTATGAGCTAATGGTTGACTGATTGATTGAATTGACGCTTGGCAGTAAACCGAGCGGACTAACTGCTACCTGATTGATTGTTAGCAACTCTGCTTAGTAATAAGGACCCTACATAGAAGCTTGTTAAGCTTTAGTTACTCCAGGACAGCAGGGTACGCTAGCACTTAGTCTATCTTATGCTTCTCTGTTGCAGTAAGCTGCGTGAGCCAATTAAAGCCTTCTAACGCAAATATCGACAAACTGTTAAGAACGACAAGGAGTTTGATGCCAACGATGATAGTAATGGTTCTTACTACAACCCTATACTTAACGCTCTCTCCAACAACGATTGGCTAGAGGTTAACAATCTTATTATATTTTTTAAAGGTGCCGTACAACCTCTGCAAAGCACTTAAAGGCAGCAATAGCGTGTTAGGCTTCGGCTTATTATAGCAAACTATTATCAACCTTTAAGCCTTGTAGCAGCACTACAACACTGCGGCTAGTAAGTTTAACGACGACGATAAGAGCTACTTTAAATTAGCTATCAATTATAGCCTAGAGAAGCTTAACACCTACTAGGAGAAGCTTGTTATAGAACTAACTCTAAGCTTCTATACTATCGCTACAGCTCTCCACCCTAGGCTGCGCCTTAACTGGTTTAAAAATCTCACTGGCGTGATTACCGAGATTGGTAGCGGAAGGCTAACAATTCTCTCCGCAACATATTTAAGAAGTATCTCGCTACTAAAGCATTATTAAATAAAACGCAAAATAAGGAGCAATCCTAAAGACGCAAGCTACCCGCTAGCTACACTAACAATCCGCTTGCAGCTATTATAGAGGTTAATTAAGAGTACCTTTACAGCAACTATAGCTACAAATGGCATAAACGCAGCTCTTAATTAGACGAGTATATTGACAATCTTAACGAGGACCTAAACAAAGACGAAGCCTATTAGGAGTTGATGGCTAACCTGTGGCTTTAGTGGCTGAAAGTTAGTTACCGCCGCAGCAAGTACCCTGTACTTTTTTAAAATGGCTGTTGATTTCCTTTCCATTACAAGTACCAGCTGTGAGTGTGAGCGCTGCTTCAGTACAGCTAGACGCACTATCACCAACGATCGAAACAGCCTATTAGCATTAACTATTGAGGCTATCCAACTACAGAGAAGAACTAGCTTAAGAACTGCGTAGTTAAGTGTCCTCTTATTAAACGCAGTGATTAAATTAAGCGAAAGGACAGGGAGCAGACAGCAGCGAAAGCAGCCTTCCTAGAGTTCAATTCACTCTAATTTGTACGCTAAACTACTTATAGTAATTTACTGCCGTAGTGCGGCGGCTTATTATACGTAATCCTGCTTATTTTGAGCGATCGATCGATAACAACACCAAAAAACGAGCGATAAGTAATGGCCATAAGCCTCACGATAGCGTACTATCGACCGTTGCAAGCGCTGGATCCTGCAAGGTATTAGTGCCATTTTCACGCATCGCAGACGCATGCGCTCCACTCGCCGCCCTCATCAACTTTTGAAATTTTGAGAGAAAGTGGTCAAAACTGCCTAGTTTTCTATCTCATTATCTCAGTTTCATCTAAATACCACTCCTAGCCATCTTTCAGGCACCGCACGCGTGCGGTGGTTTGATGATAGCAATGGAGACGCCTCAGAGGCCCCCTCTGGGGACCTCTACAGCGACCCGCCCACCAGACCTTGAGTCTGCGCAACAGAATAACCTCCAGCACGCTATAAGGAAGCGCCAACAGTCTGTCTGATATTCGCCCTCCTAGACGCCTCTCCTTTGGTGGAGGCGTGCCTGTCCGCCCTGCTGACACAGAAACTGCAGCCAGTGTCCTCAACTCCCACCTTACGGCCACCCGCAAGGCGGCAGAGACCCAGGAAAAGATAGTAATGGCAATAGCTGCTGATGCTGTTGACCACTGCCTCGCCAAATTTAAGCGCCCGGAGGAGCTGGCGGCTGCTATCGCCCTCCGCAACCGCGTTATACAGGCGATGAAAAAACTCTACTACTGCGCCAAGCCTTCGCCCCAATCCGGTAAGGACCGGCTACGACTCGACAACCACAGCCTACACTACGGACAGTGACAGCGGCCTTGCCGCCCAGCCTCAGAAGACATGGGCAAGCGTAGCATCCGCCTCCTATCACGGGGACAGCGGGCACACGACAACTGACAGCAGAAGGGCCACAGCCGCTGTTAAGCGACAGCAGCCCCCCCAGACAAGCAGCAGACCCACGGATCTTGCTCACTGTCTCGAATCCAGCTAACAGGCTTGGATAGACCTCCGCCTTTGCTGTGCGAAAGGTAATCTGCGACGCTATAGGACTTGATATTAGCGACATCCCCACGGCTATAAGGACCCGAACAGGCTGGGCTATTACGCCAGCCTCTAAGGCTATACGACAACAACTTATGGAACAAGAAAAGAAGGAACCGATGATCTGCTCTATTAATGGCGACAGCGCAGAGTTGCCCACACGCTGGACCAACTACGCTGTCCCTGGGGTGCCTAGCAGCTACCACTCGCTGTTAGGACAAGAAGTCCCGTACACCCTAGAAATGATCGCGGAAGAGGCTTTCACGCAGACCTTTACTCGCCCAGTAAACTGCCGGCCCTCTAGGCACGGCCTAAACCAATACGGGCACACTACCTACGTGGTGTCCTTTGAGAAGCTAGTAACACCTTTCCGACTCTTTGGCGTCAGCGACTTATCCCGCGAAATTGTTAAGAAAGAAACGCGCAATTGAGCGACACGACCCTGGCTGCCAGGGATACTGCAACGCAGCGCGTTGCACCCGCGCGCCCTGCTGCCGCAACTGCGGCATGAAACAGAGCGAGCACGAAGGCCCTATAGGTGACAACTGCGCTCACAAGCTACAGTGCCCTAATTGCCGCGGTCCACACGCCGCTGACGATCCGACCTGCCTGGTAAAGCCCAGGCGAGTGAGCGGCAGGATTATAAGACCTACCCGCCGTGAGCTGGCCACCCTCCGCCGCGCTGGACAAAAGGCCTACGACCAGCTACACAACCCGCAACCCCAACCCGCGCCCACCGCGCAGAGACAAGGCAACGCCGCCAACAGAGAAGGCGCCCCTCCCACCGAGGGCAACGCTCAACCTAACGAAGAGGACACTGCTCCTACCGGAGACACTGTCCAACAAGCCCCTCAAGAAGAGCCCACAGACCAAGAGAGCCAGGAACGAGTTCCTAGCCCCCGCCCACCAAGAGGACAGCGCTCAAGCCCCTACCCCAATCTTGCGGCACGACAAGCGGCTCGCGCCTCAAGCCGACCAGTCAGACTCACCGCGCCCATAAGCGGCAGCCTTAACCTCGCTGCACTCTCAGCACAAAGCGCGAGGACATGCAGACCACACACAGTCCTCCTCACAGGAGGACATGACTATGGGACGACTCCTCTAATTAATGAGGAACAACCGCCGCAGATACACCCCTCGCAGAGACCCCGATATAAAAGTATGCTGGACTAATGTCGGCAGAAGTGGCCCAGCACACACAGCCGCCCTTGAGATCGCTTTCACAGAGGGCATTGACATTATTTGCATGCAAGAGCCAGCCACCTGGCCCGGCACACGGACTTCGAACCACCCCAGCTATAACCTCCATCCACCGGTGGACGGCTGGGACAGCCGGGAGACCTGGGAGGCAGAACGCCCCCGGGTCCTCATCTTCACCCGTAAGGGCAACAGACTAAAGATCACGCCCCGTACCCCGCTGCATAACAGGGACCTGCAGTGGATCGAAGTGAACGGAATCTCCATACTTAACGTTTACCGGGCGCCATAGACTACGCCGGTACTTGACTACATTACCTGCCTCACCCCACTAAACAGGTGCCTGGCAGGAGGTGATCTCAACGCTAAACACGACATGTTCGAGCCTGGTGTCACGACCACACAGGGCGGGAGCCGAGCTGGCCTAATGGGCTACAGACAGCGGCATGGATTATATAGGCGAACCCGGAATCCCCACCTATAGGGCCGGGCACGTTATAGACCTCTCTTTCTGCAACATCCCCTTCGCGACCACCGCGGTACGAAACAGACATGAACTGCGGCTCAGACTATAACACGTTGGTTACTACGATCCCTGGCAGAGGACAGGAGCCCCTTGACCAGTTCCAATATAGGGTCCCCACAAAGAAGCTACCGCTATTTGTTGACGCTGTTGCTAACGGAATAAAAGGCGCCCCCCGCTTAGACGGGCCACAGACCTGCGAGCACGTTGACAGGCGCGTTGCTGCCTTAGAAGAAGTCCTCACCAACGCCCTAAAGACGGCAGGTAGAAAGAAGAGAGGGGACAGGCCACTTGGCGCCCTGGTGGACAGACGATTGCAAGACAGCCTATCGAGCACACCTCTACTCGCTCGACGGCCACACCGGCTGGGGCCCCTCTGATGAGATACGTACTTTCTTAGCGATAGTCCGCAAGGCAAAGAAGGAGTACTGGCAACACACTATAGATAACGCTGAAGGCGACTAGGAACTTTTCCGCATTATTAATTGGCACAAGCTGGAACCTACTAGAACACAGGCACTAATGGTGTTTAGAGGCGCGGAGGCGACTGAAGAGACAAAGATAAGGCTGAGATGCTATGACAAGCACTTCTCTGCAGATTCACGGCGGAGGACGATCTGCCGGAACCGCCCACCCCACAAGAACACCCTACTATCCCGTGGGACACGTACCTATCGATTGAAGAGACGGAGCGCTGCGTGATTGGGGTCTCCAGCACCTCACCAGGCGCTGATGGCATAACAGTCCGGCTGCTCACAGTATGCTGGAACCACATTAGATAGTACGTTTGCGACATCTACCGCGACCTACTATTACTTAACTACTACCTAGCCGCCTGGACAGACAGGGAGATTGTTTTTATTAAGAAACTTGGCAAGAAAGACTACACAATCCTAGGGTCTATGAGACCACTTACCATACTGCTCTGCCTCAGCAAAGGTTTTGAAAGGGTAATCGCTCGGCGCATAGCCCACTTAGCTGTGCTGCACGGCGTCCTAAGCCCCCAGCACGGGGGGGCCCTCCCAAAAAGGTCGGCCATGGACCTAATCACGGCCTTCACCCATGAAGCCGAACTCGCTTTTAGCGAGGGCAAACACGTCACCATGGTAACTATGGATGTACTAGGAGCTTTCGACGCGCTGCTAGTTAACCGGCTACTGCACCGCATAAAAGACCAAGGCTGGCACCAGAAGGTCCTAGTCCTCACACGCAACATCCTCACGAACCGACACATTCTTGTCCGCTACGGCCAACACCGTTCTGGCCGCCACCCAGTGGCCTGCGGCACCCCACAGGGCTCGCCATTCTCCCCCGTTATCTACATGTTATACCTTGCAGAGCTACTGCTCCAGGACACGACTATGCGCTTTGGCTATGCTGACGACATATGCCTCTACAGCGCCTCCCACAGCCTCGACCTTAACGTTAAAATACTTGCTAAACAAGTCCGCAAGATCAACTTATACGGCGCGGACCACAAGATTGCTTTCTCACCAGACAAGCTCGAAATGATCCACCTTACAAGACAGAACGGGGACTACGCGCCGCCCTGCGCCGTCGACGATCACCTTACTATTCACCCAATCCTCCCCACAAGTGAGGTACCTGCACTGCGCTGGCTAGGCGTATGGTTCGACAGGAAGCTCACCTTTAAGACCCACGTGGCCATACGCGCCGCAAAGACAAGGGTTGTTGCCCACCACATCCGCAGCCTCGCTCGGATCAAACACGGCCCCCCACCGGGGTCTTTGCGCAAAGCGGTGATCTCCTGCGTCCTCCCCCGACTCCTGTACGGAGCGGAGGCCTGGTACGGAGGAAGAACCAAACCCTCTCTAGAATCATGCGCCAGTCAAAAGGCGCCGAAGTGAGCACCCGACTGGGTTGGCACATAGAAACACTCGACAAGGTCCTCAGGCAGGCATGCAGAGCCGTTGTTCCGGCCTACCGGACCACACCCACTACCGCTATCTTCAGGGACGCTGGACTCCCCTCAGCAGCAGTAGCCCTAGAAACCTGCAAGTTCCGCTTCGCAGCACACCTGCTAACGATTGACGAAAAGCACCCGCTAACTGCCAGGACTCACCTTCCTACAGTCAGAAGAGGCCGAGGCGCGCAGGCCTCCCACAGAGAGCCCGCACGAAGGTACAACAACTAGCACAGGTCTTCGACCCGGTACCCCGACCCGAATTCCGCGCCCCCCACTACTCCCCTGGGAGCCGCGACGACCCCACAGGCCATGTGAATAAGAAGGAAGCCGCCCGCCGCTTTAAGGAGTGGTGGGCCCTTCTCCCGCCAACTGCTATCACCGTCTTCTCCGACGGCTCTGAACAATGGCTTGACGGCGTCAAGCACGTCACATACGGCTACGCTATATACGAAGGGCAGACTCTCACCCTACAGGGCAACGGCTCCCTCAACCCCAGGTCCCACGTCTTCGATGCCGAAGCTGTAGGCGCGTGGCGAGGACTCTCACACACGCTCCGCACGCCGGCCTACCGGCTCAGACGCATATACATGTGCATAGATAGCACCTCTGTTATATGGTGCATCAGAGGCAACCCGTCCCCCTCCTCGCAGTGGGCGTTCGTTAGGTGCCAAGAGACAATTGAGAACCTGGACATTACTGTCCGGTGGTCCCCAGGACACTGCAATATAGAGGGAAACGAACGGGCAGACTAGCTAGCAGACAACGCGGCAAGGACCCCTAAACCTCCACACGGCATGGCAACTAAACCCACGGCCTCAGGCCTTAAGTCAGACGTTCGCGCCCTTACTAGGAGCGCAGAGATGGACTGGTGGCGCGCAAGCACACACCGAATCTGTCCAGGTGGTACATGCAGTGGGACCTCAAGTATCGCCCTGCAAAACAGCTAAAGGAGCTCACCCTCCAACGACCGACGCTTGCAAAGCTACTGTCCATGCGCACCCGCTATGGACACTACGCTTGGTACTATAAGAAGTTCAAACACGACGACGCAGTCATGGGATGTTCCTGTGGGGCAGACTTTGCGCCAGACCACATAGTCTACTGCCCACGAGCGGTCTGGAAGTTCCGCTACTGGCCGAAACGACCCCCTCTCCCTCCTAGCACTACACGGGAGGGCGTTGAATACTTAAAGACCCTTGAGCCTGAAGATATTTAACTCTTGCTAGAGCTTGCCAACCCCACTAACACTAACAAATAAATGTTGGTTCTATGGACTGCCTACTAAGCCACAGATGCTGGTGGACGCGACAATAACCTGGGACAGCTCCTCCGGCGTCGACTCTGTCTGAGCTCCCAGCAGGGGTGCCTCTTATCCTGACATCTTGCCACACGAGGCAACCTCCCCTACGCTTTCCTACTCTCCTTACCTCTCCTTACTGTCTACACGATCCTTACCTTTCCTATACTAGTTATACGCTAAGGTCTTGGCACTTTTTAATACAGCTTTGGGGCAGCCGAAGCTGCCCCTGCTTTGGATTGTTATATGTATAATAGCTACACCCCGACATCTCAGCCTATAGGCATGAAGACACGGATTCAGCCCCCGCACGGAGGGGGGCGGACTCTTACGAGCCGCTGCAAGAGACGGCAATAGTTTATAGCATGAATCGCCTTTACCATCTGGCTGGCCCCAGATGGCTACTCGGCGCGTCGGCGCGTCCCCATGCCCCATGGGAGGCTAGAACCTAGGTTCCTGGACGTTAATCAATACTACTACTACTACTACTATGCGCTCCACTCGAGTCACTTACAGCGATGTTGCCGTCAACTTGTTGGTGGGTTTGAGTCGAAGAGATGAGGAGAGCAGTCTGTAGCTGGAGGTTGAGGTTGAAAGCTTGGGCTGGAGTTAGGCCGCAACTTGGGCAGCTTGTATTATAGCCAATCGTGACAACCAACATATTTTTGTCGGTGAGGAGGGGCCGAATTTTTTTTTTCGGGCAATATGTGACTCACAAGGAGCCGAACCAAAGTTCAACACAACTATACTTCCGTATTATAGCCAGCAGGCGCGACTGCAAACACTAGCGATAGCTTTAGTAAGCGCACTGACACCTGCGTAGGACCTCTGGAAGTGAGGATATAGTGAAGGCTGGCTGTTCAAGTTGCGAATGTGAATGCACTATTCTATACTACTACAAACTGCATGCTCTTTCTAAATCGTGCAACCACACCAAACCTATCCAGCTATAGCTAGCGACGAGGAATTTAGCCATTATGCCTACGTCTATAACGGTCAAACAAGCCATTAAGTAATAATCCATCCAATCTAATTGAATCAAATCAAATCAGCGCGTTCGTGGATTGCCAATACATCCTCCCTTCCTTACCTTAGTTCAATTCACTACGTTTTCCAGCAATTCCACTGCGTTCCCCACAGCATTATACTATAAACCTAATAAGCGCGAAGTCCATCATCAGAGCAGCGTTCGTATCACGATATCCATAGCAACTAATGCCAACCACTACACCAGCAGAGTATAAAAATAAGACACAGTTTACTTGTCACGGAAGTATAGTTGTGTTAAGCTTTGGTTCGGCTCATTCTGACTCACATATCGCCTGATAAAAATCGGCCCCACCCTATATAGGTATACTAGCAGGTAACGCAACCTTTGCCAATCACTACGTTCCCTATAGTATTATAGTAAAGTTCCTAATTAGTTTAGCCAAAAGCCTCCATATTATCCACCTCTAGTCCCTAAATCCCCATTCTCTAACACTATCTCCAATTTCACAAATACGAAAAACCTAAATTGCTACACTATAATATACCCATTCTTTATGATTACTAAGCAGGGGGCTCTGCTTTTTTTGTCATATTATTTGAGATGAAAGCCTTTGTTGTGTTCTACCCCTAGGTAGATAATTTAACAACACATATACCCATAGAACAAACCCTTCCCTTCTATATCTACTACTACACCGTATTTTAAATACATCCTCTACCTTTACGTTGCCTATTCTATAGTAATATATATTTTTACGCTCTTTTTGATTACTAAGCAGGGGGCTCTACTTTTTTTGTCATGTTATTTGAGATAAAAGCCTTTGTCGTTCTACCCCTAGGTAGTTAATTTAATAACACACATAGTAATAATATACATACTAATATTATATTACTCTTTCTACCTTTCCTACCTTTTCTATTACCTTTCTTTCTTTCTTCCTCCTACTCAACAATTCCCCCCACTAAAACCAACCCTCCGCCCTATTCTTATCTACACTCTCTCCTCTAACTTATAACTAAAAAAAAACCCCTACCTAAATTCTCTAAATCTATTTTACGCAACTTACTATTCCTTATATAATTATAACTACCTACTACTTACTAATTAACCTATCTACTCTTCCCCCCTACCTATTCCTACCCTTATCTTGTCAGATTGGATAGGTGATCCGAACAACTATTGTGAGTGGCAGGAGAGAGATGAAACAGCCCCTACCCAAATAGGGATAGTATGGAGGATTAGCCAAGAACCAAAACAGCGCACAAGCAGACCTCTAGAGGGAGGACACCCTAAAGAACAATAATAACTAATATTACGCATTATTAAGATATGGACTTTTATTTATTAATAAACCCTTTAATTTAACAATTAAGAGTCTTACTGCCTCTACCTTAAACACTAGAATAACTAGAACGCCAATACAACTCGAGCCAAAACGACGCAACGTTGTACAGAATGATTAAAATCTATTAAGATGTTAACTACCCTAAATCGCGACCCCATAGTAATCCTTATAGACTATACCTAGTGGATTAAGTGGATCGCACAACTGGGAGTCGAAGTGTGTGTGTCGTTGAACGTCTGGTTAAAGAGATCGACCCTAAACAGATAGCCCAGCCACTCGCCGAACCTATCGCCCTAATTAGGCCCTTAATAGTTGGCTATTAAGCAGCTACAGCGGCGATAAACTAATATTAAACCTAATACTGAGCGAATTATAGGCAGCACGCAGTGATACCCCTGTTTGCACCGGCTTGACCGTCTAACCTCTTAAACGCCGGCAAGACCTTATATAAAGAAGACGTAGACAACTTCAAGTCTATTTTTGAAGAATATAAGGTCCTTAATTAGAAATATTAATAAGAACAAACCCACTTCTCTTAGGTTACTAACTTTATTCGGACAATAGTATTCTTACACCTATTCACTAACTGCTGTAAGCTGTCCTAACTATATCAAAGCTGGATAATTAAACTCGCCGCTACTATAGGCGTGAGATTAGAGGACGAGCTTAACAAGCAGCAGGGAACAATACTAAGCAGCCCTTAAACTAATAAGGACAACAGCCTATTAGGACACCTGGCTTACTGAAGTGGACTACGCGGTTACAGAAGCTAAAGCGACTAGTGTACCTAACTGCCTAAACAATTAATTTATTAAGAACGACTTCGTAAAAGCTATAGCAAAGAATTTCTAAGGATAGACAATCTTATTTATAGAAAACGGCCTCCTAGATCCTATAGTGACGGCCACCGACATGTTCCTACAATTTAGAAAACAAGCTAACCTACTATACCTAGCTAAGAGCAAATTGTCTAGAGCAGCCTTCGCAGCTGGAGGACCAACCCTTGCTAGAGAGAAGAAGCTAATAATAATGCTGATACTAAACTAATTTGCGGAAGAGGTCGCAACTAATGTGTTAAAAGCGTAGTTATTGCAATAGTAATACAATTAACTATACAATGCAGAAGTGTAAGGCTTATAATAGACTATATAATCTTAATAAGTGTTAGTATGCAATGCTAGAGACAGCGCCTCCAAATTGGAGAGCCTAAGACAGCGTTAAGAGAATAGCTTAAGAAAGGATTAGTAACAATACTAAACTTTAGGAGGAAATACGCTTAGTGAAAAGGCTACAATTAAAGACCCTAGCTCTTAAGAAGTCGCACTTAGCGACTCTAATAATAGAAGCTTCTATAGAAGAGTGACTATATAAAAGGCAAATTAGAGAGGTTAATATTGCGATAGCCGCCGCCTCTTTTATAACGAAACAGTTAAGGTACCTACTTAAACAATCCTTTATCCTTAACTTAGGGACAACGTGCTATATAGCAAATAATATTAGACAATTTATAAACACTTAGCCACCCACACTAGGAGATTTCTTATAGGCAGGGAACTTACGCGTATGAATTATAGTATATAGCTTACTATATATAAGAGTGAAGACTGCAGGCTTAACACGCCACCTTTACCTTAGAGATGTGGCCTTCTGCCTAGACCTACACACTGTAACCTTGTCTTATTTAGAGTACTCCAACAACAAGGCCTATAGTGGGATACTAAGTCAAACCCTACTGTACTACGCCGGTACGACGATAGTGCTATTGCGCTCCTTAAAGAACGATACGGACAATAGGTTATTAAGTACAACAATGTCTCTAAGCCAAAATTAACTTTTGCAACAACTAAAGCACGCACAATTAAGCTGCGATAACAAGTAAGCGGTAAGATGTGGCACAAACGACTGGGACACCTAGGACCTTAGGCACTTGAGCACCTCGTGCATCACTCTGAGGGGGTGTGAAGATTGTTAGCATTCCTACTGTCAAGTGCGACGCATGTGGAAGATTAAAGTCTAAGCAATAGATAAGAAGAACCCCCTAAACAATCCTAGAAGGTCTAGGAGAGCGAATAGCCCTAGACTTTTATGATTACGAAGAAGGGAGTAACACAAAGGAGAAGAGCTAAATGCTAATTATGTGCAGAGTTACTAGTATGCTATAGGATTTCTATTTTAAAGACAACTGACCTGCTAGATTAATTATTAAAACCCTCTAAACATTTATTATATTTATAAAGAACCAATTTAGGATTATAGTTAAAGTTATTGAGACTGATAATGAGACGTTTCGCTCAGCTGAAGCCCAGAGGTGGAGGGACGAGCAAGGTATAGCAGTCGAGCCCTTAGCACCTGATACCTAAGCCTAAAACGGCGGAGCTGAACGCTTAGGGGGTGTGGTAAAGGAGAAAGCTTGTGTAATGCGCCTTAACGCGAATCTACTATAGGAAGTATGGCCTAAAGTGACTTAAACCGCCGTATACCTATATAATCGAACACCTAAGTATTTAAATTGCTAGAAGACGCCCTATAAAGCGTTCTTTACCGCTATCGCCTTTTAAAATAGGATAGTTACGTCCCCACGCAAAAACCAAACCAATCCTATCTATAAGTATATAGTTGCAAGGCCTTTGCTATAATAGATGATATAAAGCATGGCAAAGGACGTCTATAAAGACTTGACCTAAAGGCATAGATTAGATACTTAGTAGGTTACGTTTCCTTAAATATCTTTAGGATATGGATACTATTAATAGGCAAGGTTATTAGCACCCGCGACGTAGTGTTTAACAAAGATAGCATCTTTAATAGAGACATAAAACACATTATAGACAATCTTATACACAGTACCCTTAAAGAAAAGAAATTGCAACTTGGATTAGGACACAATAGAGCTACCGCCTTTACTATTATAATAGAACAATGCTACAAGCAGGTTCTATAAGGATAAAGCGACGGACGACTCTCCTTCTGAGCAAGTGGGGACACCCCAGTACGACGAGCGCGGGAGGAAGGTCATACCCTACCCGACGCCGCCAAGTACACCACCACACTAGCAGCCTTATTGGCGCAACTAATAAGCTTAGATGGATACGAGTAGTGCCCTAACTCGCTGCCCAGCGCTAGAGATAATTAGGAGCTAGATCTAGCCCTGCCTCGCCCTAGAGGAATACAGCCTGTTGAGAGAGCCCTCCTGCGTGAAGAGGAAGGAAAGCTGGTTGATCCCTAGTTGCCCCTCTCTTACAATCTGGACAGACTCTAATCTCTATTTAGTTCCTTACCTAGTGAAGCGAAAGCCACTATACTATAGGCCGCAGCCTTTATAGCTAGTACTAAAGTAGGTTATGTTTGTGAAGTAGAGGGAAAGAAACTAGATAACGCAAGCATTGAACGCATAATAATAAAAGGCTATTAGCCTTATTATAGCGAACTGTTACTAGCACCTCCTCCGAACGGGCTTAAGCCTACGCACCCACTCTATATGCTCTTTAAGAAAGCTAAGGAAGAACACCCTCGATAGCCACAAATAAACGAAGTTATAGACTAAGGTGCCTATTATTTAGGCAAGATAAGAAGGGATCTAGATACTGGATTTAATGTAGGTATACACCTACAAGCTTGATTAGCACTACCACTTCTAGAAGTGTAAGGTAAGACTAGTTGTCTAAGGCGATTAACAGAATAATGTTACCGCCTAAGAGACCTATGCCGCCACACTCGCAGGAAGATCGTTTAGGATACTAATGGCTATTGCTGCTTGGTTTAACCTAGAGCTAAAGCAGTACGACGTGACCAACGCTTTCGTACATGTATTAATTAATCGTGTTATCTACATGCGAATGCCACGCGGGTATGCACGTCCAGGCACGATACTTTAGCTTTAAAAGGCGCTGTATGGCCTGCGGATCTCACCCTTACTATGGCAAAGGGACTTCACCGCCTACCTTACAGAGAGCTTGGTTTCTCTGTAGTTCCACACAAACTATGTTGCATGGTACGAAAAGGGGTGTTTATCTTCTTCTACGTTGATAATATTATTCTTGCGTATTACCTACAAAAAACCGTACACTAGCAGACCAGGTTGTGAAGGATCTCTAGAAGAAATACAGCCTAATAGGAGGAGGAGGGGATTTAAGATAGTTTCTTAGAATAGAGGTAATAAGAGACTAAATCTAGTAGAAGATATGGCTATCGCAAGCCGCGTATATTAACAAAATTGTCTAACTCGCAACTAATCATAACCTTCGCTATAATACCTTGATGGCTTGAATAGAGCTTACTAGCCGCATAGACCTTGCAACACATAGAGAGATTAACCTATACTAACGCAAAATTAGCTCCCTACTCTTTATATAGTGGTGAATACACGCCCTAATGTTGTATTCGCTGTCTTATAACTTGCCCACTTCCTTACTAATCTAAGCCTAACACATTAATAAGCAACTAACTATGTCCTCTTATACCTACACTCTATATAAACATACGCCCTAGAGTTTAGAGGAGATAATAGTCTTATTGTAGCTAGCGACGTATTGTTTGCAGACAACATAATAGATAGGAAGAGTTCCTAAGGGTACGTAATTAAACTATTTGGCGGTCTTATCGCCTGGCGAGCTAACAAGCAGAACATAGTTACCACTTCGACAACTAAGGCAGAGCTCCTAGCACTATCCTAAGTAGCTAAGGAAGCTATATTTACGCGGATGCTGTTTAACGAACTTTAACTAACACTAGAAGACCTAGTAATTACTATTTAGTGCGACAATAAGCAGACGATTTAGCTAATTAACAAAGAGATCTCTTAGCTAACAACTAAGCTCCGACATGTGGATATCCACAATCACTAGCTACAACAGGAGGCAAAAAGGAAGTTAATTAGAGTAACATATGCCCCCTCGAGCAATATAATTGCTGATAGATTCACTAAGACCCTTCCTATTAGGACCTGGCCCTAGTTCCTAAGTTAAGTAGGACTAGCAAACGTGAAGGACCGCATAATTGTAGAGCAAGGAGAAATAGATGCGATAACACAAAAGATTGAAGCCTTAGGGAGAACAGTAGATGCTAAGACATCCTAGATTACCTAAGAATAAATAGTGAATAGCTTAAGTCGAGGTCGCTAAGCTAAGGGGGTGTGTTAGATTAGATAGGTGATCTAAACAACTATTGTGAGTGGCAGGAGAGAAATAAAACAGCCCCTACCAAAATAGGGATAGTATAGAGGATTAGCTAAGAACTAAAACAGCGCACAAGCAGACCTCTAGAGGGAGGACACCCTAAAGAACAACAACAACTAATATTACGCATTATTAAGATATGGACTTTATTCATTAATAAACCCTTTAATCTGACATATCTATTAAGAACTCACTGCTAACCTACTACTTTCTTCTCTTTTCTTCCCCTATTTTATCTTCCTTCTATTTAGTCTTAATACACTATTTATATTATATATAAGTATTAATAAGTATAGCAAAGTCAAGAACTTTACTATAATAAACTAAATAGGTTACTATCTAAATAGGTTACTATCTAAATAGGGTACTATCTAAAGAGTAGTTATATAAGTAAATACAGCTATTAAAAGTATACTAGTACTAACATACTATACTTTTTTATATTATAATCTATAGCTTTTCTTACTAGTTAAGTATAAAAGTTATATAACCTAGATTATAAGCGAGTCGCCCTTACAAGCGAGTCGCCCACCTCGTCAACTTTCTACGACGCGTCACCTACAAACTACAATGGCTCAACCAACTTCTACTCAATTGCCCTGCAACGAAGCAGATATCTACCTTAATATCCTAGCTATTAATCAGAACCAAATTCAGACTGTACGAGAGGCTGTACGGGCTTATAATGTCCCCCGATCAACGCTGCGCGACCGACGCGCCGGGAAGCCTGCGCGACGCGATTGCCAGCCCAACTCAAGAAAGCTTACCAAGCTAGAAGAGGAGGTGATTATCGAGTATATACTTGATCTAGATTCGCGAGGGTTTGCGCCTACTCTAGAAGCTGTGCGGAATATAGCGGATAAGTTGCTCGCTGAGCGCGGCAGTGGCCAGGTCGGTTAACAGTGGCCTAGAAACTTTGTCAAGCGAACAGACAGCCTTACTACGCGGTTTAATCGACCGTACGACCACCAGAGAGCGCTCTGCGAGGATCCAGAAGCTATACAACGCTGGTTTAACCTTGTAGCGCGTACAAAGGCCACCTACGGTATCCACGACGAGGACACCTTCAACTTCGACGAGACTGGCTTTCTAATGGGCAAGATATCCTCCTAGCTAGTTGTCACAGGATCAGAGAGACGTAGCTGGCCAAAAGCAATCCAGCTAGGCAATCGCGAATAGGTTACGGTAATCCATAGAATTAAACGCTGCCGGGTGGGCAATCCCGCCCTTTGTCATTTTCGCTGGCCAGTATCACCTCTCTGCCTGGTATGAGGGCGAGGATATACTAGGCGACTGGACTATTGGGCTTAGCGATAATAGTTGGACTACTAACGAGCTTAGTATTGCCTAGCTACAGCACTTTATTAAGTATATAGCAGCGCGTAGGGTAGGCGCGCGCTAGCTGCTTATACTTAACAGCTATAAGAGCTACAAGTCGCTTAAATTCTAAGAAATCTGCAAGGATAACAATATCTATACTCTCTATATGCCGCCACATTTGTCGCACCTCCTGCAGCCGCTAGACGTTAGCTGTTTCTCGCCATTAAAGCGGGCGTACGGGTGCCAAGTGTCGAGCCTGATACGCGACCATATCAACTATATCACTAAGCTTAAGTTCCTACCTGCCTTCCGCGCCGCCTACAACTAGTTAATTACAAAGGAGAATATCTGCGCAAGCTTTTAGGGCGCTAGACTAGCCCCACATAATCTAGAGGTAGTGATCTTAAAGCTTAATGTTAAGCTAAGGACGCCGTTGCTAGCAACCCTACTAGAGGCCATGTGGGAGGCCAAAACACCCAGCAATGTGCGCGAACTAGAGGCTCAATCAACGTTGATTCGCGAGCGGATTCGCGCGCATAAGAGCTCGTCACCTGCTTCTATTATTAAGAGGCTTAATTAGCTAGAAAGAGGCTCTTCTAAAGCAATGCATCAAATGGCGCTTATGCGCGAGCGAATCTTAAGCCTTAAGAGAGCAAATAAGGCCGCTACAACGCGCAAGAATCGCAAAAAGAAGCGGATCTAGAAGTAAGGCACCCTATTAAAGGTAGAGGGAGAGGATATTATTACTTAAAGGGCTGTTGAGCAGCAACTTAAGGGAGAAACGCGTCAAGGCAAGGCGCGATTAGGTACGAGCCGGCAGGCCTTAGCGCGCTGCGGTCGCTGTAGAGAGACTGGCCATAACTCACAAAACGTGTGAAAAGCGTACTGTAGATACTACTTGAACTAGGACAGCTCTTATATTAATATTATTTTATTGCGTTGTGGATGTACAGGCTATAAAAGGCTGAGAGAGTTGACAAGGTGGGCGACTCGCTTGTAAGGGCGACTCGCTTATAATCTAGGTTATAATAAAAGTAGTTATAGTATATACACAGCTAGTTAAACTTTACTTTACCTCCTTATATATTCTATATTACCTACTAGTAAAAAAAAATTGTTTTTAGCCCCTCCTCACCACCAAAAACACATCACTTATCACAATCATCAGTCTTCCTACCCATTTCAACCCCACCCACCCATCCATCCATCAAGTCAAGTCTAGTCTAGTCTACGCTCTACCCCCCACTTCCTTCCCCCACCCGCTCGCCAAGGTAGTTACCACCACCTAACCTACCACCTACCACCTACCTCCTTCCTTCCTTCCTCCTTCCTCCTCGCTACGTCGCACTTCGCACTTCGCACTTCGCACTCCGCCTCTCAAACATCCCCCCCCCCACCACCCCCACCACACAAGATCCAAGTCAGACATAGGCACGAGCAACACAACAAACACACCACCTTACACGCAAGCTCCTACGGCATACTACACCCGTACTACTACTACTATTACTCCCTTTCCTTTCCTTTCCTACCATCTCCATCTCCACCCCGTCCGCACGCAACTCCTCCTCACCCCACCCCCACCTTTCCAATTCCAACCCGCAGAGCAACACACACAGACCGCACAAGCAGAAGAAGATAATAAACACACACACCCACTCTCTCTCTCTCCCTCTCCCTCTCACACACAGTCTTTCCTACTAATACCCACCCCCCCCCCCCCCCTTGCCGCCAAGGAAAAAAGAAAAAAAGAAAACCAATAACATTTCCGCCCGCCACAAGGAAGAAAGAAAAGAAAAAAAAATTCTCCAATCTTCAATTTTTCCCTCCAACACCGTTCAATTCACCATACCCACGCTATGCAAACCTAGACAGAAACCTAAACGTAAACCCATATGTGCAATGCAATCTAAGCCATCGACATCATCCATCTACGTGATCGATGCCCTCAACCTCAACTTTGCTTGAGAGCAGTGGCGAACCACAAAAAAACCCGAACACGAAAAAAAGAAAAGGGACACCCTATACACCGATGCTCCTCCCTCCAGATGGACAAAAGAGAGAGTTCAGGAGACAAGCCTGTTGAAGAAAAAAAAACATCACGGATATACACCCCCCCAACCACAACCCACAAGCACATCTTCCCTTCCTTCCAACAACACTCCCCCCCCCTCCCTGCCACCCCACACAACCAACCCCTCAATACGTCTTATACTTCTACACCCCGTTAGCAAACCCCCACACAAAAAAAACACCAATTCTTTTATCAGAAAACTCACATCATCCCTCTTCCTCCCACTCCCCTCATCCAACGCATTCCCCACCCCCAACAACGCCCTACTAACAAACATTGTCGCCCCCCTCACCGGCCTCAACACCACCGTCGGCCCCCTCCGCGCCAAACACCCTCGCAACCCCCACGCCCGTCCCCTCCTCCCTAATCTCCCCCGGAATCGCAATCACCGCATCCCTCGCAACGCTAAAGTCCCGCTGGAAATGCCGCGCCGCAGACCGCAATCCCGCCCGCACGGTAATAGGCTGGTCCGCGTAATTCGACACCGCCCGCGCGCGGCTCGTCCGTGTCAGAGGAGGGGTCTTCGCCGTCCCAGTCGTGGTGTGAGGAGGCGCGCGCAGAGGATGAGGATGAAGAGGCCCTCTGGATTGAGGAATTTCTCCGCGCCTTCGAGGATCGTTTGCGCGCCGATGGCGACTTTGGCGCCGAGCCGGGCGGCTTCCGACGTCGTGTTGCGGGCGAAGCTGATGGCGCCTTTTTGCAAGCTGCGCACGACGCGCCCATCTTTCTTGTACTCGCGCATGGGTACGACGAATAAGTCGGCCACGCCGGCTCCCACGTTGACCACAGGCCGGATCATGGCAAGGCCGGAGAGGACCTGGGGAAGCTGGTTGCGCTTGACGTCGGGCATCCATACATTGTTGAGCGTCGTGTGCAGTTCGTCAAACGACGTGATGCCGTAGACGATAGCATGGCGAAGTACAATGTCCGCGTCCTCCAGCGTCAGGAAATTCATCAGCTCGGTGGTGTGGCCGGACCTCAGGCTGCGGTAGTCCACCTTTCTTGGCTTGTAATCCAGCTTGAGTTTTACCTCGTTCACTTCTAGACGCTGGATAAATGGCTGCTCGGACGGCGCGGAGCTGAGGGCGGCCGATTCATCTTTGAATTCAAAAAATCGTTGGATGAACTCCAGGGCAAATTGGTCGACATGCAGGCGAAGAGGGAGAATGCTGACCTTAATCACAAGCTCTGAAGCAGCTAGTTCTGTCACCGGTTTCACCGTCAACAGTGCTAGATTAATCATCGGGCGCTTCATTTCGCGCTTCTCGGGCTCCACATCGCACAGAGCAAATTTGTTCCAGGTCGAGCCGGGGACACGGTCATAGACGACCAGATCCTGAATGCGCACATCGATCGAGTTGACTGTCTCGCCAGACCCAGGCTCGAATACAACGAGATCGACAGCAACATGCTTGAGCTCGAACGCGACCCGTTTGTGCTTTCCGCGACCTAGCTTCATGCGGCGTTTCGATGATGCGCTCTCACGTGGTCGCGCTGTAGCGCCAGTTGACCGGGTGGCAGTTGATGTAGCGTAGCTACCCGTCTCGCTCGCCTGGTCATCCACATCGCGGCCGCGATTGATGTCCTGTATGATTTGCTTGGTCAATGTACCCTTTGCTTCCTTGATAGGCACGCCGATCCACACGGAGTTGAACAGGTAATCTTCTTCAATGAAATTGAGAGATCCTCCTCTTCGTCGTCGTGGGCTTTTCGACGGCGTTCTTCGGCTCGAGATTCGATGTCTTCGACTGCTTGCGCGAGGGCGCCCCTCGTTTTTGGCCAGTCGTAGCCATCATACACAGGTTCCAGATGATGTTCATGTCGCGAATCTGAACTTTGAGTGGAGCACTGGGGGCCTTGAACTCATTCGTGAGATGGTACTTGTTCTTGGCAGAGTCCCACTTGCGGGCCTTGCCTTTGTGCTCGGAATCGGAGTCCTTGAAATAGTCCTCGTTGAAGTCGAATTCTTCCTCGCCAGGCGCAACTTCATACTGTTCCTGGAAGCTTTCCAAAAGCCCTCGATCACCGCGTGTCCGTGTGATGGGCTCAGTTGGTAAAGCGCCCAGGTCATCTTCGCCGAGCATACTGTCTCCCATGTCCTCCTCGGTGGGCAATGAGCCTTGGTTATAGAAGCTGCCCACAAACTCCATGTTCGTTGGGACTTCATCGAGAACAAGATCTGCCGTCTCCATGAAATTCTCGTCTTCGGCGGTTTCTGGACTGGTGGGTGCGTCTACTGAGAATGACTCCATCATCTCTTGCAACGGTACCACAGTACGATAGCGCTCAGCTGTCGACGGGGGCATTGGCGGTTGCAGACCGCTCAGGATTGCAACAAGTGTCTGCGTAGAGTCTGCACAAGATTCAAGAACGAACAAATCATTCTCGAATTCTACGTTCACCTTCTGAGGCTTTGCTTTGCCATCGCCTACAATAGTGACAAGCACTTTGGCAGCCGCAATCGAGCTCAACGAGACGTAACCCTGAGCGAGGAGTTCACGCAGCTGAGGATTTGCTGCCAAAACCTTCGAAACCGACGTGGGTGTTTCTTGCTTTACTTCCAGTCGGGCAACGTCATCGATAGCCTGTATTGAGGCTTTGCGTAGTTCTACTTCCACGGAGTAATCAACCTTCTTCAGCTGCTTTCCAAGAAAATGCGCATCGGTCAAAACGAACAGGCCTTTTGCTGGAATCTTTCGAGGGTTCAATCCAAGGGCACAATTTCTGAGGAGGATGTCAAGGTGGAGGGCCTTCGTTTTAGGCGTTGAGGGTGAGCTCGTTGCAGAGCTCTGCCTACTGAGGGTCTTTGGTGACGTTGCGACTGTGACAGTGGCGACCGATGAAGCTAGGCCAAGCGCAATGTCGTCCACCGTGCCGTCTTCTGGAAGGCCTAGCGCCGCCATAACAGTGGACACATGATATTCGACGCACACGTTGAACAATTTTGTTTTGACTACCGGCTCCATCTCGTCGCCGATAATACGCACCATAACCATAGGCAGCTGGTCCAACTCTGCGAGTCTGACGACCTCGTGAACTAGAACCTCTTCTTCACGCTGAGCGGATATTTGACCAAGCTCGGCAGCGAAAAGTGCGGGAACACCGACATGTGCTATTGAAGCATCGCCCACTTTCACTGACACATCACCCAAGCGTTCGTTCACCGCGATCCTGATGCCCGCTTCTTGTATGCTGGCAAGACTGAGGATTCCCGGGCGGTCGTCATCTGGTAGATATTTGGTGACTTTGGATAACTTTGCCAATTCCGCACCTAGCGCTTCGAATGTCTTCATCTGTTCGAGATCAGATACCCGAACGTCCACGCTTTTAACATCGGTACGAAGGACCGATCCTTTCCTTCGTTGACGGAGTAACGTTCCAATTAGGATATCCTCGTTGTTCTCATAAGGATCCTTGGAAGGCGTGATCATGGATATTAGCTTGTCTAAATCGGTCTCCTCGGGCGAGAAGAGGAAAGTCACGGTGGACTCCCGGAATTGTACCATCAAAGGTGCACCTGCAGGGGCAGCGTCATCGTACGGGCCACTGAACTGTGCATCCGCCACTTTCAAACGCACATTACTTTCGCGGATAGCAAGTCTGACGGAAGTAGTCTGGAGTTGTACTGCACAGCTCTTTCCTTTAAGGGCCAAAGACACGTCGCCAAACTGGATTTGGATCTTGGGCATGATCGAAGGTTTGGCTGCAGGGGGCGGTGCACTATCGCCAAAGTGGACACCACGGGGTCGACTCGGGGAAGGTGATGTCACGGGGCTGTTACTGAGGCTGTTCGAATTGATGGAGGCACTCAATTCCAGAACACCACTGAATCCACCAAATGAACCCAAGGCTTCGTCTAGGCGTTCTAAGTCAAAGAGGACCTTCACCGGACGCGTGACAATAGTTACACGGCGATCCTGCTTCTGTTCATAGACCACTTCGATATCGTTCTTGGGCTGCTGGGCAACGCTGCTCATAGGCTTCCGCGACCTGGAGCGAGAGCTTTGGAAGCTTACGATGTCGTGATCCATGGAAGATAGTGCGAATTTGCCGATCTGCAGTTTGTTCTGGACCTCTGCTGCAACTGTTTGACTTGCTCCGTAGATAGAAGACATGGTGATCTTCAGAATAGCATCAATCGGGCCGGATTCCAGCGGGGCTGGAGAAGGACTGCTGTCTACAAGAGATTCAGTTAGCAACCGTTCTCTCCAAGCAATGCAAATGTCTTTCACAAATAGCTCAGCACTGAAGCGCGACTCTGTTTGCACAACCGGGCTTTGCGGCTTAGTTGCGTCTGTCTTATCTGGGTTAGTATCGCTAACGACGGCGGCCAACGCCCTGTTAAGCATCTGGGCCATGATGCGGCCTGTAGAAAAATCGATGTGACCCAACACAGAGCCTACTTCGACAACTAAATCTGCAGACGGCGTCTTCTTGGGTGAAGGGGCAGGCTTTTCCGTCGGAGAAGTGCGAAGGTTGGGACGCCGCCGCGCAGCTTCCTCTACAGAAACCTTCCTTCGCGAGGAGGTTGAGTGCGCGTAATTGGAGAACGAGCCCGGCATGCCCTGGAACATTGAGTCATCTACGAGGCCAGAGGGGTTGAAGTCGAAACCCGATGCTTCCACTGTTGAGTCATCTGCAGACTCTTCTGGCAAACCATCACCTAAGTTTAGCGGGAACCAGACGGTGATAACATCAACGGTCAAGAAGACCTTCGCTGCCAACGGTCTGGCTGCATCTGGGCTTCTCTCAGAGTCATTGAGCGCTGTGGCGGACGCGCGACGAGTTTGCTGAGGAGAGGAAAATGCACTCAGTGGGCTGCCGGGCCGGGGTGTTTCGCAGCCGTCGTCTGCATCGGGTTGAGGGCCTAAAATGCTACCCGCAATCATCTCCTCGGGAATTGGTGCTGACGTATCCGATGCTGTATCATGACTGGAAGCCGATGATGAAGAGTCCCATCCACCTGGAACATGACCGTCATGGGAGGGCGCAGCGCTCATAGCGCTCATGTACATGCTCTCTGCATCTTCATGGCTGAAGAGCTTGGACTGGCTCAGGTCCTCTACTGGGAACGCTGGGTCCGTACTTTCAGGTAGGCTCTGGTGGGCAGAGTTCGGATTTAGACCTTTGAGAGATTGGCGACCATGGCCTAGATTGTCTTTTGAACTGACTTGTTCAGATAACCTCGAATGTGACGGTGATTCGCTGGCATGAGTCGTCGAAGCAGCTTGCTGTCCAAGCATCGACACCCGTTGGCAAATCGTATGCAGAAGAATCGTCCCCGTAATACGAGTGTGCTTCTTCATGAGACGAGCTAGCACCGTCCATGCTAGACATACTCGGCGCGCCATGCGCTGCTGCAGGGGCACTATATTGGCTATTATTAATCCAGAATTCAGAAGATGATTTTGCATCGCGTAGTCTAACAGTCCTTCGTCGTCGTATAGAATGCTGCTCGCACCCAGGTCGCGTGGGGGCGACGAGCTATGCGAATCGCTTGTGATGCTGGCTTCCAACCCATCGTCCGAGGCCGCATCGGCGAATCGGTCATCATCTGTAGTATGCACAGACGAGACTAGCGCATGCTGTTGTGAATGTAGCGACTCGGGGCAAGGTGTAGGCGCAGATTCACGATCAGATTCTACCGCTTGCGAAAGGTGATCTAGGGAAGCCGAAACAGATGACGATGGTTGTGCTATTGGCGTTGTAGGTTCAGGCTCGATGAATGCATGACTGGCCGACGGTTCACTCTGTGTTTTCTGGCTGGAGGAAACTTCTGAGCGAGTATCAGCAGGTGATGACGGCATGGACGGTCGCGAAGTCGAGAAATTATTCGCATCGGAAATCAGCCGGCCGCAAATGTTCTCCACGCGCAGGCGCCGCTTCCCTATTTTAGAAGAAGTATCTTGCGCCGCGGCGGGGGTAGAGACGTCGACACGGGGCTGCGCTGCGGTCACAGAATCGACAGCGGCGCGGTCAACGTGGAAATTCAGAGACACATATGGTTCGTCCTCTCCCGGCGCAGCAGTTGAAGGAGATGGCAGCTGATCTTGCACCTCGACGTTGATATCTTGCACAACGATTTGTAGCCGATCGAGAGCCGTATTCAACCAGTTTCGCAGAGATACGAAGGGAGGACCATGGGCGTTCCCATCCCTGCAACGCTCTCTTCATCGCTATCGTCGCTCGATGCGATCGACTCTTGGAGGTGTGCTGATTGAGACTCCAGCTCCTGCTCCAACTCCCGGATCTCCTCCTCTGGCTCCTTTCGTATGAACGAGAGTTCGCGAGGTCGGTCATCGACGGCGGTATGTATTCATCATCATCGTCTTCGGATCCGACGTCGATGGTGTCATCCTGGGGTTGAGGAGACGAAGCGCGGCGGCGAACTGACGGAGACCTCGCCCGGGGTGATGTCCGCTCGGTTCCACGCGACTTTGAGATAGTGTTGCTATCTTCGGCCAGCCGCGCCCTAACCTGTATGCCATCTATCTCTATGATGATGATGTGGGACACCAAACTCAAAGACGAAGGTGATGCGGAAGAGCGAGGCGCGGGCGCTCGACAGGTGAATCTCCGGGGGAAGCTTGAGATGCAGCAGGGCTACGAGTTTCTATACGGGCGTGAAGTTAGCGTGTGAAAAAAATACGAGTATATGAGAGCTTCGTACCTTGACGTGCAGGCCAACATCCCGGACCTCGAGAGCGGTCCGCTTGCCGACGTCGACGCTCACGAACTCGGTCGGATCCTTGTCGAGGATGTCGATTTGTTGCAGGCCAAACAGCAGCAGGCGCTTTCCCACCGAGGATGACAGTCTCGCGAAGAAGGCCATGGCTGGGTTGTTGTGCGCTCGGGTCGAGTAAGTCGTGGCAAGCAGGGTGAGTGCCTACCGCTTCGCCGCGACGCACGCCATGGGTAGATACGACCTGTGGCGACGATTTCTTGGCAAAGGTCAAGGCGCCAATCGTGGAAGGGAATATGCTGAAAGTTGCGGAGTCCTTGGGTGTGCTCGTGCTACCAACGCGACGGAGGTGAATCGGGGCCCCGAGGCGTTTACGATGGGAGTCGAGTTAGGTGGCTAGGGACGGCGTGGCGAGCAGCAGTTCGTCGACGTCGCCGGTCACGGGGAAAGAAGAGCACCTGCACCTGCACCTGCAACTGCACCTGGGCAGGGGAAACGAGGCAGCCGTCTGGTCTGGCCGTGGACGGGCGGATGGTCAAGTCACCAGCACACAGCTCCCCGCGTCTACCCTAGCACGCTCCACTAGGCCCGCCGCTAGCGCACGCGATAACGCCCTATCGCCCTATCGCCGCCGCGGCCCATTACGTCAGCGAGCAGCCCACCACGGCTGCCTGCTGCCATTCCTTGTTCAATTGTGCAGCGCATTCACTCTGCAAACATCTCCTGTACTCTGCTGTATTAAATCTCGACTACGTAAGCCAGCATGGCAGCCGAAGACGACAAGGCCCTGGGAGCAGGCCGAGGGCATCCCCAGCCTCACCGACCCCTTCATCCAAAAGTACTTCTCGGGACGCGACGCCCTGGTGCAGCAGGAGATGAAGCAGCGCAGCGGTCCGTCCACAGCAAACCAACCATCACCAACATAAACACCGGTCTGACAGCCTTCAGACCACATTTTTCCGGGAGAGCCTGTCGCCCACGGCCGCCGAAGCCTGCGCCATCGTGTCGCAGATACGCTTCGAGGAGCAGCAGACGCTGTGGACCAAGGAGTACGAGGACAGCCTCGTCAGCGACCATGTCGACGTCTTCCCCGGAATGATGTTTAGTCTTGCCAAGGAACGCATAGAGAAGAGCAAGCTGTGGCACATTGTGCAGAAGATGCCCAAGGGCGCGCTGTTGCACTGCCATCTCGAGGCCATGATTGACCTTGACTGGGCCCTCGAGGAAGCCTTTGCTACCGAGGGTGTTTGCCTACGGAGCGACGCGCCCCTGTCAAGCGAACAGGGCGCGCTTGAAGACCGGCTTCTCCTTTACCTTCTCCAAGACGAACGCAAAGGGCCATGTTTTTCCATCTGGGCCGACGAGTATACTGCAGATACCAACATCCCGCTAGCAACCGCAGCCGACAACTTCCCCGACGGCGGACGCAAAGGCTTCGTCGAGTGGGTCCGCTCCCGCACGACCATCACCGCCGAAGAGCATCTCAAGCACCACGAAGGCCCCAACGAAGTATATGGCGCAAGTTCATGTCCTGCTTCCCCATCCTCGGCTCCATCATGTACTACGAGCCCATCTTCCGCAAATTCATCCGCAAAATGTGCCAGCAGCTCCTCCAAGACGGCACCTTTTACGTCGATCTCCGCTCCGCCTTCTATACCCCGTACCGCAGTCTCGGCAAAGAAGAGTGGGACGAAGACTTCTACAACATGCTCGACCATCTGCAAGACGAAGTGGAGAAATTCAAAGCCTCAGACGAAGGCAAAGACTTCTGGGGCGTCCGCATGATCTGGACCACCATGCGCTCCCTCGACGACCGCGCCATCATCGAAAGTACGTACAACTCCGTATATCCCAACCCTATCCTAAGATCTCCCCCACCTACCACCCGTCCCCTTCGCTTCCACCCTACCCCCACCTCCATCCTCAACCCCCATACTTACAACCCACCCAGGCATGAACCCAATGCATCCGCATGAAACACTCCTTCCCCACCCTCATCGCAGGCTACGACCTCGTCGGCCACGAAGACCCAGGCCGCTCCCTCCCCCCTCCCTAACCCCACTCCTCCTCTCCTTCCTCCGCAAATGCACAACCGCCCGCCTCTCCATCCCCTTCTTCTTCCACGCCGGCGAAACCCTCGGCACCGGCTCCGAAGCAGACACCAACCTCTTCGACGCCCTCCTCCTCGGCACCCGCCGCCTCGGCCACGCCTTCTCCCTCTACAAACACCCCCTGCTAATCGACATGGTCAAAGACAAAAAAATCCTCGTCGAATCCTGCCCCGTCTCGAATGAGGTCTTACGCCTCTGTGGGAGTATCATGAGTCATCCGCTTCCTGCGCTGCTGGCGAGGGGCGTCCCGTGTTCGTTGAGCAACGATGATCCGAGTATCCTGGGCCATGGGGCGGCGTGGCGGGCATGTCGCATGATTTTTGGCAGGCGTTGCAAGGGTGGGAGAATCTCGGGTTGGAGGGGCTGGGCTCCCTGGCGGAGAATAGTGTGAGGTGGGCGAGCTTCGAGGATTGTAGTTCGCAGGAGTGGGTGCAGGATATTAAAGAGGGGAGTATGGGGAAGGGGGTTAGGGGGCAGAGACTGAGGGAGTGGGCGGTGAGGTGGGAGCGGTTTTGTGCGTGGGTGGTGGAGGAGTATGGTGTGGATGAGAACCTGGATCCGGTGGAATGAGGGGATGGGATTGGGGGGTTTGTAGGTAGTGGTGCTGAGAGTAGACGGAGGTGGGTGGGGTTCAACACGCCATGACATGATAGAGATGAGAGACACGATTAGTCAAATACAACCTATACATCAATCTTTGCTTCTATCCCTCTTCAACCCCGACACACACTTCTCACCCATGCATCTATCACCGACTAAATATCTGCACCTCCCCCCACGCCCTCACCCTCCCCTCCACCACCTCCCCACTTCCCCCAAGCTCCAAACAAATCTCATCAAAACTATGCCTCCCATCCAAAAACCGCCCCAATCCCAACCTGCCCACCTCCCCACCACCTCTAACCAACTCTTCTAATCCCCTCTCGTTCCTAGACGCCCCCCCAAACGCCCTCTCATTCCCACCCATCCCACCTCCAAACGCCCCCTCCGCCTTCCTTCCCATCATCCCACCCCCCTCCCCCTCCTCAACAACAGACGAACCCCCCGACCTCAAACTCGTCGGCGGCGCCGGAGGTACGCCCGCCGCTCCCACGCCAGCCCCAGCCCCAGCCCCCACATTCGTAGCAACCGCATACCGATGCACACGATACAAAAACCCTTTGACAACGCCAAACGTAATCAGCCGCCGCCTTACATCGATACCATTCAGCAGCGAGAGATTATCCAGCACCCATTGGCGGAGGGGCAAGCCTTGGCGGAGGGTGGTGTAGAGCGTTATTAGCGTTTCGTGGGGGATGGGGTGCGGGTCTTGGGATGTGGTTGTGGTTGTGGGGTGCATGGACGGGTGTAGGTGTGCAGGGGTGGGAGAATAGGAGTATGAGGGTGCGGAGTCGCTAGGTAGAGAAGGCGCCGCCGTTGTAGACGACAGCGGAGAGTGGGATTCTGCCAGCTCACGCCCGGAGTCGCGCTGTCTATGCCTATGCCCGCGCGGGTGTGCGGTACCCCGGCGCAGTCCTAGGGACGCGGACATAGCGCACGCATTCCTCCTTCACGGCCTCGTCGACGATGAAGCCGCCGATCTCGGCCGTGGGCGCGTACACGGCGCCGAAGCTGAAGATGTCGAGCAGCACGAGGCAGCCGTAGAAGACGAGGTGTTGGATGGCTTTGCGGGTGAGGCTGAGGTCTGTGTCGGCGAGTTTGGGCGATGTGCGCGACGCTGTTGATGCCGTTGATGTAGGGGAGGATGCGGGCGAGGGTGAGATCGGAGGAGATGGGGGCGGGAGAGCGAGGGGAGGTTGATGGTTAGGAGGGGGACTTGGTGGGCGTAGATGGGCGGTGGTGGGGGCCGGGTAGGGAAGAGAGCTTGAGGTTTATCGTGTTGGAGTCATCTATGCAGAATCAGTATCCTCTTCTGTAAACCATGCCCTTAGGGCGAGCGGAAAACACACCGATCGGAATCATGCACTCGGCATAATTATTCAAATCCTCCAACAACATCTCACACAGCGCGAAAACCTTACTCCCGCCCTGCTCCCCTTCCACTTCTTCCCACCCTCCTCCCAACACCCCTCCTCTCCCCTCCCAAACCGCATTCTCCTCCCCACTAACAAACCCGCCCTGCTCTTCCAGCCCCCTCAACAACCGCCCCACCTTCCTCACCACCTCCCCGTGCGCGACCCAGTCCTTGACCCCTTCCTCTACCACCAGCGCCCAGTTGAAGATGAACTCATTGCGGCTGTACTTGCCCTCGCGGATGCACACCGGGTATCCGATGACGCGGTAGTGGTTGACGCAAAACGTGAGCGCAGGCGGTCGCAGAACTGCTGCGTGGGGATGGAGGTAGGATGTGATGGCGTCGAAGGAGAAGAGGGGCTGGCGGAGCGCAGAGGGCGAGGCCGACGGCGTTATGCTGCCTTCAGGGACTTGGTGGAGCACGCGGGAGCCTGACGGTGTTAGTGGGCGATGGGATGAGCGGCCAAGGTACGCCACCTTTTTCGTGGTGGAAGCGCGTGAAGAAGATTGCCTTGATTGCACGTGTAGGCATTGAGCCTCGTGACGGGAGCAGTGCTGGGCGTCGAATCTACATGGTGTGTGTAATGGGAGAGCGGTGGGGCAGCCGCTGGAGCTTCAGGTCAAGGATAGGGTCCGTGCACTGCATTCGAGTGGATGCACGCCAGTCATGCCAGGAACACCGCATTAGGTCAACCAAGGCGCCAAAAGCACGGAGAACTTCGACTTGGTATTGTACGATGCCAATGGCATCGATACTAGCAGGCATAGGTGCTATCCATCATTGGCAATATTCTTCCATGCCGCATTGCCTCCTCAGTCAAAATTAATCATCCATACTGCAGCCGACGCCCTTTTCTCCTCCACTGGCTTCTGCCAATATCTTGGCTTCAAAGGCCAGGATGATGCACCTGGCGCCCTTCGCTCTCCCAATCGGCCCCCAGGTCAATATACATCCAAGGCTGACTGCATTCAAAGTCCGAATTGTTCACCCTAGCACCCCCCGTCCATCCGGGTCCACCAATTGAATATACTTCCAAAGCACACTGCCTTGTAAGTCAAGCTGATCATCCATAGAACACCCGGCGTCCCTTCGCTTTTCCAGTCGGTTCCATCATTGTACAGCTCACATGAACGCCCTTCTTCGCAGCATACTCGATCGCATCCCGGCTGCTCACTTTATAACAGTGATCAGCGTTTATGTAGCGGAGTGCAGGCGATCCATCCACAAACTTCCGAATACCAAGGCCGGATATCTTCGTACGCGAAACGTCGACCTCAGTAAGACTTGTCAAGTTGGTGATGACACTGACGTCTTCGTCTCTGAGAGGGAGACCGGGTAGACTCAATGAGGTCAACGCGCGTGTTAGGACTCGGGGAGATGTGAGCAGGTAGGTCGATATCGAGACCGGCGTAGCGCCTTGTGGATCTTGAACAAATTCGCCACGGAGAGAGAGATGCTCCAGCGCTTTTCCATCCTCAATAGGGACCTCTTGGTCGTGGTCGTCAGTATACACGTCGAGCAGTTTAGATAGGAGATCTGGCCACAGAGGCACCGCGCCGCCAAGAGTCAACTCTGTGAGTGAGCGACAGCATGACCGTGTCGCATGCTCGAGCGTCCGAAGAGTGCTCTCGCAGTTCCGTGGCTGGAAAACGAGTTGTTTGAGCGTTGGCGGAAGCATGGGTAAATGCAAGATGTGGAAGTTCTGCACAACAAATGAAGTTAGACTCGTTGTGTGAATTCCTGGAACCCCGACCCAGGCAATCGAGTCATGGACCAATGTCAACGATTGCAGCGCAACTGCCCCAGAGAGCAACGATGTCACGTCTACCATACCCCCTCCGAAGCATCGCAGCGTGAGCGTGTGTAGCCACTTGAACGGGCCGCCTTTCCACGGGAGAGAACCCCTTTCAAGTTCAACGCTGTTGAACGCTACCTACATATCAGGTGCACAAGTCAGTAAAATTCAGCGATTTGTTCCAAGTTCTTCAGTCCACATGAGGAATGCAGCCCAGAATTACGTACCTGCTCAAGCTCAGGGCGTCTTCTCAAGATCTGGGACGCAGTATCCAGACTGATCTCTGTGTCTACAGATAGATATTTCAGGTTCCGAGCGCACTGGACCATTTCGATGAGCGATTCATCGAGCATGTGGGGAACTGAGAGTATCGTTAGCTTATGTAGGCTTTTACACGCTGTAGCGATATTGCGGAGGATGTCGGTATGCTGCACGCGATGAGCGACTAGAGTGTCTAGAGAGTTATTGCCATAGCGAACGGCATTCGCGAGGAACCTTCGCGATACAGGTTTGGTCGCGCGTGAGAGATCTAGGTTAGTCCAAAGCCCGGGGCGGCTGATGAGGAAGTTCTTCCAGCCCTTGCTCACGCGAAGGCAGTTGACCATCTGTCTGAAAGAGAGATAGCTGATGACCATCTCCACAAGTTCGATCGGCAGCACTGTGAGCGGATCGACGGCTCTTGGCGGGGAGAGGTTGCGCGTGAGCCGGTCGTGTAAAAGCTGCAAAAGCGGGAACTGCTCGTGGTCGACGGGAACATTCTTCATGCCATATTTGTAGATGCCGAGCGCGGTGTCATGCTTGTTCATCTTCTGCAGGGCACTCGCTGTGCGCAAGTAGCCCTGGACATCCTGCTTCTGTGCAAGAATGGCCTGGCGTCCATCTTTGACGGCGGAGTTGTAGTCGGCGAGCTTGTCGTGGCATGCGGCGCGGTAGTCGTAGAGCGTCGCCGTGGGGATGACGGAAATTTCGATGGCGTTCGTGAAGGCTTCGATGGCTTTTCCATACTGCTTGAGCTTGTAGTACGACCTGCCGAGCTCCTGGTACTCGTCGGCGGAGAGGGTGCGCGCCATGGCTGCGCGCGTCTAAGGCTGCGAGCGCGGGTTCCTAGGTGCACAGGCGTTAGCGACGTGTTCCAATGATCGCATGCAAACGTAGGTCAAAATTGAATCGGGCGTCAGTACCTTTGTACTGTGTTCGAGGATAGGCAATGCAGGTGGAGGTGGAGAAGTCGGGCAGTGTGGTCGCGGGTTGAGAAACGTATGGGGTTGGCGGGGCGGGCGGGCCCGGTTCACGCCATCACGTGCCATGGTCTGTGCCCAGGTACCAACTTCGTCAATGTACCGACAGCGACTCCGAGTCAGGCCCCGACGACCACCGCACCTGCAGGCTGCATCGTTCGCCCATTCCTTTTGTCCATATCTCCCCTCGTTCGAAAAAAGTGTTTCTACACCGTACTTTCCCCAAAAAACAGCAGCCTCATATCGCGAGGCGCGCAGAGTGGACCCCAAGAGCAACGTGCTGGTTGGCCACCTCCTCTAAACTGATTGACCCGCCCACTGATCCCTTATTGCCCGACCGCCTCCTTCCCTGCTAGCCTTTTGCGATTAAGCTGAGATCATATAGTCTGTGAAGCATCAACCTTGAAACGTACGCGTGCCCTTCACATTGCCGGCGTGCCTCGGGAACGGCACATGAAAGCAAATTATAAGATATGGGCCCCTCCATGGGTAGTTGCATTAGTTTCATTGAGAATGCTCGCGACAGCGACGATAAAAGGGTGTGCGCCTGCGAGCGGTGATGGCGGAAAAGGACCATGGCGATGAAGCTGCTTGCGTTGGTGCTGGGCGTGTTGTCGTCCTCAGAGGCTGCTCCGGCACCGCAGGTCGAGAAGAAGTCTTGCACGACCGTATTGCAACGAAAAGCATGGTCAGTAGCAACTTTTCGCATCTGGCAGACCTACCTGACGCCTTCACAGGCACACGCTCACCCCAGACGAGAAAGCAGCCTACATCGACGCAGAAAAGTGCCTCATGGCCTTGCCCGCCAAACTGGACTTCACCGGCCCCCGCACGCGCTTCGATGAGTTCCAAAAACTGCACGTCCTCGCAACAGAATCCGTTCACTTTGTGGTACATCACTCCTCAGACCGACCGCTTATGCATACTCCCATCCTAACTCCGTACCCACGCAGGGCGCATTCCTCCCGTACCACCGCTACCTTATGCACGCGCACGAACAGATCCTAAGAACAGAATGCGGCTACACAGGCACCCAGCCCTACTGGGACGAGCCCCTCGACGCCGGTAACTTTTCCAGCTCGCTTCTGCTCGACCCTGAGACTGGCTTTGGCGGCAATGGCGTAGGGGAGGATGGTTGTATCGTCGATGGGCCGTTCAAGGACTACGTCAATGCCATCGGGCCTTTCAAAGAGATTACAGACCACTGTATTGAGCGCAGCCTCGACGAGTGTGCGAGTGCGATGGCGGCGCAGGAATACGTCGACGAATGCATGGAGATGGACGATTATTCGACCATGTGGCCGTGTTTGGAGTCAAGGCCGCATAATGCGGGGCATGCTGGGATTGGTGCACAGGTGAGGTGTTTTCCATGCAAAGGGGGCGGTCGATGGTGCTAACTTGTGCAGATGCTGAACCTTTATTCCAGCCCAGGAGACCCACTCTTTTATCTCCATCACACGTATCTCGATAAGGTGTGGTGGGACTGGCAAGCGCGGAACCTCTCGGCTCGGCTTACTGATATCACCGGGACGAACCTAGGGTGGCCTGGAGGCTTTCCTTGGCTTCCTGTTAATGGATCGCTCCCTGAAGCTCCTGGGAATGGAAGCGGGCCTGGGCCTGGTAATGGAACCTGTGCTGGCTTTCCAGTCGAACCGTTTCATACCGCGGCGGTTTCGAGTGCCGGACGGCTTATGAGCGATGGAGATCCGAGCGATGTGACTACCTTGGGTCATGTCTTGACGCTATATGGGATGTTGCCGAACGTTACGATTGCGGACGTGATGGATGTTCAAGGGGGGTTGTTGTGTTATGAGTATGCGTAGGACTCTTGAGCCCGCCAGCTATCCCAGACTGTCAGTAGTCAAAAAGGAGGCTTCCCGCACGTTCGGTATACGGTATAATGCTGTGCTGGAACGCAGTAGGGTTGCTGAAAACGCACCGAACTAGGGTAAAGTAGTGAAACTGGTTTGGCAGCTGTTCAGGGCACTGTTCGTGAGTGATGAGGGAATATCTGACTCGCTCCAATCATCGGCTTACATTCTACATTTCGCGTACATTCTACATTTCAAAGAGCAACTCGCCCTCCTTATTCACAACCCTCAGCCCCGCAGTCCTCTCATGCACCTCCACACTCCCCACCACCCCTCCCTCATCCCACCCAAAATCCACCCAACCACCACCCCTAAGTCTCAACCCACGCACAAACCCACCACCCCAAGCCGCCGGAATAGCAGGCCCCAACACCACAGTCGGCGTCACCCGCTGCTCACCCACCGCAACCGGCAAATCCACAACCAGCATACTCAGCACCGCACCCCCAAGCCCATAGTTCGCATCAATCTGAAACGGCGTATTCTCCCCCGAATACATGGAAAACCCATTCCCCACAAAGTTCTGCTCAACAGCGTACCGCAGCTCAAAATGCGCTCTCTCAGTATTATTCAGACGCGCCCAGCAAGCTGCCCTCCACACCTTTGCCCATCCCGCATTGGCGTCTTCGCCGTTTCCAACGCCCCGGCTGTAGAGCTTCTGCGCGACAGCATCTTGAATAGTGCGGTTCGTGTAGCCCCCCATGAACGAGGAGAGCGAGTATCCCGGATGCCAGCCCACGAGCTCGGAGAGATGACGATGCGTGTCGTTTATGACTTCATAGCCTTCTGCGGCGGGGAGTTTCCACTCCTGTATCTGGCCCCAGTCTCCGACGTGGAAGCCTCTGTCTAAGCGGGCGAGCGAGCGCGTCACGTTGGTTATGAACGCGGTGTCTTGTTCGCCTGCGACGTCGCTGACTGACAGTACCGCCTCGAAGACCTGATGAACCAGCTGCTGGAAATGCGCACATGCAAACGTCGTGGGGCCGTGCTCTGGAGAATTACACGGATTGACGACGAGCGTCCCGTCCTTCGAGTACATATCCTCTTGCAACTGATGCACCCAGAACGCCGCCGCCACGCCTCTCATCATCGGATACCCCTGCGCACTTAACCACGCGACATCCCTTGCGTAATCCCAATGATCATACACATGCTGCATCATCCACGCCGCAGCCGCCGCGTAATTCGCCCAACTCGCCCCGCTCTTCATCCCCGTATGTCCAAAAATGTTCATCTCGTTGTGGACAACCCAGCCCGGTGCGCCGTACAATAACCGCGCTGTCTCTTCGCCCCGCGGCACCCACGTGGAGGCCATGTAGTCCCATAGCGGCGCTTGTAGGTCGGTCAATCCGGTTTGGTCGGCCGTCCAGTGGTTCATCTGTAGATTGATGTTGGCGTGGTAGTCGCCTGACCATGCGGCGCCTAGGCCTTCGCTCCAGCGGCCTTGGAGATTGGGTGGGAGGGAGCCCGGGCGGGAGCTGGAGATGAAGAGGTATGTGCTGTAGTCGAAGAGGAGGCTTTCTAGGTATGGGTCTCCGGCCTCGTTGCTGGCGTTGTAGCGCGCGATCAGTTTGGCTGTCTCGATGTTTGCTGAATTGAGGGGATCAGGTAAAGAAAGGGGTGTGAAGCGGCTGGTGAGTGAGCGGAAGTCTTTTATATGGCTGTCTTTTAGTGTTTTGAACTCCATTGACGCGGCTGCGGTTGTGGTTTCTTCTACGGCTGGTGCTGGATCGTCGCCTCGGAAGGAATAATCATGCTCGGCGGTGCCCTTTTTCGCATCGTAGTTTGTACCCGCGCCTACGACGATAGCCACGCTCTTCGTTCCATTCTTCGGTTGAACAGTTAGCACGCCCGTTTCAGGATCGCAAGCCGTCTCAATACCAGACCCCGAGAGACGAGGCGAGCAATAGCATCATAGCGCATACCCTCCGGCGGGCCCAACTGCGTCAATCCACGCAATCTCACAAACCGGGACGCCGAGTCGCACGTGACGTTTTCAAGCACCCGCTCCACGAGCTCGTTGCGCAGCGCAACCTCCAGTCTCGGCAACTGCTTCGACGCGCTTACTTTATACACGCACACCTGATCCGGAAACGAGCAAAACACACACTCGACGCAAACGTCTCATTCCCCCCCACAAAACCTCGTCGTGTGCACCCCACTCTTCAAATCCAACTTCCTCGTATACCTCTCCACCTCCCCGCCCTTTACCGACGGAATCGACACCGATAAATTCCCCAGAACGCGATACGTCCCATAATCTGCATCACTCCCCAGCAACGCACTCACATTTCCCGTCCCGTTGGCAAAAATCCAGCTGCGGATGTCGTCGAGCGCCGTGGGGGCAACAGCGTCCGGTGGATTCCCGCCCGTGTAGTTTGCGGCTTCGAACGGGCCGCCGGACCAGAGGGTGTCGAGGTTTAGAGTCAGGGTTTCGGAGCCGGGGGGAAATCCGAAGGGGAGGGCTGCCAGGCGGCCGTTTCCGAGCGGGTAGGCGGTGCGGATGATGTCGGCCGCGGTGGCGGGGGATGTCGACCAGAGGGACGGTGCTGCTGCTTGTGCGTTGGCTTTGGGGAGCTCAATGATGAGAGCAAGGGCATAGAAGCATTGTACGGTCCAGAGGGAGAGGTGCGCTATAACGCGACCCATGGTATTCTGTTGGAATTTGTATCGAGGCTAACACAGTACCTGGGGCGTGCAGAAAAGCACAGAGGGTATTCCAACTTTGTACCCATTGTTGTCATTGTCTCGCTAATTTTTTTGAGGGTGGAAAAGGTACGGGTATGCGCCTAGGTTAGGTTGTGGGGTAATATAATTGATTGTCTCTAGTGGACGGGGAACGCATTAGAGATTTTCCGCGAAACATCTACCTCTGTACCACATTTGTCCGGCCCGCAATCCCATAAAAATACCTATTATGAACTAGTATGATATAATAGAGCTAGATAGTACACCTATTAATAGTAGTAGATATTTAGTACTATCCCACAAAGCTATGACTTCGAACTTACCATTTAATCTTATGGAGTCACACCAAGCAGCAATCTCCCAGTCATTATAGTTAGACCTCCAAGCTACCATCTATGACTTTCTGGCTTTGGCGTTTATCCACAAGTCCTGACCGTCTTCTCCCACCCTTATTAACCACCGCCATCATCTCAGACTCCGCAACAAACTCAGCAAGCATGACATCGCTTCCACGACCACCAACCAAGCCCAAACTAGCAGGCAAACAATGCTCCTATTTCGTCAACCGCGAGGTATACGTCGTATATCCAGCTTAGTATTTCGTTAGTTTGCAATCACAAAAGGCACCTTGGAAACATGAACATACCTGGGACTATGAGCTCAGGACTCTTTGCGTACGGCGAGATGTCATAGAAAAAGAACCCGATCCCGGTGAACTTTTGCGCGGACTCGCGGGTATCTGTCGCGGTACTCTGGCTCTCCGTTGCTCCAGGGTAGTACGACCAGAGTCTCCGAACATCCGTCTTGCGCGGGAGGAACAACGTGCTGCTCGTATCAGTCTGCGAATACGCGCATCGCTTGTAGTGCTTCTGCTTGGCGGTTGGGCTAGATCGTTGTTGGGAGGTAGTCTCTGGTATGAGTTTAGCGCAGGGCAAGATGTCTTGATCTGTTGGGGCTTACACTTTCCACTGGAGCTGAGGGTTCAAGACTGGTTGGTGGCCATACGCTTCCTCATATTCCTCTAGGAGATCCTTGAGGAAGCTGGTCCATTGGTCTGGGTTCGCGGCCTACTCGAAAACATGCTTGAGATATTTATCCAGTTTTTGGTTTGTTTTGAGGGGGTTTGTGCTCTGCCAAAGCTCTTCGAGATTGACGGAGGTCCTCTCAATGTTCAGGAACTTCTCCAGCCTATTGATGTACTTCTCAAACACTTGCTGACTTTGGTGATGCTTGACTGGCCAATAGTCGACTGGATATATGATTTTTGAGGGCTTCTATTTTGTTCAGCGCTTGAAAGTAATGATGTTGGGTGAACCACATACCTTAGCGCATCGCGGTCCGTCAACAGAGCGATACATAGCTCTAGCGATGCTCGCAAAAGAAGCAGTGCACGTTGGATACGCTGCACCCTTCTGACCATCCGCTCGGAGAGGCGCCATTCTTTTGACTGCTCAAGATCCAACGGCTGCTCGCGCTCTAACGGGCACGATCTGCAAGTTGAGCCCATTCACACTGGACGAGGGCACTGACTTGGTCAATGCCATCGTGAAGTCAACTGATGCCTCTATGTCATCTCTTGAAGCAGGGCAAGTTGCCAAAGCCTTGGGGTATCATCCGTTGGCCATCAATCAAATGGCAAACTTCATAATTGAGAGTGGGTGTACGGTACCGTCATTCTTAGAACTATACGCTCAGCGTGAGGAGTCGAATCAACTGCAAGGAATAGATTGTAAAAGCCCGTGGTACGAAAACACTGTAGCCGCAGCGTTTGATCTAATCATCGAAAGAGCAGAGAAGCTCGGCTCCCAAGCTACCAAGGTCCTGGATGTCTTCTCGCTTTTCGACCCCGACAGGATACAGGAAGAGATGCTATCGCGCGAGTGTTTGGACGTGGCATCTGACGTACATCGTATGGTTGCCATCAAAGACCTTCGGAGGATGGCGTTACTGAACGATAACACTGAGAAGCACACTGTCTGGGTTCATCGCCTGGTTCAGGATGCTGTTCTGCGGAAGTTGGGCTTGAGTGAGACAGGGCCTTACGCAGCCTTCACTACAACAGTCTCACTGTTGGGGAATGTGTTTCCGATCCAAGGCCCCCGGCCAGCACGAGATCACATGACAGAGTCGTGGACCGAGTGTGAAGACTTCCTCTCGCACGTACTCTCCCTGCATGAACAAATGTCGAGCTTGGTGGGCGAAAAACCCATTGCGGCCTCCGTGGACTTGTAGAACTGCTACACAGTTGCGCCTGGTAAGTTCCGAGCTTCAACCATATAAACACTCTCCTGAACATGAGCAGGCATCTTTGTGAAAGAGGGAGGTTTGAGGTCAGTTCAAAGCTCATTCAGACAGCAGAAAACGTCTATCAGACGTTAGAGTATAAAGACAATGATCCATTCCGCGCAGACTTACTTACCTTCAAGCTATACTATACTAACGAGACCGACCATCACAATTCTTCCATCGATCTCGCTACTGAGGTACTTAACATTCGAGAAGAAGAAGAAGTACGTACTGGATTGCTTGAGGAAGATCACCCTAATCGCGCGAATGGCTTCATGAACCTCGCTGTTATATACGCCAAAGTCGATCCTGAGAGAAGGCTATTGAGCTCAACATCACTGCCCTGTCGATTCGCACCAGGACTACGCGATTCAAAGAACAACAAATACATGGCCTTGCCCTGAATTACCTCAATCTAGGTCGGAGCTATTGGTGCGCTGGTCGTCTAAATGAGGCTGCAACGTCGTTTGAAACGTGTCTTGCAACTCTAAGTGCAAGGGAGGAAAGCTGCGGTGAACGCTTTGCGTTGTAAGTGTAGCCACTTTTATGCGATGAACTGACTCCCTTTTGGCATACAGCTAACAGATTTTAAGAGCGTATGGGCTCTTTGGTCCCTCGCAAATGTCCAAATCGACCGTGGCAGGCTTAAGGATGCACTTATCCTTCACACTGAAAGTATGGAACTCAATGAGAAGATCCTTGGCTCGGCGCATCTCAAGACCGCTGCAAGCTATCACAGGATGGCATGGCTACTTTGGAAGCAGGGAGAGCTGTCCCGAGCGGTGTAAGCGACCATTACACAGGAACACCAAAATCGTGATTCCACCCACACGACCGTGTGGGGGGTTCCTGTAGTATGAAATTGTTCGCCTGAACAAGCTGATTACTAGAATCACGTTCTTTATCCGCAAAAAGCTGGCGCTGTTGCGATAAAGAGACCAAAAAGCCAAGATGCAGAGTTTTCGCTCTGCCAAGACTTGGTCAAAACCTTTCACCCAAACTAAGTACCGCTCAGGCGACTACTACTACTTGTTCAAGCTTGAGGTTTTCCCCTACGAGGTTTTTACTCAAGGTACAAGGCAGCTTGCTAACTCGTACGAGGTCCTACTTCGTACGAGGTAGGGGGAGGAAGGACAGACAGTACGGGAGCAGAGCTACAAGGGCGAGGGAGAGAGGGGCAGGACAACAAACACCCTCACAGATGAGGGCCGGCTACTATAGGTATCTAGGTGCCTGTAGTAGCAGGTAGACCTATTAAAGGGAGGATGGGCTATGTACAACAAGGCTACTGTGGTAGCCAGCCGGCAGGCACGAAATGCTTTCTGTAAATACAGCTTAGCACGTCCCCATGCCCCATGGGAGGCTAGAACATTACGTTCCTGGACGTTAATCAATACTACTACTACTACTACTACTAAGCGACCATTACTCATTATTAGTTCAGCTCTTGACTAATGATGTACAGCGACATCCTCCTAAACCTAGCGTTATCCGTCTATGATGAGCGTGCAGATGACTTAACGGCAGAGCGTGCCCGATCAAATTGGTTACTGGCTCGGATTCTAAAAGACGCCGAGCCCACTGACCACGAGAAGTGGAAATCAACACTTCGAGAAGCGCAGAAGCTGCGGGAGAAATTGGTAGGCGCGAACGAATCTGGTCATGGCGAGCAGGAAGATTACGACAATTTGGTTACTTACTTTTACCGGTAGGTAATGAGTGTCCTAGCGCATCTTGTTTTCTTGTTCACACCGCATAAACACTAACACGAGGTTGGGTTTTAGGTGACCTTTTAGCTCTTCGTGTATGATCTGTTAGCAAATGTGTACGTAGAGTAAGGTAGGATTTTTCTAGATCTTTGGGCCTTTGACGCCAAGTTATCTATCAAACTTAAGATAGTTCCATGCCAGCTCCATGCCACTTCCATGCTATTTCTATGCCACTTCTATGCCACTTCTATGCCACTTCTATGCCACTTCTATGCCACTTCTATGCCACTTCTATGCCACTTCTATGCCACTTCCATGCCACTTCCATGCTACTTCCAGACAATCCACTCATAACAAAGCTCCTTCTTAGCATAGAATAATTCTCTCCTATCCAAGATACGTAAAACGTAAACCAGCGCCGTATTGTTAGCTATAATATTAATATTCTCACCGTGGAGGTTTAGGCATTGTAGAAATTCTTATATTATACATAGTGTTGAATAGACTCTACAGCTAGCTGTATAAACAGAATGGTTACACATTTATTTAGTAAAAGCAGAGGGTTGTATAGTATATATAGTGTATAGAGGGGATAGTACAAGATAAATAGATCTAGTTATTACTTACTTATCTTCCTATAAAGATATAAATAGAAAGGAGAAAAACTCTATAGAGTATAGGCTATAGCGTATAGGTATTACATAATCCTCATATAATGCCTATTATATAACAACCTTAATACTATTAGAAGTCTTGCCTATATACTGTATAGACACAAAGCCTATTTTATAGTAAAATATCTACTATAATATATTTTATTAGTAGCCTAGATATAGATTAGTCCGCTAGATAGTTTTTGCTAAGACTATAACACTTTACTATAAATTATAATGTCTTAATAATATAACGTGTTATTATTTAATTAAGAAGGCAGAATTAAGCTTTCCCTTTACACCTATTAGAATAAGCAAATTTTAAGCCTACGACGCACTACTATAGTATATAATATCCTAAAGTCTATACTAAGTAATTAAATTAATAAAATTACTATCTAAGTAAATATATAATTAGGTATATAGCAAAACTTACTATAACTAAAGAGCAGATACTTATATAGTATATTCTTAACTTAAATTTATAAGAATTTATATTCTAGCTAAATAAAGTAGAAGATATAGCTAATAAACTACTAGCTATATAGTATAAAGACCCTATAGAATAATGCTAGACTTAGCGCTTTATAAAGCGCATACTTAAGTTTAAAATAGCTTTTAATTAAGTAAAGAACTAATAAAGAATATAATAGGAAGACTTAGAGGTTATAAATATATAGTTTTAGCTAGTAAAAAATATAAAAGCTAAGTATAGAGTGTAGAATAAAGATATTTATAACTTTAATAAGATAGGCTTCTAGATAAAAGTTATTAGCTTAATAAAGGTTGTAATTTATTTAGAAAAAATATTCTTAATCTACGATTATTTAGCTAGATAACTATAAATAGATTATAGTAATTTAGAGTATTTACACTACTAGATATATTACTTTATTCTTTATTATCTATAAAGAGTAAGTCTATATTCTAGTATAGTATAAGAAGACTAGTATCCTTTATAATTAGAAGCTCTTAGTCTCTAAGACTAGCTAAACTAATAATAAGCTTAGAGTTATATAGTTAAAGCACTTTAACGCGTATATAAGGCTGCGCATAGTAGGGTTATAAAGATTACTTATTCTAAATAGCTATAAGAGCTAATACTTCTAGAATTTTAAGAATTATTACCTAAAATAAAAGATTCTAATACTCTATATACTAGCGCACTTATTTTATATCCTTTAGCTGCTTAATATAGTCTATTTTATACTACTAAAGCTAAAGTACTCCTAGTGTATATAGGACTTAGCATACTAATATATCTTTTATATTAATAAAGAAGACTTCTTACTAGCCTTTTATAATGTATTTTTTAATATATTTATACTAGAAATTATAAAAAAGCTTTTAAGGCCTTTAGACTTATTTCTTTAAATATATTAGTAATAGTAGATTGCCTTAATATATATATTTACGCTCTACTTATTATAGAACTAGATTAGAGTTACCTTACGCCGACTACTAAGGTTTTCCTAGCGCTAGTCCTAATTAGATACTAGCGCGTTTTAGCGCGCCTTATGCGCCTTATAAGCTTAGCTAGCACCTTTAGCTGGTATCTATATATAGATTCTATTAATATTAACTTTTTTAATTATTAGTTACCTAAGCTTTCTAACATAATCTATATATTAACCTTTAGAGTTCTCTTAGCGTAGAAGACTAGGCAAGCCAGCGAGCCTATAGAGATTAGTGTGTAAGACCTACCTTACTTATTTAATTAATATATATATTTAGAATAATAGTATAGCTTAGTAGAAAAGATTCTATCTATAAGGATGCTAGTAAGCTTAAGGCCGCGGGAGCCTTTATAACTTAGGATCCTAGTTAGTAGTAAGCGTTTATATTAACTATTGCGAATAATAGCACTTAACCTATACGCAATTACTTATTTAATAGTAATAATAAGAAGAATAATAGTAATCTTAATAATGCTTTCTACGCAGCACTAGCGAAGTCTATACGCGGACCTTTTAGATTCCTTAGTAGTAGATTTCTTAGTGGCTACTATATCTTACACACGCTAATAAGCTTACTACTAAACCTAATAAAGGTATTTTTTACTTTAGGTAGTCTGCCTTATAGTAGTAGTAAGTTAAAGCTAGCCTCTATAGAGGAAGGTTATAAGTTAGAAGAAGTAAAGAAAGAAATAAGATAACTAGTAACTCTACCCTTGCGTGCGGGAGTTGTAGAAATAAACTATGGTAGGTAATAAGTATAACTTTGCCACTACCTATCGTATCTTATAGGCGCACTATAAGAAGGTTATAAATAATATTATGTGGATAGTTATAGATAAGAAAGGTAAGGACACTATTAAAGAGGTACTTATCTTATTTTATAATACCTATAGTAATAGAATACTTTATAAGAATACTCTTATTTGTAAAGTTACTATAATTAAGAATCTTACTACTAAGGTTCTACTTTATTTATAGGAATGGTTTAACACTATTATTAAGTACCTATAGCAAGACCTATTATTATAATTAGACTTAGTAATAGTGGCGAAACAATTAAGTCTGTCTAAAGCTGCGCTTAATAAGTTATAATAATTACTTAAAGATAAAAAGCTAGGCTATTCGCAAACTTAGCTATAAGTTATAAGATAAGGATGCTTAGTTAGATAAGGCTGGAGCTATGGTTGCGCGCCTCTATAAGGACTATAACACTGCGCGCTAATAACGCGATAAGGCTACCTAGCGCGCGCTAACACTACTAAGGCTCTTAACTAAGAGCTTTTTATGTAAGTAGGTTAAAAGAACTAGTGTAAAAAGAAGACAAAGCCCTATAAGTAGTGGGCTACTAATCTTAACACTTCTAATAATAGAGGTAATAATAGCAGTAGTAATAGTAGTAGTTCTAATAGTAAAGGTAAACACAACTCTCAACGCGCCCGCTAGGGCACTTTCGCCTTTGTGGTTAGTAAGGCTAGTACTATAACGCGTTGCTCTGACCCTTAATACTCTAATATTAAGATATTTAGTGGTGAAGATATAGAGAACCTAGAGAAATAGATTATATTAGCGAAAACTAAGTTTAATTACTTTTTTAACTAGTTTACTAATAAATAGACGAAGATTAAATATCTTTGCGAGCATATAGATAAGTCGGGCTTATTAAGCCATTAAGAATTAGTTACTGCTAAACTTAGATAATAAGTACGAGGACGTGCTAGTAGTTATATAATAACTTAGAGGAGTTGTTTAGTATTATTAATAAATAAGGCAACGCTATATCTAAGCTAGCAAATAGCATAGTTAAATAAGGTAATAATGAGACTTTAAGTTAGTGGTTAAGCTAATCTAATAACGTCGCGTTCTGCGCCAAACTGAATCTAATATTTAAGAAGTTCTAAGCTCTAAGAAACCTTAATTTGCGATTCTAAGGCCCCGCTTCCTATGGCGCCTAAGGTAATAAGAATTGGGCTAACTTTATAAATTGTCTTTAAGTGGTTAAGATAAGTATAGCCGCCGCCTTTAGTAGTAGGTAGAGGTAGAGATAATAAGGCCACTAGTAAAGATAAAGATAAGGATAGCTAGAAGAGCTCTAATAATTGCTCTTATATAGTAATAGTAGTAGCGGAGGGAGCTAATATTAATAAGAAATATGGCAAAGATAAGTATTAGCGAGCTGCTAATAAATTTTATTTTATTGTTAAGAAGGGATAGTGCGCCTACTATCTAAAGCTAGGATATAACTCTAAGAACGCGAATGCTCCTTATAAGGGTTAGACAAAGTTACCTTTTTGCTGTAAGCTTCTTAATGCCGCAGACCTTATTAATCTTAAACTTACGAACCTAACTAACGTGGACTTAGAAAAAGAGTAGTTTTTATGGATAGTTGCCTTTAGGAACCCTTACTAGTGTATAAGGAGGTTACTGCCACTCTTAAGAGGTACTACTCTAATACGCTAGTAAGTTAACTAAGCGTATAGTTATTACTTATATTATTAAGTAAGTTATATAAGAATACTTATAAACTAGAAGAGATAATTATATTTGCTACGGTTAACGTAACGTGTTTACAAGCGTGCCGTCAGTACAAGCGAGCCGTCAACCCTACCAAACTTTCTACACTTAAAAAGCCACGTAGTTTAACAACACATCAAAATTCTATTAATATAATAGCTTTCCTAAATCAAGCAGTATCTATAGAAGCCTTCTTGCACGTACGTGAGTTGTGCCCAGGCTCCCTGCAGCGCGTGCAGCGCGCTGAAGCCTGCCGGCTCGCACCTGACCGCGCCTGGCTATACCGCGTTTCTCCCTCTAGTTGCTGCTCAACAGCCTTCTGAGCAATAATATCCTCTCCCTCTGCCTTTGATAGAGTGCCTCGCTTCTAGATCCGCTTCTTTTTGCGCTATTTACGCGTTGTGGCTGCCTTATTTGCCCTTTGTAGACTAGCTATCTTATCGCGCATAATCACCATTAAATGCGCCATTCTCTTAGCCCCTCTTGTAAGCCAATCAAGCGACTAGATAACTAATATAGGAGAGGATCCTTAATACCTTTAGATCCGCTCACGAACTAGAGTTAACTACTAAGCGCCTAGCTCGCGCGCGTTGCTTGGTGTTGCAGACTCCCATAGGGTCTCTAGTAGGGCTGCTGGCGACGGCGTACGAAGCTTCACATTAAGCTTTAATATCACCGCCTCTAGATTATGTGGGACTAGCCCAGCGCCTTAAAAGCTTGCGCAGATATTCTCCTTTGTAATTGACTGGTCGTAGGCGGCGCGGAAGGCTGGTAGGAACTCAAGCTTAGTGATATGGTTGATGTGGTCGCGTATCAGGCCCTCAACCTGGCGCCCGTACGCCCGCTTCAACGGCGAGAAACAGCCAACGTCAAGCGGTTTGCAGAAGGTGTGACGAATGTGGCGGCATACAGAGAGTGTAGATCTTGTTCTTCTTGCAGATCTCCTAGAATTCGAGCGAGTTGTAACTCTTATGGCCATTAAGTATTAGTAGCTGACGCGCACCCACTCTACGCTCTACTGTATACTTAATAAAATGCCGTAGCCAGGCAACACTAAGCTCGTTCGTAGTCTAGCTATTGTCGCTGAGACCAATAGCCCAGTCACCTGGTATATCGTCGCCCTTGTACCAGGCAGAGAGGTGGTACTGGCCAGCGAAGATGATAAAGGGCGGGATTGCCCACCCAGCAGCGTTGATTCTGTGGATCGCCGTCACCCACTCACGATTGCCTGGCTGGATCGCTTTTGGCCGGCCACGCCTCTCTGAGCTAGTAACGACTAGCTGGGAGGATATTTTACCTATTAGAAAGCCAGTCTCGTTGAAGTTGAAGGTATCCTTGTCGCAGATACTGTAGGTGGCCTTTGTACGTGCTACTAGCTCAAACTAGGCCTGTATAACTGTTGGGTCCTCGCAGAGGGGCTCGCTGTTGATTGTAGGGTCGATTAAATCGCGTTGTGAGGCTGTCTGTTCGCTTGACAAAGTTCCTAGGCCATTGCTAGCCAACGTGGCCTGCGCTGCGCTTAGTGAGCAGCTTATTCGCTATATCTCGTACAGCACCTAGAGTGGGCGCAAAGCCTCGCGAATCTAGGTCAAGTATTTGCTCAACAATCACCTCCTCTTCTAGCTTAGTAAGCTTCTTTTAATTTGGGCTAGTAATCGCGTCGCGCAGCAATTCCGGCGCGTCGGTCGCGCAGCGTTGATTGAGGGACGTTAAACGTTAAGGCAGCGCGATTTTCGCTCTAAATCTAATTTTTATTAATAGCTAAGATAGCAAGGAAGATATCTCCTTTGTTATAGGGCAATTGAGTTGTAGTTGGTTGAGGCATTGTAGTTTGCTTATCGCGCGTTACGGAAAGTTGGTGGGGTTGACGGCTCGCTTGTACTGACGGCACGCTTATAAACACGTTAATAGACTATCTACTAGAATCTAAGCCTCTAGATTAACTGCTATATAGCTTATAAATAAAGGTAAGATGTAATATTATTCTACTCTAAAAGGCTCCTATTAAAGCTACGCTACTTTCTAATAGTATATATACTAGGCAAGTAGTAAGCGCAGCCTTTACGTAATAGCACAAACTAATAATAGTTTTTTACTAAAAGCTTTGTGTTGCTTAAGTTAGTGAATAGAAAGATTGTTAGCTCTATAAGCGATATAGTTAAGGTAAAAATTAATATTAGAGGCTATAGTAGCGAGGACTAGTTCTAGATTATAGATATTATTAGTTTTAATTTTATTATTAGTTAACTATGGCTTAAGACTCATAACCTCACTATAAAGTGGTTAGAATACTTTATAATATTTAAGTCTAATTACTACTACTATAACTAATTTTATAGTAACCTATTAGTTAAGATTACTTATAATTATTATGGTAAGAGTTACACTAAGATAACCTAACCTATAGTAAAGATAAAGAATAACGTAAAGATTGCGCTAATCTCTACTAAAGTAGTAATAGCGTTTACGCGACGTAATTCTAACTCTATTACCTAGATTTATTATTCTAAGGATTGGGACAAATACAAAGAGCACTCTAAGGAGTTAGATAAATACTTAGTGATAATGGCCTTCTTTGCGAATGTCGCTGCCGCCTTATATAAGAACTTTAAGAAGTTTTATAATAAACTAGACAAGGCACTACCCTTAGTAAAGGAGTTAAAGAAATTAATTCTAAAGGCCTACTACTTAATTATTAACCTATAAGATTCTAAGTTCGCTAAGAATATGCCTTCGCCCTGTAAGGGCTTAGATTATGAGATACCGCTTAAAGAAGGCGTAGAGCCAATATTTTAGCCCGCTTTTAGGTTATCTTAAGAGGAAATAAAAGCTGTTAAAGCTTATATATAAGAGGAGCTTTGTAAGGGTTATATTTAAGAAAGTAATTTACCCTATACTAATTTACTACCAGTGGTAAGAAAGTCTAGAGAAGGTTTATAAATCTGTATTAATTACTATAAACTTAATAAGATTATAATTAAGAACTGTAGTGCGCCGCCCAAATTTAAAGAGACTTTAGCATAACTTAATAAGTTAAGGATCTTTTCGAAATTTAATGTTATTGCTGCGTTTAATAAGATTCTTATTAAGGAGGGCAATTAACACAAAATAGCGTTTCTAACACGCTTTAGATTATTTAAATATGTTATTATGCTCTTTAGGTTATATAATACACTAGGTACCTTTTAATAGTATATTAATTATGTTCTTAGAGAATATTTAGACGACTATTGCTTAGCTTACTTAGATAATGTCCTTGTGTATAGCGAAAATAAAGAGGACTATAAGAGGCATTGCTTTATAGTTCTTAACGTACTTAAAGATGCTAGTCTATTCTTAGACGTTTATAAGTACGAGTTCTTAGTTAAGAAGATTAAGTACCTTAAAATAATCCTATTAACGGAAGGACTAGTAATAGATCTGGAAAAAATCGACACTATATTAGAGTAGATTAATCCCCAGACTATGAAGGATATATAAGCCTTTATTAGATTCGCTAACTTTTATTAGCGATTTATACACTGTTTCTTAATGCTAGCCTACTTGTTAATTAAGCTAATAAAGGGGGCGGTAGGTAAAATTAACCTTACTAAAACCGCCAAAATAGCTTTTAAAGCCCTTAAGAGAGTCTTTGTTAATATGCTAATACTTGCGCATTTTAACCTAGAGTTATACTTAATTATTAAGATAGACGCGTCTAACTAGATTATTACTAGTATATTATTGTAGTATTAACCTAAAAGTATGTTGTGGCCTATTGCCTTCTTCTTAATAAAGATAAAGCCTACGAAGATTAACTATCCTATTTATAATAAGGAGTTAATGGCGATTATTCGCGCCTTTAAAGAATAGAGACCTAAATTAGCTAGTACTATAGACTCTATAGAGATCTTTTCTAATTATAAAGCCTTAGACTACTTTATAATAATAAAGTAACTTAACTATAGACAAGCTTATTAGGCTAAGTTCTTAGCAGAATTTAACTTTGTTATTAAGTACTAACCTGGCAGACAAGGGACTAAGCCCGACGCTATTACCTAATAACTAGGTGACGTACTAGAGGGTGTGGATATAATCACATTTAGCACTAATAATAAACTATCTTATTAGAGGAAGTTATTAAGGCCTATCTAGATTATAATGGCAGATTGCAGCACGCTATATATCTAGCCTAGATTCTTATATAATTTCTAGTAATAGAGGTTATAGATCTCGCTTATATAATATATGTGCTTAGTAAGAAGGTCTTTGCGTCTAATAGTTAGGACGAAGCCTTTGCTTAAAATAGTCTTAATACTAGCGTAGACGTTATATAGTAAGTATGTAACGCTATTATAATAAATAAAGTTATATAGAGAATAGTTAAAGCTAAGATAAATAGTACTTATTAGTTACTATATAATATATTCCACGAGAAAGATATCTTCCTAAAACTTTAAGATATTAAAATTAATAATAATAGCTTTGTATATATATGCAATAAATTGTTTATTTCTTTTAATAATAAACTTTATATATTTATTATTAAGCTTTATTATAACACTATGCCTAGAGAATATAGTAGTAAGTATAAGACATTTTTATAAGCTATTACACTATTACTACTAGTCTAATAGTATGGACACAATTGCTAGATATATAAAGAACTGCTTAACCTACTCTAGATTAAAGTTAAAGCGAAAAAGTAAGCATAGACTACTTTACTTACTGCCTATTCTAGAGAGTTCTACTAAACTAGCGTATTAGTTAACTTTATCTCGCCCCTACTAAAGTCACACTATTATGGTCGCAACTATTGTCACATTATGGTTATAGTAAACTAATTATCTAAAAAAAAAATTCGTGCCGTTTATATTCTTAGACGTAGACACCTATATATAGGCTTTTATTAAGTATATATAGTATAAAAAATTATCTAGCTAAGATAGTGTTAGACTATAAATCGTAATTTATATTATATTTCTAGTGCTATCTTTGCAACCACATATGAACAAAGCCCTTACTATTTACTACTACCTATTCTAAAATAGATAGTTAGATAGAAATAGCAAATTGGGTATTAAAGTAATATTTATAGTTATTTGTTTATTATAACTAATATAACTAGGAAGAAATACTACTAATAGCAAAGTTTAAAGCAAATAGTAGTAGAAGCACCACTATAGGTACTACGCTATTTAAGGCTATAAAGGGCTACCTACTCTAGTTTGGGTTAGAGCCCGCTAGTTAACTACCGCCTAGATAGAAAGCTGCCTATAATGCCCAGGCCGCTAATTACTTGCTAGCAAGAATTAAGAACTTAAAGATTTACTTATAGTATAGCTTAGTGTAGACATAAGCTAAGATAAAGAAGTACGCTAATAATAAGAGAATACCCACACTAGAGTTTAAAGTAGATAACTAAGTTATACTAGACGCGCGTAATATCTATATATATAAAAATAGTTATAGACTATTCTATAAGAATCTAGAGCCTTTTAAAATTATTAAGGACTTTAATAGTAAAGTGTTTAAGTTAGACCTTATTACTTATAATAATTTAAAGGGATATTTATTCTTAGTTTTATTTTTAGTTACTACACCCCCCTAAGTAATAGATTTCCTACTAGATTAATACTAGGATTTATAAGGGCTAGTGGCTATAAAGAAGAGTCTTTCCCGTCTATAATATAAAGAATATATTAGACTATAAGATAGACTAGTAGTATAAAAACCCTACTAATAACTGCAAAGGCCTTTTATACTACCTAGTTAAATAGAAGAGCTATAATAAGCCAGATTAAGCGTCTTATTATAACGTTACTAGTTGTTAAGAGTTACTAATAGACTTTTATTACTATCGTCCTAACGCCTCATAACTACCTATAATAATATTTCTAAAGAGAGTAGAGGAGCAAATAGTAGTTTAGTAGATTAGATAAGAAATAAATTAGACTTATAGTAATTTATAGTAAATTATAGTAAGAGTTATATTTACTACTATAATTATTACTTAGTATAAAAATCTCTATAATTGTTATTACTAGTATAGAAAAGGCGCCTAGCTTACTAAGTAAGTTACTTTTAATAGTTAATTATAGTAAACTTACTTTATAGCTAGCTACTAACTACTTATTATATATATATAACACGCTTAGAAATAATCTATTTTTTAAAAGAACATAGCATAGATAATTATAACTAGAGAATTATATATTAGTTTGCCTATTTAGTACTAGCGAATTAAATTTAAAATAGAGCTTTAAGGACAAAGCTTATTAGAGAAGAGAATAGTGTTATAGAACTAGGTTAGAGTTACCTTACGCTAACTACTAAGGTTTTCTTGGCGCTAGTCCTAATTAGGTACTAGCGCGTTCTTAGCGCGCCTTGCGCGCCTTATAAGCTTAGCTAGCACCCATACATAGATTCTATTAATATTAACTTTTTTAATTATTAGTTACCTAAGCTCCCTAATACTATCTTAAGGTACCTTACTAGATATATATTATAGTAAGCTAGAACTCTAAGTAATACTTTTAAGTTTAGATTCTAGTTAAAGCTTATATATAACTCTTTTATTTAGTCTTTGCCTAATACTAAATTAAGCTACTTATAGCTTATAAAAGATGCTAAACTTATACTTTACTATAGTATATTTTAAAAGACCTATATTAAGAAACTTAAGAAGTAAATTAAGATTCTAATAAAGTAAAAAATACGTAAAAGAAAGCGCATTTAGAAAGGTAGAATACTAGGCTTTACTTAAACTTAAAGAGTAGATTTAGGAGTAGAAAGCTCTTTTATTAAAATAAAGTTTATTAAAAAGAGCGTAAGATAGTAGTAAGGGAAAGTAGGTTCTTTAATATAACGCTACTATAAAAGATATAATAAGTCTAGGTATAACGTAAGAAACTATTAGATAGATAAAGAAATAAAATAAAGAAGAAGTTAGATATTATCCTTAGTAGCTTATTTTTAAATAGTGTTAATAGTAAATTAAAGTAATTTTATTATAGGTAAATTTTATCTTATAATAGTACACACTTAGTAACTAAAAATTAGATAAAGTACTACTACTTAAAATATGTGTGGCGTTATATATTAACTACCTAGAAGTAGTATAACAAAGACTTTTATCTTCTTAAATAACATAATAGAAAAGTAGATCCCCCTACTTAGTAATTAAAAAGGTGGTAATTATAAAAAAACTTAAAATATAGTATGCTTTACTATAAATTATAATAAGTATACTATATATTATTTATATATAGTATAGTAAATAATAATATTATATATTATAAAAAGTCTTATTATAAGTTTATACTACTAAGAAAGACTTCTTAGTTTTACGTAGCTATAGTAGCTGTGTAAAAAGGCTATATAATATATAAAGTAAATTAAATACTAATTTAGTATATTATAAGTTATAGTAGATTATTATTAAAGATCTTTATCGTGTAGAGATTCTAACTAAGGTCGAGTCCGCACTATACATAAAGAGAAGTAAAATAGGAGACACTAGAACCTAGTACCTAGCACATAGTAGTAGTAATAAAAGATATATAAAATAATAATAATTTTGTTATTAGCGTTCTATATAATAGTATTATTAATAGTAGTTAATAAATAGTCTACTATCTAGTATAACTAAGTCATATATTATCTCTTAACTAGTAAACTATTAGAAAGCCGCAGTAAAGCTACGCAGAGTTATAACTATAGTTTACTATACGCACATTATATAAGTCTCTTATAATATCTATAATATCTAAAATTCTTTCTCTTTAACACACACACACAACACTAAGTCTTTCGAATCTAAATACCTTTTTAATCTGTGCGGCGAGCTAGCTTTCTAGCGTTCTAAGATTAAGTCGTCTAATACCTATAGTTACACACAGCTGCCAGAGAATTTAAAACTAGTATAGACAACTAGCTAGACAATATTAGCTATCTAGCCTACCTACTACAAGAGATATGGTTAAGGTAGGCCTACTAGAGGACTAAATTAATTATACTATTCTAGAGGTTATAACTAATAATTAATTTAGGCTATATACTATTTTTACGCAACTTTAGATTATTAAGTACGAGGCTATTCTTTTATATAGAGGTCTAAGCGATAATATAGCAATGTTTATATAATAATAATAGCTTCTTACTATTATGTTATTAGTAAGAATAGAGAATAGACTAAGATATAATAGTAGACAACTATTAGAAAAGAAGACGGTGTTTTTTATATATTGCTAGAGCGCGCGCGCGCAGCTATAGTAGAAGAAGTTTCTAGCAATAGTTAAGATTTTGCGGGCGTATAAGGATAATAAGAAGTAAGGATAGTAGCGCAATAAGGGTAAGGGTAAGCGGCGGCAAGGGGAGTATAGAGAAGATAAGTAGCGGCGAGGTCCTAGGGGGCAGTATATAGCTCGCTAGTTACGAGAAAAGATCTACTATAGGAGAGTAATAAAATAGTTAGGTTAGTTACTATTATAATTATTATTATTATTATTATAGTAAAAAATATTATTAAAGAAATTATTAATTACGTAATATAGTAGTTAGTTAAATAGCCAGCCTAGAATTACGTAATATTATAAATTAATTCTAGAAAAAAAATAGTAGGTTTATTATAAGTTACTAAGAAAAACTATCTAGTAGACTAATCTATCTAGGCTACTAATAGAATATATTATATATTCTAATATAATTATTATAGTATAGTTATTATACTAGTAGCATATACTTTATATAACTATAAGTACCTTAGTCTCTATCTTTACTAAGGAAGAGTATCTACACGCATATTTTTAGTATATAGTAGGCAAAAAAAGTAACTATAATAAACTACTACTACTACTAGTGTATAAGATCCTAGAGGTTAATAATTATATTAATTATTATAGAATCTTTTAGCTATTATCTAGGTAATATATTAAGAAGTCCGCCTTATATAAATATTAACTATAGGCTTTAGAATATATTTTTAATTAATATAGACTATTGCCTATTCTAGAATTAGCCCTTATAAACTAGTTAAAAGAAATATATATATTAAAAAAGGTTTAAAATAAGTGCTAGAGCTTTAAGTTACTAAGGTAGTTAATTCTATACTAATAATAACTCTATACAAAGCAACTAAAGTGGCATATAAGTATAGTTAGCCATCCACAGATTAATTTCGTAAGTGCGCTATTCCTTATCTCCACGGCGTATGTGTATCCGTTGCTTTTTCGTTAATTAAATGCCGGCAGAACCTCAGCAGGTAAGAGCCCACAAGCGCTCCTGTCGTTTGAAAATTCATTACAAAAGCATTTGAACACCTCTTCCACATACGACCATAGGAAACTGAAAATTGGGCTTCCCGTCCGCTCAGCCTTACACAAGCAGTTTACCGGCGGATTAGTATTCAGATCCGTGAGGGCTGGAGAATCCCCGCTGTTGTATGTTTTTTGCAGAATTTGACTTTTTTGGGTCACGTGACGTTCCTAGCGCCTGGGCGTCACGGCAGCTAGTGTAAGCACAGACACTTCTCACACCCACGCAATCGCGCATCCAAGCGTCCGCACTGCTTATAGAGAGCCCCCATACTTTTTGAATATACTAAGCAAGGTATCTTGTACACCACAGTTAAGAATCACAATAACCACCCACTTCGCGCAAGCCAGGGAATCAAGCTATAAAGGTATTCTGTCTGAAAGAAGACTTCGCGCACTCTCGGTACACGGTATAACGCGGTCATGGAAAGAAAGGTATTCATCAATTGTACTATGTATACAATAAAGCAGCCTGCAGGCGATGGAAACCACTAAAACGCCATTCACCCATACCCATAGTCACCTGCCGATGAAGCCGGCGGCGACCATCCATAACGCCAGGGGAACGCCGCCCCTCAGCCAGTAGCATCACCAGCCATGTCCAAACCAAAAACACAAAACACAAAACCAAAACCAAGCGCAATCTCCGATGTTGAAATGATTAAAAGAGTCCATCGATTGAGAAGGGGGGGAGAGCGAGGAGGGAGGGCGATGCTCCCATGCTTTTGAAAGAGTCGACCCCTACACCGAGGGGGCTTAATGAGCGATCCATCATCATTCGAAGTCTATTCTTCGTCTGTCTCCGAACGCCGAAAATGCTCAAGGGGAATCCATATCGACAAGAAGGGCATGTGCGCGAGGAACATCACTTGTTCTGACTGAGCTTCATGTCCATGACGTACTGCATCAGCAGCGAGCAGTCTTCGCACTTGACAAGCGCTTGCAGTGCCTTGATGCGTTGCTTGAGGAGCAGGTTCTCGTCGTTCAGCGTCTTCTTCTTCTTGTCGTTCTCCATCGTCTTGATGTAGGGCGGTTGCCGAGGCAAGGATGACGGCCTTGCTGGGTTTCGGCGGAGTGGGAAGGTCTTCGATATCAGCGCCATCGCAGGCGCGTTGGTTTTGCTGGAGTGATGGCACAACACGACGGAGCGATTCGAGTTGGGTGTTGAGCGATTCGCGGTACTTCCGCTCGACTTGGTTGTGCGGTAACCGCCGACGGGGCTTGGGCTTCTCGTCGTGGGTCGGGGCTTGTGGAGAATCTTCAGACTCGCTCTTCACCTTGGACTGGAGCTCGGTACTGGCCCCGGTCGAGAACTCTCGGCCTTGCTCATCGGCAGAGCCGTTGCTTTCCGATCTCTTTCTGGTGTGGGACTTGATTTCCACGACACCGTCTTCGGGAATTACTTCCTGGGGCTCATTAAGAAGGTCGGCCATCGTAGACGTAGGGAGAGAGTCATCGTTCGCGAACAGGAATGGAGCGCATCCTCCTCCGCAGTTCGACGGGTTCGGCGGTGGTCCATCCTGATCGTGATTTGGGCACAACGGCGAGGTCCAGCATGCCGAAAGGATATCGGCCTTGGCCTTGTGTGGGCGCTTGGTCGTTGCCCCTGCCGAGGTGGTGTTCTCGGGCGAGGCCTTTGGCGGGTTGGGAGATGCATTCGGTCCGTTGGGAAAGGTCAAGTCCTCGACGAAACCGGATTCAAGGTTGTTGGGGAACAGCGACTCATACTGAGGATTAGGAAAGGTCTTGGCCCTGGCGACAGACGGCGTCTGCGCGGGCGGCATTTGGGAAGCACGATGAGGGGGGGCTGCGAACGAGGTGGGGTTTTCTGGGGTCAAAGGACTGTTTCCTGTCAACCCAGTGCCCATCGAGGGTTCTGGAGACGACTCGGATGTTGATTCGCCGCCAGTGGTCGAATTACCAAATGGCTGCAGCACCTCCAGGTCGCTTAGAAGGTAGTCGTTAGGGGCGAAGAGAGAGTCGTCGAAGTAGGGATCGGCTGATGTGGCGTTGAGCAGAGAGTCAAAGTGGGCAATGGGCCCAGCTTCTGCTGAGCCTGAAGTGCGCGTCGAGCGTGATTTGGACATGTCAAGAGGGAGGTCTGTTGGTGGTTGTGTGATGTCCGGCCATTGATCGTTCGGTATATTGAAGGCATCATCCAGAAGAAAGTCACTCCAGTCGAGTGCCATGGTGATTGTTAGAGATTTGCCGGAGCTTCTGATGTCTCACGCGAGGATCAGGAGATTCTCAGCAGACGCTGGGGCGAGCCGCCAAGGCTGGTGGTACGACTAGGCTGTGCCTGGACACGGCTGCGAGAGGGTAGATAAGCTGGCTTCCCTCCTCACTCGGAAGAACGACTGTATAGTGCTGTAGAGGTAGAGCGCAAGGCTTGCTGGTGAGGGTGTGAGTCGAGGGAGCAAGCCAAGGGCAGCGCTGAAAGGTCGAGTGCGGCCCCGCCCGGGTTATGACGGTGCGGTAACTCGGCGGTTTCGCAAGCACAGCTTCTGGCGGCAATAATGACTGACGGCCGCTGGGCGAGCTCCAATGTCTGTTGGTGTGGGCGTGAAGATGGATCTAGGCTGCCGGCTGTGAGACTCAGAGAGTGCAGACAGGAGCAACGCCCCTCAAAGTGAAGTTCCGGCGTGGCGCTGAAAACTGAGGACGTTCCACATGGGGATCAGGCCATCCTGGTGGCGTGATATCTGGAAGGCCGCCAAGACGCTAGCCTGCTCTGGGCCTCGCCTGCTTTATGGGCTCATCGTTGCACGGCGAACAACGGAACAGGCACCGCCATGGCCACGGCAAGCTAGAACAGCACGCCGTCGTCGTCCCTCTCCAGGGCTCCCGATGAGCATCGTGACAAGTGCGTCGGCCGTTTGCCGTGAAAGACATCGCGAAAGCCCGTCCAGCGTCGGCAGCGGCCGCTAGGAAAGCGCCCGGCTAGCCCGGCTGTCGACCCCGATTCCGACATTCAGGAACCACTGTATCGACGATGCTGCGTTCATACGACCCGCTGTGCAGCTGATCACAGCCGTCGTGCAGGTCGCGTATTCTCCTCGGTTCGAGCACTGTGGAGTGCCGTTTAACTTATTTACAAGACACTCCAAGCCCGTCGGCGCATTCCGATGCTGGGGGACAGCTGGCACGCCTGTTACAGTACGTACATCCAGCTGGCCCACATTCCCGAGTTTTCTCCCACCCGACCATCACAACAAGGATCCGCGAGGCGCTTCACTGCCGAGCCGCTGTAGATTCGAGCGGGCGCCCCCACCTCCACGTTCCTGTCTTCACCGCTTTGGCTTGCCTTGTTCGAGCAACATCATATAGAATTGCACGGCAAGACGCCCAGATTCGACATATCAAACATAGTGTGGATTGAGAGATTGTACATTGAATGTCCACTCCACCGCGGCCTAGCTGATTGCCCATCAATCCGAACTATGTTCTTGTGGTATGTTACGAGGACTGCGTTTGTCGAGGCTGATCCATTTTAGACCATAAAGGCGACCAACGGTTGCTCGTTTCTGCGGCGAGGAGTCGATTGCGAGGCACCCGGGATGATGGATCGATGGCACAACGGGCAATACTCGTTGTATCTGCTGAACCAGTCGTCCAGACATCGTCGATGGAAGACGTGGTGGCATTGAAGGCCGCGAATTTGTGATGCATCGTTGAAGATCTCCAAGCATATGACGCTATGACTTCCATCAGTATCTCTCTGCCAGCCATGTGAGGTGATGCGCACCACAGCGCCTCATCGTATTGCCCTTCTGGACGTCTCTTCTGCTCCTTCTTCGCCCAGTCGACAAAGCGCTCGCTTTTTACCGCGTGCTCGAGTTTGTCTAGTCGCTCTGTTGGGCGGTTCTTGTTGTGCTTCATCGTCCCTAAGCACATGGGGATGATCCAAACACTGAAGGAGTCGTCAGCAAAAGCGGTGCGCGCGAATACAGTTGCCCATACATCATCAGTATCACAAATAGAATGGCAACAAAGATCAATGGCACAGCCGCCGCCACACCGACAAAAGCATTCTTTCCAAAATCGGGGTCTACTCCATCTTTCTCGTCAGCCATCGGGAGTAGGTACAGGTGGCGACTGTGGAAGTTTCGACGAGGCCAGAATTTAGCAATGGCAGGGTTCCAAGGCGAGGTGGTTGCTCCCGGCCCAGAGGGTGTGCCTCCAAAGATCGTACAGCGTCGTAGGTTCGTGTTGTGGCACGCTTGTTCGACTAAACGGATATCACTCGTTGCGCTCGGCGCGACAAGCTCATGCTGGAAGCGTACACCGCAGGCATAGGAGAGGGTTTGGAAACCAAAACAGAGCGCCTCATTTCTTTAAAGAGCGTCGTGACAGTCAAATCTTGTGTCGATTGTGGCGCGTCACCTGAGCTATCGCCATACAGCAGGCCAACAAGCTGAGAGGTGTCGTCGGGCTTGGTATATCTCATGATGCGGGGTAATCTGTTGGTTGATTCGCGGTTCGTATCGTCGGCTTCCTGTAAAACGTCTGCACCACGGATGACGTACCCTGTCCTCTACTTGATTTAGCTGAGCCGAGATTGGTGAGTTGGCACTGGCAGGCTGGGGTGGTAACAGGGCATCGCAAGGGGCCAGCCAATGTGTCTTGAGGTGTTGACGTGGGGCTGCCTGGACAAGTCGGCTGCCCATACCACCGTCTGGTTCTGTTCACCAGAGCTCACTCCAAAGGTAGGTAGTTGACATCCGCGCAAGCCAACGTGCACATAGACGGACCATCATCAACGACGATGCATATCGGCAAGAATAACCGCACAGAAACGGCCCCCGATGCGGCGTGGTAAGCGGTGTCAAATGAGAAGACGCGAAACGGAGTTGGTGAGCCACACAAGCCACATTCTGCGGCTGTGCTATTCTTAGGCGTCCAAGGCAAGGCAACGAAAATAGGTCTGCAATGCCCACGCGCCCGGCCTCCTGCGCTCACTTTCCCTTCAGCAGCCTCATAAACACGCTGCGCTGCCGTGTACATCTCGCGTATATCCCGCGCTCTTTCCTGTTTCTTTTGTTCGAGTTCCTGTCGCTGTGCCGCATCGCTCGTCGCGCATATCCGCATCCCCGCTTCACCACTTACGCGCCGGTAAACGCAAGGCAGCTCTTTCCATTCAGCATGCGCAACAGCAAGCAAATTGAGCCATTCCGGTTCCTCGACCTGCCCAAGGAATTGCGCTTAATGGTGTACGAGCGCCTGCCCCGGAAGATTAAACACCACCAAACGCGCCACCCCGACGAACCATCGCACCGCATGACCGTTATCCTGAGATCCGTCCCCGTAGCCATACTCGCAACATGCAAGCTCGTCCACGCCGAAGCGCTTCCCATCGTCCGCGCCACAACCAAACACTTCATCCTCGATGCGCCGCCCAGGATCATCGACGGCGTCAGCGGTCGCGGCGAAGGCCGCATGCTCGATGTCCTCGTCCGAGCTTTCCTGAAGCAAATCGACGCGCTGCAAAACCACGACCTCGGAAAAGGCCCCTGCTTGACGATCCCGCAGCTCTTCGACGGCCATCTCCGCACGACCCTGCAAAGCAAGCGCACGAGCCGGTATCTCGTGAAATTCATCCACCAAACGGGGCACCAGTTGCAATACTCGGCTGCTCGGAACGGCGGCCTCGGCGGACTCCAAGCCATCGAGCTTGTCAAATACACGTCTGGCATCTCGGGGATCGGACGGCATTGGGCGCTCGGCGCGGATTTACATGCTTTGAATAATCGGCTGCATCATCGGGGGTTTGCTATGGTGTGTGCGGGGGTGCTTCCTGCGGGTCTGGCGGAGACGTCGGGTCGGATGGAGGGAGATGTTCTTGTGCCGCAGCATGTTAATTTTCAGGCGTATGGGTTGCAGTGCTATGTGCTTTCGATGCAGCAGATGGATGAGAGGGCTTGGGTGGAAGGGTGGCTGGAGTGAGACGTCGCCCGTATGATGGTTCGTCCGACTGGATTTTTATTGCAAGTCGACACGGATCATGATTCTTGCGTCGACAGTGGCCTGCTGGTACGGTGCCATGTCCGTCGGTTTTAACGGCGGATGCTTGCGTCAGCTGCATCTCTACGCGGAGGATTCGACGACGCATCATCCATGTATTGAGCGTGGAGGGGCATATTTTTGCCTATGGTCCGAAGGAAACGCGATACTCCGCGGTATGTACGGCATCCGTGTTATGTACTGATCGGAGACCATAGATAGACATGGGAGACAAAAAAGCTGACCTGACACAGCCTCAGTTGACCGTCCCGTCTTTCGACGAGTACGAGTACGAGTACGCGGAGCTCTAACAACCCTCTACATGCCCCAGACTGCCTCGAAGGGATGGAATACAGAGTCATTGCATTCGAAAGCTGGGCCCAAGTATTTACAACATATCCCATGCCGAAGCACTAGTCAGGCCAGGTTAGCGAAAGAAAAGGAAAGTCAAGCCGAAGAAGATGGGTAGGTCGCGTAATCATACCACCTACCCACCGCACCTTTTCCTTCCACGGTATATAGCCGAGACAGACGGTACAGTGTTGGTTGCTGGGCAACACCGAAGAAGGAGAAGAAGAAGAAGGGAGTGGATACATATACACATATACATATAGCTATATTTTCTCGCCGTTCCGATCCGAGGGTGATTCGATTGCCTTTCTGCTGCGTATTATCTGGCTGGGATGTGTTTTACGTGTACTATGCTGGATGTTTCGTATTTCGGGTGACTTTAATGTTGCTGCTGTGGGGGTGTTATGTGTGGAGGAATGTACCTAGGCAGGTAGTAGGCAGGCAGGTAGGTAGGTAGTGTATAACTTAACTAGGTTGTTAGGATTATTTGCAGTGGGTAGTTGAAGATTCTACTTGTTGTATGCTTGGCTTACGTGTACACGTACACGGTTCAAGGTAGAAAAACTAGAGATTCGTTGATAGTAGTTCAACTGCCAGTCCGCGGCTTAAACTCCAGGACAAAATCGCTCACCCGAATTGGAATTTGAATTCGAGAGCGTACCTCGCTCTCTCTTTTTGCTCGGGTGTTCACATGGGTACGCGATAGGTAAGGAAGGCGTGATGTCTTAGCATCCGTAATCCACGTAATACAACAACTGTGCTCGGAAAGGAAAGTCGTAATAAGGATAGCTGACTCCTAATCCGCGTGCACCTAGGTCTTGGATTGGCACAACATTGCACAGCTTAAGTGAACTGACCTGAGCTGAGTTGAACGAATTGAACTGCGAGTTTGTTTGTTTGTTTGTTTCTCTGTTGCTAGTGAGTGCTCGCTCGCTCGCGGATTTAGATCTTCTAATTTTGTCTTTTTAAGTAGGTGGGTTGCTATAGTTCTTTATCTAGTTTGGGGGGGAGGGTTTGATGGTGTGTAGGGTGGTGTGGTGTGGTGGAGTGGTGCTGGGGCGGGCTGGAGGGGTGAGTGGGTGGGTTGGTGGGTTGGATGATTATGTAGGACTTGAGGGAGCGTACATTTGGTTTTGTTCCACTCTAACTATCCTAGCTAGGGCACTGCGATATTCTACATGATGGGCGTATGATTAACTTGATTATATGTATATAATATCTTGCGTAGAGATGGTATATATAGACCATAGGGCAATTGTTGGGTTTTTTTTTTAGTATAGTATACGCGGGATGTAGAGTTTTATACGAAAAATGGGTTTGTTGGAGGAGGTAGGAAGGGGAGGGAGGGTGTAAGACGGGACTCTGGGTTAGATACGGAGGGGGATTTGATGAGTGGATGGAATGTTGCCTCAGCTGAAGATGGGAGGTTAAATTGAACTGGGGTAGTTTGTGCCTGTATGGTGTGTTAAATTAATTCTACCTAGGGGTAGAACATAACGACAAAGGCTTTCATCTCAAATAACATGACAAAAAAAGCAGAGCCCCCTGCTTAGTAAACAAAAAAGAGCGTGAAAAGGTGATCACAAAAAAACGATGCCTGTATAAACTGTTAAATTAGGCTTATTGGTTTGCCTTTGTGAAGTGTTAAGTGCGTGTTCTCTTTAGTAATGATACTACGTGATACTACGTTTCATTTACGGTGTTTTACCGTGTAGCGAAAAGTCGCGAAGTCTCGTCTTAGATGTGCACCTAAAAAACAGTGTATATAGTGGATGTCCTCATGGCAATGGTAGATAACCTAAGATAATTGAACATGCGGAGGTGTTAGACATGATGCCGATTGCATGCCATGTAGACGCGCTGCGTTCTAAAACACTTTATTTAATATCCAACCGCCATTCAAACACAAAACAAGTCACTGAACAACTTACCCAGCTCTGAGCCAAAAAATGTATACCATATCATGCACTGCAGTCTTGGCCAGCTTTAGGTGTTCTGCTTCGCGCCCGTGTTGCACACCGCAGTGAAAACCCGAAAGCCCTGCCTTTCACTCACACTGATGAGTACCCAACTACCCGCTCTCCTTCCTCAGTCGTTTGCTAGCTCCAAAAAAAAGTGCTTGGCAATTTTCGACTGCAGTATAAACAACGCACCCCGACTCTCTCCCCACTTTCCTCCCCAGAGCAGTGCTGACCCGCCACTCTCGCCGCCACTTTCGTCTCCACGACTCTCTCGCGACTTTCTTCTCCAGACCAGTGCTAACAGCTGCCAGATCTTGGCAGCCCTCTAAAGATGTCGATGACGACATCTGGATCCCGCGTCGCGCAGGAAATCTTCGACAAAGCGGTCGTCGAAATGTCCAAGGCGGAATGCGGCAAAATCGCATCAATGATGCACGCCAGATTGCCGCGTGAGATCCGCGACATGATCTACCAGTACAGCTGGGAAGACCACATCCAAGAGATGTGCGAAGAAGAACGCCTTCCGCCGCACAAGCCGTGGACGTGGCGCTGCGAGGAGGGCGAAGACTGCCACTGCTTCTACTGGGGCGATTGGTGCCCATTCGCGCTCCATCAGTTCGTCGGGGTCGCCGTTGCCAGAGAGGCCGCCGACTGGTACTACCACAACTTCATCATGCACGATAGACTCCACCATTACACTGTCCGCAAGGACCAGCGGAAACTCTTCTTTACCCGCGATCACTTCCATCTGTCGCTTCGACCAGAGCACCACATGCGCCGTGTGGATATTACCATCCAAGAGTGCTTCCCCCACTTGTGCCCTCCATCGACCTACAACAGACGTGGTCTCTTCCAAATGCCGGCGAATGATCTCTTGATCTCCTTGCCGCAGTTGACAAACTTCGAGGTGACCATCGCTTTCGAGCGTCGCATCGAAGCTAGGGATACGGTGCCGGCGTTGGAGCTCCTCCGGCCGATTGTGCAGAGACTGAGGAGCAAGCTGGTCAAGGTTGTCGTCGTTGCGTGTTCGCCGCACGACCATTACACTATGAGGCTGGAGTCGTACTATGACATGGATCGCGCCTTGTGGGTCGAGGCCACCAAGGGCCTGAGCGTGTGAGGTTGGAGTCTTAGTATGAAAATGCTTTGGTTTGGGAAGGGCCCGGGAGGGTGGGTTTCAGAGGCCAATTAAAAGTTAGATTCCTTCATTGTTGTGCCGCCTTGATGATATCCCAGTGCCGTCGTGTTACCCCGGGATACATAATACTAACGCCGGCATTATGGTAAGTTGTGCAAGGACAGGGACACCTCTGGGACCATCTTACAATGACACTACGTTTGTATTATATATCCTGAGGTACCACAAGTATGATATAGCAGTGCCAACAGCCTTTGAATTGAGTATGCCAGGTGGAGTTGAGTTTGAAAACTTATAGCGGATTGTTCCATGCCCTGGATCAACTTCACAGCTTCACAATCAAGTCTCGATAAGACTATGGGGTTTGGATAGACATTCCACTGTAGCACCGGATTTCGGACGTAGGATAGGGAGTCTGAGTGCACGTCTGTATCCCTCGCTGCTTCCTCAACGACAACTCATTTGTTCCCGTAGACCTGGTTAGAAGCCTCGAGCTTATGGTATCATTCCAATACTAGCCTCCCAATAAATAACTTGACAATGTTCCTACGTTCTACTTGAGCGATATAAGGAAATAGGATAAAGCACTCCCCGTTTTCTTACTAGAGAAAATTCATAATGTCCAAAAACTGGCGCATTAGTAAAAGCCCATATACGTTCGACGACTTTGACGGTATCTTGGAGTCTAAGGTTGAGCATTGATTGGTAAGATTAGGCTTCAAGCTATGGACGTTTATGTTGTTGATATTCTTTGTAGTTAGAACAGGGAATCTATGTATATGGAGTCGCGCATGAAGTATTGCATCGCATACAACCAGGCCGAAGGTTTGATCTAATCTGACATACCTCCGCCTTCGAGTATGAGTGGAGAGATACAAGGTTCAGTAGCTGAGAGGATTGAATTGAACATGAATATTCTACACATCAAAACTACTCTCCGTGGGTGGCCTGACAAACTGCAGAGTCCACGGCGACACAGGCGAACCCTGCTCATCATGCAGAAGTAACCGACTTCAACTCGCATCTACTGCCACGACCAGCGCCCCATAGTAAGATTCATTAGCTTCCACATTTTATCTGTGTGTCTTTCAAACTGCCATTATTGTCCAGCGTAAGCACCCGTAAATACCAAATGCGGCCGTGTTTTGTCGTTGCCAGATAAGGCCAAAAAAATCGTTTCCGAGCTGCATAGTACAGAGATTGTAGGCTTCTGGGATAGTTTTTAATAACCGAAGTTTCCAGTGTTGACTACTACAGTGTCTCAGTGCTCTCTGCGGCCATCTGCAAGCTCCCGCCGCGTTGCTGGTTCCCATCGTTAATAATGTCGAGTACTATACCAGGCTTCGGGGCATGCTTGATCTTGTACCATGCTCTGCTATCGAATGATGGTACCGTTTTGGTCCCCTTTGGTGGCAGAGGATTGGTAACACGTAGATCAATGTACGGCTGATGATTGTTTAGTAGCAAAGTTCTTCCAACTTCTTTGCCAGCAATTTAAACAATCATCTTGCGCTCATATGTGGCAAAACCTCCTTTATCTCCCAAACTATTTATATCTCGGATTCAGCCGCAGCTGGACCGCTACCAGCTCCCAGGCCCTGTCAGCAAATTAAACAATAAGTTTATATGAGGAACTTGAGAATAGAGTTTTGGTTTGTTAGAAGACTGTACAGTAGACATGTGACGTCGCGCTCTCAGCAACCAGTTACGGCATGCTCGAATTACCCTCTGCCTCATGTCATAGTCCGTACGTTCTTTCGCCTCAGCTTGTCTCCACCTCCCAACGTGGTTGTATTGATTCCTCTCCACTATGTGTTAGCTACTGGGTTTAGTGCTTCCTGTTTTACCCCTTCCTGTGTATTGTGTTGACTCGATCTAGGTTAGAATCTCCCACGACGACGATCTTCAGTATTAATTCCTCTCTCTCTCTCTCGTGTCGCGCGCGTCGATGGTAAGAACCTCGCTCGTCAAGCTCCATTTTCATATTCAACCTCGCTCTAACCTTTCTCCATGTTTCAATCTTCGGCCGTCCCGTACGATTCGGTGCTCGTGACTTTGCCCGTAAAAGGAGTCCGACTGGGACTTGTGGCGGCGCCAACGAGCGGCGTCACTTCGCGCAAGCGGATCAGTTTCCCTCGGGCAACGTTGGATCTACCGCGGCCAGTGGTTCTTCTGTACCATTCGTGTCAACATGTCGATGGTAAACCTTATTCTCACGCGGCAGCGTCCCGTCGACCTTCCCGCCAGCTGTCGTGATCTCCATGTGTGACCGTCCCGCTCGTTGTCCATGACCTGCCGGGTGTCATATCCCGTATCACCTTCCATGGCCTATGATACTATGTCTTTGCATTCGTGCGCTGGCGTCCGACGTTTTGGTAATGGACATCGCGGGGCTGTTCACCATGCAGGTGCGCTGGGTGCCGAAGGTATCCCACACTGGAACTGCGCGACGAGGTCAGCAGTGGCTACGGTAAGGGGAGATGACATACGCGGATACGTAACTTTGCGGTCGGGTGTTCAGCTTGACGAAACGCGATGGTGTCGCGCGTCCCTCTTTGCTCGTCGCCGGTGCATCGGTCGGACAGTCGGAGTCGTCGCAGCAGCGGCTTGGAGAGCAGCGCAACGAAGTCGACGCAGACTGCGGCGAGACAAGGTCGTATTGTGAGGATTGATTAGATGGGTAGCTGAATTTGAGGCTGATCGGCCTGTTGTTGTTGCTGGCCGTTGGCGCGTAAGGTTCAACTGCAGCCTGCGGGTCGAGGGAACGACGGTCTGTCATGCACCGCGACGGCATTCTCGGAGGCTACGGTGACAGTAAGAAGTACCTTGAGGCACATGTATATGGCGCATGGTGTTCGATATTGGGTAACCTTGCTGTTGCTGTTGCTCTCGCGCGTACCAGCGTGGTGGCTTGAGGTGCTGCGAGGACGAGCACAGCGTGGGAGACGACGCGAAGATGGCACGAAAGTCTTCGGTGACGGAGTTTATCCATTTGATCGTTGAATTTTTTAGTGGTCATAGAAGGCATGAGATTATTGCGATTCTCGCCTTGCTGCAATGGCGAGTTGCCTACGCCCGCGGCCATGTCGAACACATCGCAAGCTCTCCCCACCACCTTCATATGCCTGATAGCTCAAGTGGATTCTACGGGCGAGCGCTTCCGAAGACTCATGTCAGATCTATCCTGCTCGCCGCGACTCTGCACAGGCACTGTGCCCTCAGGGCCTCCGGGACTGTAGACTTGCACACAATTCGCGAAATCACGCTCTCGTTTGCGGGTTCAGAGGCTCATAGATGTTTCTTAGCTGCCCAAAGCCTCTACCGACGCCTTATTCTGAGTATAGCAAGAACTCCGCGAGCGACACAGGGCGTGAATGTCTCATCACGTGCATAACTACAGCTGCCATCAGCGTGGCGTGGGCGACTTCTTGCAGCTTCAGCAACATCTTCAGCACCTCAGAACACGAAACCCACCAGAAAACTCTTCATTTCCGCTTGTTTTCGCCCATTTTCACCCTTCACTTCATCCATTCACCCTCCCCAAAGTTCGCCGCAGTTCTACCGGGCTCGCTTAAGACTCCAAAGGCGGACTAGTCTGCTCCGGAGGAAGGTTTTAGCGCGCCGGCCCCACCAGGGCTATATAAGCCTCTCCCCTCCCTCCCCCATACACTCTCTTCATGGGACTGACATTTAGGACTTCTGGAGCAACCTTTTGGCAACTCTTCGACATCCCCTTGGCGACATTTCGACATCCCTTTGGCGACTTTTCGACATCCTTTTGGCAACTTTTCGACTTTCCTCTGGCAACCCTTCGACTTCTCTCTGGCGACCTTTTGACTTCCCTCTGGCGACTTTTCGACTTCCTTGTGGCAACCTTTCGACTTCCCTCTGGCGACTTTTCGACTTTCCTTTGGCAACTTGCCGATCCTTGTTGCGACCTTTCAACAACTTGGTATCGAATAGCGATGGCGAAAACTCACTCATCCTCTGCCGACCTGACTGGCCTTCGGGTTTGAAGTTCAAAAGACCCTCCTGATCGACCTTTTGGCGTCAGTGGTTTGGATTATTCCGTTCGCAGCCTGAGCTCACCGTTTACCTATGTTCTCAGTGTCGTACTCCAGTCGCATCCCACTGAAAAGTCGCGTGCCACTGGAAACGGCATCAGTCGATTGCAAGATGAGCTGAGTCTAGTCCGGATATCCTACAGATGGATGGTGGCTGCTCAGTCTGATTGATGGATGGTGGCTGCTTAGACTGATTGATGGATGGTTTCTTGTACGTATACGCTCTCAACAAGGGTTGACTCCGCTGTCTCCTCGCCACCCTCCTCGACGCTACCGCCGCTTTCATGACCACGCATACGCTCTCGCCAAGGGTTGACTCCGCAGTCTCCTCGACACCCTCCTCGACGCTATCGGCGCTCTCATGACCACCTCGAGGTGCTCGTGTTGGCTATTCTCTGATTCGGAGGGCTTGTCGCTCCTTTTGGAAGGACGAGACTGAGATTGGCGGTGGTTGGGGCCTTCTCCAGAGAACATTTTTCATTGATCCTTCTGGCGTGCTGGTTGATTGAGGAAGAGATTTCACGTGATGCGACTGACTCCAATGCCCTTTGAGAGCGCCTGTTTGACTAGGGAAGAGAATGCACATATTGCAACTTGGCTCCATAAGCACAAAGCCTTCATTCAGGCACCATCACTTTCACCTCCCTGTGTAAACATCCGCTCATCATTCTAACAAAATTCGCACTTCTCCTCCCACCTGCAGTGCATACACCCACACCTTTAACACCTTCATCTTCGCCTTCACCCAATCAACCTTGATCCCACTCCCACTCCCACCTATCCCTGCCCCATCCGCACATCTTCTCCCTCTATCCACCTGATTAAACCCCACACCCATTCCTCCCTCTCAACCTCTTTGAACACCCACACACATATCATTCCCATTCCCAATCCCATTCCCATTCCCATCACCATCACAAATAATCATTCCCATCGCCATCACAAATAATCTCCACGCGACAACTGCGTTTTTATTCCAGCACCCCACCACCTTCCCTCCCACCAATTCCCCCTCCACCTCCGCTCCCCACGGAGGTCAAGACCCATCGCGCCCTTTTATGTATATGCTTTAGCTATTAAACCTTAATTGCGCTGTTACGCCTTATCATCTATAAATAGTGAAACTGACTATAAACCCGTGTGCGTCCGACGTCTCTGCCGCCGCGCCTCGCCGCGCCCTCACCGCCTTCGCCTCCCGCACCCCACGCCGCCCGCGGCGCCCCACCGGCAGAAAATCCCTAGCGCACCAGCCACAGCATGTCACTCCCCGCATCTGATTGGCCGCCCACCCGAGCTCAACCTTGTATAAAAATCGCCGTCGAACATCACCACACCAAGCACGCAGCACGCAGCACGACGGCGCATCCACCACAGCAAAGGCGCAGAACACCGCAGGACGGAAGCCGATTGTGAGGAAGAAGGCGAACAGAAGAAGAAGCCAAGCAAAGCAAAGAAGAAGATGATGAATACGATGTCGCGGTCTGCGCTCCCTGCGCATACGGATGCGAACGGCGTCGTCGATGCCAATAGCGCGGGAGGATTCCACAACAGCAACAACGACAAGAACAAGCAGAGCAACCATGGCGACGATGTCGAAAAAGCCGCTGCCAATGCCAATGACACCGCTCCAAAGAGTACGCTCACGGTCCTCCCTCCCTCCCCATCCCACCGCCGTCCAAACACCCAACTAACACCTCGACCGCGCAGCAAAACCCGAAGAAAAAGACACCCTCCCGCCCCTCAAAGGGCTCTCGTTCCTCGACCGCTTCCTCGTCCTATGGATCATCCTCGCCATGGCGATTGGCATTGTCCTCGGCAACACAGTATCGTCAGTTGGGCCGGCGCTGCAGAAGGGCGAGTTCGTAGGCGTTAGTATACCCATTGGTGAGTTTGTGGATTTCTTTCTTTTCTTACTAGTACTTGCATTGCATTGCATTGCATTGCACTGCACTGCACTGCAGAATGCAACGTTCAAAGTTTGTACGAGGTAGATGGCCCCATCTCCATGCACGACATGCTCTACTTCCCTCCCCAACGCCCCATGCAAGCTAAAACACCCCGCCAACAGCAATCGGCCTCCTCATAATGATGTACCCCATCCTCTGCAAAGTCCGCTTCGAAACCCTCCACCTCCTCGTGACCTCCCGCCCCCTCTGGATCCAACTCCTCATCTCCTTCATCCTCAACTGGCTCCTCGCCCCGCTCTTCATGACGGCCCTAGCCTGGGCCTTCCTCCCGGACCGCCAAGACCTCCGCGAAGGCCTCATCTTCGTCGGCATCGCCCGCTGCATCGCCATGGTGCTCATCTGGAACGACCTCGCCGCCGGCGACCCCGACTACTGCGCCGTCCTCGTCGCCGTCAACTCCATCCTGCAGATCGTCCTGACCGCCCCGTTTGCCGTCTTCTACATCCAGGTCGTCAGCCATGGCGACCAGACGACCGTGTCGTATGAGAAGGTGGCGCAGAGCGTGGGCGTCTTTTTGGGGATTCCGCTCGGTGCGGCCGTCGTGACGCGTCTTGTGTTGATACGTCTGCTCGGCGAGGACACGTATCAGCGGCGCTTTATTCGGTACATTGCGCCGTTTTCGCTCATTGGACTGTTGTATACGATTGTTGTGCTGTTTGGGAGCCAGGGCGCGCATGTGGCGCAACAGATCACCGACGTGCTGCGTGTGTGTGCGCCGCTGCTGGTCTACTTTACCGTTATCTTCTCGGGCACGGTATGGTTTTGCTACAAGATGGGGTTTGGGTACAAGACGAGCTGCACGCAGAGTTTCACGGCGGCGAGCAACAACTTCGAGCTTGCTATTGCGGTCATGGTGGCCGTGTATGGTGCGGGGAGTGGGCAGGCGTTGGCGAGTACGGTGGGTCCCCTGATTGAGGTGCCGGTTCTGGTGGCCTTGGTTTACGTCATCAAGTGGTTGAGGGCGAGGTGGCAGTGGGCCTAGGATAGTACATGTCCAGGCCCAGCTCGAAACTTGGTCGGGACAAGCCAAGTTTTGGATAGATGGCGTTAGGGTAGAATCGGTGGAAAGACAGCCTGTACGGGATGCTTTCAGTCAAGAGCAAACACTAGCTGCATCTGTTACATCTCCTTACTGCTTGGGATGAGTGGTGCCTGAAATTTGCCGACTGCCTTTGATGATACGCCAGTGGGGTATTGCCGACGAAATTGCTAATAAGGTGCGGTTGTCCAGCACTAGTCAACGTACTAAAGCACTAGATAGCTGTGGGGAATGTCTGTATACCGTAGATCTACGTGGACCTGAGTTACCACATTAGCAAATGCCAAGAGCTGTTTCGGTATACCGGGTGCTCACATGGAGAAGGGCCGCTGCTCCCGCTGTTAGTAATCTAGCTAAGACTAGAACTAGTACGCCTGACACCGCGACCAAGTCGTTGCAATACGCGTGTCCACGTTGCCGCAGGCCACATGACTCTAGTAAGGCTTTCAGGATAAACTTCTTACGTATGACACAGAAGAATTGCCAGTCGGAGATTTGCAGGGCCACCGATGCTAACGAGGCGCGGTCGACCTGCGGCTCAATTATTCGACATGAGTCTAGACCCCGCAGTGCAGGGACTTTGTGTAAGAAAAGCTTGACGAGCTGAATGAAGAAGGTAGGCCATGGTGCTGGGATCGCCCGCTAGCGTACAAGATGGAAAGGTACCACGCAGAACCTAATCACATGTCACAATTAGCGTGGAGCGAATCTCAACCTTGGAAGCATGGCGTACTCGTGACTTGAGGCGGCTTCAGCAGGGCAGGGCCAGGGTGCGTGTGAGTAATATATGGCGATTGACTAGCTGCATGCCACATGGTACGATTTTCTAGACACGCTTCGAGAAGGTGGCCGTTGGAAGCTAAGGCATGCACCAGACGAGTCGATGATTCGAATAGGTGGGTCTGCGTGTCTGGTTGGAACTTCAAAGAGAGTAGGTGTGTCGATGCAGGATGGTGCCAGCTGTGTTTCGCCCCGCAGGTGGAATCCTGAGCGAACAGTACAATTGAATAGGGCCGACAAGCGGATATATAGGCGACGTGGAGAACGCAGGGACTTCATGGTGGTGCTCAGGATGTTTCAAAGAAAAAGGACGTCGGGTCACTTGTTCGACTGCTAGCCCTGGAGTTCCAGTATTGGTAGACTACCGACTCAGTCTAGAAACATATTCGGGTTCTCTGAATGGAATAAGTGGGTAATAGGCCTGCCCAGGTGCTCTATGTGAGCCTCCATTTGCCAGGTTGTGAGCCAGTATTCGCGTGTTTCAAGCGTTGTTCGATACCCACGTCTGCAGTACGGGCCTGTCAACTTTGTCATAAGATGGGAAGAACATTGGCGGCAGGTAAACATCAGTTCATACACAGAACACGTCGATTTCGGGGATTGCTGAGGGATAGAAGCGGAATGAAATCCGCGCACCCTGGCTCAGGTCCGCCGGATCTTCGACGTCCCCGCGTATGTAGTCACCAGTATGAGTGGTACCACTCTCCATACCAGCGTTGCACAATCTGCCAGGAATTAAATCACATACGTTGTTGAAAGCTTGGCGGGGCAACATTCTACTGTATCTCTATGTAGAATCTCGATGCAGTAATCCGAACGCGAACATACAGAAGGCGTGGTACCGCCGTATCGGTACCGGTAAATTTCTGAATCCGTAGTCCCACTTGCTTTGTTTGAGAATGTTCGATCCCGGGAGACGGGATCGCACCATTGTCAACAACAGCGACATGCCTTGTCAGACGGCTTGTCTGTAACAGGCCATCTCGATGCCCAAGCGTTGTAGTCTTGACTTTCTTCTACCCGCTGCAGCCAGCATGGTCAGCACCAAAATAGGAAGTCGACTGATTCGCTGGTCATGATCGGGACGGACGCCTTCAGGACTGGGTATGATCAATGCGGAAGCTGATGGTGACGTATCCTCCACACCGCCATCTCGCTGTACCCAGTGACCAGACGGCCTATGGTGGCGTCGTCGCTTAACCTGGCGAATTGATGAACCCGTTGCGCTCGACTGATACCGCGACCCAGGAATAAGCTGTAGATTAACACATACACGAGGCGACCGTTGAGCATACAAGGAACGTCCATGGGGAGTGTTTTAGGCGGTGTTCTGGGGCAGCATGCGATGTCGGACGTGGCGGCGCGCCGAGATGAGCGCTTAGTCAGCGAGGCTGCGGCAACCAAAGCCCTGCCAAATGCCAAGAGCCCCCGCATCCAGTGGACATATTCGGGCCTTGTTTTGAGCATCCCAGGTTGCCATCGGTCAACCGAAACCAACAGACCAGACGGAGGATTGGCTGGACGCGGGCTCTGTGTGCGAGATGGCGCATGCGCGCGAGGGTTAGTAGCCGCGTTATAGACAGGGAGAAGTGCTCGCCACAATCCACCAGGCCGACCCTTCAGGCGTGCAGGCGTGAAAATCGTTCCATCCCACGCCCCGGAGGCCCCAACCGGCAAGTGTTCCATGTCCCTGAGAGACGAGAGCGCTGCGAATGTCGAATTCAAGCCAGCGCTCCGTGTACGCACGTGCACGGCGGCGGCCCGAGGGCGTCTGCGATGACGGCTGCCGGACGGTGACGAAGCTGCTGCAGGTGTTCGTGGGCGTGAGGAGAGGAGGCTGGGTGAGGTTGGCTGTTGACCCGCGCGCGCTCAGGTTCCGGAGATGTGGTTGCGCCGGAGAAAGCGTCGTTTAGCGAGTTTCGCATCGAGTGCAGAGCAACTATCTCCCCCATCTCCTGTTCAGGCTGTCTGTCCATGGCGCCGTCTCATCTGCTGCAATAGGGGCCGCGACAACAGCCAGGAGAGTCGGCATGCCAGGCTGGGAAGGTGAGTCGCAATCGTTCAATGCTACGCAGCCAGCGCAATTTGCCTATCCACACCCCGAATCCCGGCCGGTTTCCGTGCCCATTGGGTTGGCGGACCATTTTTCTACTCGCCCTGCGCGCTATCGGCGGGGTTGCCATTCACCCTGGGTCACTCCACTGTGCTTCTTCATATCCCACGATCCCGTCGATCCGTTCTCCGTACGGGCGGACCGCTGACTGTCGGGTGCAATATAGGGGTAGTGGAGATGCCGCCGGGTGCCCATTCGTCCGGACGGACTTTTTTCAGTACCTGGTACGTGCTGACAAAATCGGCATCTTAGGGCAATCTGGAGAGCGGCGGCTAAAGCGCTGTGACGGCAAGACCCAGGGCGATCCCAGGCGGCTCGACGTGAACCACTCCGCTGGGAAAGTGTGCAGAATCTGGTCCTCTCTGCCGTCGCTCAAGACTCAAGAGCTCCGCGACCTCGACGCAAAGTTCGCTAGACTACAGGACCCTCGCATTAGCCTCCGCCCGTCGCTTTGTCTGCCTGTGCCAGGCTGTGCCTCTAGGCTTTCGAGCGTGATGCTGGGTTCAGCCGTCAGGCTTCGGAGCGTGCAAGGCGAGCTATGCACGGAAAGGTTTCGTTCGCATGGAAACGACGAGGGCAGACCTTGACCCAAACCTGGACTTGCGCAAAGACTCTGAAGCACGGCTACTCCGAGACGCCAGTTTCATGACATTCTTCCTACCAGGCAGCCGGGTGCCTTGGGCCTCAGGCTGCAGTTTTCAACACTTGTCCAGCGTCCACAGGCGGCAATTCGCGCGGGAGCTTACGCGTCCGTTCCTTCCTAGGCTGTGGGTAGTATACTACTACGGATAATCAAAGAGCACCGATGCACGATGGGCCAGATCCGAAGGTGCAGCAGCCTGATTGCTGACCGGCAAGGCACCTCACGATGCTACCTATCGAAGACAGCTCGGGGCATGTGGCGCTCTGCGAAGACGTCGAGTGGCGTCAGAGGACATGGGCTGTGGGCATGGGGCCATGGGCGCGGAAGAGAGGCGTCTTTCGCAGCTGTACGCACGAGGGCGTGCTGGGGATTCTGAAGGGTGGTGGGTGAGGCGGTGGGCAGTGGGCACGATGTGGGCGAGCTGGCGCCAAAGGCGGCGCGTGGTTCACCCTTGATGGCCAGCGCAAGTCATGGCCGAGGGCTGTCTGTCATCTGGCCCAGCTGCCCAACGCAGACGGATTCCCACTCCTCCGTCTGCATCACGCTCGGTTCCAGCGCATGGCTCGCGGCTGGCTGGGGCGTCGCGCCGCCGTGTGAAGGCACCGCAGAGCTGGGAGGGGTGCTGGCCAATTACCCGCGGGCTCCGCTGCCTATCCCAGACACAACCCGAGGGGCTGGATAGCGGAACTGCTGTAGGCACGGCTACGGTCGACGACGCTCGACTAGCCACCTTTTGGTCGCGCAGGGCCGGCGGCGGCGGAGGATTGCGCTTCCGCTAGGCCCAAGGCGTGCCCGCTCCGTGCCAGCAGGGCCGCCTGTTCGCTGCGGGCGCGGTGCCAGGCAGTGGTCATAATTAATAGCCATGCTGTTAATGCTCAGTTCCCAGCAGCGCCCGAGCAGAGAGTGGAGCTCGCCGCCGCCGGCTCCTGGCCGCTCCTGGTCGCTCCTGGTCACTCGGTCCTGGGCGGTCCTGGACAGCGCTGGAGCGCTTGATGGAGCTGCTCGTGCCGTGCGACGTCTGCAGGGCCTCCTCCGTCTTTTTAAATATCAGCCCGCTCCCTGCCAGTGCCGCGGGTCCCCGTCGTCCTGCTGCTGTCCGCCCGCCAGTCTGTCCGTCTGTCTAGCCATCTGTCCTGCGTTACTGTGAGCCCGAGCCCGTCCTGCGTCTTCCCTCCGCCAGCGCGTCCCCAGTCCCGCCAACCCGCCCGTGGAAGCCGCCTTGATTGATTGATAAACCTCTCGTCGCGCCCGCCTCCCCACCACCAGCCCAGCACGCCGCCCGCCGCCTGCCCCAGGTATTCGCTCGCTCGCTCTCTCTCTCGCCGCTGCCGCCCGCTGCCTGCTCGCCTTGCAGCAGCCGCCGCGACGAACTCGGTCGACTGCACGCGTTCCATGCCCAGCGGCTCTCCGCCTCCCCGCCCCGACCTCAGAGAGGCTGCCCCTACCGGCCCGCACTGAATGCGCACCAAGGCGGCTCCAATGGTGACGATGGCTTCGAATGGGTGAGTGCAGCGCGTCCCCCGCTCCGTGCAACCCGCCCGCCGGGGGGCCCCTCATCTCAGCATCCCTCCCCACCGCGAGACGGGCCGAGCGCGCGCTGACCGAGCTGCAGATTGGCTGTTCCTGCTTCGAACAACTACGAGGAAAATGGCCGTCTCTACCACGGCTACCGACGCGGCCTGTACATGTATCCGTGCGACGAGTTGGAAAAGGACCGCATGGACATCTACCACAAGCTGTTCCTCGTCGCACGGAGAGAACACCTGCACCAGGCCCCGATCCCTCAACATTGGGCGCCCCGCATCCTCGACGTAGGCTGTGGGACCGGCATCTGGGCAATTGACATGGCCGAGTAAGTTTGCATTCCGCGCCCAATACCGTGTGCGTCCGGCTAATGCCCCGTGTGCAGCCAATATCTGAACTCCGAGGTGCGCTCCTCCCTCTGGCGGCCCGAAGAGGCAACTGGCTGACCCGTGTAGGTTTACGGCGTGGACCTGGTGAACATCCAGCCAGAGAAGTGAGCAGCCCCCCGCCTGTGCAATGCGCGCGTGTGCTGACCTCGCGTGCACAGGATCCCCCCCAATCTGCGCTTTCGCGTCCCCCGCGACTACGAGAGCCCGTGGTCGCTCGGCGAGGATTCGTGGGATCTGATCCACCTGCGGATGGCTTGCGGCAGTATTACGAGCTGGCCCGAAATGTACCAGAAAATCTTCACGTATGCATTGCCTCGCTGCCTCCCGTGTCATTGCGCTAATCGCACTAGACACCTGAGACCCGGTTCCGGGTGGATAGAGCACGTCGAGGTCGATCTGGAGCCCCGCTGCGACGACAACACCCTCCCGCCAGACAGCAACCTGGTCCGGTGGTACGGCTACTTGGCAGATGCCACGGCCCGTGTCGACCGTCCCATCGCGTACGAGCACCGCACTCGCCAGCTGCTGCAAGCCGCCGGCTTCATCGACATCCAGGAGACCATCATCCGCGCGCCCTACAATTCGTGGCACGCGGACCCCCACCAAAAGGACATTGGTAGGTGGTACAACCTGGCCCTAACCGAGGGGCCTGGAAGCTCTGAGCGCTGCACCTTTTACGCGAGTAAATCGCTGGGATATGAACGAGCACGTTAAGCCGCTGGTCGAGGCCGTCCGCCGCGAAGTGTGCAATCGCAAGATTCATGCGTACAACAACATGTAAGTCTGGCCGTGACACGCATTCATTGAGGTCACCGTGCTGACCCCTTGCTCGACAGACACATCTGGACTGCCCGCCGACCGCAACAATGATTGTAGCCCGCCTCGACACTTGTCGCAAGACTGCGACCTCCGCTGATCCAGTCCGACCATTGCGGTGTGCATGTGCATTGTGCGCGTCTGACCTGCCCCGTGTCCTCTCCCACCCAGCCCTTTTCGGTCTCGGGCATTTCACGGCTTTCGTCTCCCGTACTACATTGTTGTCCTAGGGACACTGCTCGACGTTGTTGTACTCTCCAATAGCGCGCGATACGGCACTACCTTGTGTGCTGCCTAGCCATCTTGGGTGCGACAAGAGCAAGAACCTCTTTTCTACGCGTAACGACAGTGATAACCTTACGGCCCTGCTTGCACGGCGAGATTCCCCGTCTATTTTCTCCGACCGTTGTCTTTTTTCTTTTGGTGGCGCATTACGGGCGCGCAACAAAAACGGAGTTGGTCGGCTGCACACCAGGCGTTCAGTCTCGCCTGGGCACGCATTCTTGCACTATTGATACCTTGCTTTTTTACTCATTGCACTTTGCAGCCTTGTTCAACGGAGATTGTCTTATCGTCTCCTTGGAGCGGCTGGTTCTTATTTCGCATTACCTCTACTCTCGGCATTTTTTTCTTCATCGGCTCAGTGTGGGTTGTGGTCAGCGTTGAAAAGCATTTCCGGGGGGCTGGCTGCGAGCCGACAGCATTCCACCCGCAGCTCACTTTTCGCGGCTGTTTTATGCAACGACTCTTCGTTGCGCGGAGGCTTGAACATGGGAGGCAGCCCCGTGGCTCCTGTGCACCGCAAGCCTGGTGTGGGAGGCCCACAGTGTCGTTGGGTGGAGCACGCTGCAGCAAGACGTCTCTCGGTGTCCGATGTTCGTTTTACACCCTATATAACAGTAGACCACGTTGTGGGCTCCTACAATATGAACTCTACCTGAACAAAGCTCACTCCTAGTAGCTTCGCACTGGGTATCCCGTAGCGCGCGTTGTGTTGGTCGGAAGAGGGGATTGGTCGCCATTGCGGCCTCGGTGACCAAGGCCTCACGACCACGTCGTCGGTACCCTCGAGGCGCACTGAGCCGCACCCTGCAACGACTGCCGTCCATGTCGCCTGCCGCTGGCTCCAATACCTTGGGTGTGCCGTGCAGCATGATGCGACTCGGGATCTGGCACTTGAGCATTGTTGTCGGCGGTCACTACTACGGCGTAATGTGGCGGCTGCAGTGGTGGCAAAGGGTGCTGGATGGAAGAAAGCCCAAATTGCTTTTCACGGACATGGAAGTGGCAAACTGTGTCTCTTGCCGCTTTCAGTTGGCTGCCCAAGAGCGGCAGGTGCAGGCGTACTGCATCCCGACGCTGCGGGTCCTTGGGCTCGGCCTGCCATGATGGCCTGCGATCAGTGCGATGAGTCTTGGGGCTGTTGGCCTGCCGGCTGCTCGGCGTGACAATGGCGGAGAAGCAAAGCAGCGGTGCTAGTTTAGGCACAGCCTGGCCATGGATCTCTCCAGCGCGTCGGGCGGACAAGTATAGAGAGGCAAACACCGTGACTGAACGGGTGTGCAGCTGCACTCTGCATGACGGGTGATTGATGCGATGGACAGTCAGATTGCTGGGTTTGGTCGGGCAAATGGATCCCTCTTCGAATTGGGAAGGGGGCTTTTGTCCGCCGGTACCGGCCTGCTGGGACGGCCAAGTGAAGAGCTCCCCGCGCGGATTCCTTCCCTTCGCCGTCGATATTCCATCCCACACGGCCGCCTGCACTGTACGATTCGGCCTGTGTGTCATCCTGCAGACGTTGGACCTTCCCGCCTCGCCGACCGTGATCCTCAGCACTGTTCACCAGCGACAGAATGAAGGATCCACCCGGGTTGAACTGGCAAGGCTGACTCTAATCCTTCCGTTTCGATCTTCGTTTCGAAACTGACAGTTCGTGTCCATTGCGCGGCGTACAACTTGACAAGCTTCCCGATACTATCCTCGCGATCGCAGTAGTAGTCGCCTAAAAGAAACTTTCTAAATTCTCTCCACCCGATCGGCACACACACGCACATGTCCAGCACTCGACTTACCGCCATATGCCCATGTGCGTCCCGCACCTCCATCAGCGCTGCATACTATCAAACTCAAATCCCGCGACTCATGACCGACACGCCATGGGTGTGGCATGCAGCAGCGTGGAATGACATCACAACCCTGCTCTTGTATCGACAACATAAACGGTAAAATTTGAAATTCCGACCCCCGCGACGCGACGCTTGTATCCGATTCTTACAAAACGAATCCGAAGCCCCGCAAAGGGTCCCTCAACAGACATGACATGCGCTGTATACGCGGCTGGCGCGCCCAGAATACCGCGGTCCAACGCCAACTCCCAAGCCTCTCGTTTCCCATGGCCCGAATTAACTTTGGGCTTGCGCGTGGCAGCTCTCTCTTGTTGCGTGCGCGGCCGGGCTATTGGCTGCATGCGGTAGACTATCTTGAGCTTCCTGGTCGATTGTGCGAACCCAGGCGCGTGGTTTGGCCTCGGGCAGTGATGGGGGCGTTACTCATTCGCTCTTTTGCCAAGCAAATCACTCACATTATTACTTTTACTAGCTATTTATAAAAGTTAATATATATTATAATACTTTTTATAGCTATAAGCTTAAATTATATAATAAAATTTAAAAAATAAAAAATAATTAAAAAATAAAAAAGATAATTAGAAAAGAAAATTTAAAAATGAGTAATTACTCACGAGTAAGAGTAATTACTCACGAGCAAGAGTAATTACTCACAACTTTTTTAAATAATTTATATCTTAGCTATTTCTTAATATTTTTTAATACTTTTTTAATATTTTTATAGCTATTATCCAGACCTATATTATTAGAATTTTAGTTATTATTAATTCTATAAATTAGAAGGTAGAAAGGCCTTAGTAAGCAGGCTTGGCAAATGAGTAAATGAGTAACGCCCCCATCACTGGCCTCGGGTATGCACAGGATATGCGGTGAAGAAGACTGCTCGGGGCGACAATCCGAGGTTGCAGACACCGCATAGGTCCCTCACCGACTCCCGCAGGTATGGTAGCTTTCCGCACGATGCGAGAGCAAAACGCCTCGTACACAACAGCTTTAATATCCGAGGAGCTACACCACAGCATCCACGTGGGCAGCACGGCAGGCTCGTCTTGTTTGCAATGTGGTGGTTTGCAAGGACATTTGCTCGTCGACGCTAGCCGCTTCCGGCTCGGCCACAGCGTACGTACTACGGCGGTCGTTACAGGGCTGAATGATTGAAAGCCAAGCAACGTCGCGTCGCGTCGTCCAATCCCATCTCACCCTGGCCTAGCATGATCTGCCTTGGGGCCGGGAATCCTCCCCCTCACCAACGTTTCAGCATACGTACGTACTGTACGGGTCGATCTTGTTGGTTTTCTCGACGCGTTGGAAATTCCACGGGGGTTCCGGACGGGTTTCTCGAAGACTGCCTTTTTAAGCTCTCGCGACCTCTTTTCCGATTCTTGGGAACCCAGTTGTTTCCTTGAGTTTGTGTGTAAGTGTGAGTCTCTGCTTCTTCTCATCTCCGCATGTACCTTGTGTAGGTACTGCTTTTCTTGGTGTTTCCTGATGAACGACGCTGGGGCCATATGAGGTTTTTTTCCCTCGTTTCTTTCTTCGAGAAACGGAAACTGTGCTTTCTCAACCAGCGTTTTCTTATATCTTCTCGACTTTCTGATCATGTTGCGTGCTCCCGTTTGAGAGCTGTACAACATATACGACGATGATACAGCTTTTTGGTTTTCTTTCTTGGACCGAATACGGCTAATGGTGCGATGTAGGGCTGGTCTGGGGATATGTAGGCTAGGGTCTGTCTAAGTTATGGACTGGGTGGTGTCTTTTGGGACGGGCGGGGGTATGGCATGTGGGCGATGGGGTTTTAACCGCGTGTGTGTGGATGGATTTGAGGGTGGACGGTTGGCTGGCTGCTAGGTCATGCTAATGGCATGTCGTGCACACTGGCTAGCTGGGGCTTTTTCGTCGCAATACTACGTGGGTATGGTATAGCTGAAGCCCGAGCCCTGGAGCCCTAGGGGATTTTCGCGGCTGGCGCTGTGCTAGTGCTAGTGCTGGGTAGATGTTTACTTAGCGCTATACAGTATGTCAATGTGTGCGTCTTCTTCGGTAGATCTTTATGGTATGGTACCGTATAGTTTGCACGGTATGCATGATATGTACAGAGGAAATAAGAGAGACAGGCGCTTGGTATAGTGTAGTCCAAATTATTTATGGCCTACCATTGCTGTCCTCGCGTCCCTACTTATCTCTATCCTATTTATATCCCTATCCCCCACCCTATGTATGTACTATTATCTTCCTCTTCTGTAATGTACGCACACACATCTTAATATAGCTAAATACTCGTACGCCTATCTATACTCATCTATCTAACTTCTCTAGCTTATTTAGCTTGCTTTCTTCTCGTAGGAAAAAAAGAAGAGGATGGGATATAGGTTAGGTTAGGTTAGGTTAGAGGATAGGATAGAGGATACTCGACTTGACTTGACTTATAGGGTAGGTAGGCGTGTTTTCTACGCACGCATTCGGGCGGCTTGGTTGCGTTGGTTCGTTTGGCTATTTAGTTGGTTGATTTGATTATTTTAATGCGGGGAGAGGATAGGAGGAAAGAGAAAAGAGAAAAGGGAAGTAGGAGTAGTTAGCTAGAGTGTTGGTATTATTAAGTTAGGGTAGATAGAGATATTAGGTTAATAGAAAAGCTGCAAGGTTTAGTTAGGTTGGGGGGTGGGGATAATAGGTAGTCTATACTACGGTCACTGTATAGAAAGAGGGTTGTGATGTTTTAAGGACGGTATTAAGTAGTGTAGCACTAAAACTTTAAGTTTTATAAAAGGATTCTTGGTAGTATACGGAAAGGAAAGAGAAGTTATAGGGTTAGATTAAAGAAGGTCTTTATACGCTAGGTTGGGCGTGCTGGGTTATGTATATGTGTGGGTGTGCATATTTATAGGTGTGGATGTGGATGTGGATGTGGATGTAGGAATAGGTGACTTAGTGAGAGGTTTAGATTTAAGTAATGAACCTAGCTGCATAGTAAGGGAGAAGAAAAATAGGTAACTAAAGGCGTAAGGCGTGTAGAATATAGTATACAGCGGCAACTTCTTTCTTGAGTGATTTTCTCCTTAAGGACTATGTATATATATAAGTAGATAGGTCTAGGAGTGGGAAAGCCTGTCATCAACCACACCTTCCGACAACCCCAGCCCGGCAATGGCAACGCCACCATTGTGCCACGAGCTACAAGAGTGAGCAAAACCTCGCACCGTAAATGACCAACGCATATAGCTAACGCCACACCAGGCTGGCCCACAAAAGGCAGCTCGCGTTGAATGAGTATCATTTTCCCAACAACAAACCCAAGGCACCCTCTAACATGATCCCATCTAGCAGCGCCGAGCTAAAAATGCCTCTGCATCCAACAGCAAAACACCGAAATCATCGAAACGTGAAATGCGCCTCCAGATCCTGCGCTAGGTAACTTGCGAATCCCGCGCATTCGCCCTCGCCTTCCACGCCACCCTCCCCGCCGAACTCCGCAACATGGTTTACCAGCACGTATGGACCGAGATGGGGGTGAGCGACATGGCAGAGTTGATATGCGAACGATATTTCTGGGCACAATAATCAAGTGATGCCCTTTGGAGAAAAGGGACAACTCTGCATACTCCCTGAATTCGTAGGCCGCACCGTTGCTCGAGAGCACGCCGTCATCTTCTACCAGATGCTCGACATCGACACACTCTCCGCTTTCATTCAAGCCAATTGGACGACATCCTCCTCACCACCGACCACTTCCTTCTCGGCCTCTCGCCCTCCGACTACCTCCGTCGTCTGCACGTCATCTTACCGTTCTGGAAGCGCAAATCGCTGCACCTCTTGGTACGTCGATTGCAGCGGAAAGCCATCCCAACAGGGAGAAAGAGGAAACGGGGACATTGTAGGAGAATTGATGGGTCATCTTGCACGTCTGCGGCAGCAGCTTAGGTTTAAGAACGGGTTCCAGCTTCGCTTTGAACTGAGGGAAAATGAGGGAAGAGGTGTGTCCGCGCGTTCTTGCAGCTTATCCGCCCGTTGTACTGTGAGCTCAAGAGCGAGGGTGTCGTGATAGAGATATTGAAATTTCCAGGTAAGGTGCGGTCCAAAGAGATTTTCGTACTTGTATGATACGTATGATGAATGGGCGTTTGAGGAGCCGGAGGTGTGATGCTGCATTGGCAGGGCGGGATATGGTCTTGGACTCAGTGTTCTGTTGAGATTATGGCTTGGATTTACACTAATGAATTGGTTGCTCCTTGCGAGGAAACCCCCAGCATTCATGTTTGAATTTGAATTTGACCGTATTTCGTTGGAGAGCAAGGAATCCAGTTACTTAGCCGAGTGACATCGCGCGCGTTTTTGGTCCACGGTGGAATCTAGTTATTCGATTTTAGCGATTTCTCCACCGTGACTAAAATATATGAGCGTAATGCTGTGCCTTGATATCACCCGAAGTATATAGGCAACATTCAAGTTATAAATTCCCAACCATACACAATGCGTATTAAATTAGTATGTGGTGTGTATCCATGTCTTTTCTTGTACCTGTTGTAGGGCGGTAAAAGCTGTGAATAGCACACAACAGCTATTTCTGCTTTCGAAGTATAGAAGAACAACATAATAAGCGGTTGTATGTTGGTTTTCTTCATGGTAGGATGACAGGGTTTTGTTTTAGATAATCTTCTATAAAAGCAGTGCCTCCTGTTTAACAAACAAAAAAAGAAGGGCATGTTTATCATTGCCAGCTGCCGGAGGCTATTCGTGTCGCAAAAAACTTGATCTAGAATTCGACTTGCTACCTACTACATACATGCTGCTGTCCACGGGTCGTGATATGTCACGTGCAGGCTGATGCTCCAGAATTCAAGGCTAACTATGAATCGAGCCTCGTCTGAAATGATAGGAAAGAGGCATAATAAAGACTTCTCTCATTTTGGGCTATCTGCTTTAAATAAAGACACTGTCTGAATTTTTACCTGCTACTCCCGTGTCGCATAAAGTGCAGGCTGACGCTGACGCCGAAGGTAGCCTCGAGAAAAAGCGTGTTCACCGGTGGAGTGATCGAATCGAATGCGCCGTGGAGAATGTTGCATGGGCATTATTGGATGTCGGATGCGTTGGCGTGCATGTGGCAGTATGCGCCTTGTAATTGCCTGCAAGGCTGAATCATCGTTGCTTTTGAAAGGCTGCAGCCTAGCCCCACCTCCGGGGCCCGCTCTTCTCCTCCTCTCCGCACCGCGCTTCTCCTACAGTTTCAATATGTCTATACGACATTCCAACCCTTATCCCCAGTGAAACTCCGGTATTCACTTGTTGTATCGAACGTCACGGCCATGGCGGAAGCCGTGGGCGTGATCTCGCTCGGGCTACAGGTCGTGCAAGGCTTGTTGAAGTATTACTCGGACTTTAAAGCCTACGACGACGACATCGCTAATGCAGTATTGCGGATCGAGCGCTTTCGAAGTATCCTATCGGCCCTCGAAGTTCCCGTCACCAGATATGAGCTCAATGGCAACTCCCTAGCAGATCGCGTCCGCGTCACTATACGAAATTCCGAACAGGCAATATTGCTGCTGTCGGAAATAGTCAAGAAATGCGACAATACATCAGTACCACACAATACGTCGGCAAGAATAACGATGGCGAAGACAAAAGCGCTCTACCCATTCCGCGCAAAAGAACAATGGCGGATGTGGTTGCTTTGTTGGACAGAGCTCAGGCGGATCTCGATACTGCTATCAATGTTCTCCAGCTGCAAGTATAATCATGCAATGTAAAGAATTCTGTTAATAAGTCAATATACAGGGACACTACCATCGACGTAATCGAAAGGTCAGACCGAACCGCTGCGTCGATAGCCCAGATGCAACCAAGTTCAGACGCTGTGGTTCGTCTAGAAAGAAGCTTCAATGGCAGTGCAGAAGAAGTGAAGATAGCCTTGAGGTTGCATCAACAGCAGATGGAGGAGCAGATGAAGGAGCAGATGAAGGAGCAGCAAGCTGCGTTGCTGGTTCGTCAGGCTCTTGGTACCATGAATGCGGACCCGTCTGACGATGCAATAGGCGCAGCTATCGGTCGCCATGATCAAAGGAAATGTTCTTACCCCTAGTGCAGTTAGTGAAGGAATTTCATTCCTATCAAAGTGTACATTCAAGAGCAGTTTCCACGCGGCCACCCAGGCTCCGGTGAGTGTTACCATCTCACGAGTGTGCAAACCTTTAGCTGAATGATTAAGGCGCTGTTCATGTCCACGATCTTCCTCCATCAACAGATGGACTGCGGGTCGTTTACCCTTGGTGTTCTCATGGAAACGAGATTCTGGGCATATAATTCGTCGTGCCCACTCTACCACAGTGCACAGCGTTCGGAGATGATAGGTGAGTAGACTACGAGTACACCTTAATACGAATATTGCTCATTTGCATCCCAAAATTCAGGCACAGGAATGCGATTTTGTGGCTACACGTTCACCCACATACTAGAGTTCACCATGACTTATACACGAGGCGCAGGTGGAATTGCAATCTGTCCAATGCTAAAACTTGGCAGAACTGTTGACAAGAGCAATCCCGCTATAAAATTACTGTCCCACGGATTTGATGAATTGTCGTCGACATGTGAATTGTCGACATCCCCAGTGAACGTCTTTCGATCCATAAAACGAGAGATGGACCGATACTTCCGAGATGGCACCATATGCCCATGGGATACTACGATTAGCGGTGCAACCTTACTACAGGTGGGTTATGTCTCGAAGACACGCACTGACACTCACGTGAATATAGATGGCTTTCGCAGGGATATATGCCTACACAAATTACAGTGATTCGCCTGATTGGGATCTAGTATACGACTTTGTCAGATTCTTTGTCGATGCAGGCACTCCAGTCGCCAAAGAAGAAACAGAGGGAAGGTAAGTCACCACTTTGGGCACCTTACTGGGGTCAGTATCATGCGGAAGCGCATATTTATCTCAGTGAACTCATTAGGTCCAGGGTATTGAATAATTTATTAAAATATCATCATTGGTGCGTAAGATGTTCTTAATACGTTTTCTTACTGCATTATACATCCTGGAATATGTAAAGTATGGGTACTGGCAACGCCTCAAGTGCCTACACAGACTATGGTGACCTACTAACTTGACCTTTCCTGACCTGAGTCCTTAGAGGGGAGACATATCCAGTAAAATGAGCGTTTGCTCGTACCTCGCAGATTCAGGCGCTTCTTGGTCTATTGAGGCACATCATTCTCCAAGATATTATAGGTTCATCTCAAACCTGGTCCTCATGCAAAACATAAATGAAGGTATGTCCAGTAGTGCTTACACAAATGTTTTATGTGCGGTAACTAACTATTCAAGCTTACGATGGCCATCCAATCTTCCTTCCAATACTGCGGAAGTCGATGCCGATGCTTGCTCAAAAGATCATAAGCTACCCTGACATATGTGAAGAGCCTGCCTGATATTTTCGAGAAGATGTTAAAGTATTCGGTCGACTGGCCCGAAGGTCTGCGTTATCTTTTGAAACAACACCACAGCAAACCACCTGCCGGTTACCCTGGGCCTCTCCGGACTGCGTACGAATTTGAAAATATCGAATCAGCTGAATTATTGTTGGAAGCGGGGTACGAGATATCAATCAGGGAAGTAGACTGGGCTATCACCCGCCGCAAAGTACTTTTGTTACAACATATGATGGACAACCACCCGTGGTGCGTTGCTAGGCCACCAAAAAGAGCCCTGGATCCAACTTGCAGAACTTTGCTTCCCGAACATCTCTTTCCACCATGAAGACTTGGATGTAGAAACTGCAGAATTACTTTTCGAGGCGAGTCTCTATGACTTGGAAGTTGAATTCAACGGGTTGGAATTGCTAGATGATGGATCCTATGTCACCTGGAATTATGGAAGTACCATATACAATGTCCTCGGCAAAATAACGCCTATCTGGCTGCACTCTTACAGGCTTGTTTTTGGTGGCAAGTGGAGAATCGAAAAGAACATGCGTTTAGTTTCCTGGCTTGTGGGCAAGGGGGCGAATGAGTCACGGTGCCATGAGAGAATACCCACTACAGCAGCACACTTGATCGGCGCAGCGCTTGTTAACTTCACATTCTGGAACGTTCATCAACAGAACCGTTACCTAACACTATACCATGACGAGTATGGAAGTTCTGAATACGGTGAATCAATGGAAAGGCTCATCGCTTCCAAAGATCTATGGAGCTTCTACACAGGCATAATTTCCAATGCCGACGAGGACGGATGCAATTGTGCATGTTCCAAATCCGGCTGTTTGCGTGTTTCTGGTGCGTTCAAGTTCGGAGCGTGGATGCAAGGTACGGGCTGGCCATGGCGATGGTTCATAAAGGAGCTCAATTCAAACGAGAAAGTTCTTGCGCGACATGCTGCTATTTACAGGCTGGCGTCATATCTGGACTCCCACCTTTCAGGATCTCCTCAACAAGCCATCGCCGTTCTCCGCGTCATCACCTTCGAGAAACTCAATATCCGTCATACATGCCACGATGCCTTACTACAAGGCGAGTACGGCCTACTATACGACGAGGCCGAAATCGCGCAGAGCTCCACGAGGAAGATAAAGACCTGATTTCGAAGCTGGAAGCCCTCATGATCGAAATCGAGGAGAAATATTCTGGCCACCCAGGAACATTCTGCGAATTCCTCCACGACTACTGGACGCCGCGTATGGAGGAAGTGTTGGATGAGATGTCTGTCGTCACGGAAGAGCATGTTCGCAAGATTGAGGAGACGGGTGTGGTTTTGCAGCCTTTTGGGCCGGAGTTGCCGCCGGGTTTTCGTTCTTAGGATGGGGTTGTCTTTAGGGTATAGTGGGATTTTGTTGGGTTCGTATGAAGCTGCTGCTTTTTTCTTGTCATAACGGCCTTAGCAATACTGAATTTACCACTGACTACTACGCCTTCAACATTTTTAACCACATGTTCATTATAAACATCGGTGCAATCACTACGAGCGATTAGTCTTCATGATGTTGGTTATGGAGCGCAACACCTTTTGGGAGAAGGAGCCTTAAGCACAACAACTATAGTATTTTGTTAGCTCTGTTGAACAGCCTTCCCTCCAGCGTTTACCGTATACCAAAAGGCTCGCGACGTTGTCTCTCTCCTAATGTCAGCTCTGTTACAGATGCTGCTTTCGCTTTTTATGTGCACCTAGTTATTTTACACATAGCGTAGAGGTGATTCAGAACAAGGCCCAGGACCGATATCACCGCTTACACACACTTCGATATCATCCAGTACTTTAGTTCCAGTTGTCTACATTGCGCCATGTATCCGCCCCAACAAGAACCGCGCAGAAATGGACAGTTTCATTCATTCGTATCAGTTCATAATGGAAAGAATGGATCTCCCCACCACACAACTGCCCACTGCCCATGTACTGAATCTGCCTACGCCTCTAACACCACCATGTCTATCCCCACCGTCAACTCTACAGCACTTCCCGAGAGCGACCCAGTATTCGTCACGGAGCGTAACATAATCCGCAATAATAAGAACCTAAACTGAATTCCACGCTCATTCTTTCACCGTAAAATTAGCAGATTCAAAACGCCCCCCTTGCCCAATATAGCTGCACTTACCCCCAAACGACCATTCCTCAATCACGAAACACAACACACCCAAGAAGCAAAAGAGTCCCAAGCTTTCCCACTGCACACTCCACTACGCTCATCCGTTTTCAAAACAAACAAAAAAAAACAGCAGATTCAAAGCGCCCAAACCTCTCTCCGCAACCCTCACAAATAAACCCCACGCCCACACCACCTCTACCTACCCGCACTATCCACCTCCCCTACCCCGGCAAAGCCACAGCAAACACCACCATCCCCCCCCCAGCGCATCCATCCCCCCACACCACTCCTCCCACCCCACGCCCCCACCCACAGGTACGTACCTACCTCCCCAAAACCCCATAACCCCCCAGCAACTTCCCCTCACACAACCTAACCAGCTCCCCGCTCCTCGCGAGCCCAAACGCAGTCCGCGGGATAACCTCTTTATCGCGCTCCGTCTTCCAGCGCGTCTCGTCGGGTGCTTCCCAGAGGGATTATTTGGCCGGGAGCGGCGCGAGGATCAGGCTGGGAAGTAGGGTGCAGAGGGCGCCGGGGAAGAAGTGCACGAGGAGGTTTATGGTGCGGAAGAGGATGGATAGGCTGGGACAAGGGTTAGTTGGTGTGCAGTGTAGACGAGGGGGAAGGGGGTCGTACGTACCGGTGGCGGGATTCTATGAAGATCCAGTTCTTCCAGTGGGATTTGATGTCGTGCGGGTAGGTAGAGAGTGGGTGAGTTGTGTCGCTGATGGTGAGCTGTTTTGCTATTGCCTGGTGGGGGTGTTAGAAGGATTTGCGCGGTGAGGAGGGTGTGGGATGGCTTGCGGTCATGGTGGTGAGGAGGAGGACGTCGCAGTTGTTGTGTTCGGTTTCGCCTTCGCTTAGGCGGAGGAGGACGTAGATGCAAAGGGCGTGCATGGCGGAGACGAGTTGCCAGTTGTTGTTGTAGTCCGGATGCTGGACGTAAATGTCAGTCTTCAATTTTGAACACGGCGGATATTGGAACGTACCTCTTGGAGGAGGCGTTCGCATTCTAGGTGTACGTTTCTCCAGAAGAGTTTTCGGCTGCCTTGGACTTTGTGGCTTATCATGTGCGTTAGGCTGATGCAGTTGTTTAGCGCTTCCATGTCTTTGTTTTCGAAGTCGGAGGATGTTAGGTAGGGGTGGATGAAGGGCGGGAGAACACTTTCGTTTAGCATCATTCGTGGATAGGATTTCAGCGTGTGTAGGATTAGTGTGACGGTTCGGTGGGCTCCGGGGTTTGGCTTCGATTTTAAGATCAGGGAGCGATGAGATGCTGTTGGTACCGGTGGTATGGAACAGTTCGACATCATTTCGAAGGTGGTGTTATGTATGTCCATCCGCCCCAAACGCCCCTCCGTCTCCATCTCCACCTTCCCCGTCTCCCTCACCGACCCCACCGCTCTAGAAGCAGCCTTCGAATCCTTCGCCCCGCTCTCGGGCTCAGACGGAAAAATCGACGTCCTGATCAGCAACGCCGGCGTAATCGGCCCCATGGGACCACTCTTAGACGCCGACGGCGAAGCCTTCATGCAGGGTATCACGACGAACATCAGCATGGCGTTCCAAGTCGCGAGGGCGTTCTTGCCGCGCGCCGCGGAGACAGGGGCGACCGTCGTGGATGTCAATTCCAACGGCGCGCATGTCAATTATGGAGATGCGTTTGGGAGTTATAGTGTGGCCAAGTGGGCGAATTATCGGCTTTGGGATATCGTCAGGTGTGCTCAGCCGGGGGTGGCCGTGTTTTCGATTCACCCGGGGTCGTGGATACGGAGATGAATAAGGTGGCCGGGGGGGATTGAGGCGTTGAAGTATGAGGATGATGGTATGTCCCTTTCCTTTTTTTTTGCCTTGGAATTTGCACTCGCGTGTGGAAATTGGTGCGGGGCTGATATTGTCCTAGCATCACTTCCTGCAAGCTTCATGGTTTGGCTGGCTAGTCCTGAAGCCCGGTTCCTCAGTGGGAAGTTTCTCTGGGCGAACTGGGATGTAGACGAGTTGAAAGCGCAGGCGAAAGAAATCGAGGAGACGCACAGGTACAGCATTGAGATGGTGGGTTGGCCTTTTGGACAAAGCGGTGTGGTGAAGAGTGAATGGAGCGCGACGCCTCCCAGTGGCACCTAGAGACGCATATGCCGTTTTTAGCAAGTCAATTGTAACAAGTCTCATTTTGGCGAGTTATACATCCATTGGAGCGGAAATTCGTGATAGTGGTGCCTTTTCTACGCAGGAACGGGGATTGTATAAGCCGAGATGAGGCCAACGTCATGATCATGTAGATCCATACAATCCTATTGAAGAAGTTATCAATTGATACTGCGTCATCGTAATGTTGCCCGGGTGGGACCCGGTACCAATGTGCCCACCGCCGTGCCTGCTTGACTCACAGCCAGCCACATCTCCCTCTCGACGCGCCCTACTCAATCCGTTTCTCTTCACTCCCACTGCCAGCATACAGCTCGTTCGGTATTATACGTTGCACATCTCCCGAAAAAAGCCCCGCATGTCTGAACTGTTTTCCCATGCCCAAATCGCCCCACTTAAGCCCATGCGTATCGAAATCATCGAGCTGGGTCGTTGCCGCGCACAGCACTCTAATGCTTCCGAACATTTGCGGAATGACGCCTTCACGCCGATAACCAAAAGCCCACCAACATCCAGCGGTCATGGCAAATACCAGAAAGGCGGCAATCCAGAGAGGATATGCCGCGTATGTGATGCTGTACCTGGAGTGCTCGACATGACGCCCTAAATCTTGAGCATGGTCAATCCATACCGTTTCCTGTGTCTGGAGGGCCTCTCCGAGCATCCAGTGGGTCAGAATCGAGTAGGCCATGATAGGGAAGAGTATCTTCTTCGGGAGTTGGAGGAGGTAATCCTGGTCGAAGCTATCGCCCGTGACGGTCGTACAACGGAGACGAGAGCGTTCGTGCTCCAACCTTCCCCAATCGTATTCCTGGCTGACTAACGTGATGTTGTAGATCAACAACAGGTAAAGGAGTGAGTATATAAACTGTGCACCGTTGGAACTGGGACCAGTTAGCCATGCATCATCAGTCACTGGATAGGGAATTTCACATCAAGAACGATAGAATTTCGCTGCGCGTCTCATCTGGAGCTAGTAGGGCGATGGGTAGTGACCGGTTGAATCCCCCCCCAACCGCCAGAGGCTATTTCAAAACGCTCTACAGAACTCATGCTGCACAGTGGGTTGTCGGGATAGAGTTGGCGATCTTGACACAAGCCATCCTCTTGTTCGGTCCATGTTTTCGCGAGGCTGAAACATCAGTTGGTGTCACCTGAATAGAGATGAAAGATACTCACGAGATTGCAGTTGCCAGCGTAGCGACAAGCTTCAAGTTGACATACAATTAGCATGCATATTCTTGTAGGTACGTGGGTGACTTACCATTCCCATACAGCAAAGGATCATAATACTCATCTGAGTGAGCGCTGTGTTGCCGAGGTTTGAGATAAGGCTACGCTTGATCTTTGTGGCAATCACAGGCTGCATCTCGTTGACCTAATCGGTGCGATGAGCGTATTTCATGGGAATCACGTTCCCGGACACGACTCACAAATCGGTTGATCGAGTTCCACTTTTTGCATTTCTGACAATGCCCAACTTCTTCGCCGGTCTTGGATTCCTCTTCACTTTTGCAATGCTTGTGGCATGTGTGTGTGTTGTGTCTCCTGTAACTTTCTTTGGCATTCACCATGCATTCGCTGAGCCGACTCGTAAGCGCAGGCCGTCTCCGTAAAGAAGCATACGTACCCGTGTACCCGGAGTTCACTGTGGGAAGCTGAAGCAACAATGATGTCCCCAAAAGTCAAGAGCTGCTGCTTCACACGTCCCCTCGCTAATAGATTGACCGAGACCATATAGATAGCCTTGATCACCAGGGCAGCCGCAAGGACAATAGCAGCGTTCATGCGCACGTTCAAGCGACACTTGCAAGATACTTTCTCTTTCACGATGCAGGAAACGCCATCGCCCAGTAAACATACGTCGTTGTCCCCGGCAGCAAATTGTACGCCATGACGATCTCTTCCAATGTTGGTATTTTCGAGACTGTCTAGGGACCCATTCCACGCGCGCGCAAACTCTGTACAGTTCTCTTTCGCGTACATTACCAAAATCTTTGAGTAGACTGAACCGGTTGCGGGGTTATTGTGATAATCATTCTGTAGGTAGTACGGCAGGTCAGCAATCAAATCGCCTGTAACTTTATCGAGCAGGTGCAGCATCTGTACAAGCACTGCAAGTGTACTTACCTCCATGGTGTACGATGATTGTGCAAAAGAGGCTCGTCCTGTCCGAAACGCACTCCAACATAGGAACGAGGGTGCGTGCCCAGTCCACATGCTGTCATATGACCAGTCGACCTCACCGTGCAATCTTCCATTCGCATAAGGCATCTCCTCAAACTCGACTGTTGTAGGAGGCTCAATAATATACGACGGCCCGATCAGGGAGTTTGCGAGGAAGTGAATGGGTACAGAGGTGCATACAAGTAACAACCACGCGGCCCAGGACTTCCATCTCCCTTTCATCTTGTGGTTTATATTGAAGGGAGAATTGGTTCCGACTCTTGAGTCCCCAAATTTCTCAAGCATGTGCTTTAGATCGCTTGATTTTAATGAGGTAATGAGTTGCTGATAGGTGTTGCTCATGCCCAGAACCATAGTGGCGGCAGTATTGATGACAAGTAGCAACACTGTGTTCATGTAGGTGACGCTCTTGCAATCTTTTGTTTCGCCACCAACGGATGAGGTGAACTTGTTTGATCTGGCTCCAAATGCCCTCGCGTGCGTGGCTATAACGAGTACCATGGCTATAGCAAACGCGCTCATCAGAAGACTCATTCCTCTAAGCGACCGGTCAACGAGAAGCTGATCTTTCCATACGCCTCTTCCAATCCTAGTGGGCTCAATTTCTGCGGCGGGATGGCGGGAGTTCGACTTTCGCATATATCGCGGGAGCGGTTTCCGTCCGATCCGAGTGATCCCTTTTCGCCACCCATTTTTGGGTTTTTGAATGCCACTGCTGGGCGAGGATGATGTTGTTTCCGTGCCAATACTTCTTACATTGGATCGATCTGTGGTGTCTCGGCGGTCCAAAATTGCATAGCTAGGCAGCGATGAGCTTCTTGATTCTGGTCGCAAGCTGGAATCCGTTTCGTCGCGTTCAAGAGATCCGCTGGCGGCCCAAGCTGTGTCGATGTATTCGGCAATATCTTGGGACTCACGCAGAACGGGAAGCTTGTGGTATGTGTAGTCCTTGGTCATCGTCGCTAACAGTACGGGCTACACGCGTTCACGCGCGCTTTTTAGATGTCTTGCTCCTTCAGCGGCTCACCCGCGTCACTAAAAGTTAACAATGTCGCGGCTGCGTACGAAGGCGCAATTGAGAGGCTGAAGAAATAGGTCGGTCGATGACACGAAAGAGCGAAGAAATTGGGAAGAACAGGAAGAGGCGGCCATTCTTCTGGGACGCCGTTGAGCGTCGGCGGTAATCCCCGAACCTGACAGAATGCGGGGGCTGAGACGTGTAGAATCCAATAGTAACCAGTTCATTAGAGTGTGGCTGATGCTTGATTTGGGGGCCGAATTGCGTAGACGCGTCGACCTCGTTCCTATTTATGGAAGCCACTCTAATTGATTTTGCCCTTTGAATGTTGTGTAACAGTTCACAAGTGGCTGAATACCTACCTGCAGGCGACCGTCAAACCGTTCAAATCAAACCGCAGACCGCAACACGACGGGGACATGTTTCTTCGAGTCGTATGATTGTAGGAACGAGGGTAGCCAGGTAAAAGCCACGGTTCCTTGAATATTCTGAATGTCATTGGTATGCGATAGCTAGGTTCGGGTCCTCGTGTGAATAGGGAGAGCCAAAAGCGCAAGCATTCTCGATGGAAATTCGGCATTCGCCAGCCATAGCATGGGATTTTGCTTCTCGTGCGGTTCTCGTGTGTCGTTGTTGATCGTCTGGCATGCTTGATTGCACCGTAGCTATATACATGCATGCGGCGTCGCCAATCGTCGTGTACAGATGTGAGGTTGCAGAGGGTCGGCAATTTCGCGGGGCCCCGGGAAATCGTGAGGCATGTGACAGGCCTCCGCGTCGGGGAAGGCGCGGCTGGCGGCGGAGCACCTTTGTCCAGCCACCTCGGCTTAACAGAAGCTAGAAGCATAGCTGACTCGGACCAAAGCTTGCAGCTCGCATTCCCACGCTTTCTTTCTTCCATAGACTCCTATTTTCTGTCTGCACACTCAGAGGACCATGGCTTCCATCGCAAGAAGCCTCAGACCGCTTGCGCGCGCGGCGACGGGCTCGCCCCGCCTGCTGAGACCAGCATTCACTCGCGCCCCCCCACAGTAAGACTCCAGCTCCAGCGCGAACGCACAGGGGGCTAAGATGGCTGGCACAGAATACGATGCCTTTCAGCGACGATGCCCCGGCGCGAGGTCGACATTGCAGACATACCGCCCACACCCATTACGCATCTGTCCGAGACCGAGCTGCTCATGGCCGATTCCGTGCAAAAGTTCGCCAACGACGTGATCCTCCCCAAGGCACGAGAGATGGATGAGGCTGAGATGATGGACCCGACAGTGGTGGAGCAGCTGTTCGAGCAGGGGCTCATGGGCATTGAGATTCCAGAGGAGTATGGCGGCTCCGGCATGAACTTCACATCGGCCATTATTGCCATTGAAGAGCTGGCGCGGGTCGACCCCAGTGTCAGTGTCCTGTGCGATGTGCACAATACGCTCTGCAATACCGCCGTGCTCAAGTGGGGCTCCGAGAAGATGAAGAAGGAGTGGCTGCCCAAGCTGGCCACGGACACGGTCGGTGAGTAGCTGTGTGCTTGGGGCGTGCAAGGCATTGCTAATACTCCCAGCGTCCTTCTGCCTCTCAGAGCCCGTCTCCGGGTCAGATGCCTTCGCTCTCGGCACCAAAGCCACGCGGACGGAGAACGGATACAAGATCAATGGCAGCAAGATGTGGATAACGAACAGCTACGAAGCCAACTTCTTCATCGTATTCGCCAACCTCGATCCGAGCAAGAAGTACAAGGGCATCACTGCTTTCATCGTAGAAAAAGGCACGCCCGGCTTCACCATCGCCAAGAAGGAGAAGAAGCTCGGAATCAAGGCTAGCAGCACGTGCGTGATCAACTTTGATGATGTCGAGATCCCCAAGGACAACCTACTCGGCAAGGAATTTGAGGGCTACAAGTATGCGATCGGGCTCCTGAACGAAGGGCGCATCGGCATTGCCGCGCAAATGACTGGGCTAGCGTTGGGTGCCTTTGAGAATGCGGCAGGGTGAGTCTCGGCGAATGCAATTCTCAACACGACGCTTACAATGCGTAGCTACGTATGGAACGACCGCAAGCAATTCGGGCAACTGGTCGGCGAGTTCCAGGGCATGCAGCACCAGCTCGCGCAAGCCTGGGTAGAGATCCAGGCCGCACGCGCTCTCGTCTTCAACGCGGCCCGCAAGAAGGAGGCAGGCGAGGACTTTGTCATGGATGCCGCCATGGCCAAGCTGTACGCATCGCAGGTTGCTGGCAAGGTGTCGGGCCAGGCCGTGGAGTGGATGGGCGGCATGGGCTTCGTGAGAGAAGGCCTAGCGGAGAAGTACTTCCGCGACAGCAAGATTGGCGCCATCTACGAGGGGACGAGCAACATCCAGTTGACGACGATTGCGAAGCAGTTGCAGAAGATGTACACGAAATAACGGCGGCTGGCTGCGGCGATGGAGACAGGCTGGCGTTTTTGGCGATCTAGGGCATGTCTAGTTGGCGGCTGCGGTTTTTGTGTGCTGTAGATAGGCTATCGAATGTTTTGGCGACGTGAGCCGTGGTCGAAGCGTGATGTTGATTCCGTGGATGGATGATGCGTACTCCCGAGGCGCTTGGCCATACAGATGCACTACCGAGTACCCTGGGTGGGTGAGGTCCTAGGAGAACCGAGACCGAGATTCAAGTGCGGCTGGAAGCGGTCTAGCGCGCTAGAAGCGAGACAATTGCTCCATCCGTGTGTTCAGGATGTGTTTTGCAATTCAGCAGCCGTGTCGCCAGCCATCGAGTCAGGAGTCAGGACAGCGCGCTGTGTGGGGATTCACTGGGGATGGGGACCGCTCCTCCTCGTGCGCACCGGGACTCGCCTGCCCGCTCGCACGCCGGGCGGCCTAACAGCCAAAAAGACGCTGCCCAGCGGCCCAGCACCTCTCCCCACTATCGTGTGAGGGTCATGCCGCGCCATCTGGACGCGCCAATTTTTCGCCCACGCGCGGTGCTGTCGCCGTTCCACCGTTGGCCTCCGGCTCCATCTCCGCCTCTATGACGGCACGTTTCCTTCGTTCGCCCGCGCGCCCCAAACGCTTCGCTCTTCCATTATTCTTTCAGTCGCAGTCTTCTCCTTGTCGCTCTCTCTACTCGCCTTTACCGCCTTTTCCTACTATAGCCAGCCTTGCTCTTATTCGCGGCTGAAAATCTCCGATTGTCGATGTCCGCTACCTGCGCGTATCCATTCGCTCATCACACACAGCACATCCTGCCAGCCTCGCCTCGGTCCAGATCAGCCACAGCAGCACCTGTCGCGTGGCACACACCACGCTAGCCACAATACGTCTTTTTGTTGTTGACCGCTATAAACAACGTCCATGTCCGTCCTGCTCAATGGGCTGGACATCGATACCGTCTCCGATATGGCGTCCGAAGGTGCCCCGGATGACCACCATCGTGCGCGCGAATCACGCCTTAGCGCCTTAGCCGGAAAACACAATACCTTCGAACCTTTTGAGAGAGAGATAGGTCCGTGTCTTCGACGCCCAAGATCACGAGCACACCATTTCCATGACCGAGAGTTTTATTCTGGACCACCTCAGACATGCTGCGTCTCCGCCGCCTGAGCTCGATGACTCGCACCCGACCACCCCTCCAAGAAAAAAGATGAGCCATTGGCCCCCATTTCGAATTGGGCGCATCTGTCGTACCTCAAAACCCAGCGCAACCAACTGCGGACCGAACTCAAAGTCCACCAGGTCGCTGGCGAGAAGGCGAAGCACTCCATCTCGTCGCTTCGCCGTCTTGCCTTTCGCATGGCAGTGAGTATCTCCGTGAAGGAGCATCAGATCGCTAGCACCGCGCGGAACCTGGCCAGCAGTCGAAAGAAGAGCTACCTGTCCACGCGCGATGCAGAAAAGCGGATCGAGCAGCTCACGAAGAGTCTCAAAGAAGAAGAGCACCGGAATAAGGGATATTCTGGATTGTCTAGAGAAAGCTTCCATGCTGACCCTTCAATCAATGTAAGTGCCCACGCAGCTGCATATATACCGGCTAACACATGTACTGTAGACTCGGATCCCAAAACTGGAGCTCAGGATCGAGTGCAATCTGGGCAGATATCCCCGCCTCCCACACCGCCGAACCCGTATTCCACGTGGATCCCGTAATTCGATTGGGACACCCAAGACTCCGACGCGGTCGACTAGCTCGCTATGGGACAGCAATGGATGGGGTTTTACCTCCGAGAGCAGTAACGCGGCCGAGATACGGACAGCAGACAGCCGATTGATTCGGGCAAAGCAAGAGTCGGACCGAGCGCTTGCAGTCTGTCGAAGCAGAATATTAGAGTTGAGGGCAGAATGCGCAAGGAGCAGCGATACTGCGAGTCTAATGACGGCGACGCAGACGGGTCTGGAAGAGGAGATCAAGAACCACCAGACGCGCATCGCCAACTTGGAACGATCTAGAGCTGCTTTCGAGGAGAATTTGCGCAAGACGAAACTGTTGCTCCAAGAGTCTGCCAAGTCCGAGGAAGAACTACGAGCCAATTTACAGGCCAGGAGCGAGGAACTCGAGAAACTAGAGAGTACAGCACGGGACCGGCAAGAAATAATCGAGGACTCCAGGGAAGAGAAGCTATCGCTCGAAGCGAAGGTGCAAGACCCGCAACGACCAGATTCAGAAGCTGGAGACGTACACGACTGGACTGGAGGAGAGAGCTGGACGCTTTGCAGAAGAGGCTCGATGACGCGGGGACATCGGGAAGAGGATCTTCGGAATCGCCTTGCCGAGAACGAGACCATGCGCGAAACAATGACCACGCAGCTGAATCAAGGTCGGGAAAACCTCACTGCCCTGGAGAAATCATTAGATTTCTTTCAAAGTCAAGTTACGGAGCACACCAAGAAGATCGAAAGTCTCTGGTGGGGTGATTTCATCTCTGCGAGACGACCTCAAAGAATCTGAAGCGCTGAAGAGACATACCGAGGCTGCGTTATCAATAGCTCAAGGGTCTTTGGCCGATGTAGAATCGAGCCTCCGTTCAGCAAAAGAGACGAACCATGACTTGCGATCCGAGTTGGACGCGACCGTTTTGGCCAGAAGAAAACTAGAGGAGGAGCTGCACGCTGCAAAAGCGCAACTGTCGAGTGAAATCGATGAGAAGGAGAAGCTGCAGTCTGAGTTGGAAGCCCTGCGAACATCCCGAACCAGCCTGGAGATCGATCTTGAAGCCGCCCGAGGAAAACTTCAAACACTTGAAGAGGCAGACACGCAAGCGCAGAAAGAGCTACAGTCGTTGAGAGACGCGAAAAACCGCAGTCGAAGCCGATCTCGAAACCGCCCACGAACACTCCGACGACTTGCAGAGGGAAATGAACATCCGCAATGACAAACTCGCGTCGTTGCAGGCATTCACCGCGGATGTCGAGCTACAGCTACGTGACGCCGAACAAACGAGCGCGTCTCTGAAGACACAGCTACAAGAGTCTAAGCAGCTTGAGAATGCGTTAGAAACACAGCTGGAAGAGTCTCGGCGGTCAAAAATCGGAAATAGAGAAACGTCTCGATGACGTGCTCAGTGCGAAAGCGAGACGAGACTTGAGCGTGAGCTAGATGCCAAGCGGTCTCGACTCGATCACGTAGAGTCGGAATCGGCCGGCTTGCAATCGCAACTGTCACAGCTGAAGGAGGATGTGGAACAAAGTGGACGTTCGAAGACGGAGCTTGGGCAGCGCTTGGCCGACGCCCAATCTGAAATCCAGGCTCTCAGAACCAAACAGTCGACACTCCAGGAGAGTCTCGCACTCAACCAGAAGTCCAAATCCGACGTGGAAGACCGTATCGGTGTGCTTCAGGCTGAAGCGGACACTTTGAACAACCACATCTCCGAATTGCAGGGCAAAGTCCACGAGAGTGATGCTTCCAAGGCGGAAGTGGAGAAGAGTCTCCAAGAAGCGTTGCAGGCCGCCGAGAATATGAAGAGCGAGCTGGCTAGCACCAAGCATGAGTCGGAAGAGCGCATTAATCTACTCCAAACTGAAGCTGTTGCTCTGAACACTCGGGTGTCTGAACTGCAGGCCAAAGCGCGCGACAGCGATGCTTCCAAGGCCGATGTCGAGAAGAGCTTGCAAGAAGCAATGCAAGCTTCCGACAACCTGAAGAGAGCGAGCTCGCGAACTTTCAGCAACGACTAACAACCGGCGATGAAGAACACCACCAGTCTGCTATCGAAACTCTCAAGCCTGGAAGCGAACATCTCCCTCGTTCAGACCTCGAAAGAGGGTGTTGAACAGCAGCTGAAAGATGCACAGGAGTTGTACGGCAAGCTAGAGAGAAAGGTTGACTCGCTGCACGCACAGCTGCATACGGTGACTTCCGAACGCGACGAGGTGGAATGGAAGCTCACTTCAGCCAAGGAAGAGCTATCGGACCTGCGCGAGTCGAGCGCTGATCTTAAAGAGCGCTTAGCCAACGAGATAGATACGATCAAACACAGATTTGGATGAGGAACTTTGGTCGACTAGGTCCAAGTTGAGCGTGTTTGAGATGGAGAATGAGACCCTCAATGAGCACCTCTCTGACAACGCCAAGCAGTTGGAAGACTTGCAGCTTGCCAAAGATGACGCCGAGGAACGGCTTGAAAATGTCTCTACCGCTAAAGCAAGTCTCGAAGAAGAGCTTGAATCCACGCGGAAACTCGTCAAGAAATCGGGCGTCGAAACTAGAGCCCTTAATATTCGCATCGCAGACACCGACAAAGAGTACGAGGCGCTTTGCGCGGCAAAAGCTGAGATCGAGGAACAGCTTCGCGTGGTGTCGAAATCGAAAGACGATATCGAAGAGGAGTTGAGGGGGGCTCGCTCCCGTTTGTCGGTGTTCGAAGTCGATACATGCGCTCTGCAGGCCCAGATCTCAGAGGCGAACAAGGATCGCGACGTTCTGCGTGACACCAAGGTGGGCCTGGAGGAACGCTTCAGCGCAGTGACTGGCGAAAACGGCAAGCTTCAGAAAGAGCTTGAGGTCGTGCGCTCAGAACTTCACGGCAAGGAGTCCGAGGGTCTCGCTATGAGTTCTAAGATGTCGGAAACAGCCAAAGAACTCGATGACCTCCGCAGTGCTAAGCGTGATGTTGAGACGCGGATCAACGCAGTGAATGGGACGAATAGCGAGCTTGAACGAGAGCTCGAGGCAGTTCGCTCGCAGCTACAAGGGAAAGAATCGGAGAGCTTCGCCATGGTATCCCGAATATCGGAAGCCGACAAGGAGCTTGAAGCACTGAAACAGACGAACAACAAGCTTGACGCTTCGGAGAGAGACTTGCTGCGTCGACTCGAGGCCGCGGAAGAGGAGCTACAGTCTGCTAGGGCTGCCAACAGTCATCTAGAAGCCTTCTTAGAGCAGGTCGAACAGGGGATGCTGAAGGCAGAGGTAGCTGTTACGGATAGCGAAAAGCGCCTCGATGAGTTTGTTGCCCAGTCTGAAGAAAAGCTTAGCGCGGCCACGGCGACCAAGCTCAAATACAAGCGCAGGCTCACGGCTAGGAACAAAGAGTTGGAGATCCTCCTCAACGAGAACTCGGAGCTGCATCACCACGTCAGTAACCAGTCTCGAGAGTTGGAGTCGCTCGCGACTGGCGAACACAAGCTTATGACGGAGCTTCAAGACAAGGACAGGAGGATTCATGAACTTGAGTGGAGTCACGAGCAACGGCTTCAGGTCGAGCGCACGAGCAAGGACGGCCAACTTGAAGAGCTTGGACGGATTCAGTTCCGGAGCAATAGCACCGAGGAAGAGGGGCTTCACAAGAGAGACTCGGCGTGGTCGTGTCAGGCTTGAAGCAAGAACAGGATGACAGACTCCAGTCCGAACTTCGTGCCAAGGATGCCAGATTGGCCAACATGCAGAGGGACAACGACGAGTTCGCCGCGTCGCTCGCTACCGTGGAGGCCGAACTATGCGAATTGAAGAGGAGCAAGGAGGATTTCGAGCAGCTCGTCGAAACGCTGCAGGCTAAGATCCGGCAGATGGAGGCCGCAGAAGAGGCGCACGGCCTACAAGAGCTGGAAGGGAGCCCTGTCTCTGTCTGGGCAGACGCACAGAGCCACCAGGGAGACGCGGAAGCGGAAGCAGGGCCCTCCACACCGATACCGCCGCAACGCACGTTAAGCGCTACATTCGAGAGCGAGAGCGAGAGCAAGCCCAGTCCCAGCCCTTCACGGGACAGGCCGCTCCCCATCGTTGAGATGGCCCACCAGGGTCGATCCATCCGATCCAGCACCGCACCTCCCGAGGATCATGACCGTGGCTCCTGGGCGCGAGAAGTCGAGCGCGTGCGTTTACTCCGCAACGAGACTGCCAACCAGCTCCTGGGTGTGAAGAGGGTGAAGAGCGATCTCAAGAAGTCGCTGAGGGAGAGCGAGGCGCAGCTCCATGAGTTGGAGCGGAGTGGGGGGAGTGTGTATGTTTTCCCTTTGCCTTCCTTTCTTTTCCACACCCATCTATCATGTATTTTTTTACTAACACCCCGCCCAGCAGACGTCCCCGCGTCCTCCACAAACGCACCTCCCCTTCTGTGCACGCCCTCGCGCTACCGCGCGACAGAGACAGAGACAGAGACAGAGACTCGCAACCCCCACCATCATCATCATCATCGCCCATTCCGCGTCCCGCAACTGCTGGCTTCCTCTCCACCACGAATACAAATCCAAACAGACACTCGTCATACCAGCACACAACCCACTCTACCAAGACCCTATCCATGTCCATACTCGCTCTGCCAACGGAACTGGAACCCCAGAGATGCACACACGGCCTACGCCACCTCGTCCTGCGACGGCGAGTCCTGCGTTGGGTATCGAGGGTGCAAGTAGGCGGTGGGCTTCGTTGGGGAGAGGAGGTCGAGGGAGAAGTCTGGATCGCGGCCTCAGTCGGCGGCGTGGCGGCCGGGGGCGGGGAGGAGTTTGGGGTTGGGAGGGTGGAGGGGTGAGGAGGGTGAGGGGTTAGGGGGTGTGGATGAGGTGGGGAGGAATAGGGAGGGGGAGAGGGAGAGGGAGGGCCGAGGACTATGGCGGGGTTGGGGTTGGGGTTGGGGTTGGGGTTGGGGGAGAGGGAGAGGGAAAGAGAGAGGGGTGCGGAGAGGGATAAGGAGAGGAAGAGAGGAGGGAGAAGTGGAGTGTGGGGATTAGGAGGCTTTTTCATGCTCGTGGGAGGGGGAGAGAGAGGGAGAGGGGGGGGAGTAGGAAGGTGGTGAGGTGGTGAGGACTTGGGGTTGGTGCTTGGTGCGTGTGTGGTCTGGAGGAGTTCCGTGGATTAGGGGAACGGTGGAGGGGGAGCAGGGGGTGAGGTCAGGGACAGGGGGCCGGGGAGGAGCGAGAGTAGCGGTTTAGGCCCTATAACCTCTCTTGTTCCTTGCGTGTTTATAAGCGTGCCGTCAGTACAAGCGAGCCGTCAACCCCACCAACTTTCCGTAACGCGCGATAAGCAAACTACAATGCCTCAACCAACTACAACTTAATTGCCCTATAACAAAGGAGATATCTTCCTTGCTATCTCAGCTATTAATAAAAATCAGATTCAGAGCGAAAAATCGCGCTGCCTTAACGTTTAACGTCCCTCGATCAACGCTGCGCGACCGACGCGCCGGAATTGCTGCGCGACGCGATTACCAGCCCAAATCAAAGAAGCTTACCAAGCTAGAAGAGGAGGTGATTGTTGAGCAAATACTTGACCTAGATTCGCGAGGCTTTGCGCCCACTCTAGGTGCTGTACGAGATATGGCGAATAAGCTGCTCACTGAGCGCAGCGCAGGCCACGTTGGCCAGCAGTGGCCTAGGAACTTTGTCAAGCGAACAGACAGCCTCACAACGCGATTTAATCGACCCTACGATCGACAGCGAGCCCTCTGCGAGGACCCGACGGTTATTACAGGCCTGGTTTGAGCTAGTAGCACGTACAAAGGCCACCTACGGTATCTGCGACGAGAATACCTTCAACTTCGACGAGACTGGCTTTCTAATAGGTAAAATATCCTCCCAGCTAGTCGTTACTGGCTCAGAGAGGCGTGGCCGGCCAAAAGCGATCCAGCCAGGCAATCGTGAGTGGGTGACGGCGATCCACGGAATCAACGCTGCTAGGTGGGCAATCCCGCCCTTTATCATCTTCGCTGGCCAGTACCACCTCTCTGCCTAGTACGAGGGCGACAATATACCAGGTGACTGGGCTATTAGTCTCAGCAACAATAGCTGGACTACGAACGAGCTTGGTGTTGCCTGGCTACAGCATTTTATTAAGCATACAGTAGAGCGTAGAGTGGGCGCGCGTTAGCTACTAATACTTAACGGCCATAAGAGTCACAACTCGCTCAAATTCTAGGAGATCTGCAAGAAGAACAAGATCTACACTCTCTGTATACTGCTATATTCGTCACACCTTCTGCAACCGCTTAACGTTGGCTGTTTCTCGCCGTTGAAGCGGGCGCGTACGGGCGCCAGGTCGAGGGCCTGATACGCGACCACATCAACCATATCACTAAGCTTGAGTTCCTACCAGCCTTCCGCGCCGCCTATGACCAGTTAATTACAAAGGAGAATATATCTGCGCAAGCTTTTGAGGCGCTAGGCTAGTCCCACACAATCTAGAGGCGGTGATATTAAAGCTTGATGTGAAGCTTCGTACGCCGTCGCTAGCAGCCCTACTAGAGACCCTATAGGAGTCTGCAACACCAAGCAACGCGCGCGAGCTAGGCGCTCAGTTAACTCTAGTTCGTGAGCGGATCCAAAGGCATTAAGGATCCTCTCCTATATTAGTTATCTAGTCGCTTAATTGGCTTACAAGAGGGGCTAAAAGAATGGCGCATTTGATAGTAATTATGCGCGATAAGATAGCTAGTCTATAAAGGGCAAATAAGGTAGCTACAACGCGTAAACAGCGCAAAAAGAAGCGGATCTAGAAGCGAGGCACTCTATCAAAGGCAGAGGGAGAGGGATATTATTGCTTAGAAGGCTGTTGAGCAGCAACTAGAGGGAGAAACGCGGTATAGCCAGGCGCGGTCAGGTGCGAGCCGGCAGGCTTCAGCGCGCTGCACGCGCTGCAGGGAGCCTGGGCACAACTCACGTACGTGCAAGAAGGCTTCTATAGATACTGCTTAATTTAGGAAAGCTATTATATTAATAGAATTTTGATGTGTTGTTAAAACTACGTGGCTTTTTAAGTGTAGAAAGTTGGTAGGGTTGACGGCTCGCTTGTACTGACGGCACGCTTGTAAACACGTTATTAACGTTACCGTTGCATATATCTATATCTACTACTACTACTACTACTACTACTACTACTACTACTACTACTACTACTACTACTACTACTACTACTACTACTTGTGTTATTTCCTATTGTCCGCTTTCTGCGTCATTGTTGTTGTTATAGTATACCTCTTATTTGTTGCGGTTGTTGCGGTTGTTGCGGTTGTTGCGGTTTGTTAGAATGCTATCCTTCCTTCCTTCCGTAGACTAGATGAATTGATTGATTGATTCTCCTGAAACGCCGTACGTACGTATTGTATTGGTATATATATATATAATATATATATATATAGCAGTAATCACACAAGTCGCGCGCGCATGCATGCATCCACGAGGAGCACGCCCTCCCTCCCTCCCTCCCTCCCTCTTCTCCCATTCACCTGCCATCTCCATCTCCATCTCCCCCCTCAAGCCTCCACGCACGCTCCACCTCACGCCCCCCCACCCCCAGCCACAAGCGCCACATACTCGGGCGGCAAATCTCCCACCCCAGCCTCCATGGCCATGGGCATGCCCATGGCCATGCCCTGCCCCATCCCTTGTCCTTGTTCCCTCTCCACCCCCCTCCCCCTCCCCCTCGCAACCTCCTCCCCCCTCACCCTCGCATTCTCCCTCCCCTCCACACTCCCCTCCGCACACACCTGCAGCGGCACCTTCAGCGCAAGCGCCACATCGCCGACGCCGAGGCCTCCCGGCGCGTGCACGGATAAGTGCATACTCAGGGCGTAGAGACGCGCGAAACGAGGCACGAGTGGAAGGTAGGGAGGAAGTTTTTGGTCGGGGGCAGGGCGATGGGGACGAGGATGGCGGCCGTGTGTAGAAGGCGGCGGCGGGTGGCGGGTTTGTACGCGCTTGTGGGGCGGGGGATGTCCTGGGGTGGGTAGGATGGGGGTGGACGTGGATGTGGAGGGAGGAGGTGGTGGTGGAGCAGTCTGAGATGGCGGAGTCGCGGCGGGAGGGGTCGGAGAGGGCGTGGAGGGGGGGTTCGCCGAGGGGTGTGAGGGGTGGTGGGGTTGCTTCACCCATGTGGCGGAGGTGCCGATGCACATGGTGCTTATGGGGACGGATTCGGTGAAGACGCCTTGGGTGGTGTCGTAGCCGAGGTTTTCGCGCGAGGGGAAGTTGTGTCGGGGCGCCGAGGCGTAGAAGGTGGAGACTTTGATGGTGGTTTTGAGGGAGCCTAGTTTGGGGGGGAGGAGGGTGGTTCTTGGGCGCGGGTCGAAGCGGAGGAGGAGGACTTTGGCGAGCGTGGTTATGGGTTTGGCGGGGAGGGTGCGGGCGCCGGGGATGGTGAGGGCGGGGGGGGTTGGGCGGCCGAGGCGGACAGCGTGCCGGCTTTGCCTTTGAAGAGGCCTTTTTTGATGGGCCGTTCGAGGTGGGGACGGTATTCTTTGGTGTCGTCGGTGGGGAGGGGGGGCTGTTCTTCGAAGGCGGGCTTGACGCGCACTTTTCTTGTCTTCTGGGCTAGGAGAGTGGTCTTGCCTTCTCCGTCGTGCAATTGCATTATCCGCACTTTGATTCCGTAGGAGATCTTCGCCATCTCGGGGGCCATGTCGTCGAGCAGTGTGCTGCCGAAGCCAGAAAGCTCGGCATCTCCCATGCTGGGCGGGAGGGAGCATCAGGTGCGTCTCTCGGACGTAGTCTGAAGCGACAGCGTGAGGACTGTAGGGGTTAGGGTTAGTCAAGATGCACCATGATGTAGATAGGCGCACTTTACCATGATCTTGGCAGAAGCTGAGCAGGGACGGCGAAGACGAACGGGAAGGTGTACTTCTTCCCTGCTCGGAGTATGCGCGGCGAAGGAAACTCTTCTAGGCCGATGGGTTGTTTCATGGTCAAAAACTTGTGCGCCGCTTCAGTACGGCCACTCATCGAGGGACTGGTCGAGAGTCTTTCTACGAACACGGAGGCCGTGCCTGTACCATGATTAGCGACCATCCTGTTTCTTTTGAAGACTACTCACCGGTAAAGGCGATTTCTATGTCTTCGAACCTCGTATCGTGCGGGCGCGGTGATGTGCGCCTTCCCTTCGCTGAACAAAGTCAGTATATCCCGTGGACATTGAGAGCGGGTGACATACATGGTGTCCATGGTCGAATAGCTGGTGACAAAGCGGCTGGCATGCTGGCTTTCGTCGAGCTCAATCTCGATGGTAGGCTGTCCATGGTGGGCAATCTGCAGCATGCGATACTGTAAATGGTTCCCCAATGCGTGCATGGCACTCGAGTTCGAGACGACAGAAGCGCGCCGCGAGGGCGCTGAGGTGGCTGGCATGCTTGCGCCCGGAATGTCGCGAACAAAGAAAGCCTAAGTCGGCAAGTCCCGTATATCTCAGCCGTCGCAGCGACTCGTCGAAAGCGGAGGAGGAGACGTGTCAGCTAGGCTCCTGACAAAGAGTGGAGGCCGTGAAGGCGGCTAGAGTGGCAGGCGTGGGGGCGCAGTGGTGGACAGAGAGTGAATGCGCAGGCGGAAAACAAGGCGCGCAGGCGGTCTTATAGCTACATGATTCCTCATTCGAGTCATCCAGCACGCGCCGACGTGCATTGGAGGGCGAGAAAGATGGCGTTGGCGTTCGGCACGCACCCACCAGCCGGGCGAGACTGCATAGCACGCATTAATCTGTTGCGCAGCACGCATTCCCTAACTATATATAGCTAAGGCTTAAAGAATAGCTTACTTACCTAAGTTTATATATATAATATATTATTTATACTTTATTTCTAATTACTTACTAAGTGCTTATACTATTTTTTAGTATTATTGCTATTTAGTATTATTACTATGTAGTCCTTAATATAATCTACGCATATATTTTAACACCTTTTGTTATTAGCAGTAGTACTATATAATTATATAATAAGTATAATAATAATATTATTTTATATATAAATCCTACCTAGTAGGGCATTTTAAGATATAACTATATATAGTTAGGAAGGAATGCGTGCTGCGCAGTACTAGTAGATGGATGCGTGCCATGCAGTCTCACCCCACCAGCCAGCCGGCGGGAAACAGCGACCCACACCCACGCCCTTTCCCCGCTGCTGTCCATTTGCCTTGGCAGACGTATCCCGCACACCAAACCGCATCCACCTGGCTGGAATGCGTGAATTTGGTGAAGATGGGCTAGCAGAGTACAAGGAGAAGGTTAAAAAAACGTAGGGAAACTATCCAGACCAAAGCATATCACATCTTCACCCATTCTCTGCCCCAAGCCGTTCCTCACGCTGCATCTTGGCTACCACCCAATCAGCGTCTTGGAGGCGCGCTTCGAGCGCTACGGCAAAGCAACCCCACAAAGCAAGAAGGTTACTTTCCGTATGGAAACGAGCTCGAAACCTTGGAAGATACTGACTCACGCGTCTCCATGTTGTCTCTAGCCATGAATATATCTGTAATGGGAGCTGCAGTTCAAGTTCAAGGGCGTATGTATGCGCATGCGGTAATCAAGGGCGCAGGTCGGATTATTCACCGAGTGTGGACGGGACGGGACGATTGACTAACCACAAAGGCGTTAGCGCCGATATCGCTAGTGGATGAATGCCATCAGTGTCCAAAGCGGCGTAACCTAGGTCTCGAACCCAGCGCTGGTGAATTCCGATATGGCAATTGAAAGGGCATTCGGAATCAGCTACACGGCATTCAACACAGCGCAATCGCCGCCGATAATTATGACTTTTTTTCCGATAGGGCAAGATGGACCAAGGTGCCTAACTTCATAATAACTGAGTGGCACTACCTAACCTAACAGCAAGCGACGCGCGAAACTCAAAACACGTCTAGCTGGCAAAACATGCACATATGTAAGCTGCACGTGGGGCCAGGCTGGACCTCATACTACTGCAACACTACCACGGCACGACCTCTAGTTCACGCGTCTTCGTGTTCTCGCATTGACGTCGCATCACATGAAAACCACACTCCCGGTCCAGCTTTCTATTGTTAGCTCTCGAGCTGGATTACGAAATGCGTTCATGGCCTGCATACACGTACGCGCATACTGCGTATCCACTTTCTGTATATCCGCGGCCGTCGTCGGTGACAGTCTAACGGATGTAGTTTGTAAGCTGAGAAAACCCCGATAGGAGGAAGCTTGTAAAGGCGCATTGGAAGCTGTTTTGTGTAGATGATTCAAAGAGAAAACTTGGCGCACTTTCGGTACGTTGTAACGTGTTTGATCACGTAATGCACGCTATCGAGTAATGCACGCGCCCCACCAAAATCGCGAAATATTCAACCCACCACCATAACTCCACCAATATGGCTCCAATCGACGAGGCTCTTGCGGCAATTAAATTGCTAAAACTAGGAGAACATTTTACGTATACAGAAATCGCTAAAAGATTTGGGGTTAGCTAGTTAACTCTGTCGCAGCGCGCGCGCGTAATAAAACCTAATTAATGGCGCGTAAGCTTAAAAATTAACAAATACTTAACGCTACGTAGGAAGCAACGCTTATACGGTATATTTAAGACCTCTTAGCGCGAGGGCTACCTCCTATAAGCCATATGATACGAAACTTTGCGTTAGAAATAGCTAGAAAATATGTTAGGACTTACTGGCTATTACGCTTTATTAAGCGCCACAAACTTAACTTAATATCGCAATAGACATCTAGCATTAACGCCTTACGCTGCAGAGCTAATTTGGCCTTTAAGTACGCGCTGTACTTTAAGCTATTAGCTAAAAAAATCGAGCAATATAATGTTAACGCGCGCCATATTTACAATATAAATAAAAAGGAATTTTTATTAGAATTCTCTCTAAATTAAAGCGGGTCTTTTCTTGCGAGTAATATAAGCGCAGGAAGTTTAAATTAATGCTCTAGGATAGCAATTATAAGTGAATAACTTTAATAGACTATATTTACGCTAATGGCTCTACCCTTACACCTGCCCTTATTTATTAGGCAGCCTCTAGCAATGTATAAGACACCTGGCTCTAGGATTTTAACCCTAAAATCTATAAGGCTTTTTTTACCTCCTTGCCCTTAGAATAGGCTAATAATAATATTAGGCTTAGCTGGCTTAAACAGGCGTTTAAACCGCGAGATAAAGGCAAAGGCAAGAATATTATACTGCCTCTTAATTGTTAATAGGCATGGATCTTACGTGATAAAGGATTTTATTAATTTCTGCGACGCTAATAAGATCCTGCTGGTAATATTTCTGCCTTATAGCACCCATACGCTTTAGCCGCTAGATATAGGCGTCTTTAGGCCTCTTGCGAGCATATATAGCAACAGCCTCACGAGCTTTATAGACGCCTGCTAGGGCCTCTCTAGCATCACAAAAAAGGGACTTTTTTAGAATATTCTAGGCCGCCTAGGAGCGCGCGCTAACGTTAGTAACAGTCCTTAAGGCCTTTAAGGCTACTAGGATTGTGCCCTTAGATCCTAATAGAATTCTTAGGCAATTTAAAACTTATAAGCCTAAGCGCCCTAGCTAGCTAAGCAAGAGTAGTAGTATGTTAGTCCTTAGCGCTAGCAACTGGCGTAAAATTAAAGCGCTTATTATGTTAAGTTATTAAAGATATTTACAAGTCTTAGGCTACCAAACTCTTGCGTACGCTCTACTTAATTTTAGCGAAAAATTAGATTCTTAAGCACAAAAATACTCAGCTTAAAGAGGCCCTTGTTAACAAGCGCAAGCGCCGCCAGTGGGGTAAGGCCCTGGCGCTTAAGACGCCAGAGGATTACAATAGTGGCGCGATTTTCTGGTTGCTAGCTAAGGTCTAGAGGGCTTGCGACTGGCAGGCATAAAAGGACGCGGAGGAGAAGGAGATACAGCTTTAAAAGGACATCTAGGCCTAGCTTAGAGAGTAGAGCAAGCTTAAAAAGTAAGCCCTCTTGCAACAGCGACGCCTTAAAAAGGCTTAGGCTTAAGTAGAGCGCGCTTGCAAGCGCGAGCTAAAGGCTATTAAAGCTTAAGAAAAGTAAGAGGCCCGCGCAATTAAAAAAACAACTCCGCGACGAGCTTAAAGCTTCCTAAAAGGGTAATTAATATAGCCTTAAGCCTCTAGTAAAAAATCCAAAAGATATTAAGCTTGTACAGCCTACCATGTTTCCCCGCTCAACGCACACAGACCCCACTCAACGCACAGTTTGAGGATGCCCACTACTACTACTTTTAAAGCTGTACAGCTCTATATAGATCAAATTATCACGAGATTTTTTGTAGTAGCATTCTTAAAAGTCGTTTTAATCGATTGGCAACGATATATTAGGTGCGATACCTCTGTGGGAGGCGTACTGTACGCGTGCGCGTTGATGGGCCAGATGCCTCTACCACCCCTTCAATGACGGATAGATCCTCAGCATCAGCCTCTAGGTCCTCAATAACATGAGCAGGAGGTGCAGGAGCTGTGAGGCTACGCGCCTTACCCTTTTTAGCTAATTGTATATCATTCTGGAGTTGCTTTTTAGCTGCGTGGGCGAGTAGGGCTTCTCCGCGCTCTGCAGCCTTCTGCTGTTTTTCCTGCAATTTGATCTCCTTTGCAGCCATCCTTATTTCTGCTCTTTGCTGAAGCATAGCCTGTTTCTCCTGCTTTTTCTGCTCCCTAGCTAGCTTATTGCGATCCTTCTAGTGTTGTAGTTCTTCTGCTTTGGCGTCTTTTTGGACTTGTTGATTGCGGGCAGCTTCAACTTTAGATGGCGACCAGAAGACAGCGCCACCAGCGTAATTCTGGGAAGGTTTAAGTAGTAATGCCTTGCCACGCGTACGGCGCTTCTTCTCATTGATAAGGGCGTCTTTAAGGCGGTTGTTTTCATGCTGAAGGAGCTGTTTTTGAGTCGTAATTGCATGTATCGTGTGAGAGAGCTGTAAGGCGCGTTTATCGTAGATATCATCAACTACCTGTCGTAGGAGCCGTTCAATCTTGCGCCAGTCGCTTGCAGAGAGTACTAACAACGTACTATCACTGCTTAATAGCCTCTTAGGCTCTGGATCCTTGAATTTCTTCAATATAGCGTTGCTATCTAGTGAAGAGATGCCAGTAACTCTAAATAAGTTAATAATCGTTTCCTTAGCAAACGCGGTCCTATACGCCCTATAGAAGAAGCGGAAGAAGTCGCGCGCTTAGTAATAGATGTAAGGCCCTAGCTGTTGTACATGAATTAGGAGAGCTCTTTAATATATGCAGCTGAGAGAGGCTTAAAAAGGCAGACATCTAGAGGCTGCAGCGTATAAGTTGAATGCGGCGGATAGATAGCTAGGAGGATCCTATTTTGATCGCAGAACTCGATAAACTCCATTGTAATATGCGAGCTATACCTATCAAGAATAAGGAGCCTATAGTCGCGTTTTGCCTTCGTCTTAGTCTCCTCCTAAAAGCACCTCTTAAGCCAGGCAATGCCAAGTTCGTTGTTTGTCCATCCTGAAGGTGATGAGGCGAAGAAGGCGCGGTGCTCTTGAGGATCAAAATCCTGCAACCAGGTGTCCTGAATATTGCCAGAAGCTGCCTGATATATGAGGGCAGGATCGAGAGAGAGCTGCCGTCGGCGCATATACAAGCTATCGTCGTGATCCACTCCCTGTTGCCGTCCTGGAGTACCTGCTTGACGCTACCCTGATCATACTGGCGTCGGGAGAATACGCGCTTCATTCTTGACACTACCCCCAATTAAGAAGCCCTTCTCATCCATATTGTATGTATTTGATGGCGCGATGTCGTACTGCTTGATCTTATCGTCCAAAAGCTTAAAATAGAGGGCGTATTTGAAGGCTGAATCAGCTTTGTGGCGCTGGTTATCAATACCAGATGTCCATCGCGATATAAGGTTGATTCGATGCCGCGCAATATAGCGATCAACCCAGTGTTTTCCTGGCTCTTGATGGGCTATTTCTGCTGCGAAATTTCGTATCATCTCTCTTGTAGGAGGTAGGCCTCGTGTACACAGCTTTTCAATGTACTGTAGTAGCTGTTTTTCCTGTGTAGAGTTGAGGAGTCGCTTTTCTTCTGTCCGGGACGCATAGGTGCCCTGCACCCCGCGAAAACGCTTCGAGAGCCGCGACCGACCGCTCAACGCCGCCGTACTCTCGCGCAACCTGAGATATATTAGGACGTTCTCCTAGCTTCAGGGATCTCTCAAAGCTTCAACAGCTGCGTCAATCGGGTCCATATTGGTAGAGTTATGAGGGTTGAAAGTATAGAGATTTTTGGTGCCAACTGTGCGTTGAGTGGGGTCTGTGCGTTGAGCGGGGAAACATGGTAAGTTACAGCCTATTAAAGTTGACAAGCCTAAGATACCCAAGATCGCGCCCACGACGCGCACACGTCAAATACACCTCCTAGAGTGCTATAGGTAGCTAATAGAAGGGCTGTATTTGTTGAATAAGCTCTGCTGATTATTACTCTAGAAAAATCCGACAATTTTACAATATATACAAGCTGTACAGCCTCAAGTTGTGGATGGGCGGAAATCGCCAAAAACGTGCATTACGCGATAGCGTGCATTACGTGATCAAACACGTTATGATGCTGCGGGGGAACGCACTACCTTGGAAGGTAGGTAGGGTTGCTGGAAAACGGAGCGAGTTTGGTAGTAGAATGTCCTTTGATCATAGAACAAATTCTGTAGTTGGTAGAACAGTACAAGGGTAATGGCTGGCTGGCTCGATGGATTTCGAATTCGTGTGTTGAAAGGCCGGTGAGAGTAAGATGCTGCTGTTTTAGAAATATAAAAACATTGAACTCGGGACAACGGTGAGCATGTTATCTGTGGGTAGCCCTGGAGGCGACGGCTAACAGTACCTAGGGTGCATATGTATAGGCCAGTTGGACTTTCATTGATACAAGTCACTAATCAAAAACAAATTGAAAGACGCTCTGTTAGTGTATAAAGCTAGATACAAATGGCGGCGAAATGCGTCTATTTGTTCAGGGGCATGCGACATGAATACTTTCAGATATTACCCCTTTGCGCATGCTTCTTCCCGTGGTCCATGCTGTGAATGCTTGCTTGGGGCGGGATACGCCGAAAGAAACAGCTGGAGGAGCGAACGGTTATGCGTGATAGGTGTGCTAGCTTTTGCGTGTGCCGTGTTGCATAAAGGATGGTCAGCTAGCGTCACAATCCGTTTTTTTGATTCAATGTGCACCACAACATTCACACTTCTAAGCCGATATATAAACATAAACTCTTATCGTGCGTCCCACTTCATTCACCATCCCTCTCTCCAAAAACCATCGTTCGGATTCCAACGCCCCCACAGCGCCTCGTAACTCCAATAGACAACGACCCCCAATCTCCCTACAGCGTTCTGAAAGCTCCTATAGACGAAACCAGACGAAACTACACCAACTCACCCACCCACCACCCCCCAAATCTATCCTCAAGCCCCAAACAATGGAATTCAAGAAATGGACCTCCACCCCGAAATGGACCTGCCCCGTCGAAGACTGCGAACACGTCAACGACCTCTACCTCCTCCCCAAGCTCCCCGACTTCCCCGACCTCCCCTACTATCCGGATGAAGACTCCGACGAAGACGCGGACTACGACGCCGACGAACCCACCGAAAAAGACATCCATGCATACGCCGCCGCATACGCGGACGCAGAGCCCCAATGCGCGCACTGCGGTTCCACGCCCACACCAGAAGAACTCATAAACGCGATGCATGTATTGCGATGCAGGCACTGTAATACGACGTTCCCGAAGGCACTGGAAGGCGTGGAAGAGAGTGAGTGCCCGTACTGCGATATATCGCCTACGGAGGAGGAGTTGGAGAGGGGGGAGGAGAGGGGGGAAGGAAGGGTGGGGGGTGTGGGGGTGGTGTTATGTAGGGGAGGTTGTGGTAGAGGGAGGGCGTGCTTTGGTTTTTGTAGGAGGGAGTTGATATTAACTTTTAGTTATTTTGTCAGGTTGTATTTATCGCATAGTTGTAAATTTTATGAATAATTACGGCTCACTGGCTTTTTAATGGTTTATCATACTTTGCATTGCATGTTAGTTGCGACTATTTATGCTTTTTCTTCTTTACTATTATCTGTTGAAGATTCAGTTGACTATAAATAGATATACGCACGTGATTGCTCTTTCTTACACAACTATACCATTTACTTTATTACATAGCAAACATCGCACAAACTCAAATATGCATCCCCTCTACCGCGTAAACCCCAGCATCACACCACTCTCCTAATCCACTCCACCCTCGGCTATTCATTCACACTGTCAAAAACGTGAAGTTCCAATCGGACCTACATATATACAAACCATACCACTAAACCGCACCACCCCTCTTCCCCCTCCACCAGCAACTACCTCCCAAAATCCCAATACGAATACCGCGCCCCCCTCCAAGTCTAACAGACGAAAAATCCATCACACCACCGTTCGAAGAACATACGACAACACACCAACCCACCGCCCCTCCCACGCCTCCAGCTTCCGTGGCACGACAACCCGCCAACACCCACCATGTGCACCTCAAAACCAATATGGACATGCAGCGCCTGCCGCACAGAAAACGACCTCCCCTCCCCTCCTCCCGAAGAATTCGTCCTCGCCAAATGCGCCTGCGGCCACGTACCCGACGCTCATGATCTGAAAGAAAGCACAAGGACGGCTGAAGCTGGTTGTTACGCTTGTGCGGATAGTTGTTGCGTTGAGTATTGCGATTGTGCTGATATTTTATGTGATTGTGTGGTTATGTAGCACAGCGTAAGACGAGCACTATTTCCTGCTGTTTGTTTTTGTTTTGCTAACATTTGAAGAGAGTGGTTGGTCGCAGGACGCGCGTTGAGGTTCTTTTGGATGTTTGGCTTGGGTGGGTTAGGTTGGGTTGGGGTACTGGGATGTAGTGATGGGCTATTCATTAGGTGCGCAAGGTTCTTTTTTCACGATGGGATGGGATGAATGCATGGTGGTGGTTTGCTGTACTGTAATAGAGGGATATAGGGAGACGTATGGTACGACTTGGAACAGCTTTGCCTCACTGCGTTTTACCGTGTTCTGAAAGGGCTCGCACGTCTCGTCTTCATCACGACTTGTGTGTTATGCTAATAATATAGGATTATAACTTACACTGTGCGATCCGCTGCGTTTCTACCAAGTCCACTGCGTTTGGTAACCGTGTTATACCGTGTAACAAAAGGGCGCGAAGTTTTCCTGTGAAATGAACACTGTGCGGTAATACAGGGAGAAATACAACTTTGTACTTTACAATAATGGTTAGTCATGGCTTAGGCCTACATTATACAAAAACCCAGTAAAACATGCCTGCAATACACCACAACACGAATTCCAATTCCCACACCAACCACCCAGCACATCTCGAAGTCACAAACTACCATCTCCAAAACTCTCACCTAACCAACTACCGCCCACAACCATCCCACCACTCCATTATTCAACATCACAATCCTAGTTACGCCCGCACCCACACCTACACACCAATACACGCAAAAACACACACATCGCGCAATCCATCCATTCCACTGTATCTATACAATTCAATCCCGCATCCCCATATCTCCCACCTTCCATCAAAAGGCGATGGCGATCCCCAACCCCCAAAAAGCGCAGCCCAAAAAGTCGTACAAGTACCAATCTGTCCAGTGGTGCCACCCCACCACACCATAAACGCCAGCGCAATGCAAACAAAGGGGAACAATAATTCCTCAAGGTCAAAAAAAAATCCCCCGCTATTTTATCCCCATTCCACCACCTCAAAAGCTCAAAAGCTTCCTTGCAAGAAGAAGAGGAAAAAAAAAAGACAAGACAAGCCAGAGATATATTAATCTAATCCCTCACGCTGAGCCCAGACCGATTCGTAAACATGCGCGTCGCAATATTCATAGCCATAAGCTCCTGAAACAGCAGCTTAGCCGCATACGGTATCTGAATCTGACTGATGCGCGTCTTATTATGGCACGGACGGCACTCATACTGGCCCTTCTTGATCTGCCTGTCGAACAGTTAGTATTCGCAACATAGACATGCCTGGGGGATGGGGATACGTACGCAATCGGACTCATCAGACCGCAAATATCGCAAATATGCACCTTGTACGCATCCGACACCTCGAAGAGACGCTCCTTCAAGAACGCAGCAGCTCCGTGCGCAATCATGCAATCGCGCTCCATCTCTCCGAAGCGGAGTCCGCCGTCACGTGCACGACCCTCGACAGGCTGTCGGGTGAGAATCTGCGTCGGACCACGCGCACGAGCGTGGATCTTGTCGTCGACCATATGCCTTAAGCGCTGGTAGTAGGTCGGACCGAGGAAGACCTGCGCGCGCATCTTCCGCCCGGTGTGGCCGTTGTACATGATTTCAAACCCGCGCTTCTGGAAGTTGGCTGCTTCCAAGAGGTTGGAGACATCGTCAACGGTGACGCCCATGAAAGGCGTTGCGTCGCCCTCCTGAGCGTTGATCGCGCCGACCTTGGATAGCAAGCACTCGACCAAATGCGCAATAGTCATACGAGAGGGAATGGCGTGGGGATTGATGACGAGATCCGGCGTAAGGCCGTCCCGAGTAAAAGGCATATCTTCCTGGCGGTATGTAATGCCAATGGTACCTTTCTGACCGTGACGAGACGCGAACTTATCGCCAATTTGCGGGATCTTGGTCGTTCGCGTGCGCACCTTGACGAAACGTAAGCCTTCAGTGTTCGTGGTGAACAAGACTTGGTCGATGAGACCGTTCTCTGTGCTCCTCAGCGGAGTGGGAAACATCGCGCCTGGTGTGTTCAGACTGCTTTTGGCCCAGTTCTTTGGCGTCGTCAGCGATGGGTGCCGTCTTTCCAATGATGACATCGTCTCCGGAGACACGCACGCCGGGTGCGACGATGCCGTCGTCGTCAAGCTTGTCATATGTGCCGTGCTTCATCCTCAATGTCTCGTTTCTCGTCGGTTTCTCGAATTGCTCCAGGACATTGACGCCAATACGCTTTTCTTGCTCCGTATATGCGCGATAAAACAGACTCCTGAAGAGACCTCGATCGATACTGCTCTGATTCATGATGACGGAATCTTCCTGGTTGTATCCAGAGTAACAGGCGATGGCCACACGATAGCATTCTGTCCAGCAGGCAACTCACGAAACCGAAGGTACTCCATTGAGCGCGTGGTCGCCAGAGGCTTCTGGGGGTAGTACAGGACGTTCATCATGGTCTCCATGCGCAGCGCGTAGTTCGTCAGCGCGACACCCATGGCTTGTTTGCCCATAGCAGATTGGTAAGTGTTACGAGGAGACTGGTTGTGGTCCGGAAATGGAATGATACTGGCGCAGATACCCAGAATCATGGCGGGATGGATCTCGCAATGGGTGTAGGCATGGACCGTAGGATTGGGTTTAGGCTTCAGAGGCGCCAGACGTCGGGCTGGATCTTTCGACGGCGGAGGTGCAGGGATGCCCTGTTTGAGATCGCGCCATTCGTCGAGATCTTCTGGCGACATGACAATCATGGCACTCTCTTCTTCCTCGGCATCGATGTACTCGACGCATCCGTCATGAAGGAGGCCTCTCCACCCGTACTTCATGCTCATGGCGTCCTCGTCGTTGTAGCCAGATGTGTCTGTTTCCTTGTCCTCTATCAGTTTATTCAGATGGTCCCGATTGAAAACGAGGTGGTTCTTGTTCGGCTTCTTCGAGTCATTCTCAACGGTAAAGAGCGGTCTCATAACCCGCCCAGCATCCGTAAAGATCTTGAACTCTCGGTCTCGAATGTCTCGGATCAAACTCATTTCGTAAGATAGAGTTCCGTTACGTCGAAGCTCTTGTACGTTGGAAACCAGCTGTTGCGGGTTGTTGTGCGTCCCGACCCATACACCGTTGACGAAAACCTTGGTAGCAGATGGGTTCATCGTCGAATCGTACTCCTCGAGCAGCTCCATGTTGCGACCCGTCATATAGTCAATGATGGGCGAGCTTTCGCTGCCTACACTGACGTAGCACATGAGTGACAGATTCTTGACAAGTCCGCAAGCTTGTCCTTCGGGCGCGTTTCAGCCGGACAGACAAGGCCCCAGTGACTGTTGTGGAGTTGGCGCGGCTTAGCGAGCTTGCCGTCTCGACCGACGGGAGTGTTGGTTCGCCGGAGATGAGACAAGGTGGAGGCGTAAGTATAGCGATTCAGCACCTGCGAGACACCGGCTTTTGCCGAGGCCGCCTTCTTCTGATCTCCCCAGTTACCAGTGGCCAGGGAGTACTTTAGACCGTTGGTCAGAATGCCGCCCTTGATGGCCATTTGCACGTTGAAGTCTTGGTTGTTCTCCACGCATCTCTGGAGGTATTTGTAGACATCCTTGGTGAGCTTGAGGAACAAGATTCGGAAAAGGTTGGCAATCAGCGGGCCCGCAAGATCCAGACGCTTCTTGCCAAAGTGGTCGCGGTCATCCTCCTCTCGTCGTCCCAAGACGCACTGGAGCAAGCGGTGGATCATGTAGCCGAAGAAGAAGGCTTTCCGCGTATCTTGGCCCTCCCGTTGTGAGATATGCGGCAGGAAACTCTCGCTGCATCACGTCTCGCGCAAACTTCAAGCGCCTTTCCCTGTTCGCGCCCTGAGTCTGCGTTCGAGTCCCGAGATAGTTCAGCGCGCTCTCTCGGTCCTGCAGGATCGACGCTTCCTCGATGCTGGGCTTCAGCAACTCCATCATGGCCGTGTCGTTGCGGTCGTAGCAAAATGTGGCTTAATATGTCCTCGTCGGAGACGATACCAAGAGCGCGGAACACAATACCGATGGGCACGTCGGCTTTGACGTAGGGGAGCACGGCGTATGCAAAGGGGCCAGCCGTACTACGACTACGCGGCTGGACCAGCGAGTTTTCGGTCCACTTGATGTTGAAGGACGAAATCAGCCGCGCGTGCCCTTCTCGACAGCGCTGCGGATCTCGGCCGTCCACGGCACGGGGCCCTGCTTCTTGCGGAAGACCTGGACGATGTTGGCGGCGCTGCGCTCCTGGGCAATCAGCACCTTTTCGCTGCCGTTGATGACAAAGTAGCCGCCCTGGTCGTAGGGGCACTCGTTCAGGCCGAACAGGGCATCGTCGGTCTGGTTCCGCGCAGGTGGCACAGCTCCGAGCGAAGCATGACCGGCAGCTTCCCCAGAAACACCTTGGTCCCCTCGGCGTCCTCGGCGGCGAAGTCCTCGCGCTCCCACTTGATTTGCTGGGCGCCCGTCGTCTCCACCTCCTCGCCGTCGTCGTCCACGGTCGTCTCGCGCGCCACCATGATCTTGTTGTCGATGTTCGCCATCATGGCCGACGAGTAGGTGAGGTTGCGCAGGCGCGCCTCGTGCGGGTACAGCTGCACCGTCTGGCCATCGCCCTCGGTGTGTGTGGGCCGCGCCAGAAAGACGCGGCCGAAGGAGATGATGTAGCGGCGCTTGATGATGGGGTTGTACTCGTCGTCGGCGTTGTAGGGCGTGTTCTGCTCGAGGATGACGTTGCCGTTCTCCGACACGATGTCCTGGATGGTGTTGCGCGTGAATTCGTCGTACGAGTCGAGCTGCTGCGAGACCAGGCCCTTTGTCTCGAAGAAGGAGGAAAAATCACCTCCCAGCAGTCGGCGGACGCGATGCCGTCGTCCTCCTCGTACAGCTCCTCGTCCTCCATGTCGTATTCGTAGTCGGCCATGGCTGCGCGCGACGAGGGTAGCGGGCGTCGTGGGTGGTGGAGGGGCGAGGTCGAGTCGCGGAGCGCTCTTTCTTTCTTTGGTCGCGCCGGCGGCGACTGCCTCAAACAAGGGCCCGGGGAAATGTTTCTCCGTTGCCGGTTGCGTCTAGCCTAGCGCCCGCCTTTCACCTTGGCCCCCTCACACCATCTCTCACCACCCCCCATGCGCCGTCTACACGACGCCTAGTCCTCTGCCCACCCAGTCCAGGTCCTCACACTCACCGTTCGGCTTCCCACATCGGCGATCCTATCCGGCCCCGGCAGCCCATCCCGCTTACCCGAGCGACCGTTCACTTCGAACACAGCAAGAACCTGGGGTCTGCCGCGCCCGTGTAACAGGGCCTCGTGTACCCGATCGTGTAAAAACGTACCCTAGTGGTTTAGACTTTATAACTGCGTATATATATATATATATATATATATATATATATAATAGACAGTTAATGTAGTAAAAAGAACTCATCTAGCACCGTATAGCACAGCACACTAAGTTAACTATTACTCTACACCTTACCACTCTTTTAGTCTGCATCGAACGCACCAGTCCATCTGTAAATATCCCTCCCACCCACACGCCAGAAAAACAAGACAAGGAGGAGGAGAATTTAGAAAACGTAATAAATTAACTTGCTGTATATATATATATACGTACGCTTACTACCCAACCATGCCCATCCTCAGCCCCTCTCCTTAGAATCAAAACAAAACAGAAGTCCATTATTTATAAGAATCTAGTAGAAAACTCCATTCACCCTCATTACCCATTCACAATGTCGTTATTTCATTTAAGAGGGAGGCGAGGGACTTACGAATAATACATTCTTTCTACGCGATGCCCATGGGGGAAGATATATATCCCACTTAACCAGCATTATCCTCCACAATCCAATCCAATCCAATTCACACATGTACAAGATCCCTTAGCTACGTATGACTACACCTGCACGTCAATCAACATGCCAACATACATCTCAGCTCCGCAAACCCCATCGCCCCAAACAAGAATCTTCAATCGAAAAAATGGTATCATTCATAATCACTCTCCTAACCCTCATCTCCTCCTCCCTCCACCTCCAAAACACACTACCTACCTAATACAAAACCCTCCCACCCAAACCACCACCCCACAAGAAACCATCAATCCCTCCGCCGCCGCCCATCCCTATCATCCCTCCTATATCTCTCGCGACTCCGGTCTCGATCTCGGTCTCGCCGACCCTCCCGATACCGATCCGTACTCCGCTCCCGTCTCCGTTCCTCGTACCGCCCATCTCCATCACGATCGCGACGCTCCCCCCTCGGGCTACGGCTCCGCTCCCGCTTCCACCTATCATCATGATACTGAGTATGGCGCTCTCTCCTCCTCCCGTCATCCCTCCGCGGCTCATATCTGTCGCGCGAAATCCCCACCGTTTCTAGACTCTGGCTGTCGCCGCTGATCGTTAGCCTCTTTTGAAGCCGCGGGCCGATCAATAATGAGCTTATTGACGACCGAATCGCTAACTATATCGCGCCCATGGTCGCCGCGGTACTGTTTCTTCTTTTGGAGGTTGTCAATGCCGCCGAATCCGCCTGCTGCCCGCCGCCGCTTCATATTCGTGTTATCTCGCCAGTCATCCGCAATCTTCGAGACACTCTGTGAAAAGTCGACGTGGATGCGGTGATCATCGATCAGCACGCCGTCCATCTTGAAATACGCCGCCTCGCACTCCTTCGGATTCGAGTACTCGATGAAGGCATACTGCAGACTGTCGCCCGTCTTCTTGTCGCGTATGATTTCGCAGCTCATAATCTTGCCGAACCGCGAGAAGATGAGCTCCAGATCCTCGTCCTGCGTCACCGGGTTGAGCTTGCAGACAAACAGCACGTTTTCCGGCGGCGCGACCTCGGCGAACGGCAAGTCGCCCCACCATCTCGAGCGTAAGCGCCTGTGCCCGCGCCTCACGTTCGGCGCGGATGCGCTCTAGGGCTTCCGGGTCTCTCTCTTCCTCTAGCGTCTCGTCGTGTCCAACGCGCACGGTAGCGAGCTGTGCTGCCGAAGGAATCGGGCTCTCTGGAGGTTCCACGAGACCGGTTGGGTCATCGTATGGGTCGTCTAGGACGACGGTATGCAGGATGCGGATATCTTTGAGCGGCCGGCCCTTGTTGTCGATAAACGCCGCGTTGATCTTCTCAAGCGCGTCGAAGCCCTCCACAACCTGCCCGAATATCGCAGCCTTGCCGTCTAAGAAGTCGGTTTTTTGGCCAAGGGTGATGATGAACTGACTCGCTGCAAAACGCTCGTCTGGATCGTCCGGCGCGGGCACCGTCGCCATGCTAACGGTGCCCATCTCTTCGTGCTTCAGCTTGGGCTTGAACTCTGGCTTGAACGTTTTCTTGGTCGCGTCCGCAGGGTCGAGGAGACCCCAGATGGAGCGGCCGCCATCGCTGTCGGCGGAGCCGGGGCCGATCGGGTCGCCTGTTTGGCAGGAGAAGTTGGGCTGCACGCTATGAACGGGCGCGAAGTTGTAGTACTTGACTTTGCAGAGCTTGAGGAAGCTAGAGGTGGCGAGCTGTCAGTATCTGTCGTGTGCTCAGCTTACTTCGTTATGGCAGAGGGAAGCGCCATGCGTCTGCCGTGGTCGAGTAAAGTCTGGAGCGACAGAGTATGGGTTGACTTACTTTTCGCAGCACTTGGGCGCGTCGTCGACCAGCAGGTCAATGGTAATGTCACCGAGGGACGTTTCTAGCAGCACCGACATGATTGCGTGGTGCTGGAGAGCTTGTCGCAAAAGCTGGGGAGAAGCCGCTGGGAGCTTTGGCCACCGGAGATTTGTTTCTCCGAAGCTCCGTCCAACGTCCACATTCATTGATGCTGTGTATTATATATCCTGGGGTAACTCGCATGTGTTGTATCTACTAGGCTTTAATGGAAATGCTTCTCAACAGCTCTTCGTCATTTCTATCCTTGTAGTAACACGCAAGCCTATACAAAGAACAACAACAGCAACAATACAAAGAACAACTCTCAGCAGCATCTAGTATCGTGCGGTAACTCATTATCTAGCTTTTACTAACATCCTGGCTACATTAGTACCTAGAATTTGATAGCGAGCATACTTATGCTACCCTTGCATTACAAATCCTGGGGTAACACGTAAATATATACAAAAGGCGGCTTTGATAGGATTCAAGTATCCTGGGGTGACTTGGGGTCAATTTTTCAGTCGTCAATCTACTACCTAACATGCCTAGATTTGGTATCCTACAAGCATGCACGGCATTTGTAAAGCGTATCCTGGATACACACAGAGGGAAAAAACCGGCACAGCATGCTACTACTAGTAGGTCACACACTTGACTTTCCGAAAAGTTATCCCAGGGCATCTCGACTCGCAAAACCATTCATTCATCTTATACAAAAAAATTACAAAAAACCGCCTTCCCTCCCCTCCCAACCCCACCGGAAAGCAAAAACCCCCTACTCGGGCCGCCGCAAGAGCTGCTCGACCCACTCGAAGCCCTCCAAGCGAGCGGGACCGAACTGCAGCACCGTCGCAATCATGGTGACGAGCTGCACGTCCGCAGCCGTCAGATCCACATCTTGACGGCCGTAAACGGCGCTGAGGAGCCCCTCGTTGGCCTTTCGCCACTCGCGCCTGTCGTCGGCGGTGTGGAGGGCTCCTTGTGCGCGCGTCCGGTCCAGCGCTTGGTTGATGAAGGCGGCGGTGACGGAGCGGTATGCGTCGCCCAGCGCATTTGGGCTCGACGCAATGGTCGATTTGGGGACGGTCGGGAATTGAGCGAGGTCGACGTTTCCGCTTGACATCGCGTCGGTCCACGGTCCGACGTTGATGACCGTCTCGCTGTCTCCCTCGCTGTCACGGGCAGCACCCAATTCTCCTTCGCGCCCGTAGGCGGAACCGATTTCCGTCTCTTCGTCCGCAACGACACCGGTCCTTCCTTCATCGCTGGTCAAAGCGACGCCAACTCCTCCCATGTTGTACGCCGTAGCGTCATCCTCCGCCTCACTCACCCAACCAAGGCCAAATCTTTCCTCGATGTAGGCCGCAGCCTCATCATCTTCCTCGCGCGCCGAAGCAACGCCAAATCCTCCCTCGCTGTACACCGCAGCCTCCCCCTGGTCCTCTCCTCCACTCTCCGAAGAAACACGCAAATCGCTCAATCCACCATGACGCGCCGTCACAAGCAAAGGGGGAAAGGGCATGGAAGTGCGGGGTGGACTTACGTTCAAAGAATTGGAGCGCATATGCTCTCTAGCATTACGCTCTCGAGAAGTCGGAAAGAGATACGCCTCACTCTCGAAACTCCGGTGCGGAAGCGCACGGTGAAAGTCGCCTTTCATGGCCGCAAGATTCTGCTGTCGGGCATCGCGACGGGCGTCGGCAGCAGCGCGGCGCTGGGCGATCGTCACCTTTGGGACAGTCTTCGCTGTCAAAGGACTGCCCTGCTGGCTCGGACCCGCGGTCGGAAGAGTCGTGTTAGTTCGCATGCGGGAGCTTGCACTGGTGGCTAAGTGCGCGGCTGGCTCGGCGACCATGTCCTTCTCTTTCTCGTCTTGTCCGCCGTTCTCTTTACTGGAAACCGTGTCCCAGCTGCTGGCGTACGAAGGTTCGTCCTCCTCGTCCGTGGTGCCCGAACCTTGATAGAGTTCGGCTTGCTGACGCCGCGGAAAACCACGGTAAGGCATTGGCTCATGGGTGTCCGAATAGACCGAACTGCTGCGCGAATGGGCCTCTTCGTGGGGCTTCAGCTTGTAGATCACGCGTTGCTGGCTGGGTGACTCAGGCTCGTCAGTTTGGACGTCTGCCAGGCCCTTGACCCTGGTGAAGAAACGGCCGCTGCGACGGGCATCTTTCTCGCGCGGTGTCTTGTCGAAGACATTCTTTGACTTCTGCTCATTGTCCTCGCTGCTTTGCTCCTCGGGCTGGATGACTTGTTGCACATTGTGGCGGTCTTGCTGCACATTGCGACTACGTTGCTGGTCACTTGATTCCGCCTGGGCTTGGCCGGGGAACAAGTGGTATAGCGGTGAAGAAATCTGACGTACACCATTCGGAGCGTAAACATCGTGTGCCAGGAGTGGGCTCTGCATTGGAGAGGACAGCGAGCGGTAAGCCACACTGGTAGGAGCAGAGCCGGCTCGAGATTTCAGATTGAGCGGCGCGGGACGGTCGGGTGTATCGGGTGGGTAAGCCTGAGACGACGTAGATGATGTTCGCGTAGTGCTCTTCGTCGCTGCGCTTGCTGTCCGCGTACTCCTCTTGGTAGCTGAGTATGCTGTCTGCATACTGCTCTTCGCGGCCGAACTTCCTGTCTGCATACTGCTCTTCGTAGCTGAGCTTGCTCGATGCTCTCTCAAGGCTGGGAGCGAGCCGAGCTTGGAAGCCAGAGGCGATGAAACCAGAGACGATGACGCGTAGCGCGGGTGCAGTGGCGACGCGAGGTGCTGCTCAAAGGAGATCTCAGAGGAGTCCGGACTCTTTGGCGAGGTGCTAGCAAACTGGCCATCCGAGCGGGTTCTCAGGAGGGCGCTCGTTTTCTTGCCCAAAGAGCGGAAAGGCGACTTCAGTGACGTGCGGGAGGGTCGTACCGAAAGCACCAGCCTCGCTGGCTTCTCCGCTGGCTTCTCCACCGGCTCCTGCCGACAGGCCTGGAGTACCTCCAGGAGGCTCTCCTTGTGATCGTCAACCCCATCTTCCTCATCCGCATCCTCGTCAGACTCCCCTTCCACCCTCCTCGGCTTCGGCTTGGCGGGCTCCGCTCGAAGATGCGTCACATCCTCGACCAACTTGCGGAGTTTCTCATTCTCAATCCTCGCCGTCGGATATCCCTTGAAACAGTCAGCACGCTCATCTCACGTGTCAGTTAGTCAGAGATGGGGTATACTTGATCAACGCCCAGCTCGCGTATGTGCTTCTTGGCCTCTTCAAAGTGCTCGTTGGAGTCGCAGATCCAATAGGTGAATAGACTCAAGTGGAGCTCATGAATGGTACCGTCCATGATCTCCTTCGTGAGCTGCGGGATCTCGTCCGCTGTCCATGTGACGTGGAACGAGTGGCCTCGGCGGTGACCCGAAGGCTTGCGCCCCTGCATGTCTCCCGACATGGTTGACATGGTCGGCGAGACGTAAACAAATGGGGTGAGACAGAGAGGGGACAAATGCCAAAAGGTCTTCGAAAGAAGAGAAGAGGTGCGGCTGCGGCGGGGACGCGGACGCGGAGGCGGCAAAAACTTTTCGCGGACGCGTTGAGGGTGAGTAGAGAAAAGGTGCAACTGTCGCGGGGCAGGTTTTCAAGTGTCCACGAGCAACGCGAAAAGAGTGCGGCGCCAGTGACGTCCCTTTCACCGCGAGGTGGTCTTGGCAGCAAACGGAGCTCGAGGACCTCGCGAGTTAGACTCGAGATGGCCAAGACGGGGAAAGAGTAGGGTAAGGAGGAACCAGTGTGTACGGTGAATGCACTAGATATTCAATTTGAACTTAAAATACATGACTGAGCAAGGAACGGTCGGGGTAATGGGGATGATTAAGGAGTAGTAGAGACAACAATAGCAATGTTTTCCAAGCAGGACTCCTTCGTGTGCCACCGAGGCCTATCGCGAAACGAATGTCCAATCCGCCACAGACCAAGCTTTCTAGAACTGGTCCTCAAAGTCGTCGGAGTCGTCGTCGTGGTGGTCCTTGGTCCAATGCTTCTGCTTCTTCCACGGGTTCGCGTTGAGCGCCGCGAGCGGATAGTACGTGCAGGCCTGCTTCTCCACGCCTTGCTGGTTGAAGTTGAAGTTGTTGACAAAGACCTGCCACTGGCCAGTCTCGCCGAGAGGGCAGAATGTAAACTCGCCGCCCTGGGTGATGCCTTGGGTAGACGGCCAGGTGAGGTACGACGGGGTGGGGTCCACGAGCTGTAGAGGGTTGTTGCCGGTGTGGTACCAGCCGGTGGAGATGGCGCTTGGGGGAAGCCATCCGACCTTGGTGTACTTGACGGCACCGGTGACGGCATCAACGTAAAGCTGGAGAGGCTCCCTGCTGACCTGCACATTGTTAATAACCTGCATCGACCGCGCCATGCCAAAGGGGAGGTTGACTTACGGTGTACATTTGGGTATCGTCGTCCACGAAGAAGGTTGCCAGCTTGGGGTCCCACCATTTGTTGTAGGGTGTCGCGACCAGGATGCCCTTCTCTAATCTAATGGCAAAGGAGTCGAACGGACATTGCCATTTCTGAGTCTCCGGCTCGTCCGCCCAGGGATCACATCGGTCGTTGACCTTCAAGTTGAAGAAGTGCGGGTGCGTCGTCTTGGGCTTCCAATGGCCACGGTCATCGTGGTGATCATCCTCGGCGTCATCGCCATCGCCGCGACGCTCGATGACATGAGTTGAGGCCAGGCCAAACAAGAGCCAAGGAAGAAGAGCGCCAAATCTCATCGTGAATGGAAATGTAACGAGTGTGTCAGAAAGATTGTGGATGTGAGAGTGGTAACTGAAGAGCTGAAAACGATTTTGGCCAGATGAAGTGAATTTATGATGAACTGAGACCCGCGTGATCTTGTTTTGATACACACGAGTTGGGCTGTGGTCGGAATGTAGGATAGCACATGATGTCCTGATTTGGAGGTTGCTCCAACGAGATTACCTACAGATTCCAGCGGAGAGTGCGAGGAATGAGAGCTTTGTGTACACCAAGGTTGATCTCAGCATCGGAAAAGCAGGGGAAAACTGCTACACTTCTGGTGGTGCATAGCTGCAGATTGCAGATGAATCCGGCCGTGACGACAACGAAAAATTGTGAGCCTTGTCAGTCCATCGAAGCAAGAAGAGCTCGGAACTGGCTCAAGACAATTCTAGCACGAGTTCCCAGCTTGCATTCCTGCAGTTCTTAGCGGAATGGTCGGCGTAATAAGCAATCCCTTTGCCTTGGTATGGTAGCATCGACAACTAGAAAGACCGGGCTTTGTCAAAGAGAACATCGTTGTCTGGACGATCAGGAATTGCGGGTGAGCTGGGTGGACGTTGGAAGGAGGGCAACACTGGGCGAGACTGCATGGCACGCATCAATCTGCTGCGCAGCATGTATCCCCTAACTATATACAGCTAGGGCTTAAAGAATAGCTTACTTACCTAAATTTATATATATAATATATATTTAATAACTTATTTTTAATTGCAAAGTAATATATAGTTGCTAGGTACTAGATATGTGCACTGCTTTTTAGTGTTTTAGTGTTATTGCTACTAGTATATAATCCTTAATTTAATACAATCTACGCATATATTTAAGTTTTAATTCTACTTAATATTACTAGTAATACTATTATATAATTATATAGTAATATATTCCATTAGTAAAGCCGGCCACATTAGTAAGCTATCTACTTTTCCTTAGCACAACTAACTCATATTATAACTCTTTAATTTCATCGCTATTAAATAAGAAGCCTATATACGTTATGCTTATATCTAATTTAGAAGATATCTCTATATCTTTTTTATATATTTGCGCATTGTGTCTAGTCTCCCCATAGTTTTTATAGCGTTATAGAGCTAGTTAGGCTCTTTTTTAATTACTACTACTATAGGGCCTTCTTTAAATCGCTAAGGCGCCTATAATGCCTTAGTAGCTACCTGCGCTATTGCAGTCCTATACTCTATAGTTCCACCCTGCTAGATCTGCTTTTTTTTGCGTAATTTCCGCTTAGTTATTACTACTAATTACTTCTTAAGCCTATATATATAGGTAGTTAAAAGAGCATTTTAATATAGTATAAGTTTACTACCTTTTATAAGCTAAGAGAAGCTAGCCTAAGCTATAATAGGCAATTAAGTAAAGAAGTCACTTACTGGCTTTAACTAGGATCTAAACTTATACGTATTACTTAGTGTTTTTAATTGCCATAGCGTCTCCTATAGTAGGGGTGCTAGTAGAGTACGCAGCCATACTTTAAGGCAATCTAACACTATCTATATATTAATAGAAATAAAACCTAATGCCTTAAAGGGCTTATAATAGTTCTCCTCTATAAATACGTTAAAAAACGCGTCTTTAAAGGCTAGGAGGACGCCTTTCTTATTAATATAGAAGACGCGCTTATATGCTAAGTCTCTAACGCGCTAAGAGTACTTACGCTTTAATAGCAAGAAGCAGACTATATTAAGAAGCTAGAGGATATATAATAAGTAAGGTAGTATATATAGAGAATAAGAATCTTATTTTTAAGATAGTAGTTCTTAAAATTCTAGTTAAGGTAGCTTTTATAGCCATCTAAAATAAGCAGCCTATACCCCCCTACCTAGCGCGCCTTTATATGCGCATTAAAATGCTTTAACTACTCTAGACTAAGCACGTTATTAGTCTAGCTATTCTTAGAGACTAAAAGCTTCTAATTACGTAGTATATCTGTCTTCTTATACTACACAGAGATATAGACGCGTTCTTTATAGATAATAAAAAGTAGAATTGCATACCTAGTAGCGCAAATACTCTAGATAATAATAATCTACTCGCAATTACCTAGCTAAATAAGCTTAGGTTAAGCACGTCTCTCTACGCTATTGTCAGATTTGAGCACCATTTGAGCTCATTGAGATGGGGGTCTGATAGATGAGATGGATGAACAGTTGTATTGTGTGTGTTCTGTGACTTGTTAGCTCGAGGTCTAATTTAGAGGGTGGAGCCGACCACGTGCCCTTGTTCGGCAACACGGCTCTAATCTAACACACCCCTTTAGCTTAGGCTTATCCTTAAGCTAGACCCCTTGTAGCCGTCCTTTATTCTAGAGTAATAGCCTCTATCCTTTGTTTCTAGCTTGTTAATTTGTACCTTCTTTCTATTAAGATCCTCTGCTATATTAATAAGTCCTAGTTGATCTAGAAACTTGCTCTATTTATTAACAGGAAGGGCCTTTGTGAGCCCATCAGCTATCATTTCGTTCGACTGAGTGTAGGTAACCCTAATCCTTCCTTGCGCTACCTCTTGCCTTAACTAATAGTTATAAATATCTATATAGCAGAGTTTAGTATTAAGCTGCGCGCAGTCTCCTTAGCGACAAGCTGTATTGTCTGCTAGTTGTTGCATTTAATACTAATCGTTTAATCTGCGAGCTTGACCTAGAGCTTATTAAGCAGGCGTGATGTAAACAGTGCCTCCTTAGCTACCTGTGATAGGGCTAGTAGCTCGGCTTTAGTGGTGGATGTGGTGACAGTATCTTGCTTACTTGCTTTCTACATAATTAGCCTACTAAATAGTTTAATAATATATCCTTAAGAACTTTTTTAGTCTAGTGTATTGTCCGCAAATAAGGTATCGCTTGCTACCTTAAAACTGTCTTCTCTACCTAGCTGTAACGCCCTTGTGTGTGTTTCTTAGAGGTATAGTAGGACTTAATTGGCGGCATCTTAATGTTGGCTGCTAGGGTTAGTAAGAAATCGTACTAATTAGGAGGACGCGAAAGCAGTGTCTGGCCGGGTGGTGGTGACTGCGGCGAATAGGATTAATCCGACCTTGCGTTAGTATCTGTTAATCTCGGATGGACTAGCAAAGCCTAATCGTGGAGTAAGCTTAATGCTACTTATTAGGGTATTATGCCTAAGGCTTTAATTATTAACTAGTCTAGCGATCTTGTTAACATATAACGCTTATAAGAGCTAGATCTTTCGTTGCGGGCGGTTCCTAAGAATCTTAACCCCTAGGAACTATTGGAGATCTTTTCCTCCTGTAAGGGTGTACTTTTCTTGTAGCTGCTTAATAACTAGCTCAGTCTAGGGTTTGTTCTCCTGTTTATAGGCAATAATGATATTATCTACGTAGAAGAAGATAATTACGCCTTGTTTAATCATACAGCAAGGTTCATAGGGTATGCTAATAAGGCCTAAGCCTCGCAGTGTTAAAGTGAACTCTCTCTGCCAGAGTAGTAGTGAGATCTAGAGTCTGTATAGCGCCTTGTTAAGCTTTAGGATTGTCCTAGGTTTATTATAGCCTTGTGGCATCCTTATATATATATATCTTAGTTAATCTTCGCGTGAACAAAAGCATTTGTGACGTTGTATTAAAGGAGCTCTAGGTTGAATCGCGCCGCAATCGCTATAAGCATGCGAAATAATTGTCTGGCTAATGTTGCCGCATATGTATCTTGTGACGTGATATTTCTCTGTTAATCGCCACGAACAATAAGGCGTGCTTTGCACTTCTTAAGTTAGTGATATTTATTAAACTTGTAGGTGTATACCTACATACAGTTAAGGATCTGTTCTCTAGTTAGCTTAATTGTTTTAGCTGGTATCTTGGTCTAGGATCTTATGTCCTAGTGACTGTTCAGGTGCTGTTTCTTAGCTTCCTTGAACATATCGCACAGTGGATATTCTTTAAGCTTATTGTGTTAGGAAGGTAGTATAGGCAACTAGCTCTTGTGTAGCTTTAATCCTTTAGAGAGCAATCTTTTTAACTACGCCTTATCTAATGTTTTCCTATTAAAGTTCCCTACGTTTGCCGCTTCGGTGCCGGCTATGAATGCTGCGGCCTATAGGCATGTTGTTGATAATAAGGGTTGGTGGTCTTTCCCTTTGTCTTCCTCTACCGGTGATTGTGCAAGGAGTGTCACTGGTGGTGGTGTGATTGGCGGAGTGGGATAAGTATAGTCTACTTTCCTGCCTTGTCGATATCTAGGCTAGTCTTTATCCTGCGGGTTATCTTAAATCGTCTTATCTTTATAGAACAACTCTGTCTCTAATTTAGTTAGTTTAGCTGTAGATAGTAGTTTAACTGATTAGACCTATGCGGCGATCTCTTTGAGGGTATTGTGCATAAGGTTATCTATAAGGTCCTCTGTCTTTCCGCTGAAGATGCTGTCTTTGTCAAATATTACGTCTTAGGTGCTAATTACTTTCCTAAGCGAGGGTATCTATATCTGAAAGATGTTAGAGGATTAGTATCCTACCAGATATCCAATCTACGCCTTTATTAGGTTGAGACGTTGTAGCCTACTCTTGCCACAGCGGGTATTATCTGTTATTGCAAAAGCTTTTTACCTATATGCCTTAAGATAGGTTTAATCTGGCTTTCGTAGTGCTGTAACCACTCTATTCTAGAAGGCCACTATTGTAAAGAAGACTTTGTATAGTGTTCTCTAGTAATTTGCATAGTTTAGCGTTCGATTATAGAGGTAGACAGTTAACTTAACTAGGTGATCTCTGGCCACATCTCCTATAGTAGGTTGGCATTAAGTCGCATTGCCCAGGCTTTGTCTTTTATTACACCCCCTAAGCGTTCAGCTCCCCTATTCTGTGCTTGTGTGTCAGGTGCTGAAGGCTTAATTGTAATCCCCTAGGCTGTGCACTATTGATTAACTTCTTGTTTAACTATGAATATTTCGTTGTCTGCTTTAATTACCTTAACTATAAGGTTAAATTAGTTCTTCATGAACTTTGTAAAAGTGGCCAAAGTTTGGATAATAGATCGAGCTGTGCGATTGTCCTTGAAGTAGAAACCCCACATTAGTCCTGAGTATTAATTAGTGATTAGCATTTGGCTCTTCTCTTTTGTTAAGCTGCCATCCTTATAGCTGTGGAAGTCTATTGCAACTTGTTCTCCTAGTCCTTTTATTATTAGTTGTAGTGTTTAGCGGATTAACCTCTTAGATTTGGCTTGTCCGTAGGCGTCGCACTGTACTGTGGTGATGCCTTTGATCCGCACCCCCTTAGATTGCTGCACTAGGTGCTTAAGAGCACTAGGGCCTAGATGCCCTAGTTGCTTATGCCATCGCAATGCGTCTGCCTTTTGCGGGGATCTCTTGGTGCGTGAGGTGATCCTGTGGGTGTAAAAGGTTGCCTATTCTATTAGTTCTAGTTGGTATTCTAGAACCTATTAGTTGTAGAGCTCTTGCAGCTTAGCAATAACTATATTGTCTGCTCGCTTTAGGCTTGTGGGTTCTGATTTAGTATCCCACTATAGCCCTTAACGCTGTAGTATCCTAAAAGACACTAGGTTGTATAGAAGGTCTAGGCAATAGGCTATATTGTTAAGGCGTAGTATCCGCTGTCTAGCTAGGCCCTTTAGTTTAAGGTGAACTGTGCCATATCCTTTAACCTATATTTGTGTATTTCTAGCCCATATAAAGTCTCTAGGCGATAGAGGGCGAAATAAGACAAATCGATTAAGGTTGTTCGCGATGTGGCAGGTAGTGCCTAAATTAAGGATTAAGGAGTATTGTAGTAGGTAGCTTGTAGAATCGGATTAATATATGCCGCATTAAAGCTGGCTCAGATAGTGGAAATTTTCCATCTATCTAGTCAATTATTATTAATCTTAGGAGTAGGGGTATGTGAGTTCTTGATTTGTAGGGTTTGAGACCTTAGTCTCTTTACCTTCCTTATCTCCTTTTATAGATCTGAATTATTTCTAATCCTGTATTGTACTATGTCTACAAAGCTAGGTTATGGCCTGAACTACTCTAGTGCATGTTTCGGATATGCGTAGAAGTAGTAGTCTTTTAGACTATGCCTTTGTCCATAAGCAGGGCATTTTTTGCCTTTAACTGCTGTTGTATCCTCTATTAAGGACTGCTTAGATATAGTACTTTAACTAAAGGATTATTTTTGTTAAGGTCTCCCCCGTCTACGTTGGTTATTTGTGGAAGATGGCGCGTCTTCGGCAGCGTGAGAGGCGTCCCTGTTAGTGCCTAGGGTGGATGCACCACTAGCAGCGAGAGATGGCTCACTAGCAGTAAAGGCGCCCCTATGCTGTTTGCCCTTAATTAAGTGAAGTATTGCTATATATTCTTAAAAGCGTTTTATTATCTCCTTCCTTGTTATATCTGCGTCTCGGCGTCTAGTTTCTTGAAAGGACACGCCCTAGGTGGGGGCAGCCTTTATAATCGCAGTTAGGAAGTCCTTTATAGTATTATGGATTGATTGTACTTTAGTGACATTGTTTGTCTCTACTTCTATAGCTGCCTAATTATACTTAGTTAGCCAGGTATCCTAGTTTAAGGGTTGTCTTATCGGCTTTAAGAGCCTGTAGGTATCGCGCTCTCGCCCTATCCCGCTCGTCTTCCTTATTAACGCCTACTGTCTGCGTTAGAGATTTAATCTATTGCCAGATCTGCTCTCTAGGCTTGCAGCAGTTACGTTGCAGGTGTGTTGCGACACAGTTAATTAGATATAGATAACTACTTTTTTAAGACTTATTCTCTCCTTTTAGTATTCCTTGTCCTTAATCTTGTAGTCCTTAAGCTGTATCTTGTAGAACTTAATGTCCTCTTTATATGCCTTAAGGCCTGAATTTGATAGCTCTAATGGGCGCGTTGGAGGGTTTTGTTGATCGTTGTCGTTTACGCGGATAATTGGCTGGTAACTCGCTATTTCTGGCGGCGACGGCGGTGTCGGCTTTTCGCGTGGGAGTTTGGCTCCATCTGGACTAATAATGGGCTATATATCTATTGGCTCGTATCGCGCTTTTAGCTGCAGCAGCTATAGTGTATAATTGGTGTAATTAGTTAACACGATTGTTGAGTCGCGGAGCGTTAACAGCAACATTGTCTTTTCTTAGGGTTAATTAAGGCAGTGAGACTCTTAATTGTTAGATTTAAGCACTATTTGAGCTTATTAAGATAGGGGTCTAATAGATAAGATAGATGAACAGTTGTATTGTGTGTGTTCTGTGACTTGTTGGCTCGAGGTCTAATTTAGAGGGTGGAGCCGACCACGTGCCCTTGTTTCGGCAACACGGCTCTAATCTGACAGCTATAATAACCTTTATTAAGCTAATAACACCTATCTAGAAGCCAGTCTTATTAAAGTTGTGCACGTTGTTGTTATAGACGCTATACTTAGCTTTAGTATCCTCTCTACTAGCTTAAACTACGCGCTAATTATCTCTAGATCCTCCTAGAGTGTTCTCTAGCAGTCTTTAGCTTAATTAAAAGACTATTTTAAGCTTAGCTAAGCGCGTTATAAAGCGCTTAGCCTAGCGCTTACTAATAGGCTAGCCACCGCGTATACCTAGCAGTTTATTAGCTATATCTTCTATCTTATATAGCTATTACGCGAATCCTCGCAAACTAAGGTTAAGAATATATTAAATAATTGTCTACTTTTTAGTTATAGTAAGTTTCTAAATTCCTAGTTAAGTTTAGGCACGTAGAGTAATTCTATAAAGCTAATTAGAGAGGCGCTAGTATTTAATATTAAAGGCAGTAGCTGCGCGTTAACGTGTCCGTGCGCGTGATGCGCCGCTTTTTACTAGGAAAATTAAGAAAAACAAGAAAGTTTAAAGCAGTATAATTCTTTAACTACCTTTTCTTTTTAAAATCTTCCTTTATTAAAGTTATTAAGAAAGACCATCTCTATAACTTTAGAATTTTAGTTTTCTAATAATAATTAGTTTTAAGAAAAAAAGTATAAAAGTGCTAAAATTTAAGTTCCTAAAATTTAAAAATAATACTTTTTTAGGTGTAAAGTATACTATTTAGAACACATTTTATATTAGGTTCTTTTTAATAAAACTCTTAACTAAAAAGTTAGATTATCTTTTTATTTTTTTTAAGAAAAATAAATTAGGAAAGATAATCTATCTTCTTAAGTAGCTCTTTATAAGAAAAAGTTCTAATATAAAATATATTCTAAATAGTATACGTTATACCTATAAAAGTATTATTTTTAAATTTTAGGGACTTAAATTTTAGCACTTTTATACTTTTTTCTTAAAACTAATTAATATTAGAAAACTAAAATTCTAAATTTATAGAGATAGTCTTTCTTAATAACTTTAATAAAGGAAGATTTTAAAAAGGGAAAGGTAGTTAAAGAATTATACTACTTTAAACTTTTTTATTTTTCTTGATTTTTTTAGTAAAAAGCGGCGCATTACGCGAATCCGCGTATTACGCGCACGGACACGTTATAAACTTTAAATTTAGCCAGAAGTATAGGCCTTAAGAGCAAGGTCAATTCTACCTTTTTAGTTAACTAATATCGCATTGCGTTATAGAGATATATTAGAGTTACTAAAGTATTAGTCGTGCCAAGAAAAAGTGGCCAGCTCACTAATGTGGCCGGCTCACTAAGCTAGCCGATACGTAAGCTGGCCACCCGGGTAAGCTGGCCACCCCACCAAAACGCGACACCTGCACAAAACACGTCACATCTCTCCACAACGCTCATTAATATGGACGCCCGTGAGCATGCTATGCTATACAATCAGCTATCAGGGATTTCAATGCAGGCATTTATTCTAGTTATCGCGCTGCGGCTACTGCGTACGGTGTTCCTCGATCGACCCTATTGACGCGCATTAATGGCGTACAAAACCGACGCGTTAAGCCAGGGGTCCTAGTTTCCGACACCCCCGTGTTTCGGACAGCCCCACAACCGCGCCTCCTCATCATGCACTACAACCGAATATAAGTTCTTAAAAATTCAATTCTTCATTAATTTTAATTTATCTTTTTGTATTATTTTTTCTATCTTCTAATAGCTAGATATATAGAGGGCGACGTCTAAAATGCACTCGCAGCAGACCTTAAATCTAGGGTCGCTTTAGCCACTGCTGCTGCTTAGCATAGGATACCACAAAACACTCTTTGCGGCCGCTTTAATAGTGCCTAACCTTACTAACATGCTTATAATAGTGAACAGCGGCTTATAACTATTTAAGAAGAGCATCTAGAGCACTAGATTCTCTAGCAGGAGGCCCTTAGTTACGCGCTAACACATGCACAAGTGCAAGCTATTGCAACTGGCGTGCTTAAGCAAAAGGGTGACTATAGGAACCTAGGGAGGAAGTGGTCTAATCACTTTTTACAGTGCCACCCGGCCATTAAGACAAAGTTAGGCCGCCAGACTAACTAGGAACGCATAAATGCAGCTACTCCAGATAATATTAGGCACTTGTTCGACCTGTACGGGACTGTGAGCTGGATTCCCCCCCAACAGAGGTACAACGCCGACGAGGGCGGCATTATAGAAGGCCAGGGTATTAATAGGCTTGTTATTGGCTCCTCGCAGGAAAATCCAAACTCTATACTAGTTAAGATAGTAAATGCCTATACTTAGACCTCTGTAATAGAGTGTATCTCTGCGCTTAGTGTCGCTCTAGACCCAGACCCCCTTGTTATCTTCAAGGCCAAAAGCATCCAGGAGCAGTGGTTTAAGCGGGAGTTTTTGGCTTAACATCCTAGCTAGCATATTACCTTCTCGCAAAATGGATGGACGAGCAACAAAATTGCTATTAAGTGGCTGGAGAAGGTGTTCTTGCCCCAGACTAAGCCTAACAATCCATCTAAGGCACGGTTGCTTATTGTTAACAGTTATAGCAGTCATACCTTAGACGAATTTATAACTACATGTTACCTAAATAATGTTTACTTGCTCTTTTGCCTGCCTATACTACTTCACATGTACTCTAGCCTTTAGATCTTAGTTGTTTCTTAAGTCTAAAGGCAGCGTATTGGCGGTTCCTCCGCGAGCATATAGCTCTCTGATAGATGCAACGAAGGTTGGGAAGGCCAGATTTCTTGAATTTTATGCAGAAGCGCGTAAAATCGGTCTTCGAGAGCAGTGGCGTACGAGCTAGGTGGAAGGCGACAGGGCTGTATCCTAAGAGCGTGGATAAGCCCTTAGGTTCTCGGTAGGTTGTAGTGCGCCAACGGCTGTTGACACCCCCCTCTTCTACTATAGATATTAGAACGCTAAAACGCGGTGGCGACATTATAAAGCTATTTTCTAGGAAGAACAGCTCTCCAGCTACACAACAATATATTCGGCTTGCTGCCATAGCGCTAAACTATATCGCAATAGAGGTCTCTATAAAGGATTGTAAGATTGCTTCCTTGCGCAAGCATATTAAGCAAGCAAATCCGCTAAAACGCCCATAAAGTCGCAATTAATCCAAACAATTACTTCGCGAGTCTTGCAGAGGTTCTCTCTTAGACTAATTAGGAGCCCTTCTAACGTGTTCGCAAGGCGAGAAGCCTAACGCAGGAGGTGGAGGAGAGTTGCTCTAAGGAGGAAGTGGAGCAGGTATTGGTTCGACGTTCGGCACGGGATCGACGACTAATACAACGGTATCTTGCCCATAATTTAAGTGTAGACAAAGAAAGCAATTAAAACTCTTTAAATGCAGTTTATTTTGTGTTTTTAGAGATTTATTTGACAAAGTTGTGAACACATTCGTAACTAGGGTGGTGACGGCGGCGGGGCTTTGCAGGGTGTCGGAAACACGGGGCTGTCGGAAACTAGGACCCTTGGCTTAGTCACCAACACCGGCAGCGTCTGACTCCTCTACAGGAGGACTTCCTAGTAGACTGGATCCTCGAAGAAGACGCACGCGCCTGCCCTCCCTCGCACGCTCGCGCTCGAGAAATGGCGAATCGAATTCTGCGTATGAATGGCGACAACCAGCCTGTTGGCAAGCTCTAGCTCTCACACTTCCTCTGGCGCTAGCCACGCGTTGCCTCTGTAGTTAGCAGAAAGCTAGAGAGGCTTAGAGAGCTGTGATGCAGCAACACTAGAGCAGCTACGCGCGTTCCTAGAGCTTTATAAGCAGACTCGACGGCGGCGCTTAACATATAGGCGGAGAATACATACAATATAGATGAGACTGGCGTTGCTCTAGGGGTATGTACTAACACTAGAGTACTCTCTAGTAGTTAGAAAAAGAAGGCTTATATACAATCTCTAGAGAATTGCGAGTGGGTCTCTATAATCGAGTGTGTATCTGCGACAGGATAGAAGCTACGCTGCGCGGTTATCTTTAAGGGCTAGAGCCTACAGATAATATGGTTCTCCTCGTCCTACGTACCTAACTGGATCTATACAACCTCTAAGAACGGATAGACGTTGAAAGCGATAGGTGTAGAGTGGCTGCAGCGTATATTTATACCTGAGACGGCTGTATCTAATGGCTAGCATAGGCTCCTGATACTCGACGGTCACGGCAGCTATATTAATATAGACTTTCTATGGCTCTGTAGGCTGTATTGTATATAGCTCCTATATCTACCTGCGCACACCTCACACGTCCTACAGCCTCTAGATCTCGCTCCTCTGTGATCAAGTCTAGTTATAGACGTTAGATCTAGGAGCTCGCATCACTCGACGACGCTGCGCCTGTTAAGAAGGAGCGCTTTATTACCTGCTATTATTAAGCTAGGGAGGAAGGCTTCACAGAGCGTATAATTCGAGCTGGCTAGCAGGCATCTAGTATCTGCCCATTCAATATTAATCACGTGCTCAGCTCGTCGCAGGTCTCTTAGAGGCCTACTACGCCTACACGTCAGCAGCAGCCTTAACAGCAGCTCCAGAGCTTCCTCTCTACTCCTTAGGGTCCTCGCGATCTCTATATAGCGCAGCGCAGCGTCCAGAGCGTCGAGAATCTAGGTCGTACAACCCGGCTACTCCTACAGAAAGCAGGTAAGGCTCTAGCAGCTGCAAATACTAGAGCTGCAGGCCTAGAAGCAGAGAAAAGACGACTTGAGCAGCAGCTAGCTAGAGATATCTACCTCTTAGCGTTAGCGTAAGCGCGTTCGAGTAGACCCAAATCAACGCTTTGCAGAGGTAGAGAGTATTAGGGAGGCTATGCGCGCAGCTAAGGCTTCAGCAGCTTAACTACGTAGATCTACTGTATTAAGCACCTCAGAAACAGCTAATATAGCTATAGCAGCTGCAGCGCTTGAATCTATGTGTAGTTAATGGCAATTGTAAGTAGCGTTGCTGAGAAATTGTATGTTTTGTGCAGGTGTCGCGTTTTGGTGGGGTGGCCAGCTTACGTATCGGCTAGCTTAATGGAATACGTTAAGTATAATAATATTATTATTTTATATATAAATTCTACCTAGTAGCCTAGGGCATCTCTAGTTAGGAATGTGTGCTGCGCAGCAGATAGATGCGTGCCATCACTGCCATGCAGTCTCGCCCGCAACACTGCCCAGGTGTTGTCGACTTGTCAACCACGCTTCCCCGATTTGTCCTAGGCCGACTGTGCTTTTCTTCCACAGTGCACAGGACCCGTCAGCAGCCTCACCACCGCAACTTGCAAGGCCGCCTACTCTTCGTCGCCATCGCTATTATTCGGTCCTTTACGCCGCCACAACACCGTGCTGTGCCTCAGCGGTGCATTCTGCTGCCCTCTGTCGAGCCATCCGGACCATCCGTCTGCGCTGGCATTCGACCCCACTGGCCCACACTCTGCCGCGTTGTCTGGTGATAACAAGCAGACCGGTCTGCCTTGTGCGCCTGCTCTATCGGAGTCTACTCCGGTGTTCGAGTTCGGCTTTCTTTGGCCCTGTTTGGTTCCAGTAACAGAACGGGCGTTAGTTTTGTCAAACTAACGCTAAGTAAGCGGCCAAGTATATAGGGGGGAAATTGGCGGCATCTTAGCTAATAGGGCGTTATTTAGAAGCGCCTGTTTAGCTACTAAAAAGTTATCTTTAAAATATAGCTTTATTAGCTATTAGGCTATATATCTTCTAAAACTTTGCCTTTATTAATTTTAACTTGCTATCTTATTAAATTTTTGCCTTATTATTTTATTAATTCTACTATCTTATAAAGTTATATTGTAAATAACACTTTACTATAAATAGCTCTCTTATATTTTAATATTAACGCCTAGGTTATTAATATTATTATTGCTATTACTATTATAGGCCTTATAGAAAAGCTCTATATATAATACGCCTATATTATAGCTACTAATACTATCTCTAGGCTCTATATAGTCTCTAAGCTTTATATTATTACTAGGCCCTAGTAAACCTATATTAAAGGTTAAAAGATTAATATAGGATATATAAAAGCTAAAGGCATTATTAATTACACTTAAGTATTAATTTAATAAAAGTAATAGGGCTAATAATAATTAGAAGCTGTAGGCGTAGTAGTATATTTTAAAGAAGGTCTAGAAGGCGTTTAATAACCCTACTATAAGTCTTTAGTAAGTTAAAAGTAAGGTAAATACTTATAAAAAGAATTAGAAAGTCTAGTTAGAGCTTATATAGTAGTCTAGCTTTTTAGTTAATAATAGTATTGTTGCTACTAATAGCTAGGTGCTTAAGAACTATTTTAATATCTATAAAAAGGCTTATAAATTTTAGTATAAGGCTCTTAACTTTGCTAATTTATATAAGAATCTTTTTTAGGGCTACTTAGTAATAGGCGAGAATATAGCTAGCCTTAAAGATCTACTTAATAGCTTATAATCCTAGCTAATAGAGTTAATTAAGACTAATAAGAAAAGTTTATTTATAGGCTCTAGTAATAGTAGAAATATCTTAGATAGTAAGGCGTTAGGCTGCTATAAATATATAGGCATAAAGTTAACTTCTAGGCCTTTTAAAAAGCGCTTAAAAAGGTTAATAGTAAAGGAGCGTATAAGCAAGCAACTTAACAACTTATTAGACTAAATTAGAAACCTTATTATAATAATAATAACTAAGAATTATTAGTAAAAGGCTATTATAAGCTTTATAAGCAACTACTTAGTCTTACCTAACTAACTAAAGTTTCTTATCCTTAATAATTTTAAGAATAATTTTAACAATAAAGTATTTATAAATACAAAGCTTTATAGTAAGTAAAAGATATAGGTAAAGAGTAGAGTTAATTCTCTTATAAATTAAAAGGCGTATAGCGATTTAAAAAGTAGTAGTATAGAACTATTAGAGTAGATAGATAAAGGGAAGTTAAAGTAGTAAGTTAGTATAAAAGTTTAACTCTATGCTAAGACTTGCAATAGTAGGCTGTGTGCGTAAAATTTAATTTTTTTACCTTTTAGATGTTATTCTAAGTTTAACTCTAAGTATATTTTATAGAATTTATATTCTTAAAAACTTAAAATTGTCTAGTTAAATCTATTTTATTAAAAATTAGATTTCTATTTATAATAAAATATAGTAAAAGCTAGAATAATAGTAAAGGGCTTTACTAGCATATTGTATAACTTTTAATATTAACTTTATATCTATTAACTCTACTACCTTTCTACTTAACTATTAACTCTTTACTATTACTTTTACTACTCTATATAATACTTATATACTTATTACTATCTAATTTCTTTTCTTATTTATACTAAGCTCTAGCGTAGTAATATTATTACTATTTTCTACCTTATAATATTTTATTTTAAGCTTCTTTCTATTATATAGCTTTATAAAATCCTCTAGATTCTTTTTAACCTTATATACCTTATTAATAAGATTATATATGCTTATAAGAGTATATATAAGCTTAACTTAAGTTATAATTTTAAACTTATATGCCTAGTTAAAAATATACTAATATCGTTTTAAAAATTCTAAAGTACGCTTAATAATATTATATAGGCTTAAGTAGTAATAGTTAAATAACTTCTTTAAATTTTATACCACTCTCTTAACCTAATAAATCTCTCTATAAATAGTATTACACGCCTCTATATAGTGTTAATAAAAGGTTATTATTTAATATATTTTATATTAGCTATAAAAGTACTTATCTAGAGGGGCCTTAAAGCCTTTATCTAGAGTGCTTTTTAATACCCTACTATTGTGTGTACTATCCTTCTATCTAGGTAAGAAATATATAAAGTTTATTTTAAATTAATATATACTAATATATAAGGGGTCGCATTGTTTATTTAGTGTTAATTACTCTTTTTAACCCCCTTTCTTTTAATTTAAGCCTGCGTAGGTTAGGATAGAAAGGGCCGCTCTAGTCTAGCGCCTAAAAATACAGTCTAATAAGTCTTTGATAACATAATAATAGTTTATAAGAATAGTTTATAAACTGCACACTCGCCTAATATCTATAAGCGCTCTAACACCTATTAAAAGTTACTTAAAGCGTCTATAGAAAACTAACTCTTACTCTATTATTACTATTATTAGTAAATACGCTATATTTATATGCTACTATATAGCACACTTATATAACGCGCTTACTAGCTTACTATCTAACACTATAACTATAAAAATCTAACGCATCTACGCAACACTCTCCTTCCTTAGCAACTTATTAATAAATACCTTCTCTTACCCTTTAACCTTATTCTTTATTACTACTATTCTAACCTATAGCAATATAAAAAAACTATAGTAGAAGCCCTACGCATCTATTATAGCGCCTATAGTTACTAATCTATTACTAGCCTAACTAGTACAATAGAACTATCTTATATAGAGTAAGGTATACCTTCCACTTTAACCTATTAATAATCTTTTAGATAGAGTAGTATTCTAGTGTGCAATAAGGCCTAGTAAACTTTAAGTAGATAGATTAAAGCGTACTTTTAGGCGGCGTTAACTACAATTTTAGTATTAGGACTTAGAAGAATAGTAGACAATAGAGTAATAGTAATAGATAATATCTTATTAAAATTAACTTTAATATAAAGATAAAGTGTTAGTGTACCTATAGTGTATAAGCTCCTATCTAGTATATATATTATAATAGTACAAACCTACTAATATAATAGCTATTACTAGCAATCTTTAGAAATAATAGTAAAAAAGATAATAGTTATAGTATTATAGCGCTAGCGCTATCTTATATTTCCCCTACTCTAAACTATAGTATAGCAATATAGCCTTACGTATAGTTTTATATATAGATTTTTTTTTAGTTAAAGTAGGCGCGCTAAGTCTACTAAGCTCGCTTAGCTTACTTATAACGCGCTAACCCCTTTTTATTAATACTACCTTAAAACGCTTTTCTGTGTTAATAATAGCAAGAGGGATAACTGCTATTATTATAATATTTTTATTAGAAACCCCTTAGTCGCAAAAAAAAAAAACATACTAATATATTTTACGTTAGGTCTCTATAGTAATTATAATACTACTTTTACTTAGTTACTAGTATATATATTAGTATATAAGTGCTATTAATTACTCTTATATAGTTTTTAAAACATAACTAGTATTATAAGTCCTTTAAAATTGTATTTAGTAGCTTTTCTATAATGGCTTTATATTATAATAAAACTGCAGTAGGGCGTTAAATATCTTATAAAAATTACTATAGTTATTAGTTAAAGCTTAGTAAAAGTATAAAGTACTTACTAACTTATTATTTCTATTAGGTACTCTACTTTATACTTAATAATATGCTAAAACACCTTATTAAAGCAAATATATAAAAATGTTAATAACTTCTCCTCTATAGAGATTCTACTATTACTAATAAGCCTTTTACTAATAAGCCTATAGCACTTTATAAAAATTAATAGCTTATTTTATATAGCTAGATAAAACTGCAACTCTTTAAATAACTATTAGGGATCGCCTAGGCCGTTAGCTAGCTATTACTACCCTCTCCTTTTATCTAAATTTTACTCTCTACGCCCTAGCGACGTATACTTATTATACTATTAATAGGCTAATATAGCTATAAGGCTGCTTAGGGCACCTACTACTAGTACTACTATAAAAATCTTAGCGTTTATTTTAGATAGTTATTATAAGGGCACTATAAGGTTATGTTAAGTCTGTGTTAGGGTAGCTAGTCCTGGCGGCTAGGGTTGGTTCTCGGGCAAGAGCGTCTTAATAAGGGCAAAAGGTCTTAACTACTTACGCTAGTTAAAGGAGTATTAGTATTAAAGGTTATAAGATAATAAATTAATAGTAAAGGCCTAAGTATAAGCTAAATAATAGATTATTAATAGGAATTAAATATATAAGTATTAAAGGTTAACACTTATACTTCTATATCCTTCTAGTTATAATAGTAAACTATTACTTATTAACTATTATAGTAGTTAACTATTACTTATTAACTATTATAGCAGTTAACTATTATAGCAGTTAAACTATTATAGCAGTTAACTATTATAGCAGTTAACTATTATAGCAGTTAACTATTTAGTAGCAGTTAACTATTAGTTATGTGTTAGTAGTTAACTATTGCAGTAGCTAACTATTAACTATGTAATATTAGTACTAGTAGCATAGTCCTGCTATATCTTATCTCTTATTATCTAATAGTAAGCATTAGTAACTATAAAAATTAGGTCTAGGTTCCTTTCTAAATTTTAGATCCTAATATTATCCCCCCTCTCTATTAGATTTATCCTTAAATTATGTGCCTAATTTGCCGCTATTATATAAGCATAAGCCCTACATCCTAGGTCTCTTAAGCTAATAGCTATAATACTATCTAACTCTTATTTCTATTAGCTCTATCTTTATAACAAAATCTTTTAAGCTAATATAATTATAGAAGTTCTACATCTAAAGTATTCTTTAAAGAATCTTATATATTATATTATACTAAACTCTATGTTAAAGTGTGCTAAGTGTGTCTATGCTAGGAAACCTTATATAAATATATCTTAGTTATTAATTAATAAGACTTACAAGGAGTATATAAAAAGAAGTTAGCCACTATAATTACTTAGTTGTTAAGAAATAAAAGAATATTAGTATAGGCTAAAGAGCGTGCGCGTAAGAAAACGTTATATCTAGCTAATAAGTTAGTAAAGGAGAGTAAATTAGTAAACGCAGAATTAAAAATATAAATTATGTAGTAGTAGATGCGCTAGTTAGAGTCTCTTCTACTATGTAGTTAATGTTAGATTTTTTAGATAGCTTTGCTGCTATACCTTCTTTAAATTCCTAGTAAGTTATTATTAATTATAGTTTTAGATTTTCTATTAATAGTTGCCTAGATAGCCTATAGGTTCCTATATATTTTTACTATATAAGTATCCCTTCTACTTAATAAGGTATATTTTTAGCTTATTATATTTAAGTTAACTTTAAATTTTTTTTTTTCTTAGCTTTATAATAGAAGGTAATTTAAATTAGCGTCTCTAGGTCTATAGGTTCTAATTAGTTTATGTGGAATACTAGGTGTATTCCTATATTAGGTAGTAGTTCTAGCTTATAGTTAACTAGTGATATTTGTTCAGAAAAGAAAATAGTCTAACCTTAATATAATTTAGTTTTTTGTGTTTTTTCTTCTATGTTTAGAGATTCTTTGTAAGCAGATATACTTTATCCCTCTTCTTTAGCTAAGGTGCTATTTTTTATTTTTAGTTTATATAGAAAATTAATTACTATTAAGCTTTCTTAAGATTTTCTTAGAGTTATTTGTGTATTTTCTTTATTTTTTCTACTGTACCAATAGCTTTATCTATTTTAACTATTATAGGAATAACCTAATTAAAGAGATATAGATATTTTCTATAGTTTGCATAGAATAGTGTGTATTTTATAGCTACTAAAATCTTATTAATATATGCTAAATATGCAAAATAGTAGTAATAAAACCTAGTTATGCTTTTAGTTATTATAGTAGATGTGTAGGTATGTTTTAATAGGTTAATTTGTATATTCTATCTATTTATCTATTTGCGGATAATAAGCTATTAATAGTTTCTATTTTGTTCTAATAAGTGCTATAAGTGTTATCTAGTAGTTTAAGGTAAAGAGCGTATCTTAGTTGCTAATAATTGTTTTTAGAATTCTATAGTATCTAATAAATTAGTCTAGGATAAGGAATGCAAGTTCCTTTGTAGTTATTATCTTATTGCAAGGTATAAGTTTAATATACTTAGTTAGTTAGTAGACTATTACTAATATTTAAATTGTATATAATTCCTATTACTAGATTCTTAAATTTTAGTATTCCTATAATAAAATCTATAGTAATGTCTTCCTATAGTGCTGTTAGTATTTTAATAGCTTATATTTCTCTATACTTAAGATGTGTGGCGTGCTTATTACGTTAATATTCTGCATATTTATAAATATACACTATTACTGTCTTCTTAATTCCTTTAAAGGAGCAGCTTTACTAGATAAGTTTTATTATCTTCTTAATACCTAGGTGTCTATATATATGATTATTATAAAATTATTAGATAATTTTAGTTTGTTGTTTCTTAAAGTACATCTTTAGTAATAACTAGAAGTTAGTTAAGTTCTATTATTAGTTTAAGTAATCTGTCTTAGTTTTTTATTAAAGTGTTGCAGAGTACGTCTTTATTTTTTCTTCTATAAGGTTGCTTTGTTAGCTAAGAGCGTTATCTCTTCTATTTTCCTTGCCTAGAGTATATACAATCTTAAATTTATATAATTCTAGTGTTTTTGCCTATTAAGCTTATTATAGCGTTAATATATTCTATTAGTAGCCTAGATAGATTAGTCTACTAGATAGTTTTTACTAAGACCACAACACTTTACTACAAATTACAGTATCTTAATAATATAACGCGTTATTATTTAATTAAGAAGGCAGAATTAAGCTTGCCCTTTACACCTATTAGAATAAGCAAATTTTAAGCCTGCGACGCACTGCTGCAGCATATAATATCCTAAAGTCTACTCTAAGCAATTAAATTAATAGAATTATCGCCTAAGCAGATATATAATTAGGTATAGTAAAGCTTACTACAACTAAAGAGCAGACGCTTATATAGTATATCCTTAACCTAGATTTATAAGAATTTGCACCCTAGCTAGGTAAAGTAGAAGATATAGCTAATAAACTACTAGCTGCGCGGCATAGAGACTCTATAGAATAATGCTAGGCTTAGCACTTTATAAAGCGCGTACCTAAGCTTAAAATAGCTTTTAATTAAGCAAAAACTAATAGAGAATATAATAGAAAGACCTAGAGATTATAAATGCGTAGTTTTAGCTAGTAGAGGACACAAAAGCCAAGTATAGAGTATAGGATAAAGATATCTATAACTTTAATAAGATAGTCTTTTAGATAGAAGTTATTAGCTTAATAAAGATTATAACTAGTTTAGAAAGATATTCTTAACCTATACTTATTTAGCTAGGCAACTGCAAGTAGGTTATAGTAATTTAGAGTATTTATACTACTAGATATACTACTCTGCCCTTTATTATCTATAAAGGGCAAGTCTATATCTTAGTGTGGTATAAGAAGACTAGTATCTCCTATAATTAGAAGCTCTTAGTCTCTAAGACTAGCTAGACTAATAATAAGCTTAGAGTTGCGTAGTTAAAGCACTTTAACGCGTATATAAGGCTGTGTATAGTAGGGTTATAGAGGTTACTTATTCTAAATAGCTATAAGAGCTACTACTCCTAGAATTTTAAGAATTATTGCCTAAAATAAAAGATCCTAACACTCTATATACTAGCGCACTTATTTTATATCCTCTAGCCGCTTATTATAGTCTATTTTGCGCTACTAAAGCTAAAGTACTCCTAGTGCGTATAGGACTTAGCGCGCTAATATATCTTTTATATTAATGAAAAGGGCTTTCTACTAGTCTTTTATAATATGTTTTTTTTTATATTTATACTAGAAAACTATAAGAAAGCCTTTAAGGCTTCTAGGCTTATTCCTTTAGATGCGTTAGTAGTAGTAAATTATCTTAATATGCGTATTTACACTTTACCTTAGGGTACCCTACTAAATATACTATAGTAAGCTAGAACCCTAAGTAATACCCTTAAGCTTAGATTCTAGTTAAAACTTATACGCAACTCTTTTATTTAGTCTCTACCTAATACAAAATTAAGCTACTTATAGCTTATAAAAGGTGTTAAACCTATGCTTTACTATAGTATATACTTTAAAAAACCTATATTAAGAAACTTAAGAAGCAAATTAAGGTTCTAATAAAGTAAAAAACGCGTAAAAGAAAGCGTATTTAGAAAGATAGAACGGTAGACTTGACTTTTGCTGCTTAGGGAGTAGATTTAGAAGTAGAAAGCCTTTTTATTAGGGTAAAGTTATTAAAAAGGGCGCAAGGTAGTAGTAAGGGAGAGGCAGGTCCCTTAACACAACGCTGCTATAGAAGGTGTAGAGAGCCTAGGCATAACACACAAGGACCTATTAGATAGATAAAGAGATAAAGGAGAAGTTAGATATTATCTTTAGTAGCTTGTTTTTAGATAGTGTTAATAGTAAATTAGAGTAATTTTATTATAGGTTACTATAAGGCTAAAAAATAATAAATTAACTTTATCTTATAATAGTACGCACTTAGTAACTAAAAATTAGATAAAGTACTACTTAATATATAGTATACGTTACTATAAATTATAATAAGTATACTCTATATTGCCTATATATAGTATAGTAGATAATATATTATATATTATAGAAAGTTTTGTTATAAGTTTATACTACTAAGGAAGACTTCTTTAGCTTTACGCGGCTGCTGCTGCTGCAACTATGCAAAGAGGCTACATGATATAAAAAGTAGATTAAATAGTAACTTAGTATATTATAAGTTATAGTAGATTTATTATAAGTTACTATATAGTAACGTTGGTGGTGGTATTCTATAATAAGTTATAACGGATCTTAAAGTTACTAAGAAAAACTATCCAGCGGACTAATTTGTTCGGGCTACTAATAGAATATATTAGTTCTTTTATTGTTATAAATTACATAAGGTTTTTATAGTTAGTAAAGATTATAAGATCTAAATAACTATGCGCATAGATCCTCTAATACTTATGTGCTTTTATAATTATATAAAGTTTCTTATTATAGACATTATATTATATTTTAGTGTTATTAAACTTGCGTAAATAGTATGCAATAGGGTGTTATTATTTCTATTCTTCTTTTATTTTGCGCAGTCGCCTAGCACAAGGTCGCTTATATTTATTTTTTATTTATAGAGGTTCTTTATTCTAAAAATAAATAAGAACTAGTAGCTTAATATATACTATTCTTAATTATTAAAACACTATATTATATTTATCTGTCTATATAAAAGGCGTATCCTTTCTAGTAAGATTTATGAAAGGTATTATAATCTTAGCGTATCCTTTAATAAATTATTAGTTAAATCCACACAAAATTCTAAGAACTCTTAGATATTTTTAGCTATCCTTAGTTGTGGCTGATCCTTAATATATTTAATTTTGTTAGGTGCTATACTAATTTCTACAGTGCTAACAATATATCCTAGGAACTAAAGTTCCTACATATAAGATTTGCACTTCTGTGGTTTAATTTATAGGTGCGCTCTATTTAATACTCTTAGTACTATTCGCATATGTTTAATATATTCTAGTTTATTTTTAGAGTAGATAATAATATTATCTATATATATAATAATAAGTATATCTAAATAGTTGCGTAGTATATAATTAATAAGTGCTTAAAAGATTACTAGTATATTAGTAAGTCTAAATAGCATAACTATATACTTAAATAGTCTATATCGTATTCTAAACGCTATCTTCTATTCTTACCTTTCTTTATTTATATAAGGTAGTATCTATCGCGTAAATAAATTACTATAAAGATTTTGGCTTTTAAGAGTTAGTCTTAAAGCTCTGCGATATTTAGTAATAGGTATTAATTCTTAATTATTATATTATTAAGTTTTTAGTAGTCTATATAGAGTTAAGATTCTCTGTCCTTTCTAGGTATAAATATAAATAGGCTTACTACTAGTAACTTAGATAGTCTAATATATCCCTTATTAAGATTCTTCTTAATAAATTTCTTATCTTACTAGAGTTCTTTTTCTATCTTACTATAAAGTAGTTTAAAGAGTAGTGTTTTCTTCTCTTCTAGGTTAATTATATAATTCTAGAGTTAATACTTAAGTTGGTTAGCTCTCTCTTCCTCTTTATAAAATAAATAACTCTATTCTTTATATGTGTTAGGATTATTATAGGCTGTGCTTATTATTAATAGCAAAGATAAGAAAACAACTTTATAGCAACTAAGTAGTAATACTAACTAGTATAAAGCCACTTAGTATAGAGTTAGTAGTAGGGTAGAGGTAATATAGTTATGTAATTAGTATCACACTATAATAGACGCTAAGAAGGAGAAATAATATCCTACTAAGACAGACGCTAAGAGGAAGAAAATATCCTACTAAGGATAGATATCCTAGAAAGGATAAAGTAACGCAGAAGGAACGTAGTTTGTGAAGATTATAGGACAATAGAGATTAGGACTATACAGATCTATAAGATCTCCTTAGTTTTAAATTTTTATAGTTACTTCTTTATAATAGGACAATCTCCTATATAGATTAGTGCTAGTTATTCTATCTTATTTAGAATTAGAAGAGCCTTATTTAAGACTAGTGACATCTTACTTAATTTCTCCTAAAGTCTTTAAATATAGCCACTTCTAAGTTATCTTACCTTCTCTAACCTAGATTAGAACAAGGTATGTAACCCTATATTAATATATTAACTATTCAATAGATTTTAAGAAAATAGTTAACATACTATAATAACACCTATAGGCAACTAAGCACTATTAAGTAGTGGCTTAGTAATAACACCTACTAGTAGTAGTACTAGTAGACTAACTATAAAATATAGCTATAGTAATAGCAACGCAAGCTAACTAAATTTAATAGTTAGAGGCTTAAGTGTTAGAGCATCTAGTAGTTATTATAGCATATTAGTTAGCAGGTTAAAGGAAGACTATAAGGCTGTCTATAGAAAATTATAGTAGAGAAAAGGGACTTAAGAAGTTTCTTACTAATATAGAACTATACTATTAATATAGTTTAGCTTTATTTTCTATAAAATAAAATACGGTCTTTGCAGCTAGCCTATATCTAAGAAAAAGAGTATCTAAGTAGTTATATAACTACTAGTTAATAACTTTATTACTAAGAAAAAAATATTAGCGAAATAAGAAATAAAACTAAGCTTATATTTAAAAATAAATAGGACTTTGAGAAACAAATAAGAAACAATAAGCTAAATAATAGATTTAATAGTTATAATAGATTTAACAGTTATAATAAAAAATATTAGTTAGTAAGTATACTTTAGAGTTTAGGTAGTTATAATCTAAGGGCAAATAGGATAATATAGCGTTAAAGGCAGTCTTCTACTACAGACTAAAGGACAGCGTTAAGGACACACTACTACTCTCTCTATAATAAACTAAATAACTTAAGTAAGTTAATTAAAATTATAGCACGCATTAACAACTATCTCTATAAAAAGTGTAGAAAAAAAGAAGTATAGCGGAGCTAAGATAATTACTAAGCTAAAGAAGAAACCTAAGATAAGGCAATATACTATATAATAAAATAGAGATATTATTATAGCTAGCAAAGACTAGGAAAAGGGATCTTTTAGGAGGGAGAACGCACCTAAAGATTTTAAAAGAACAATAGTCTATTAAAAGAAAGATAGAGGCGCTATAAAAACTACGTATATCTAGTATATACTAAGCAAGACTACTTTAAATAAAACTACTTAAAAAAATAAAGGATTAGCAAAGCTAAAGCTATAAGGGTAGAAATAATTAGATCCTATAGAGAGTTAACACTACTAGACCTAAATAAGAAGTATATAGCTCTTAACTAGACAAAGTGTAAAATAGTAGTTAATAATAAGTACTATATATAACACAAAAAAGACTAAGAAGTTATAGCCTAATAGCCTAGCTATTAAGACTATTTTCTAATTACTATAAAAGAATATAGAGCGTAACTAGCCTATAGAAAATATAAGGATTCTTACTATAATTACTATTAATAGAAGTAGAAGAACTAGTATAAGCTACTTAAATAGTACTAATACTATAATAATACCTATAAAACCTATAGAACATATAAGCATATAATAAAATAGTAGCTAATAGAACTAGAGGAAGAAGACGTAGATAAAGCACTTTGCAACTAAAAGGATTATAGGGTTAGATATAAGGAGAAATATAACAATTTACTAAAATAAATAAACTCTAACTAAAAGTAGTGCTTAAAATATACCTATAAGTAGAAAGAAGCATTAACTAGTAGATATTAACCTAGACATAGGCACCTAAGGCCTTAAGAGTGTTTAGGTATAGAATTGCTAAAGACACTAGGATAATAACCTAACTAAGAAAGAAAACTAATATATAAAAAAACGTATAAAACTATTATAAGCAATAGTATTATACTATAAGCACAGATTTTTATTTAAATAAACTGTTATGGAATCGCCCGGGGGTCGGCACCGACGCTCCGGCGCTAGCACCTAATTGGGCACTAGCGCGGCCTTAGCCACCTATATAGTGACTTGTCGAGCCGTTACTAGTACGGCACCGTAGATTTTGACAATCAACTTTTAACTCGGGCCAGCACCCTCACATAAACCTTAGATAAAGTGTAATAAGAATAACTACTAACATTATTAGAAAGTAAAGAAATTAGCAAAATGCTTTCTACTTAATAAAACCCTTAATAAAGTACTATAGCAGCAATAATATATAACTATATTATAGATAGGATGTTATAAAAACTAGTGTTAAATACAACTTAATAATAAATAGAGTGTAGAATAGTTTCTAAAGAGCCTAAAACTAATAAAAAACTAGAAAGCTTCTAGCAATAAGATTACACTAGTAAAAGCAAATTAATAATTCTTTATAAAGTATACTATAACGCATAGATACGCCTAAAGATAAATATACTAGTATAAGAATACAAAATTTACGCGCTTATAGATAGTAGTGCTAAATAGACTTTTATATTACTATAAGTAGTAGAAAGATATAATATACTCTATTAGAATAAGCTAGAACCTATAAAGATTATGCTGGCAGATAACACACTACTAGAATATAGAAATAGTGTAATACACCTTAAGACCTAAAAGATATTACTAGAACTTACTAGATTAGAAAACTAATAACAAATTAATATTATAAATCTTAAAACAAAAGACATATTAATAGGATATAATTAGCTTAGAAAGCACAATCCTACTATTAACTAGTAAAATAGAACGTTATAAAGCTAATAGCCCATAGAAAAGATCGCTTCGTAATAAAGGTTAGCAAAAAGAAAATCTATAAAGTAGGTCGCTTTAGACTATAATCTATAATTATGCCTAACAATCTATAGTACACACTAGCCAGGTAGAATTAGCATGATATTAATAATAAAGATTATATATATATACTAAAAAGACCCTTAGAGAGTAGAAGTTATTTAGGTACAATAAGTTGCAACTATAAAGGATAAACTATAACTTAATATACCTTAGAAATATAAGAAGTATTATAAGCTTTTTAAAGAGCATAGAAGCAATAATCTACTAAAGCACTAAAAGTAGAATTATAAGATTTACTTAAAGGAAAAAGCAAAGCTTAAGCCTAGATATATATACTAGCTATTAGATAGCTAGTAGTAAGAGCTAAAGGCATATATTAATAAGAATCTTATAAGAGGATTTATATAACAAAGTAGGAGCTTAATAGCCTTACTAATTCTATTTATACTAAAAAAGAACAGTAAGCTAAGATTCTATATAAATTATAGACAGCTAAACAACACTATAAAGAAGGACTAATACCTTTTACCTCTTATCTAAAAACTTATAGATTAACTTTAGGGAGTTAGGTAGATTACAAAATTTAATATCTGTAAAGAATACTACTAAATATAAATTGTAAAGAGATTTAAATAGCTTATAGCCTTTTTAAAACGTACTATAGCCTTTTTAAATATATAGTTATGCCTTTTAGATTAATAAACGCGCTAGCGACATTTTAGGCAGTTATTAATAAGGCACTATATAAATACTTAGACGACGTATTCTGCATAGCGTACTTAGATAACATACTAGTGTACTCTAAGAAATTGCTTAAGAAGTATATAGAACACATAAAGAAGGTACTTAATAAGCTAAAGTAGTATAGGTTACTCTTATATCTAGAAAAGTGTAAATTTTATATTATATAAACTAGATATTATAAATTTATTATTAGATAAGATAGCATTACTATAAACCTATAGAAAGTTATAGCTATATAGAACTAGCTAGGTTCTAAGATAGTTAAGAATGTGTAATTCTTTTTAGAATTTGCAAACTTCTACTAAAAGTTTATAATAGGATACTTAAAAACTATGGCGCCACTTATAGAAGTAACTAAAAAAAGAAAAAATTCTTCTAGGGCTAGAAACAATAGGCAGCTTTTTAAAAAGCTAAAGAGACTACTTATTAGAATACTACTACTATAGATGTAGAATCTAACACAACTATTATAAGTAAAAATAAACATATTAGACTATGCCTTAGAAGCTAGGCTTATATAGTAGAGTAAAGATAGGAAATAAAGACTAATATTCTACTATTCTAGAAAGTTCTTAGAAGTAGAACTTAACTACAATATTTATAATAAAGAACTATTAGCAATAATAGACTCCTTTAAATAATAGGAACTGCAGCTTATAGAAGCTAGACACTAAATTAAGATATTTTTAAATTACTAAAACCTTATAAGTTTTATAGTAACTAATAAGCTTAACTAATAATAGGTTAGATAGATAGAAACAATAGTAAACTATAACTTTAAAATCTACTATCGCCTAGGATCGCTAAATAGGGTAGCAGACGCCCTTAGCTAAAGATTAGACCTTAGAGAGATAAACTAACCTAAGACGCACAATACAGTTTTGTAAAGAAAAAATAGATAGTACTTTCTATTATAATTAACTATAGCTAGCAAAGGTTATAGCGTTTAAATATAACCTAACTAAGAGGTAGCAGGACCTAAACTAATAGATGCAACGCGCTACAGAGGATTATAACAATTAAGATAGAATTAAGGTGCTAGATAATATAGCTAATGCCCTAATTAAGTTATAACACAAGTAAAAGGACTAGGAATACCTAGATATTAACAAAACAACTTAATAAATATAACTAAAATATAACATTCTACACGTATACAATCTGGTAAATAAAGTTATAGGCAACTATTTAGTATGTGCAAAGAATAAGCCTAAGAAATATAAGCCCTATAGATTATTATAACTCTTAATACTACATATAAGACTATAGGCTAGTGTTATAATAGACTTTATAGTAAAGTTTCTACTATTAGTAAAACTTAGATCTAGACAACTATATAACTTAGTATTAGTAATTATTAATTAATTAACTAAGTGGGCATACTTTATACCCACAAATAAGTCTATAATAGCAGAAGGTATGGCATATAAGATTATAAGAACTCTTATCGCTAATAATAAACTACTAGAGAAATTTATTATAGATTATAATAACTATTTATATCTAAGAACTAGAAAACGTTATTAGTAATGCTAGGGATTATTTGCAAGCTCGCGATAATAGCTTATACTTAAATAAATAGTTAGATAGAATAAATTAACTAGATACTAAAACAGTATGTAAGAAATATATATAACATGTTATAGAATAATTAGGTTAAATTACTACTAACAGCGCAAATTAGTATAAAATAGTGCGAGGTCTAGTATAATAGGACGCTTACTATATTACGCAAACTATAAATATAAGCTAGTTGCTGATAAGGATTTAAAGAACATTAAAAGTCTTTTAGTATTAGCTAATTAGAAGGCCTAGTTTATATATAAGCTATATAATAGTTTAAGTAAATAAATAGCTTAATAGAACTTTATAACAGCTAAATAAGCAAACAAATATATACTTAAGAGACAAATTCTTAAAAGGGGGGATAAAATTCTTCTATTATAGAGAAATCTAAAGACTAAGCAACTATCTAAGAAGCTTAACTACTACCTTTAAGTAGGACTATTTAAAATTCTAGAGAAATAAGAACTAGTAAACTATAAGCTAAAATTACTAATAAAGACCTATATACACCCTACCTTTTATAAATTACTTTTTAAACTAGTACTACTAGACGCTAAAGTTAAAATATAACTTAAGCTTAAGAATAAGAAGTATAAGGTTAAAGAGGTTAGGGACCTATAGAAGTTTAGACATTAGTAGAAATACTTAGTTAAATAGTAAGAATAACTAGAAATCTAGAATATATAGGAACCTATATAAAATCTTATAAACTATAAGAAGTTAGTATAGTGGTAATATTAATAGAACCTAGAAATAAGATATTTATACTAGCAAGAAAAGAGGCAAAGACGGAATTATTTAGGAGATTAGTCTATAACTAGCCTAGGTTTATTAATAGAGATTTAAGTTGCAATAATTTAGAAAAGGCGTTAGCACTTATACTCTTAGAATCTGGCTTTTACTTTAATTACTTTACTATATTAGTAAGATAAAAGTTATAATAGGTAAATAAATGCTTCTTCTCTTCTACCCTTAGTAAGTTCTAACTCTAGACATATAGTCTTAGCTTTAGCCTAAAGTAAAGTAAAATACTTTTAATACTTCTTAAACTAAACCTACTTCTACTCTTTCTTAGAAAACTTTTAAGCTATAATATATGTAAATAGTAATATACTTAGCGTATTAACTAGAGGTAGTATTTATAAAATAACGCAGTTTCTCTTTTTAATACTACACATAACTAGACACTATTTTAAGACCTTAACTAGATACACGTTCTATATAAGTACGCTGCTTAGTAGTTAATAATAGTTTTATAAACCTTAGGTATAGTTAGAAAGGTAAGGAGGATTAAGACAAGCATATAATATAATAAATAAAGCAAGACACACGCATCTTTATATATGCGTAGTACTCTATAAAGTAGTATAGCACTGCAAAATATAAGAATATTAAAATAATAACTATAAAGAGGAGGCGAGTATTAATAGCAAAGATAAGAGAACAACTTTATAGCAACTAAGTAATAATACTAACTAGTATAAAGCTACTTAATATAGAGTTAGTAGTAGAGTAGAGGTAATATAGTTATATAACTAGCATCCTATTAAAATAGACACTAAGAGAGAGAAACAATATCTTGCTAAGATAGACGCTAAGATAGAGAAATAATATTCTACTAAGGATAGATACTCTAAACAGAATAAAGTAACGCAGAAGGAACGTAGTCTATAGGAATTAGACTAGTAAATAGGTTTAAGGTACCTAGGTTAGGTATAGGGTTAGGTTAGAGTTGCATAGACTATGGGTATAGGTTGGGTTAATTATATAAGATCCTAAACTTAATCTAAACTATACCTAACCTAATTACGTAAGACCTAACCTGATTATATAAGACCCTAGCTTAATTTAACTTAGTTTAATATTATTTAAAATATATTTTTAATTAATTATAGCAGCTATTTATTATAGACTAAATAGGTATTCTAGAATTAAGTTAGAGTTAGAGTCTTACGTAAGTAGGGTTGGGTTAAGTTAAGTTAGATTACGTAAGATCCTAACTCTAACCTAACCCTACTTACGTAAGACCATAACCCCAATCTAACCTATACCTATTTGCCAGCCTAATAGAAATTATAAAATAATAGAGATTAAGACTATATAAATCTATAGAATCTTCTTAGTTTTAAATCTTTGTAGTTAATTCTTTATAATAGTATAATCTCCTATATAGATTAGTGCTAGTTATTCTATCTTATAGTTTTTTTTGCGACTAAGGAGTTTCTAATAAAAATATTATAATAATAGCAGATATTCCTCCTACTATTGTATACACAGAAAAGCGTTTTAAGGTGTTAATAAAAAGGGGTTAGCGCGTTACAATTCTATCTTATTTAGAATTAGAAGAGCCTTATCTAAGACTATTAATATTTCACTTAATTTCTCTTAAAACCTCTAATACAGCCACCTCTAAGTTACCTTACCTCCCCTAATCTAAATTAGAATAAGGTACATAACTCTATATTAACACTTTTCTCTACTATTAATTTATATTTTATAACCTAGTAGTTCCTACTAGCGTCTACTAAGATTAATTTGTGTTTATTAACTTCTAGTTATAAGACTACATTATTAATAGCTTTCTTATTTACTATTAAATACTACTAATATGTAGGCTTTATATGCAATACACTATTACTGCGCTATAAGAATATTCTTTCTATCCTCTAGTTAACTTAAGGATTATTCTTTTTAAACTAGGGCATTCCTAGTATAATATTATAACTTAATTCCTTAAGTATATCTAGGGTTATCCTTCTTATAAGTGTGTGTCTATCTTATTCTATAATAAGATTAGCTTTAACTTTATAGTTAACTGTAGGTATTCTTAGTATAAGTATTCTATTTGCAATATAAAGTATATATAACTTTTTCTTTCTTTATAACTAGAGTCCTACTCTAGTTATAAAAGCTTAGGAGATAGAGTCTTTCTACGCACCTAAATATAGTAAAGCTTTTATACACACTCTATTAAGCCTAACTAGTAGCTTAATTAATGCCTAACTATTTATAGTATGTAATTTAATAAAGGCTTCTTTCCTCTAGAGCATAGATCTAAAAAAGACTTATTATAGTTAATATACGCCTTTAGGGTAAGGTAGTTACACTTTCCTTCTATCTTTTATGCTTAATATTTATCTCTTACTTTTATTAGCTTTTTCTTCTTCCCTTAGTAGCGTTATAGCTTATTTATTATAGAAATCTTTATTATATTAGTCCTCTAGTGTTAGTTTAAGTTTAATTATTAGAGCCTATTTAGTTAGATTATATTTAAATCTATTTACTTCCTTTTCTATCTAGCGTTTTTTGCATCTAGTATATAGACAGGTATACTAAGAGGATTGCGTGTATTTTCTATTTATAAGTATTAAGTATATTTAACTTTTAGTGTTATTAAGTTATAGAAAATATCTATTTCTTTCTTTATTTATTCTATAGGTGTATATTATACTAAGTAATCCTATGGGTGTATATTATACTAAGTAATAGGGTAGTTAATCTATTCCTATTCCTAGTAATAGTGTTACTTAACTTGCAGAAATAAACTACTATATTCTTTACTTTAGTAATAAGTAGTGCACTAATTCTTCTTATAGTATCTCTATCTAAGAGACTTATATATATAGAGTTATAGTAGTCTAGGTTGTACTTTAGTTTTATATTTAGACTTCTTATTTAGATAGATCTTATCCTTAGGCTAGTACTTATATCTGTAGTCTCTGCCTATTTCCTATCTTCCTAAGAGATAATTAAGGCACGTCAAGAGCTATAATAAATTGCTTCTTATAGTAAGTCTTATATCTCTTAGCTAGTAAGGTTCTAAAAATTCCTATACTCTTAGTATATTATTAACGAAGTTAGGTTTTTATATATAGTTAGATAATATAGGGTTATCTTTATTACGTCTAGCCTAAGGGTGTAGTATTAGTAGTTGTTAAGTTAGTTTAATCTCTTTTATATTTAAGTCTTCTTTAGCATTCTTATATAGTTGTAAGTCTAGAGAGTCTACTTTGTTTAATGCTAAGGTTATTAATAGAGGGTTACTATCTACTATTTTTTATTAATAGTATCTATACTCTTAATAGATAGTATATTTAACTATCTAATAACCTTATTCTTAGATCTATAGTTCCTAGCTATGGTCCAGTTTGCCATATATAAATAAGTGCGTTTCTTAGTCCTATTAGGTTAGTGTCCCCTTGTAGAATCCTCTAAAGGTGCGCTGATTGTAGTTATTTAGTAGTATATTACTTTGTTTATAGTTTAATATACGTGCCACCTTATTCTTTTCTTTTTTTAAATTATTAATAGTGCAACTGTACTAAATTCCTTCTATAGGCTAGTAGCTATATAGGTCTTATTTGCGTGGCTAAGGTACTATTCTATAATATATAGGTACCTTACTATAGCTTAGTGTTATATAAGAATTATATTATAGCTCGCGATTTAGTTTATACTAGTCTACGTTAATTTAAATAGATGTATTATATAAATTATCTAAGGTATTAATAGTTTCTCTACTATGTAGTAATTCCTTATATATAGATTACTTTAATCCTTACTTATTAAACATCTTCGTTGTGTGGAGATTCTAACTAAGGTCGAGTCTGCACTATACACAAAGAGGAGTAACATTAAAGGCACTAAAACCTAGTACCTAGCATATAGTGGTAGTAACAAAATATACACAAAATAATAATAATTTTGTTATTAACTTTCTTTGTAATAGCATTGTTAATAGTAGTTAATAGACAGTCTGCTATCTAGTATAACTAAGTTATATATTATCTCTTAACTAGTAGACTATTAGAGAGCCGTAGTAGACTGCGGAGTCGCAACCGCGAGAGCAGTGTAGGCAATAGAACGCTTAACCATAGTTTAGTTGTCGCGTTCGCAATCTGGCAGCTATAGCGCAACTATAGTTCGCTGTATGTATAGCGTATAAAGTCTGCCTCTGATAATATATAGTAACGCCTAGTACACTAACTCTTTATCTTTATCTTTATGTATAATCACTACTACTATTTTTTAAATCTAGCTCTTTATCTATTATGTCTAGCAACGTAATAATATTCTAGTAGCCTAACTATACTACTTCTTCTACATAGGGCAACACGGCTGTAGTAGAGTTCTAAGAGTATATAGAGAATTGGCTAGGCAAAGTTAAGAACATTTCTTAGAGATTTAGTAATCTTGTTTAATTCTTACTTATATATAACTATTAGAGTATTATTCTTCTACTACTTAACTTATATTATATAGTGCTTAAACTTAGTAGCATACTTAGTAGTAGACTTAGTTTGTTTAAGAGTTTAGATAGCTTATTTTACTAAGGGTACCTTATTAGCAATTCTAAAAGGTTATTAGAGTTAGACTTTAAAATTAGTATAGTCCTTAATAACTTAATTAGTGTTATCTCCTTTAATATTTTTCTTTGGCTAGGTATAGTTCTAGGTAGAGTTAAATCTAATTAGCGGCTTAGCCTCGCATATATATGGCAGCAAAGATAACTTTCTCTTTATTTAGCATTTTCTTATCTTTAGGTTTTTCTTAGTTAAGAATATAAAAGTAGAGGTTAAATTATAGAATCTATACTTCTAGTTTACCTTAGGTGCTATTATATAGGTCTAGTTTGCCAGCCTTATTACAGGTGTTATTTAATAGAGTAAGGTGCTTAAAGTTACTTATGTTAAGGGTGTTTAAGATATTAAGTCTATTAGAGTAGCTAGTTCTAGCAGCTAGGGTTAGTTCTTAGGCAAGAGCGTCTTAATAAAGGTAAGACGTCTTAACTACTTACGCTAGTTAAAGAAGTATTAGTATTAAAGGTTATAAGATAATAAATTAATAGTAAAGGCCTAAGTGTAATCTAAATAATAGATTATTAATAGAAATTAAATATAAGTATTAAAGGTTAACACTTGCGCTCCTATATACTTCTAGTTATAATAGTAGACTATTACTTATTAACTATTACAAATAGTTAACTATTACTTATTAACTATTATAGTAGCTAACTATTAACTATATAATATTAGCGCTGGCGATATAGTCCTGCTATATCTTATCTCTTATTATCTAATAGTAAGCATTAGTAACCATATAAATTAGGTCTGAATTTCTTCTTAGATCTTAAATTCTAATAGGTTATTACACTACACATAAGATAATAATAGTAATTAGAATCTAAATATAAGATAGTAGTAATACCTATATAAAGTAAGTATGTAGGCTGGCTATATATATAGCCTCGCTTAAAACTTTACTAAAAACCACACTAGTCCTAATAGAAAAATAGCTAAGAATAATATAAGCAAGAGGGTCGCACCTTAAATTAGTAACACTATCCCCTCCTCCCTTCTTTATAGTAGTAACTCTAGTACTACTAAAATCCTTCTAACTATATACTAATCTAATATAACTATATAACTACTACTACTACGCTCTATTTTATTCTATTATAGTCTATCGTAATCTATTATATACTATTTTTAATTATTATAATCTTTATAGTAATTTATACTAAAATATTATAAATTTCTACTAAATTACTATAAACTTAATCTAACTAACTTATTAACATCTATTAGATTTGCGTTATTAGTACTATTATTATATAAGTTAGTGCGCATAACTCTACTAAAAGGACTACTAGAAAGGTTCCTAAGGGGACTGCTATCTATTGCTAACTTAAAACCTATATTTAACTATCTCTAGGCATCTAGGTAAGCGTTTATAATAAGAAAGATAGCAAGATATATAATAATATTCTAACACATAAATAAGCTTATTAAAGTTATATAGTAGTATACAAGACTTTTTTAGGTTATTAGCGTAAAAACTAGCAATAAAATAAGGGCAATTAAGTAAGTTATAATAAGGCTCCTAAGTAGAATTATTAAATCTATTCTATATAACTTTATACTTTATAACGCTATAATTAGGCGTGTATAGGTTCTATTTTAACTTATTTAATTAATAGGTTAATATAGTCTTAACTTTATACTCTTTAATAGTGTATTTATCTAATAGAATATTATCTTTATAATTTATTTAGCTATCAAGCGATTGCTTATTATATAGGTGTAGTAGCTATAAGTAGAAATTATTATATAGTTAATCTATTTTCTTAGGTAGGTTAAGTTTATAAGCTATATTAATTATAATATAGACTATATAAAATAGTTTCTTATTCTTAAAGTTAAGTAAAAAACTAGGCCTCTTTATTTTAAGTTGCGCGCGTCTAATATTATCTTATTACTAATCTTAAAATAGGGTGTGTGCGCACACTTTATAATAGCGCACTTAGTCTATTTAGCTTATACCTATTATAAATTATTATATAAGAAGTTGCACAACTAGGTAAAAAAGTTAATAAAGTTATTTGCGTATTAGTAATCTATATAGATAGGCGCTATAAGTAGGCGTTTACTAGTAGCAGCGTCTCTATTTACTAACTTAATATTATGTAGCTACTAGGTAGACTTAGTACTATTACATAATAAGTAACCTTTTGTAGTAATAAAAAACGCAATACTTATTAACTTTCTAATATATAAGTTAGCTATAAATTCTGCTATAAGTAAGTATAAGGCCTAGTTATTTTATTAATAGTTATTATGCACACGTAAGTACTTCTTAATATAATATTAGTAACTTTAGTTTAACTATTAGTCTTAGAGTACTTGCTAGTTAATAGGTAAGATTTAGTACCTAATTTCTTATAAAGGCGCTTCTAGATGTGTAATATAAACTGCTAGCTGTGTGGTTACTAATAATATTTCTTTAGAAAACCTTCCTTATACTAGACGTAGGTAATAAAGGCCTCTATAACTACCTTAGCTATAATCTGAATTATAGAAATAAACTTCTTTTTCTTACTAAGTTAATCTAAAATAACTATAATAGCTGTATAAATCTTATTATTATTATAATAAGGCAATAAGCCTATAATAAAATCTATAGAAATTAACTACTACTAGTAATAGTTTAGGATTAGTAGTAGGTACAGTAGACTATACTTAGCGTTGTAGTATAGCTTACTAAAATAGTAGGATACATAAGCGTAGATATAATAGGCAATAGTTTATATTATATATAGCTAATAACTATTATATTTGTAAGTGCCTTTATAGCTAATATATCCAGTAGTAATACTATTATAGACCTACTTAAGAATACGCACGTAAAGTTCTTTATTATTAGAGACGTATAATTAGTCTTTAATATACAATGGTCTATTACTTACTTAATAACCTATAATTTTAATTCTAAGTTCCTACTTAAGAAGCTTTTTAGGCAGATAGCAGGCCTTAGCCTTATAGTAGTAATAATATTCTAGATTGCCTTATTAAACGTGTAGGCAGCTCTAATATCCTAAAGTAATTATGCTATCTTCTTAGTTTCTATTATAATAGTAGTAAAGGACTTATTATTATTAGCAATAAGCTCTGCAATATAATATAGTAGAGCGGCAAGCTATACGCTAGAGTAATAACTTTTAGCTAATAAAGTACAGGCAGCTATAATTATATAATATAAACTTTCGCCTTTAAAAATCTCTAGGCGTAAAACTATTTAAACTTAGTGTTGGTAGCATATATTATTATTACCCTTAGGCAAATCTTTAGGTTGCCTTAAAAGTGCGTTAGACTTTATACCTTACTTCTCTAGGCGATATTAAATGCAAAAGTTAAACTTAGCTAGAAATTCTATCTAATACACTTATTATTAATTAAGCTACTTACAAGTTATAAAGTATTGCAGTAAAAAATAGTTAGTAATAATTATAATAGAATCCTAGGTACCTAAGAGCTTAGATCTCTATTTCTTAAAGACGTATATAATAGCTAGCAGCTCTTTATTATAACTTTTATAGTTACACTTAGTAGGATTTATCTTATATAAAAAGTAGGTAATAGGTTATAATATATCCTAGTTATCCTTTTATAACAATATAGCTATAGTAATAAAGTTAAACGCGTCTATCTCTAGCTAGGGTTCTTTATCTAAGTTAAAATAAACTAGCACAGGTGCTATAGAGAATACCTATTTAAGTAATTTAAAAGCAACTGCGGTGGGTAACTCTAACTTAATAGGCTAATCTTTTAGTGTATTAGTTTTAGTAAAGATAGTTAGTAGATAGGTAATCTAGCTAGCTAAAACCTTTAATAAATTAACAGTAGAAGTTAGTAAATTCTAGAACAGCTTATACGTCTTTAAGGGATTAGGGCAATTATTAATTATATACTACTTATATACCTTTAGTAGTAAGAATAATTCTAAAATACTTAATCCTTTTAACCTTAAACTAATACTTACTAATATTTAAGTATATTTCTACTTATCCTAGTTTGTTAATAACAGTCTATATATATCTAATATAATTCTTTTTTAGTTTTACTATATATAAGAATATTGTCTAAGTATGCTATATAAAAGTTATCTAGGTATTACCGCAGCGTCTTATTAATATAAGTCTGAAACGTGCTAGGAGCTCTAGTAAGACTAAAAGGCATAATAGTGTACTTATATAACCTATATTACGTAAGGAACGCTATTAACCTCTTATTACCTTTCTTAATTTATATATTATTAAAACTTATAACAATATCTATAATGGATATAAACTTTGTTTTATTTATACGTGCTAGCGTGTTATTTAGAGATAGTAATATATTATACTTACGCTTTATAATAGTATTAATTATATAGTAATTAACGCAAACGCGTAATCTACCCCCTAGTTTTTTAATACTAAGGATAGGCAATGTGTACTAAGATATACTTATCCGCAAGAAGTCTTTTATAGTTACTTTATTAATATATTCTTTAACTGCTATTATCTTTAAACGCGTAAGACTATAAATATACGGTCATAGTACTTTATTATTAACTAGGTTAATAGTATAGTTAACGCTAGAGTAGTAAGTAAGAAGCTAACTTATTAGCCTCCTTTAGGTTAAAATACTAACTTATTATATAACTAACCTAGTACTAGCTTCTTATATTTGTCTATTATTTGTAGCTTATTAACTAACTTCTTTATAAACTTATTATAGTTAGTTTAACTATAAGTAGCTAGTCCTATAGCCGCGCAAAAGGTTTGCACGTTATAGTTATTATTAGTAGGATTAGATAGACGACTAAGCTAGTTCTAATAATAAGGTTCTAACTAGGTAACTATATCTAAATAGTGTACTGCTATAAGATAAGCCGCCTTGCCTATAATAAAACTAATATTATCCTATAGCGTAGGTTATAAGGAGCTAGCTAGTAGTATATTATAGTATATAGTCGTTAGTAAAATATCCTTAAAGTAATTAACTAGATAGTAGTAAGCGTTAAATATTATAGACTAGTTATATAACCCTAGTTATAGGTTATAGGTAATTATCTAATCTATACTAAGTATAATATTAAAAGTCCTAATATTAGTAATAAAATTAAAAAAAAAACAGCAAGAACAGAGAAATAAACTTTATAGTAACTAGGTAGTAACACTAATAGAACTAAGGCCACTTAGTATATAAAGTTAGTAGTAAGGCAAAGGTAATATAATTATGTAATTAGCATTCTGCCAAGATAGACGCTAAGAGGGATAAATAATATCCTACTAAGGACAAATATCCTAGAGAGAATAAAATAGCGCAGAAGAAGCAAGGTCTATAGAGATTATAGGACAGCAAAGACTAGGACTATATAGATTTATAGGATCTTCTTAGGTTTAAATCTTTATAGTTAATTTTCTTATAGTACTATCTCCTATATAGATTAGTGCTAGTTATTCTATTTTGTTTAGAATTTAGAAGAGCCTTATATAAGACTCTTAATATCTTACTTAATTTCTTCTAAAGCCTACTAGTATAGCCACCCCTAGGTTACCTTTACCTCCTCTAATATAGATTAGAATAAGGTACGTAACTCTGTGTTAACACTTTAACTACTTAATAGGTTTAAGAAAATAGTTAATATACTATAATAACACTAGCAAGCAACTAGGCATTATTAAGTGGTGGCTTAGTAACAACACTTACTAGTAGCAGCGCTAGCAGACTAATTATAAATATAGCTATAGTAATAGTAATATAAGCTAATTATATTTAATAGTTAGAGATATAAGTGTTAGAGCTCTTAGTAGTTGTTATAGTATAATAAATAGTAGAGTTAGGAAGAACTATGTAACTGTCTATAGAAAAGTATAGTAGAGGAAAGGAACTTAAGAAGTTTCTTACTAATATAGAACTATACTATTAGTATAATTTAGATTTGTTCCCTATAGAAAAAAAATAAGGTCCTTATAGCCAGCGTGCACCTTAAGAAGAGGGTAGCTAAGTGGCTTTAACTACTAGTAGACAATTATATTAGTATAGATAAGATTAGCAATATAAAAAGCGAGACTAAACTACTGTTTAAAATATAGCAAGACTTTAAGAAATAAATAAGAAATATGGTTAGGGAAGTTAATAAGAAATAATAGGCTAAATAATAGATTTAGTAGTTGTAATAAAAAATATTAGTTAGTAAGTATACTTTAAAGTTTAGGCAACTATAGTCTAAGATTAACTAGGACAATATAGCATTAAAGGCAGCCTTTTATTATAGGCTAAAGAACAGCTTAAAAGACACTCTACTACTCTATAATAAGCTAGAGGACTTACGTAAGTTAATTAAGATTATAGTATATATTAATAACTGTCTCTATAAAAAAGCGTAGGAAAAGAAATATAGCAAAACTAAGATAATTACTAAGCTAAGAAAGAAACTAAGAATATAAAAACACTATAATAAGAATAGAGACGTTATAATGGCTAGTAAAGTTTAGAAGAAGAGGGAGTCTTTATAAAAGAAGCATAAACCTTAAAGATCTAGGAGAGATAATAACCTATTAAAAGAAGAAAGATAGAGGCGCTATAATAATTGCGCATATCTAGGATACAGTAAGATAGGTTACTTTGTATAAGATTATCCTAATAGATTAAAGACTAGTTAAGTAGGAGCAGTTAGAATTAGAATTAATAAGTTATTTAGAAAACTTACGCCTATAGACTATAAGCTAAAACATAAAGTATTAAACTAGATTAAGTGTAAAAAGGTAGAGGATAATAAGTTCTACGAAAAGCATAAGAACAACTAAAGGGTTGTGGCTTAACAACCTAAATATTAAGATTACTTCTTAGTTATAGTAGAGGAGTGCTATAAACAACTAAAGAACTAAAAAAATAAAAACTCCTACTATATCTATTAGAAATAGAAATAGAAGAACTAACACAACTAGCTAGAATAGTATTAATAATATAATAACACTTATATATTATTAAATTATCTACCTAGGGGTAGAAGAACAAAGGTTTTCATCTTAAATAACATAATAAAAAAAGCAAAGCCCCCTACTTAGTACTTAAAAAGGGCGTAAAAAGGTAGTTATAAAAATGCGCATTTAAACTACTAAGCGAGCTTAGCAGTTTTAGTGCAAGACTCCTATAAGTAAAATTTTTACAAAGAGGCTATAGTTAGAACTTTAGTAAGGAAGGAATAAAATAGCTTTAGCGCCGCCACGCTACAAGTTATTCTCTCTTCTTCTCTACTATCCTAATTATTACAAATAATATAAGTTAATATATTAATAGATATATACTACTTTATAAGTGGGATAAGAGTAATATATACTAAATACACTATTACTCTATTGCTATATTAAGGTTGTTCTTAATAAACCTCCTATTATTACTGCAGCTCCCCACTCTACTATCTACCTAGGGATTAATAGCGGCCTTGCTAACGCTAAGGTACTTACTAACGCTAAAAAGTACACACTAGAGTTCTACATAACTATTACCTAGATAATAACTACACTAGAGTTCTATTTTGTTTATAAGCTTGCCTAGCGTAAGGAATAAGTATACTTAACTATTTATAAGACTATTATTATCTACTAGTTAGGTTAGTAAATAGTCTAGTTTACTAAAGATAGAATAATTATATTTCTATATTAGTAGACGTAATTGCTTCTTATTAGTAACTAAATCTAAAAGGGGAAGTAAAAGGTAAAGAACAAGGTATTTGTTAATAAGCTCTAGTATAATAAGAGTGTTGCATAAATCCGCAAGATTCTTCTAGTTATTATTATTACTATTAAGTTAGCTTATTTAAGCAAGTATACTATGTAAGCGGCGTATAAGCGCAGATAACTAATAATAGCAATAGTAATAAGCTAGGTATACTATATACGCTATAAGTAAACTTTGCGTTAAGACTAGAAGCTTATAAAGTGTAGGATTATTAAGGTGTTTAAGATTAGTCTTTAATTAGAATTAGGTGCCGTACATAGTATATAATACCTTTTATCTTAATCTACTTTAATCTTAAACTAAAAAAAAGGTTAAAAAAGGTGTTTAGTAAGCCAACTTATATAACACTTATAAAATCTATAGAACGTATAAGTATGCAACTAAATAGTAGCTAGTAGAACTAGACAAAGGGGACACTAAGAAGGATCCCTATACCTTAGATAATTATAGCGTTAAGTATAGTATTCTATATATAATAGGTTAATAAAATTAGATATAATACGATCTAAAATAATATATAAGACATACCTATAAGTAGGAGAAAGTATTAGTTAGTAGACACTAACCTAAATATAGACGCCTAAAGCCTTAGGAATATTAGGTATAGAAGTGTTAAAGGCACAGAAGTAACAATATAAATAATAGGAAAATCTAACGCATTAAAGACGCACAGAATTATTATAAATAGTAGTATATTAAGACATAGATATAGACTCTTATTTAAATAAGCACTAGATAGAGTGCTATAATAATAAGTGCCAACACTATTAAGAGATAAAGAAATTAGTAGAGTGCTTTCTATCTAATAAAGCCCTTAATAAAGTATTATAATAATAATAGCACATAGTTTATATTATAGATAGGATAATATAAAGACTAGTGTTAGATATATCTTAGTAATAAGTAAGGCGCAGGATAGTTTTAAAGAGGCCTAAAACTAATAAAAAACTAGAAAGCTCTCTTAGTAATAGGGTTACACTAGTAAGAGCAAATTAACAACCCTTTATAAAGCGTAGTATAACGCTTAAATACGTCTAAAGGTAAATATATACTAATATAAAGATACAAAATTTACGCACTTATAAATAGCGGCGCAAAAATAAACCTTTATATTGCTAGAGATAGTAGAATAATATAATATACCTTACTAGAATAAGCTAGAATCTATAAAGGTTGTGCTAGCAGATAACACACTACTAGGATATAAGAATAGTGTAATACGCCTTAAAACCTAAGAGGTATTACTAGAACTTACTAGATTAGAGGACTAACAGCAAATTAATATTATAGATCTTAGAGAAGAAGATATATTAATTAGATATAATTAGCTTAGAAAGTATAATCTTACTATTAATTAGTAGAATAGAATATTGCTAAGCTAATAGTCTATAAAAAAGATTATTTTATAATATAGGTTAGTATAAAAGGGATTTATAAAGCAGGTTAATTTCTTTTTAGTAATAAAATTTAGAGAAGTGACCTTCTTAGTCTATAAAGCCGCTTGCATAGAGATAGATATTAAAAAGCACGTTAAAATAATATAGGCTTATATTAATAGAAAAAAGGAGAGGACTATAAATTAGTTCTTAGGTTACTTTAGTAAAAGATAAACACTATATTAGTGGCCCTAAGAAAATAGTCTATATATATAGAGTCCTTCTACATAAGGATTAGAGATAAGTAGAGGAGACAAACTCCTACTCCTAGTTAAAAAGTCTCTGCTACGTTATTTATAACCTTAAATAGAAGAAATAAAAAGGAAAGAAATAGGCTAATAGTCTTTGCTTTCCTCCCTTAAGAATATTTAGAAGGCCCTAGTCCTAAAAGGCTAAGGTGAACTTAAGAGACTATCTCCCTAAGTAGCTTCTAGACAAAGTAGAAGTTTTCTTAAGAGAATAAGCTAATAAACTTTCCCTATTATAAAGCCTTAGAATTAATTACTTAATCCCCCTTATTAAGAAGAATAAAGAGATTCTAGAGATCCCCTTTAGCCCCCTTTATAGTATATTAAAAGAGAAATTGTTAGTTCTTTATAAGAAACTAATAGAGTACCTTAACTATAGCTTTATTTAAGGTAAGTAAGTCTAGCGCTATAGGCACTAGTATTATTTACAAGAAAACTTAAAAAAGGTTTATAGTTTTATATAGACTATAGAGTGTTAAATGCCTTATTAAAGACAAAACTACTACTCTCTCTCTCTTATTAGGGAGATGTTATAGCTTCTTACCAAGGCTAAGTAGCTAATAAAGCTAGATATAATTTAGGCCTTTTATAAATTAAAAATAGGAAAAGAAAAGAAATATAAAATAGCTTTCTAAACCCTAGTTTAGATTATATAAGTAGCTAGTAGTCCCCTTTAGACTAGCTAATACACTAAGCACCTCTCTAGAGATATATTAACTATATTCTAAAAGAGTACTTAAATAACTTCTACTCTACCTATATAGATAATATTCTTATATTTTCTAGCAAATCTTTAAGAGACCATTAGGGATAAAGTATAATAGGTAGTAGTAAGTTAGGCAAGATAGAGCTACACTTAGATATTAAGAAGTACAAGTTTATAGTTACTAAGACTAAGTACCTTAGATTTATTATAGAGTGTGGAAAGAGGATTAGTATAGACCTAGAAAAGGTTAAAGCTATTTAGAATTAGACCCCTACTACTATAGATATAAAGGGTGTTTAGGGTTTTTTAAGTTTTACTAACTTTTACTAAAGGTTTATAAAGAACTTCTTAGAAGTAGTATTTCTATTAATAAAGTTAACTAGGAAGGAAACTCTCTTTTTATAGGGGTAGAAATAATAGTAGGTCTTTAACTACCTAAAGAAAGTGTTTTGCACTAAGCCTACGCTAGCCTACTTTAATACTAAAAAAAAGAAGTATTAGAAGCTAACTTCTTAGGCTAGGCCTTTAGAGCCTGCTTCTTATAGATTAACGTAGAAGAAGTCCTTAGGCTAATGGCCTACTTCTTTACTAAATATGCTTTTATAAAGGTAAACTATATAATTTATAATAAAAAGATGCTTATAGTTATTAAAGTAACTAAAAGTAGTATAATATACTTTAGGCTGTCCCCTCTATACTTATGTATACTAATTATAAAAACCTTATATATTTTATAAACTTTAGAAGGTTAAAAAAGAGACATATATACTAAGCTAATACTCTTAGTAAATATAATATAATATTCTAATATAGACTAGGGACTATTAATTTAAGAGTAGATGCCCTTTTATAATACTAGTAGAATATACCTACTAATACTAAAGATAACTAAAATTAAGTTCTATAAAATCTAAACTTCTTAAGAAGATTTCTTTAGGAAATAGAAATATTAGGCTCTTAATATCTATAGCCCTAGCAATATATAAGCTCTGCCTAGGAGGCTTAATCCTCTTAGGGAAGAAGAGAGCTAGGCTAAATATAGGAAACGCTAGTCTTTTTTTCTCTACTTACTAAGAAGAGTTCTCCCCTAAACTAAAAACACACCCCTTAGTAGACCTAGACTTAAATAAACTATTGTCTTATAGTTTAGAGGGAGATTTTATATTAAGGAAAGTAAAAAAGTGCATTCTTTACTATAGGCGCACCTTTCCTTCTTCTTAAACCTAAAGGTTGCTATATAAGAATGCAATATTAATAACACTAGTTACCTCTAGTATAGAAAATAAAGATAGGTCCTAGACTAGAAACCCCTATAAACAATACTAGTTGCTATAGTCTATAACTCTCTTATATCTAGGCACCTAAAGAAAAAAATTACCTATAAAATAGTTGCTAAATTATACTTCTTTTTAGAAATATTAGACTTTACTTATAAATTTATTAAGAACTATAATATATAGAAAAAACTAAGCTATAAAGAAATTATAAAACAAGGGTTACTAAAACTTCTCCTTTTTCTAAACTAGATATAAAAAAAGATCTCTATAGACTTTATTACTAAGCTTCCTATAAGTAGGAGAAATACAAACTTAATAGTAGTATATAATAGACTAGGAAAAAGGAATAGTTTTAGTCTCCCTACTAGACTTAGAGGTAAAAATAGTAGTAGAGGCGTTTCTTTATTATATTATAGCCTATTATTAGCTCCCTAACGCAATAACCTCTAACTATAAAAGTTAATTTATAAGCAACTTTTAGAGGCATCTATATAAGAGAATAAAGATCTAAAGGAGATTATTCTTCTCTCTAAATGCCTAAAGACTAATAGCACTATAAAATATATAAAGTTTTATAATTAAGGCATACCTCTATACCTTTATATAATAGAACTAGAGGAGTTAGACTCTATACTTCCCTATAATGCAAATAGCTATTAATAGGCGAGAAGCCACCTTTACTAGAGTAGCACTATTCTTTCTTTAGTATAGATATAATATAGACCTATCTAAGCTAAATATAGAAATAAAAGCTATTAATTATTACTAGTAGGATTTATAGCTAGTAAAGTCTACTAAAGCTTTATTATAAAAGTTCTAAGAAGTTTTTGCATTTATCTAAGCTAAAATAGCTAAGTTTTAATAAGAATAAGAGTAGTAAGTAAATTAGCACTAGAGAGACGCTTCTATATTAAAGGAAAAAGACAAAGTCTAGCTCTAGTATAAGAACTACCTATCTAACTTGTACTCTAATAAAAAGTTAAACTAGAAAAAATACAAAGTTTATAGTTATATAAGTAGTATACTTCTATAATATAGAACTAAATATTCTATCTAGAGTTTACTTAGTATTCTTAGTAAATTGTCTACGCCTAGCTAAAGAAGAATCTCTCCCTAGCTAGGCTATAGATAATAGAAAACTAGAGGCTATTATTATTAAAAGAGAAGAGGAATAGGTTATAAAAGATATCTTAGCTAAGAAACCTACCTAAAGGGAGAAAGGACTATAGAGATTACTATACTAAGTTAAGTAGTTAGATAACACTAATTTGACTTAGGAATCTACTATAAATTTCTCTACTATAGAGGTATTAGATTACTAGGAAATATATACCTTTCTATTCTAAAATAATAATAAAGAGTTACTTATAAACTTTTATAGAAACTTTCTAAACTAACAAATACGCTATAGCTCTTAATATAGAAATTATAGTTGCATTGTTTACTTAGTGTTAACTACCTTTTTAATATATTTTTTAAATTAAGCCTGCGTAGGTTGGGATAGAAAGGCTGCTCTAGTCTAGCGTCTAAAAATACAATCTACTCCTAGTCTTCACTAATATAATAATAGTTTATAAGGACAGTTTATAAACTGCGCACTCGTTCTACTATCTATAAGCGCTCTAATACTATTAATTTACTTAAAGCGTGCATAGCAAACTAAGCTCTATTATTATTATTGTTAGCAACTACACTATATTTACACGCTGCTTACGCAGTATACTTATGCGTTTGCACTTATTTAACACTATAATAACTATAAAGATCTAACATATCTACGCAACAATCTCCTTCCCTAGCAACTTATTAACAAATATCTTCTTTTCTTTCCCCTTAATCCTGCCCTCTATTACCGCCTTTCTAACTAGTAGTAATATAAGAAACTGTAGTGGGAACTCTATACAATCTATATTACTGCTTCTATAGTTACTAATCTATTGCCAGCCTAACTAGTACACTATAAACAAAATTCTCCTCTTTTTATATAGTTAACGCTTAGTTAAGTAACAACCTACGCAGTGCTATACTATTATTAAAAGTGGGAGAACTAGCTAATTGCATTGTTTTAACAACAGGACCTAGTAATAGTAGTGAGCGCGAATAGATCTTTAGAGCGTACTTTTGGGCGGCCTTAATAGTAGCATTTGTATTAAAGCTTAGAAAGATAGTAGGAAATAGAGCGATGGCGATAGTAGTAGAAGTCTTAAGGTTAACTTTAATATAGAGATAGAGCGTTAGTATACTTATAGTATATAAGCTTCTACCTAGTATATATTGCTTATAAGTAGTATATAAATCTACTAATATAATAGCTATTACTTCTAGCAATATCTTTTAGGAATAATAGTAGAGGAGATAATAGTTATAGCGTTATAGCGCTAGTGCTATCTTATACCTTTCTCTTCTCCCACTTTAAACTATAGTATAGCAATGTGGCCTTACCTATAGTTTTGTATATAAAAATTTTTTTAGTTAGAGTAGGCGTGTTAAGCCTACTAAGCTTGCTTATAACGCGCTAACCCCTTTTTCTTAACATCTTAAAACGCTTTTCTGTATATATAATAGTAGGAGGAATATTTGCTATTATTGTAATATTGTTATTAGAAACCCCTTAGTTGTAAAAAAAAAAAACTATAGAAATTATATTTCTAGTAAAGCAACTTAGAAAGCCTCTACTAAAGGGAGGTTAGAATAAGCCTAGACCTCTAGCCCTCCCTACTTATTACTTAAGGATTAGTAAAGAATAAGACTATAATTTGCTTAGAAGAGTAGGGGATATATAAAAAAGTACTATATATTATTTAAAAGTGTTAGCTCTAGTATAAGCTAGTAGAAAAAAGAAGAATTGTCCTCCCTATAATAAAATAATATAAGTCTTAAGTAATAGGAAGTAGGGTAATTAAGAAGAGGAGAAGGGAAGGCTATTTAGAAGAAGATATTATAAAAAAGGAGAAATAGATATAGCGTAACTAAAGGAAATTAAAGTATTTCTTAAGCTAAGCTTATAGCTTAGCTATACCTACAAAGTTATAGACAATGTAAGAAAATACCTCTAGACCTTTATAATAAGGCTAGATATAAGGATAGAAAAATTCTAATATTCTATAAAAATAAATTGGAACACTACTCCTCCTCTATAAACTTGCTCTTACCTAGATTAGAGTTAAGGTATATCCTCTTAACCTTCTTATAAAGGATAGCAATTTAATTAGAACTAATAGTTACGAAATTTAGAACCTACTTAATATGCTTTAGAAAAGTAGTAATTTTATACCCTTCTAATATCTTACTAGCGTAGATAGTCTTTATAATATTTAGGATAAGCTTAACTAGATCCTAATAAAAAGGCTCTAGAATAGGCAAAGTAGGAGTGGCAATTAACTATAGCACAATATTAGCTAAAGAGGACAAATTCTAAAAATCTAGGACTTATAGTAAGTTTGTTAGACATGGGCTTAGAGGACAGTATAAGTATATTTTGCTAAACTATAAAAATTTAATATAGAAGCTCTATATCTTATTTAGAATACCTAGTATTAGTATTATCTATCTTCTAGGGCTTAATTTAAACACTCTAGATAGTAGAGCCATACTTATAGGTAAAGACATTAAGATAAGCTTACTAGAGTTTAAAAAGAGACTTCCTAGTATAATTATTACTATAGAAAACATATTCTAGAATAAGGTTAGTAAATTTAGTCTTAGTAAAGTTCTTTTATAAGCGATCCTAGATCTAAAATATTGATTAGTAAGGAAGAAGTTTATTAAAGAATTATTATACTTTACCTAAACACTTACTAAAGTAAACTATATAGGCCTTATAGTTACACTTCTTTTCTATAAGCCTTTATAAATAGAAAGTAAGTTGCTTAAGGCAGCGCTAATAGGTCTTTTGTAAATATAGGCGGCCTTAAAAATGCACTTCTTAGATATTTTATAGATAGCTTTAAGAGTTTTTTAATTGCAGCTTAAGTCCTTAAAGAACTACTTAGAATTAGTAAGAAATAACATAGAAGAACTAAGAAACTAATCTTATAATAGTTCTTTATAGTCTTTATTACGTATAAACTTCTTAAAGTCTTTAGCACTATAGACATTTAGAGTAGGTAGCAAAGGCTTACTATTATAAGTAAGAGTGCTATAAGTTATAGCCTTTATAGGAGGAGAATGCTAAGCTATAGTTAAGCTAGCCTTTAGATACTTGCTTAGAGTTGTAAGGGCTATTATAAGGCGTTGCTTATTAGCTCTAACTATAATAAAGATTAATAATAAGGAAGATAGCAAAAATAGTATAAAAGTAGGAGTAGTAATTAGAATATAGTATAATATTAATAAGGAGTACTATAGATATAGTAGTAGAGTAGAAAAGAAAAGTAAAACTAAGGCGAAAGACCTTTTTATTTACCTTAGCTAATCAAATAACACTAGCGCAAATTCTTAACTAAAATAGGTAGCTATACTATAGAAAACTAAAAGAGATAAATATAAACGTATTAGATAAAATAACTAGATTGCCTTATAGAACTTTAAGAGATATAAACATAAACGCGCGCTAGATATAATAACTAGGTTACCCTACTAAAAGTAGAGAGATAGGAGCCTAGTGCTCTCTCTAGCTAAAGTACGCTTAGAACCTTCTAGAAGCTTAGAACACTATTACTAGTATATATAGTATTAGATTTATCCTTAAAAACTCTAGGCGCGTAAAAGGAGAGTTAGTGCTATTACTATAAGAAGTATAGAATATAACGCTAGGATTTTTAGGAGGGAGAGATATATAAGGGACTAAGCGCTCTTTTATAGTTACTTAGCCTACTGCCTTAGAGCTCTAGATCTATACTCCTACTAAGCTAGAAATATATATAAGTCTGTAGCTAGAGATACTATAAAACTCTATTAAATTTATAAGTTTACTTAGGCAACTCTAACCTCTTAGTCCAAAGCCTCTTATAATAATTATTCTATTCTTAATAAACTAGACTATATACTAACCTAACTAATAGATAAGGATGGCCTTATAAATAGTTAAGTATACCTGTCCCTTACGCTAGGCAAGCTTATAAACAGAATAGAACTCTAGCGTAGTTATTATCTAGGTAATAGTTGTATAGAGAACTCTAGCGTGTACTTTTTAGTGTTAGTAAGTATCTTAGCGTTAGCAAGGCCGCTATTAATTCCTAGGTAGATAGTAGAGTGGAGAGCTACAGTAATAATAGGAGATTTATTAAGAATAACCTTAATATAGTAATAGAAAATAATAGTATATTTAGTATATATTACCTTTATTCTACTTATAAAGTAATATATACCTATTAATATATTAACTTATATTATTTGCAATAATTAGAATAGTAAAGAAGAAGGAAGGATAATTTACAGCGTAGCGACGCTAAAAAGCCATTTTATCTCTCCCCTACTAAAGTTTAACTATAGCCTCTTTATAAAAATTTTGCTTATAGAAGTCTTACGCTAAGACTACTAAGCTCGCTTAATAGTTTAAACGCGCATTTTTATAACTACCTTTTTACGCTCTTTTTAATTACTAAGTAGGGGGCTCTACTTTTTTTATTATATTATTTGAGATAAAAGCCTTTGTTATTTTACTCCTAGGTAGGTAATTTAATAATATATTAAAATCTCTACTAGAGATTATATAAGTAATAACTAAGCTTAACTAATAGGTAGAAAATAAATATAAGCTTAAAATTATTATAATTTTTTACAATAATAATACTACTACTCTTCTCTAAAGGGAACAATTAGTCTATAAAACCTATATAGACAAATAAGAAATTAAGATTAGCTACACTCTATTATATATACACAAACTAAATAGAGCACCTAAGTAAAGTAGGATAAGAAATTATTGCTAAGGCTATAAAAATAAGGGAAAGCGCAAATCTACTGCCTAAAATATAGCCTAAGATTATAAGTGCAGCCACTTACCTCTATAGTAAGAGCCTAATAGCTCTATATACTTTTTAAGCACTAGATAAAGTGCTTAAAAATTAGTTTAGGCAGTATTTCTATTAGTATAAGCCTACTTAAATATAAGTATAGATAGCTAATCTGTATCCTAATTAAAGTAGAATTTATACCTATAGCTACTAAGTATATTCTCTAAAAAGGGATTAAGTAGCAGAGTAGAATAAATAAGAATTTAAAGTAAATCCTAGGAGCTATATTAAATATATTATTAGTTATAAAGTATTAAATCTCTATAGGATATAGATTCTAGTGCTTAATTAGGTAATTACTATGTTCGATATTATATTTAATAAGATATTATTCTATAAGAACAAAGCTAATTAAGGCATACCTTATAAAAAAGTAGTAGTAAAGATTATTAAAGTTCTATATAAGGGGGAGATAAATAATCTAAAAGAAGAGTTTATAAATATTCTTAATCTTTTTACTATACTAAATAAGTAAGCAAATACTAAGTAAATAGAGAATAGTGCTCCAATCTAGTAATTTAAGAGTATAGCTAGCTGGGCTAGTAATTAAGTATCTAATAGGACTAATATATAGGTAGCGAGCTTAGCTAGTAAGTAGCTAAAAATTTATATAGTTTAAAGCAAGTATATAAGGCTTATAACCCCTAAAAAAAATACTAGAACTAGGCAATTTAGGGTATAATTAATTAAGGAATTATAGAGAAACTAACAGCTACTAAAGTGTGCACTAGTCTAGACAAGCTAGTCTATTAGATTCTAAAGAGTGTCCTCTCTAAAGTGTAGAGCCTAAGAGCTCTATAGCTACTTTTTAATCTAGCCCTAAAAGCTTAACTATACTAGAGGAAGTAGATAACCTACTAGTAAACTAAAGGTAAAGACAAGATTAAGCATTTATAAAATTAAGTAGAAAACTTTAAAATAATAATATAGATACGCACGTTTAAGACTATTTATCTCTTTAAAGATAAAAAGATTATAATTAATATAATAATACTGCTAATTAGCTAGAAGGTTACTTAGGTGTGTATATAAACTAATTGCTAAACATATAATAAAAGATTTTTAAGATAATTTTGTATATATATATATATATATATATATATCCTAGAAGTATAAGAAGTCTAGGATAAGGACTAAAAGTACACTATAATAAATTTTATAGTTACTGCAATAATACTTAAGAAGATATTAAAGGCATTACTTTCTACTTATCTATATAGAGACAAGCTACTAAAGCTGCCTACCTTATAGAAATATCTTACTAATTATTTACTTAGAAAAAGCTCTTAAGTAAGCCTCCTATATTAAGATTACTATACTTAAGAAGAAAAGACTCTAGATAGTAATTAATTAATTAAGTATAAGCTGCTAAATAATCGCTCCTATTAAAGTATGTTTAAACCTATAAGTTTAATTAGAATAGGTACTTTCTAAAGTGTAAGGCTTAAATTTTTATAAAAGGTAATCTCTAGATTAAGGACTTACTATAGTTAACCTACGCAGCAACACTTATAGTATAGTTATTTAGAATTATAATAGTAATTATAGCAGAATATAATTTAAAGATTATTTAATATAATATAGTAGGAGTGTTCTTAAACGCTTATATTATAGCTAATAACCTAGTTATCTATAAGCTTTTAAATAGGTTTTAAGTAATATAGTAAGTGCGTGTCTCTTAATTAAGCTCTATATAAATTAAGAGACTTAGCACTGTTCTAGTATAAAGAGTTCTTAGAATTACTAAGATCTATAGAACTTATAGCCTTAAAAGAAGAACCTTATTTATTTATAAGTATAGATTACAAAATCTTAGTACTCTTCTATATTAATAATATACTTCTAATTTTTAATAAAGTTTACAAAGTAGAGGTATAGAAGCTCTAGAGCTATATTAAAGCAAAATATAAGATTAAAAACTATAGACTAGTTAAATAGTTTCTAGGCGTTTAAGTAATCTAAGATTATAAAAAAGATAAGATAATTACGCTTGTTTATAATACTTATATTAATAAGATTATAAAGAAGATTAATTTTAAAAATAGTAGGAGCTTTCCTATATAATGCCTCTTCTATTAGAAGAGCTTGTAAAAAATATAGGAGAAGTAACTAAGTAGGAGATTTAGAGCTACTAAGAGTATATTAGATTAATACTATATATAGCAATTATGCTTAGGCCTAATATTACGTTTGCTATTTTAAAGCTCGTATACTTTCTAAGAAATTTAAGCAAATAACATTTTACTATAGTTAACTATGTCCGTACACAGTACGGGCAAGGGCACCTAAGGGTGTTGAGGTTTCAATATTGCCGCACGATGGCATCACGTGGGATCACGTGATGCCCGTGCGCCGCGGCCTGTGCGCCGCAGGATCTTCTCCTTTCCATCCGCACCCTCTCTAGAGACAAGTAATTAATACCAAAGTCGTTCTGTTATGTTATTTTCTTTTCTCGTACAATTATTCCGTACATACTCCACACTTGCCAATGTAGAGGATTAGAATTCGATGTCTGTATAGCTGGCTATAGAGCCCATTTAACAAACTAAGTAATTATATATCTTTAAAAAACGCGCTAGTAATCTATTTAGCATAGCTAATATAATAGACCTAATCTTATAATTTATAGTAATACTTTATTAGCAAATAATTTAGAAACTTAAAGATTATCTTATAGATATATAGTTATACTCTATAGTAGAGTAAGTAATACTTTAGAAAGCTGCTTAGTAAAGCATAGTTATAACTTCTACTACTAAAGCTAAGCTACTTACACTTAAGTATATAAGTAAAGAAGCAATAGCACTAAAGCAGTTCTTTAAGAAACTTAAGCTTAATTTAGGATATATATAGAATATTTTTTATAATAATTAATAAATAATTAGACTAGTAATTAGGAAGAATAAGCGCATTAACACTTATCTACGCTGTAAGGGTTCGGGCCCGCGATAGTTGGGATGAAAGTAAGTTGATTCCTAGTACATGAAATACTGCTATACCAAGTAGGTAGGCAGAAGGGCAGCACCTTATGGGTGCTGCCGCGCTAGTGGCCGGATTGGGCCTAGCGCCGGATCAACGTTATTCCGGGTTCCGAGCCAGGTGCCGCTATGGATCCATGACATACGCTATAATAATATTTAGAATATATAGCTACGTTAAGAATATATGTAAAAGGATTATTTAAAGTTACCTACCTAAAAATAAGCAATATACTAGTAGACAGACTTATAAAAGCACTTACTTAATAGTAGTTTACTTACTTTAAAGAGCTTCTAAATCTTAAGAATATAAATATAAGTAGAATTATTATAAAGAGAGCATAAGTTATAAACTAATTATAAATTTAAGCTTTATAGAGCTGCTACCTAGTTAGTAGACCTAGGTAAATAAGATCCTAATATAAGACTAGATAAACATAGACTAACATCTATTATATATAATCTAAGAAAATTCAAACAATTACTTCTTTAAAAGAAGATTAAATAGCTTCTTAAGGAGCTTATACTAGTTTTTAATTATAGTAGTTTAATAAGTTAATAAGATATTATAAGTAGCTATATAACGCTTAGGACTATACTAGCCTAGATTAGTCTAGCTTTAGTAGGAAGCGCTCTTTAGATCTAATAGCTTCTCTATTATTATATAGGAAGAAGATCCTTTTAGGAAATCTGTGTAAGCGTTATTATTAGAGTTAGTATACACAGGCTATAATTAGGGCTACTTAATAGATAGTGTAGTATTTATAAATAAATTATTAGCTAAATTAGAGCTAGCAACTAGAGTGTTTAAATAATTAGTACTATATTAGGAAAATTTCTATAGTAGGAATAAGGGGACTTATAAGCAGCTTAAGGACTATATCTACTACTTTAGTAAGCGAAACTAACAGTTGTAGAGCAATTAAAAGGGCTAAGAAATTAATTACTAAGTAATAAAGCGCGCTAACTTCTATAATTCTAACAATTTGTACTATGTAATCTAAATAGTCTTACTAGATTCTATAACTTTAGAGTAGAAAATTAAGTCTAAAATAGTTACTAATTATTAGATAAAGCACAATGCTTAAGTTATCTTTAAAGACTATATTAGTAAAACCACTAGTATCCGCTATTTAAAAGTCTTAATAATTAGCTACTAGCTATTTAGAAATAATATCTAAGAAGCAGCTAGGTAAGAAACTATAATTAGAACTAACTAAATAACCCTAATCCTTTTAATTAGCAGTAATCTCTTTCTATAGAAAAGTAATAGACTTAGTTAAATTAATAATCTTCGATCTTAAGAATATCCTTAATCCTTGCTTAAGCTAAGTAGCTAATACACTAGACTAACTAGTTAAGTCTAAGATGTGTATAGTAAGCTCCTCTAGGAGGAAATACTATATAAGGCTAAGTAAGATAGATTAAGCACTATTTAAGATAGTGTAAAGCTTACTTATAGTAGAAGTATTAGTATTATATTTTAAAAGAGTTACTAGTCTTATAAGTAATCTTATTCTTTACTAAATAATCCTTAGCAATCTAGTGCAAGTAAAGTAGATTTTTACTAATAGGAACTTAAGTAAACTATTGCTTATTAATTACAATCTTAGGGCTAAGCTAATTAGAATATTAATTAATTAGCTAATTTAGAATTACGTAACCTTATTATATAACTAAACTAGTCTAAGTAGCACTATACTAAGGACCCTAATTAGGCAGATTGCAATTAAGTACTAATATAGAATAACTTATATTATAAGTTAGAAGCGCTTACTTAGTAAGATCTAGTTAAGTAAGATTAATTAGACTTATAGGGATATCTTTAGCCTAGATAGAAGCGCTAAGACCTCCTAAAAAACGCTAGTAATTGTTACCTTTATTTAAGAGCAGAGTGGGAGACATAACACTACTTTTCTTTATCTTTTTTTTACTTAAATATATCTTTAGGCGTTCTTTAAAACTTTTTATAAGATTAATATAAGAAGATTAATACTATAAAAATTAACAAATAATTAACTAAATACACATAATTATATAATAAATTATTATTTGCCTAATACTAAATAAACTTATAAACTTATCTTTAAGCTCCTTAGGCCTTAAAAACGTTAGCAAAGAAGGATTACTAAAAATAATTAGGTTTTTATATAATAGCTTACACATATATCTAGATGTGTAATAGTAATATTAGGTGTTTAAGTATTTAGTTAATATATTCTTAAAATATCTACTATTTAAGCTGCTAGAGAGACAAGATCTAAGGCATATAATATATAGATACCTACGCTTAGGGCTATATAATTAATTAGAGACTAAAACTAAGCTTATCTTTCTTAATCTTCTTATTTTTAGGAGTTTTTAGGCTTATTCTTAGACTTAGAGCTACTTAAAGAAGTAGCTTTAAGGAGATTCTAATTAGTATTTTTTAATTATAGAAACTTCTTATAAAATTAGGAAGGGTCTTTAATAGGCTTAGAATGCTTAGATATTTAGAATTAATTACGCTTTTAGGTTTTTACCTTTTTTTATATATTCTCTTCTTTAGGGAATTAGAAGTAACCTTACTAGGAGTCTTATTTAATAGGCAATTAGAGCAGCACGTTATATGTTAATTAACCTGATCTTATATTTCTTTAGCCTTCTATTTATATTTTTCTTAAATAAGTTTTATTTAAAACTTTATAAACGCATTAATTAATGCGTTTTGTATATATTAGTTAGTAGTTTATAATTATTAAAGTAAGAAATAGGAAATAGGGACAATTAACTTACTTTTATAGAAAACTTAACTAGAGAAACTAAGTAAAGAGATAAAAAGTAGATAAGTAGAGTTTTATTATTAATAAAAGGCTATTATAGGCCTATATAAACTGTAAACGCTTGAATTACACTATTATAACTAATTAGTTACTTAGCTAAGTACTTAATTTATAAGCTAATTAGAGATAGGATTATTTTAAGCCTTATTATATAAGTAGGCGCGCGCTGCTTACGCAGCCTACCTAAAGAGTGTATTATAGAAATAAGGCTCTAACTAAGTGCAATTACGTGCTTATAATTATATAAGTAGTACTATTTTAGCCTTACTTCTTTTTTATAGGTATATATATAGTCTAGCCCTTTAGCTTCCTTTTTTATATAGCAATTTTATCTAATTTACTTACTAAATCTAAGATTCTAACTCGTTTTTAACAAAACTTCTTAGTTGTAAAAAAAAAAAACTATACTAGATACTAGATTTTAGTATTTTTATTTTACTTTTTTCTATATAGAGTATAGACTTAATCTTAGTTAAAATCTTAATATAATAAAGATTTTAATAGAGAAAAGTAGTATAATTAAGAAATAAAAGTGCAAAGAAAAGTTAAGTTAGGGCTGCATAAAGCATAGGAAGGCAGTTTATACAGATGCACTTTTAAATATTAAGGTTGCAATTTTAGATTCAACATAATTGATGTGTACTTCAAGCATTTCTTACCAGGGGAAATAGACCGAAACCTTTAATGCTTTCATGGGAAGTCCTGACTTGCGCGCCATTACCATGTCGTCGTGATCGCGTTAGGTGCCCAGGAGCCCTGGAGTCGTTGAATTCACGTGACCGGCACTGGGTCCAACTTTAAACATTAATCAATAATCAGTGACGGACAACGAAGATTTGAATCTCATAACCCAGGAACTCGAAGTACTAGGTTAGGTTTTAGTCGATTCTACTAACTGCATGTACTAAATGCTCATAGAGCGTATGGCGACTTGCTTTCGCATTGCAGCCGCCTCGACCAGCGAGAAAGATACAATTACTCCTATCCAACCAACCCCATCTCACCCCTCCAAAAACTCCCCAATCCTCTCATCCATCTATTTAAAATCCCCCTTACTCGCCCCACTCCCCGCAACATGCCCCTAAACACTCCTTACAACCTCCACCCTCGCATCCCTTAACACCCCCACCTCCCTTACACTCACATACAGCCTAAAATACTAATCTATCTCACGCAACATCACTAACACACTCGCCTAAATCCTCCCCAGCGCACGCTCTAGATCCCCCTCCCCCCACCCCACCACATCCCCCCTCTGCCACATACCCCTCCCCCCCCCCATCCCACCCCTCATACCCCCTCGCAACACCCTCGCCCCACTTCCCCAGACTCTCCGCCCCCATTTCCCTGTACAGCTCAGCATCAACCCACTCCGCACTAGTCAACCACGCCGAATACGGCTTCCCAAACGCATAAATCCCAGCCTCCGCATCCCGCGCACACTCAGCGCCGCCCTGGGCCCCTCGAGAAACGGGATAGTATGCCGGCTCGTGCGCGCAGAGGCGCAGATGATGGCCGCGCTGCGGGCGAAAGACGGATACGTGGCGAGCCGGTGGGACGTCAACTGGGCGCCCATGGAAAAGCCGAGCATCACGTCCACACTGATTAGCCCTAGGCCTTCCGTGAGGAACGTGTGCTGCGCGCGCGCACGCAATCCATGTATTCTATTTTTTTTTGTGGGAAGTTGGGCGTGTTGGGGGGGTGGGGGGCGGATTCGCTATTGGGGAGGAGGGCGATAAGGATGATTTTGTGGTGTTTGGGGGCGGTGGTGGCGTGGGTCGGGGTCGTGGCGAGGCGGCTGGGGAAATAGGTGTGGAGGATTGTGGTTTTGGGGGATTGGGGGGGTTGTGGATTTGGTAGGTGGGGTGGATGGAGGGGAGGGTAGTGCTAGAGGTGAAGTGGAAGTTGGGGAGGGTGTAGGTTTGGAGTGGGGGGGTTATTGTAGAGGTAGGGGTTAGGGAATGTGTGGGATTTATGTTAGGGATGGGCTTGAGAGGGAAGACGTTATTTGGGAATGTATTTTTGAAGGTACGCCGGCTATGATTGATGAAGTACGCGGTCGTGGGTCCCGTTATCGGCAGTTGGGAGCGGGCTGCTCGAGGTACTTCGGCAGGTCCGACGAGCTGCCACTCAACACATCCATGCCAAACTTCTTCCATCGCGGATTCATCTTAGAAGCAGTTCCTCATCGTTTTGGCGTTCCCGCGTCGTCGAGTGTAGCTTCGAAGATGCCTGCTTCGCGTGCAGCGAGGCTTGACTCTCCATTGGAGGGAATACTCCACAAGGAACCCCGCATGCCATTTATCGCGCCCCTCGGTGTATCAACGCGTATATATGACATTCCAAGCAACGCCACAGACGGTTAGAGTACCTATTATAGAACGGCAGTGCTCGTATCCATTCCAAAGCTAACCTTTTTCCTCTTTTCTCAACCCCCATCGTCCATCATCCTTCCCCCAGAAACTACAGCACCAAACCCTCCACCATGTTCACCGCCCGAAACCAACCACCTCCTCTACACCTACGACGCCGAAACCCTCCAAATAGAGCCCTGGGGCACACTCTCGCCCTCCGCATCCGCGCCACAAAAACCCCCTCCCTCCCCCCAGAAAACTGGGCCCTCCTCCCCCCACCAGATACAACCCCAACCATCACTACCACCCCAACCAGCGCCTCCCTCACCAACGGCGCCATAAAAGCCACCCTCACTTCCCGCGGCAAACTCACCATCCACAACACAACGACCAACACGGTCCTCCTAGAAGAATACGCGCGCCACCGCCGCGACGTCTCGGACCCCAAATGCAGCGCCCTGGAAATCGAAAGCCCGCGAGTTCACGCCCCCTCCCCGGCGCCGACGCGTACCACCTGACGGCGCGGTTCGAAAGCCTCGACGCAAAAGAAAAAATCTTCGGCATGGGCCAGTACCAGCAGCCGTACCTGGACCTCAAAGGCACGCAGCTGGAACTCGCGCACCGCAACTCGCAAGCCAGCGTCCCGTTCGCCGTGTCCTCGCGCGGCTACGGCTTCCTGTGGAACAACCCGTCCATCGGACGCGCCGCCGTGTTTGGCAAGAACGTCATGAGTTTTGAGGCGCGGGCGACGACGGTGCTGGACTACTGGGTCGTAGCGGGGGGCTCGCCGGCGGAGATGGTAGAAGCGTATGCGGGGGCGACGGGGACGGTGCCGATGATGCCCGAGTATGGGCTCGGGTTCTGGCAGTGTAAATTACGGTATCAGACGCAGGGGGAGCTGCTCGAGGTGGCGAGGGAGTATAAGCGCCGCGAGTTGCCGATTGATGTTATTGTTGTTGATTTCTTTCACTGGCCGAAGCAGGGCGATTGGAGGTTCGATGATTCGTATTGGCCTGATCCGGAGGCTATGGTGCGAGAACTGCAGGAGCTGGGCATCGAGCTGATGGTCTCGATTTGGCCGACGGTGGACCGACACTCGGAGAACTACGAGGAGATGCTTGAGAAAGGATACTTGATTCGGACGGACCGCGGGGTGCGCATAGTCATGACATTCCAAGGCAACACGGTGCACTTTGACGCGACGAATCCCGCGGCACGGGCGTACGTGTGGGCCAAAGCGCGGGAGAATTACTACGGCAAAGGCATCAAGGTGTTTTGGCTGGACGAGGCGGAGCCAGAGTACCGCGTGTACGACTTTGATAACTACCGGTACCACGCGGGGCCCAACGTGGCGATTGGAAACATCTACCCTGTAGTAGAGTACGCGCGGACGTTCTACGAAGGAATGGCGGCCGAGGGACAAAGCAATATTGTTAATCTTTTGCGGTGCGCGTGGGCGGGGAGCCAGCGGTATGGCGCGCTCGTGTGGAGCGGCGACGTGGGCAGTTCGTGGCCGAGTTTCCGGTCGCAACTTGCGGCTGGGCTGAACATGGGGTTATCTGGTCTTCCGTGGTGGACGACTGACATTGGGGGCTTCCACGGCGGCGACCCCAACGACCCCAAGTTCCGGGAGCTGTTCGTCCGGTGGTTCCAATGGGGGACTTTCTGTCCTGTTATGCGGCTGCATGGGGATCGAGAGCCGCGGCAGCCGCAACAGGGGACTACGGGCGGTGCGTCGTGTCGCAGTGGCGCGCCTAATGAGGTGTGGTCGTATGGGCCTGAAGTCTACGAGATTTGCAAAAAGTACATGGCCGTTCGGGAGGAGCTGCGGTCGTACACGCGGGAGCTGATGCGGGAAGCGCATGAGAAGGGCTCGCCGGTTATGCGGACGCTGTTTTATGTGTTTCCGGGTGATGAGAGGTGCTGGGAGATCGAGGAGCAGTATATGTACGGCGACAAGTATCTTATTTGTCCCGTGCTTGAGGAGGGGAAGAAGAGCTTGATCGTGTATCTTCCGAAGGGGAGCCAGTGGAAAAGCTTTTGGGGCGAGGAGATGTGGGAAGGCGGGGCCACGATTGAAGTCGACTGTCCGCTGGAGAGGATACCGGTTTTTGTTCGGCAGTGAGGAATGATAGCACCCAACAATAATGCTCCACCCTGCCTGTCAGGCACACTTTGACGTAAGGTAAATGGGGTATTCCGATCGTAGAAGATCGCTTCGTATAACTTCGGGTTGGGGCATCAGCCATCTATATCTATGAGTCTAACATCGAAATCTAGGGTATCGCTGATATCGCCAACACAACCCACTCACACCTCACTCCAGCCAATCTTGAACAACATATACCCACTCTCGTCGCCCCTCCCAATCCCCCTCTTCTTCTCCAGCATCTCCTTCCCAAGTATCCTCAACACCCTCCCATCCCGCCTCCTCGTCCTTTCGAAATCCTCAAACGCGGTCTCGGCAGTGTCGGGGATACCATCAAATTTGCCGTGCTGCCGTACAGTCACAACAAGCCAGAAGGTCCCTGTGGGAGAAAGAAGATGCGCAGCGCAACCTCGTAGCCAGACCGCATGTTCAGGCGCGTAGACGACGTCGGCAGCGAAGAGCATCGAAGCAGATGATTGGAGGGAGGGCGGGTGGAGCAGCCCAATCTAGCAACATGGTTGATACGGGCGCACTCTCCGAGGGAAAATTCGTCGCGACGTTGGAACCCAGATTTTCCAGCACCGCGGAGTGATAATCCGTGGCGAGGATGCGCGACTTCTTCCCCATAGCGGGTAGCAGCAGCTTCCCCAGCGCCAAACTAATGAGTCCGGTCCCAGCGCCCAGTTCAATGATGCTCGCATCCGGTGGTAGATCCTCCAGGCCAAAACGCGCGGGGAACTCGCACAGGAAGCTCGAGAAGACGATGCTCGCGCCCCAGCTCTGCAGCCCGACATCGGTGTGATCCGCCCCCGACAACGGCGCGTCATTGATCCGTATTTCGACACGGTCCCCGTGAGGTGTCGGAAACGAAAAGTCGCGCGTCAAAGCCTCGTCTTCCTCGTCGATCCGCGACTCGCTGAACGAAGCCAGGATAAACGCCGCATCGTCAACCGCCTTCTCTCTTGCGTCGTCGCTGTCAAAATGGAGCTCTTCGGCGCGGGATATCAGACCAGTGAGCCACCGCATCACGAAGCCTTTCTCGTACTCGTCAGCGCGGAGTGCGGCGAGCGCGTCTTCGGTAATGGAGAAGCGACGATGCTGTGGTATCACCTCGTCGTCGCTGTCGTCATCTTCAGAGACGTAGCCGGAATCCGCTTGTGCGGCTGTGGTGTCCTTTTCTTTTGGAAAGATGGTCGGTAGGCGCAGCGGACAGTACAACGCCTGGAGGCTGTGGAGCGCAGCGGTGATGGTACCTTCGGAGGCGGTCCGCAACGACCGGACAGGCGGCAGGCTGCTGGAAGGCGGCACACAGGAGCCTGGGACACTCATCGGAACTCCTCCTCCAGTTGACTTCTCGGACAACCCGTGTTATGACGCGAACGACGAGGCGACAGAAGAAAGGCGGGACAAAGACATGAAGGAACACTGCGGCGTAAGAGAAGGAAGAAACAAGAGCCGACAACCGCCGACGAGAGAGATGATACTTATCTCTGACGAGAGTCTAGCCTCCGCTGGCTCGGGCATCGTCGCCAAAAAGGATTTTTTTTTTTTTCACCGCCTGTCATCCGGCCAACGTGCAAGTTTGGGACGTTGGTACTGGTCCTGTGTACATGCTACCTGGTGTCGGCAGCGCTTCGATATACGTGTGCCAGAAGTCGCTGGTAAGGAGAAGGCTACATGCATGTATTCACTCTTGCTTCCGCTTCACGATGCTCGACTGTGGTGTGCGAGGAATTTTGGTGCCGCCACCGCCACGTGGGGTCGCTCGCTAATCTGAGTGGCGGGCGCTTGCTGAAGGGGGTTAGCGCCAGATCTGGCGGATGGATACACGTGACTGTACCGTTTCCAAGGATCCAAGGTTCCAAGGTTGGATGGCCTTTGAATTGCTTATCCTAGGGTAAAACATTTAGACCGGGATTATACAGCCTTCAAATAACGTTCAAGTACATCTGGCCTTTGTATTGCTTAGCCTGGGGTAATACTTCCAGACAGGGATCATACAGCCGTTGGGAAAAACTCAAGTCCAAGTAGCCTTGTTATTGCTTATCCTGGGGTACCACGCGGTACTTAAACTCTTATCTTAGTACTGGATCAGTTAAAGGTCGTGCGTTGAATTTCGTCCGTTCGTTCATCCACACATGCATACTCAAATCTTCCCTTTAGCAACTCCGGCTATGTGTGTCTTATTTTCCTTTCTACAGGAATATTCAATCTGAGACGGGACATCGTCGCTCCGTCGGAAAGTTTTCCCCGCCTTGGAAAACCTTGCGAATGCAGGTCCGACACCGACACTACCGGGCATAACTAGCACCGACGGATCAGTAACACGACTTATAACCTCCCTGGAACCTATCCACTTGCAGGAGCCCATCTAAAGAGATGGCAAGGTGAAAAGGCCGGGAGCTGGGGCAAGATCCAAGTGTATTCGCTCCCGGTGTTACACCAGGATAAGTGGGTTGACTATAAACAGATATGAATTAATGAAGCAACGATACGAAGGCCAATTGTACTCAGACTCTTTTTTCCAGTAGCTTTATTTCACTGTTCACGCAAGCTATGCTGTTTTGTCTACGATTATTACGTCGAGAGACTGCATCACTATGCCATAGGTCAAGAATTTGAATGCAGCGTTTCAACTCGCGACTTCCATTCAGACGATTTGATATTTGCGCCCAACAGTGCCCTGTTCTAGCTTACCATTGTATTGCACAGTTCTCTGGTATGCACATGTGTCGTCTGAAAGAAGACTTCGCGCACGCTCGGTACACGGTATAACGTTGTGATGAAAAGCTGTGAGGGTGCTAAGGAACTCAGTGAGCAGATGTGTCGTATAGAAGCTTGGATATCTCAGCTATTCGAGATTATTGGCAGATCCCTCAAAGTTTTCTACAGCAGTTCCTGTACATCGCCGTTCCGTTGCTTGACTCTATCAATATCTTCTGCAATCTTTTCTCGTTTCTATTGGTTAATATGCCAAATCAAAGTTATTTGCCATAGACATGACAAGCCACAGCGTTCCTCCATCCCTCAGAAACATGTCATCCGACCCCCCAGGATACCTAATGCACAACCTGTTTGTGCGGGTTATAGACTTGGGAGTTTACCCAGGACAGAGTCACCCAATGACCTGATTCATGCCCATGGGAAAAGAAACGCACGCCATACGTCCTAGATAAGTGCTCCATAGTTCAATGTCTAATCTCAAGCCCGTACAAGCTACTTGCATCCAGATGTACATAGAGTCTCGCAGTCAGCTATGCAGAAGGGCCAAGGAGGTTAATCCGTCCGCCAAAGAGCATCGGCATCGGGTTGAGACGTTGAAGGGTCTGAAGTGTGAGTGGGTTCAGTGTCTGGTTTGATACCAAAGTCTAGAGGATGTGCACTAGGAGGATCTTCGCCCCACCATTCGTCATCGAGAAGGTCGCTGGCGTCTCCACCTGTCGCTTTAAGCTTGCGCTGCCTTCTAGGTCGGGTTGCTTTTTCGAGATTTCGAGCGTGGTCTGATAGCTCTGTGGCGATGTTAAGGCGATTGCAGTCTTGAACCTTTTTTTTTTTGGAATAAGAGTCTATATTCCACATTCCATCGTGATTGCGGATATCACATCAAGTAATGAACAGAATTCAGCCCATTTCTGGCCCGTCTCTTGTATAGCCTGCGCTGGTATTATATATCCTGGGGTCACACGCTGATGAGTTGGAGTGTGCGGTAACTTCTTTGACACCCTCCACATATGCTATTCTACCTCGCCAATCTTGGACGGCTTATTAATTTAATGCCTGTGGTGGTTGAAAAAGTGTACATTTCCTAGCTCGTGGAGCTGATCCTGGGGTAACACGCCAACAAAATACGTTCGCGATGTCGTTTCGCTTAAAGAGTCCTGGATGCACATTATACTGTCTAATATCAAAGCATAGTTGTAAATTGAGAGAATCTGTAATGTTTACTAAAGGATGGACATGGAGACAATATTTTCGCTACTCTTGGCGGCCAAGTTACCATAGAGCTCGCTGGTCCGTCATTCTACTGTGGAGCACGAAACCAACTTACAGAACAGGAACCACTGACCAGACAGTTGACTTTAACATGGGGAGTAACCCTAGGGTAGATAATACCAGCGTAGACTATGTAACGCATTGCCCATGCATGGTGCACTCAGATCCGTGGCGGACAAGACCGCAGCTCGAGAAACTCGCGTATGCCATTCCACACATTCAAAGCCTTCCATTGAAGCCCTACCGACGAATGTGCGTACGATATTCCAGCTTACGTGTTATGGGATGTTGCGAATCTCTCATGATATGAGCTGATACCACGAATGCACATGTGAGCTCGTTGTTCGAAGTCGCCGAAATACACTACATCGGCCCAGACCTGATGACTTGGAAAACACGAGCTCATTGTATACGGGCCTGAAGATGAGAGCAAGAATAGCACACGCCTTGCGAACTTCAGTCAGGATGTATGTTCTTGGAGGGTCTGTGAGAGATCAAGTGAACTGTGAATGTCAATAAATACCACATAGCCCTGCCAATAGATTCGTTGTTCAGCGCACATATTCAAAGACTTTTGAGAGCCAAGTTACCCCAGGATACGCAATGTAGTGCCGAAATCTGTAGGCTTCGTATCCGACATGGCGCGGCCGTCTGACGAGCTTTCGGGAGATGTAAGGATGCAGACCCATCGTCAGAGTGGAGAGGAATGGCGTGCGGGGTGCTAGCGTGCCGCTTGCACTCACCGCCAGCCAGTCCCGTCGCTCCTTCCCTTGCTCGGAGCCTCCCATGTCCAATGTTGTTCTCGCCGAGACTCACCCACACTGGCAGCTTGGTGCCGACAAATATTGGTCCACACATGCCGCTGCTCTCCACCACGACCCCGACCGAGGCCCGGGACGCCATGCCCGGCTCAAGGCACGGAGGCGCACATCCAGGTCGCGCATCCCATTCATAGGTATACGCTCTGGAGCACTCGGGATGGCAACCTCACACGATAGCTCTCGCACACTTCCGCTGTGCGCAGTCGTCCGTTCTCATCGAATACCACGCCCGTCGACACCACGGGCAAGCGCTTGGGCACCTTCAGGGCCACGACGAGGCACTTCAGTCTTTGACGTGGGTCGAGGCGGGGAGTACGACCATGAAATCCAGGGGCGTGCCTCATGGCCGTACTCATGCTCATCGTCGCCGTCATAACGGCAACACACCCCCCCCCCAACGCCGAAGCAGGTCGTGATGGAGTGGCTAATGCGGCGATTGCGATGGTTTACATTGAAGCGATGGTATACAACATCTCCTGGGGCCCCGTACCATGTGAGTCAACGTCCGTATTTCGTGTCCGGACGTCATAGAGAGTTATGTCTGGCTATATACTTGAAAGTATAAATACAGTTTGCATACTCTATTGTTAGCTATCAGGACTTACTATCAGACACGGATTTTTTCACGGGGGGCACACTCATGAAGGACTAACGCCGGATAGGGCTGTATATGAGCGAAATCTTCCCAACGCGCATCCGCGAAGGCGCCATCGCAACCGGCACTGCCACGCAGTGGCTGTTCATCTTTGTGTTCAGCCAGATCAACAATCTCGGCTGGGAAACGTTTCTGATGTTTGCCATCTTCAACTGCGCGCTGGTCGTCTACACCTGGTTTTTCATCAAAGAAACCAAGGGTCGGTCATTGGAGGAGATGGAGCTTAGTGAGTCAAATCATTTTAGAACATTGGACGTTCAGCTGACAAGCTATAGTCTTCAACCCAGGCGGTACGCAACTCAACTTGGAAGAGGCCCGCCAGAAGGCGTACGAAATGGAGGACCCGGCTACGTCCATCGGTCATGGAAAGGGCGACTTGAAGGCCTAGAGGTTCTCAGTTAATCATGAGTGGAGGCAATGAACAATGAAAACACCTTTCCGTACTGCGAAATCGGACCGTGCAGGTGGACAGCGCGTCTTTCTCCCAAGCGTCGCATCGTCCACGTCTCGACCTTCCCATCAACTCTCCACCTCCTCGTCTTGCATGCGCTACGTTTTTCTTTCTTTTGTGTATTTCCGGTGTTTTTATCCCTTTTCTCCTATCCGCATTGAGCCGCATTTAGCGAGATTGCAGTGGGGCTCGGGGCTCAGCGCAAGTCACGCCGAAGCGCCACGATGGTTCTTCACGTCTTATCTCACAAAGTTACACGCGTCTTGCAGCTCAAAGAATCTGTTGAACGAATTGTTGATCGAGACATCTTTGGGAGCATGTTGGAGCGATGCTGGTGGTGGCATTTGGAAATGCAAGCCGTGCGCAGAGCCCTAAATATAGCTGAAAGGGCGCCATTATGCATCCGCTTATCCCGATCTAGCATCAAAGCTGAACCGCTAGACTGTATACGAGAAGACTATCGAAGCTTAATCTGCTAATCGGCGCGCAAAACGTCCTTATGAGCGACCTCTCCCCTGTCCGTCCTCACCAACTTTTTGGGACGTCCTCGAGGGTTCCTTCGTCATTCATTAACAGCCATGCGGCTACTGTCACTCCTTTCCGCGGCATCTCTCGCCGCAGCCTTTCCTTTGGGTCTCTTTGGGCGTGATTCGAACGGCACCTGTCCCGCGTCGTCATGTGGTATTACGGGTTGGGAGATGCATCTTCCAGGCCACGACGCCGAGCAATACTGGATCAGTCAGCAGAGCATATATAGAACTAACGAGGCATGCGGCAAGCACTGTGTGGGGGATGAGTCTTGTATTACACATTCTCGGTCGGAGAAGGGTCTTGCCGTCATTACAGGAGGACAATGTGAGCAATACCGTCCAAACTCCCTTGCACAGTTCTGATGTCTAGTGTAGAAAAACGAGACAATGCTGCGTTTGGCATCCGGGCGCAACGGGACATTTGCCTTCTACGACAGGACCTGTCAGGGTTGTCCTCCCGTCAACATGACATCCACAGCTGCGCCGTACGGAAATGTAACGGCAATCAGTTACAGACCGGTTGTAACGCCATACAAGCCAGGAATGCACACGCATCAGAGACGCAAAATCACGGGATATCTACGCCGGAACCTTTCAGGCCGAAGCCGTATTCTACAGCAATGTACCAGTCGCATGCTTCGTCAACTTCTCTCAGTCGTGTCCACCCGGTAGTCCCGGGATCTCGAAGCGAGTACCCAAAAGTAACTTTGGTTCCTATTGTGAAAGCCACATGACCCGGTGGTCGCGCCTCATCGTCCTATGAATGCGGATCATGGCAGCCAAAGTCCAAGTTATGTCGACGTTCCAGGGAAGCATCCGTCGTTGAGCAATGTACACGTCTATCCTACGACATCCATCTTCTACGTTAAGCCTACCAACACCAACTCGCCACAGCAGGATATCATTTCGTCAGCGGCAGAGTCAGGGTATTCGAATATCGTCGCGCCTTCTCCTTCGCCAGAGACAATCACTTCGACGCATCCTACCATGCCTACTTCAACATCCGATGAATCGTATCCCACGCTCACGCCCATCTTTGCGAATTCTACATCGCCCTCCTCGACACTTTCAACCCCATCTTTCACATTCTCAAACTCGTCGATGACAGCGGTGCGTACGCCTACGTATCTCGCATCAGCGGTCCCGGTTTCGCTGGTGTAGCTGTTTGTTGTGGGGTTTGTGGAGTAGCGCTGGGTTAGGGTGTGGAGTGTGGGTGTGGTAGTGTCTACCTTGTATGAGTGTAGCGGGGGCGGGTGTAATGTGTAATTTCTGTTGTTAGCTGAGGCCGATATTTGGGGAAGAGAAGAAGATGGGTTCTTTTTGCGGGAGAGGGAGCGGTGGAGACAATGGGTAGAAGTTGGTGTGGCTGGTTGGTTGGGTTGTGCGCTTCCGTGGAGGTGCAGTGTATTCAACTGTTTATCTCCAGCTAGGTATCAATCACGTGCGGTGGCCTGTGCGAAGTGCGCCCACACCACAAAGCAAAACCCGCGACGTCTCTCCACTTCTCTTCTTCATACAATGAGTCATTGTTATCCCTCGCCCAGGACAGGGCATTCCGCGACCTCTGGTTTCGACCGGAATGAGCAACCCCCACCCTCCCAACCGCCGCAGCCATACGCTGCAAACCAAACCGCCGCACGCTGCATACCAGCCGCCGCAGCCTTATGCTGCACCTCAATGTAGACACTCCTCATATCAACTTGCTAGAGCGTGACTGACTCATAGTAGACCCACCACAGCAACAACCATACCAGCAATACCCGGCACGGCCTCCACCCTATGGTGGATATCAGGCTTATGAACCACCGCAGTACGGTGGGTATTCACAACAGCAGCCAGCTCAATACGCTGGCAATCAGTCAACAGGTCAGTATGGTCAATCGCATGCTCAGTATGGTGGTACCCAACTACCAGTCGAGCATGTCGATCACCGACAGACTCCACAAACGACAGCAACATCGACACACGCTCCTCAGCCACTCCAGATTGAGGCTACACGCGAAAATGACGCAGCTTTTGAATGTAAGCATATAATTTCCCATTCATGTTTATACCCGCAGAACTAACGGAGTGGTCCACAGGCGCGGCCAGGTGGCGACTTGTTCGACGCATCGAAGCTGAAATCGAAGAATTCGCCCGAAATCCCGACGCCCCGAAGCCCCGCCTCACCAAGGAGGAGTACGCGTGGTTGTCGGGATCAGCTGTACACGAAGAAGTCATTGAGAAATTTCGGTCAACCATGGAGAAATTGAAAGCGAGGAGAGAGGCTCTAGCGCCTGCACCTCAAACGACACCCGCTTCTACACCCGAGACATCGGCACCTGCGACGTCGGCAGCCTCAATGCCGGTGCCCTCAACGCCAGCACCTGCGACGTCGGCAACTACAAGGCCGGCGCCTTCGGTATCAGTCAAATCCGTCCACGACGAGCCGACCGTACCGCGACAGCCTTCAAATGAGAGCTCAGACATCATTCCGGAGTTCCACGAGCTTCAAGTCAAACAATCAAACGAAAGCATCTCGACGCAGACTGATCACATCAATCAAGCAGAGATCAATCAAGCTATTCGTGCTGGGCCACGAACCTCAGAATATGACAAGTTGTTACAAAGATACCGTTGGCTTCTTCCGCCACCGAACTCCTTTTTTTGTAAGTATATATTAAGAACGATGTTGAGAGTATGAGTTGCTAATAGCTACACAGTCTCGGGGAGAAAAAAAGTGTTAGAATTCCTCCAGGCGTTTGATCACTGGATCGACGCCGCAGAAACTCAGCCTGGCTTGGCAACACACGTTGAGGTACCTCCTCATGCAGAACAGCTACGCGAACGTCTTTCAGATGCCTACGGGCCCGAAACATCTCAAAGTATCGAGAGCTCTGCGATCGATGTACCGCAGTGAAAGCGAGATGCGATCGCATCCGACAAACGCAAGAAATGCACACGCAACGCAGAACGATAATAGAGCCTGAAGAAATCAGTGCTAATGATTCCCACGATGTCGTTTCGACCAAACAAGTAAATCCATTCCAGAAGAAAAGCCAACGCCATGAAGACCATGCCCACGGCTCCGAGCGCAAGAATCGCGCAGATCCGCCACCGATCACGCAAATATCACATAAACACAAATGTCCGAAAGACAATCAGTGTTCTGTTTGTCAAAAGTCAGATGGTAAATGGGCCATTAAAGAACGCAATTCCCATGGAACTTTCCACCGCATTGTGGAGAAGAAGAGGAGACAGTAAGTGTCCTGCCCCTGTTGCTGACTGCACAAGACTTTCTATAGCTGACTGCTATAGAATTCAGCATAGCTGTCTGCTAGGCTCTTTCCACCTGGCTGTCTGCTAGGCTCTTTCCACTTAGCTGTCTGCTAGGACTTTCCACTTAGCTGTCTGCTAGGATGTTCCACTTAGCTGTCTGCTAGGATGTTCCACTTAGCTAACTGCTAGGACTTTCCACCTAGCTGGCTGCTAGGTCCACCACCCTGGCTGCCTGCTAGGAAACCATCATGGCCGCCTGCTATGAAACCACTTAGCTGTCTGCTAGGATCCTGCCACTTAGCTGTCTGCTAGGATCTTGCCACTTAGCTGTCTGCTAGGAAAACCACTTAGCTGTCTGCTAGGAAAAAACTACTTAGCTGTCTGCTAGGAAAATCACTTAGCTGTCTGCTAGGAAAAACTACTTAGCTGCCTGCTAGGAAAACCACTATGGCTGCCTGCTATGGAACGTCCTGCAGCTGTCTGCTGCAGACCCCTATAGCTGACCGCTATAGGGCTTCATGCGACGCTTTAGATAGTTCCAAAAGTTTTCAAACGCCATTTTCAAACGCAATTGTGTTCAAAAGGTTTCTTATCGTGACCCCTTCTCCGGGTGTTAAACGTCTTCGCTTTTTTCTTTTCCAATCTTTCACCTCTATGACACTTATCTACCTATAATCTAATTCTTAACCTAACTATCTAGAAGCCTAATTAATAATAAAAATTAAATGCTAATTATCCTATATAAGTTATAAATAGGGTATAAGTAGTATAAGGGTTATCTAGTGTATAGTGCAAACACTAGAAATTGTAACCTAAATAGGTAAAATATAATAGTGTCAGTTATGGCTTCATAACATCTACAGGTTGTAAAATATCTGATAATAGTTTCTAATTCACCCTGTTTAGTTTCAACGTTAACACTATGCACTTTCCATATATAGATGTCGGGCAACGTTGCGCCACGAGACCGCGAAGTCTTGTCACGAAAAAAGAAGCAGCATTTCCGTTTGGACAATTCGGTCACTCTTTTGACCTGAATGCACACAATCTGAATCGTGGCGCAGCGAAACTCTGACATTCACCACCTGCGCCACGGCGCGCCTAGGCGCCAAGCATTGGGGACCGTGCACGCATGTATGAATATCGCCTGCGCCCACGACAACTTTTGCTCTCCAGACCATGCCGCCGAATATATGCAGAAGTCTCATTCCCCAGCCCGCCGTTCAATGAGCGGTGGAACTGGAAACCCCCCCCCCTCCCAAAAGAGCGCGCCCCCATACGCGCACATCCTCGAATCCAACTTGCCCGACAATGAGGTACCCGAAAATCCCGGAGTCAAGACTCACAACAAGATCTCCGCGCTTGCGGATCTAAACGATACGGACGAAGAGCCGCAACCTGCACCACATCTCTCCAGACTTGCCGCCCCAAGACTCCACTGACTGGACCAACACGTTCTCCACCCTCTACCAAGATGCACCGCCTGCAAATCCCCCGCATTCCCGACGAACCGCGCTTTTCCAAGACCCAAAATAAAGCCTCAATGCCAATTCCCCTTGCGGACATTGAAGGCCTTCACCCTACCATTGAGGACGACTACAAAAAAGAAAAACGATACGGTGCTCATCCGCAAGGCCCCAAATGCCAATGAACCACTTCCGCCAAGCTCAGTGGTTCCAATTTCAAGGCAACAAGTAATCCAACAATTGGCGCCCGATACCAGAGGGTTTATCTGGGACCAGTTTCTCTGCAAGAATCGACACGTGACTGCCCGAATCGAATATGCTGAGAATACCCTGGATATAGGCATTGAAAAACAATCAAACAAAGAATCAACCGTCGTCAGGGGCCTTGTCGACCCAGCCCAAGACGAAGTTATCGAAACGTTCTGGGGTAGACCCGTTGGCGTTCGCCGCGAACAGGAGATTCCCCAGCCGATGGACGAGCTGGAAAAACCGCGACCCAAAACTTACATGAGGAACGTGTAGCCATTTGATACCAAGAATTACAACCCTGCTACTTTGCAGGGACTCACGCCAGAGGACAGGGCCAACCCGGTCCTCCTAAGCAAACTGCTTAACAAAGCCAACATCGCCCTCGAAGAATCAACAAGCAACTAACGTGTTTATAAGCGTGCCGTCAGTACAAGCGAGCCGTCAACCCCACCAACTTTCTGTAACGCGCGATAAGCAAACTACAATGCCTCAACCAACTACAACTCAATTGCCCTATAACGAAGGAGATATCTTCCTTGCTATCTCAGCTATTAATAAAAATTAGATTCAGAGCGAAAATCGCGCTGCCTTAACGTTTAACGTCCCTCGATCAACGCTGCGCGACCGACGCGCCGGAATTGCTGCGCGACGCGATTACCAGCCCAAATCAAAGAAGCTTACCAAGCTAGAAGAGGAGGTGATTGTTGAGCAAATACTTGACCTAGATTCGCGAGGCTTTGCGCCCACTCTAGGTGCTGTACGAGATATGGCGAATAAGCTGCTCACTGAGCGCAGCGCAGGCCACGTTGGCTAGCAGTGGCCTAGGAACTTTGTCAAGCGAACAGACAGCCTCACAACGCGATTTAATCGACCCTACGATCGACAGCGAGCCCTCTGCGAGGACCCGACGGTTATACAGGCCTGGTTTGAGCTAGTAGCACGTACACAAAGGCCACCTACGGTATCTGCGACGAGGATACCTTCAACTTCGACGAGACTGGCTTTCTGATGGGTAAAATATCCTCCCAGCTAGTCGTTACTGGCTCAGAGAGGCGTGGCCGGCCAAAAGCGATCCAGCCAGGCAATCGTGAGTGGGTGACGGCGATCCACGGAATCAACGCTGCTGGGTGGGCAATCCCGCCCTTTATCATCTTCGCTGGCCAGTACCACCTCTCTGCCTGGTACGAGGGCGACGATATACCAGGTGACTGGGCTATTGGTCTCAGCGACAATGGCTGGACTACGAACGAGCTTGGTGTTGCCTGGCTACGGCATTTTATCAAGCATACAGTAGAGCGTAGAGTGGGCGCGCGTCAGCTACTGATACTTGACGGCCATGAGAGTCACAACTCGCTCGAATTCCAGGAGATCTGCAAGAAGAACAAGATCTATACACTCTCTGTATGCCGCCACATTCGTCACACCTTCTGCAACCGCTTGACGTTGGCTGTTTCTCGCCGTTGAAGCGGGCGTACGGGCGCCAGGTCGAGGGCCTGATACGCGACCACATCAACCATATCACTAAGCTTGAGTTCCTACCAGCCTTCCGCGCCGCCTACGACCAGTCAATTACAAAGGAGAATATCTGCGCAAGCTTTCGAGGCGCTGGGCTAGTCCCACACAATCTAGAGGCGGTGATATTAAAGCTTGATGTGAAGCTTCGTACGCCGTCGCCAGCAGCCCTACTAGAGAGACCCTATGGGAGTCTGCAACACCAAGCAACGCGCGCGAGCTAGGCGCTCAGTCAACTCTAGTTCGTAAGCGGATCCAAAGGCATCAAGGATCCTCTCCTACATCAGTTATCCAGTCGCTTGATCGGCTTACAAGAGGGGCTAAGAGAATGGCGCATTCGATGGTGATTATGCGCGATGAGATAGCTAGTCTACGAAGGGCAAATGAGGCAGCCACAACGCGTAAACAGCGCAAAAAGAAGCGGATCCAGAAGCGAGGCACTCTATCAAAGGCAGAGGGAGAGGATATTATTGCTCAGAAGGCTGTTGAGCAGCAACTAGAGAGGAGAAACGCGGTATAGCCAGGCGCGGTCAGGTGCGAGCCGGCAGGCTTCAGCGCGCTGCACGCGCTGCAGGGAGCCTGGGCACAACTCACGTACGTGCAAGAAGGCTTCTATAGATACTGCTTGATTTAGGAAAGCTATTATATTAATAGAATTTTGATGTGTTGTTAAACTACGTGGCTTTTTAAGTGTAGAAAGTTGGTAGGGTTGACGGCTCGCTTGTACTGACGGCACGCTTGTAAACACGTTACCGTAATTTGAGTTTTAGAAAAACCCAGGAACGCCGCCATGGTGAGAAGCTCCAAATCGGCGCTGAACACGTTATCGCCGAAAACGAATCACTCCACACGTCGTTAGTCGCAGCGAAAGCAGAAATCGAGACTTTAAAGACTCAGATATAGCCTTTAACGAGGACAGTCAGTCGGCACGCACGCTTGCGAGCGCACAGAAGGAGGGAAACGATAACCTCACGTACCTACTCGAGGAGAACCTGCGGGCTCTGGCTGCGCTTAAAGAAGATCCTGGGGCACTTCCCAGAGAAGTAAACGAGTACACACAGAAGCTTGTAGCCTTGGCGAAAACGCAACTCAGCATGGAGGACCTATCCCTCAAAGTCCGCCAAACGAGCGAGTCCATCGAAGAGCTCGAAAAATTGGCTCAAGGCTTAATTGCCCGTGTATCGGACGGAGCAGTGACAGAAATTACAGAACGGATGGGCGATGCGAGCGATGCGAGCATCGCGCACTACAACGGCCTTGTCGAAGGCGAACACATTGGTCGATCTCATAGCGACCAAAGAGCAGTGAAAAAACACGAGAAGAAGACCAAGAAGGCTGTCGAAACGCTACTCAACGACGAGTTCGCACATCAGTACAAAAGCGGGATCAAAGAGAGTTTCGCTGTTGGCGATCAACGAGGCTTTGCCCGCGGATTTTTGACCGCCATGAACACGATAGACCAACTTGAACGCGAAACATACGATATACCAGAAACAGCATCACAGCACTGGCACAACCTCTTAAGGAGCACAGGAGCCGTTGTCCGGGGATTGTGCGACGAAAACCCACGGCATGTCCTCGAAGGTCCTTGGGAAGGAGCGACCCAGCAAGGCTACCTCGCCACCATCATGCACCTTGTACATGGTTGCAAAGCAAGAAAGAAAGAGCCACAGAGCATCCACGCCCACCTTCTACAAGGATGGTCAGAGGCAGGCAAAGATAAAGTCAAATACGGCTTCAAGCCCCAAGCAAAGGAAGAACCACCGTACATAATCGCTTCGCTGCCTTGGGACCTCAACATGGCCAGCAGAATAGCAGATCACGGTCGAAAACTCGAAAAAGTAGCCCTGCCTAAGGCGCACCGCAAGCCTATACCGAGGAAATCCGCAGTTCAAAACGTGAGCAACCCTCTCGATGCCGAATGGGAGCATAAATATCTCCCTAGTGCACAAATTCCCAACGCCAGTATCAAACCGGACCCTGAACGTATTCACACCCCGGCAACGCCTCAACCCAACCCCGACGACGTTTGGCTTACCGATGACCATGAGCGTCCTTACGCGAAGCCTACTGCAGACCCTTCAACGTCTCAACTCGACCCCGATGGCACTTGGTTTACTGATAATCCTTTGGAGTTGGATCACGATTTGATTAACGATCTCCCCGAAGGCTCGACTTCGTATTTCTCCTAATCGTTTCCACTTAGCTGTCCGCTAGGCAAAACCACTTAGCTGTCCGCTAGGCAAAACCATTTAGCTGTCCGCTAGGCAAAACCACTTGGCTTTCTGCTAGGGAAAACCACTTAGCTGTCTGCTAGGCTCTCTTCCACTTAGCTGTCTTCTAGGCTCTCTTCCACTTAGCTATCTGCTAGGAAAACCACTTAGCTGTCTGCTATGAAAACCACTTAGCTGTCTGCTAGGCTCTATGTACTGTATGTTATTTAAATGTTAAAAGAGTATATTTAAAGCACCTCCTCCCCACGTGTGACGCCCTCTTCCCTTTCTATATACCTTACCTTTGGGGTGTATGTAAATTGTGGCTGATATTCTATGTAATAGATGCCAACCATTACATCTCCTCGTCATGGTGCTGGAATATAGTCACGTGATACCCCAACCATGCATGTGTATACGTACACCTGGCCGGCTCCTTGAAGTCGGGAACTCGATCGATCCCCCTGATAGCAAACACGAAGTGAGCTCTTAAATTTATTTTAGTAATAATGTCTATGAGGTCTAGATATACGTACTTTCAAATGTTGTTCGCGTTCACCTTCACCTCTGCCCGTTCTTTCACACTCTCGGCCTGCCTTAGTCAACGGGCTACGGCTAGCGCGGCTTGGCGCTGCGTCCGCTACTATAAAATTCTGCCCGTCCCCGCTCCCGCTTTTTCTCTCCAGAGCCGACATGAATAACACAAGCTCGAACTCTCATTCCGTCGATCTGGCTCCTGAGCTGAGTATGTTATCTATATGAGCTAAATCAATGGTCTGCTAACAACACATAGTGAGACAACCCCTACAAACGAGCGGTCCCACCGGGACCGCCCCCCAAAACTATCAACCAGCTACCCACACGGTTGAGCGGATCGAGCCTCAGCCTTCTGGGGGCTATCAACGAACGACAATCTCCCATTCCGCACAAAATCACGCGCCTTACGCGGCACCACCTCACCACGGCTATGCCCAGCCTCAAATGCAGCCTTACCAATACCCGCTGCATAGCTATGCACCCCCTCAACCGTACATACAACAGCCGTACGCCTACGCACCGCCCCACCCGAATGGAGGCTATGCGCCTGCACAACCTTACCCGCCCCATGGTTATGCACATTACCCGCCTCAAGGTCGTGCACTCTACCCTCCTCAAGGTCATGCACTCTACCCGCCTCAAGGTCATGCACCCTACCCGCCTCAAGGTCATGCACCCTACCCGCCCCAGGGTTATGCACCCTACCCGCCTCAGGGTCATCAGCCTTACACGCAGCAGCCCCCTGGGCCTCTCCAAGCCCACCAAAACTCTCGTTCCGTGCCGTTAAGCCTAGAAGGTCAACCGCGGATCACAGAGTTAGTGGATGTGAATGACACATCTTGGATGGACGAGGAGGTTGATGAGGCTTGGTTGAACGAACATTCTGAATTCGACTGGTTCGACGATCAGCCCTCAGGCCAAATCAAACCCGACCAGAAGGATGAAGAATCCCCAAAAGCAGCGCCCTCAAACCCCATCGAGCCGGCAGCACACGAGCAAGTCAAGACTCCGACACGTCAACGAAAGCAAAACTGAGCTGTAAAAAGCTGGCAAGCCGAGCCTCAGCGAACTGTATCGCGACAGCCGTCAAACGAACGCCTCAGCCCTGTTGAGCAAATCGAAAAAATGCATACCTTAGGTATCGACAGCGACGACAGCGACGATAGCGATAACAGCCTTGAGCAATTTGTAAGAATGCATATCGCCGACTACGATAGCAACAACAGCCATAAAGCCGTCAACGACGAGCGAACTGTATCGCGACAGCCGTCAAACGAAAGCCTCAGCACTGTTCAGCAGATCGAAAAAATGCATAGTTCAGGTAGCGACATCGATGATAGCGATAACAGCCAAGATAGTCACGACGACGCGGTAAACTTGAACGCCTTGCGTCCCAGGCTAAGCATCTCCTCTGAATCAACACCCAACGTCGAGTTTCCCTTCTCAAAGCACGAGAGGCTGATGCTGGAGCTCGCCCGAAAGAAGCAAAAGGACGCATCCGAGAGAAAAGAACGTCTTGCACAATACCACATCTACCGTGATCTAACCAAAGCTGGTAAGCTGGTTCACATACTCACCCTCTGTGTACTGCTAACAATTGAACAGAACTGAAACTTTGGAACGACAAGAGGATCCCTCGCCATCGCGTACTCGAGTGGGTTCGAATGATACTCGATGATGAAATGTCTCCATATTGACCGAATACGACTAAAACGATCACAAGTTTCAGCATGATATTACGCTATACCCCACCCTCGATGAGTACCTTCGCCTTGTGCGAGAACAAGCGACAAACGAACTCAAAAATAACCTTGTCTTATCGCAAAAGACCCGTCCACACAGGCCATCTGGCGGGATCGAGATAGACGATGACACACCGTGCGATGATTCCAAGCCGTACGATGTTGGATGGTAAACCTCTCCAATTCAAGATACACTTAGACTATCTAGGTTTCTCTCCGCCTGGCGTAAGTTTGATATGCTTGACTGCCTGTCAAGCATATTTCACTTGTCTGGCTGACAGGTCTATTCCACTTGTCTGTCTGACAGGTCTGTTCCACTTGTCTGTCTGACAGGTTTATTCCACTTGACTGCCCGTCAGGCTTATTCCACTTGTCTGTCCGACAGGTCTCCGCTTGGCTGCCCGTCAGGCTCTTGTATCATGTAGCTCTAAACGAAATCAAAATGTCTAAACGATCTCAATGCTTACCAAGTGATGTCTAAATCTCGACGTTTGACTGTGACTGTAATTCCACAGGGGCTCGCTCAGATCCCTTGCACGCGTAATACTCCATTAATTCTAGTATCGTGACCGTTTCGAGTGAGCTTTGAAAAGGGTCCCAGAAACTACTGTACACATCAAATAACAACAACAGAGCTGGTGATATGATATGACTACGTCAAGTGCGACATGCAATTCTCGTACTTTTACAATTTTCTATAGCAAATCATAGAAGACCTAAACACTTAGAAATGCAATGAGATCGCCTGTCTACCGAGAATACGAATCTTCACAACGAACGCAAGATAAACATCAAATCATTCAATCCATCCCCGCCACCTCATGAAACTCACGCGACAGCGTGGCAACGTAGATAAGAGATTGAAGATAGTCACGCCACTTGTGACGGAGCACGTCTGATTGAAGCGGAGGTTTGACAGCCTCCGAAGCATAACAACTCAGGCAAGGGAAAAACGAGGGGGACCTCAACCAACGAATCGCAACTCTGGTTAAAAGCAAGATCAAGCAACGCAACTCACCAGACCGACTGCTCAGGACCGGAATGTAGCGCATACAGTCTCACAGGTTGCAATGCCTAACATGTTTCTTCTGATATCGGAGCGGAGCCAAGCACTGTAAACCCTGCAGTTTACCACGGCTCAATGTGACATGGGCCGCAACATATCCCGGCCTATGGTGCCTTTCATGCTCCACAGTATGCGGCAAGCAACGCAGTTTTCCAAAACTCGAAACAATAAAGAGCGTTTGATAAAGGAATATGACACGGGCAATACCATCATCCAGATTGCCGTGGCTTCTAGTGTGGGTGGCATCCGACAAGTTACGCGGCCTAGTTACTACTCAGTGAACGATATGACAGTGGCCCAGAACGGTATCACAGAGGTTAAGAATGATATTCAACACCTGCTAATAAGATGAGACTCGTCCCGCAGTATGTTTCATCTTTTGAGTCTGGCGGTCAATCAATGAGCCTTATTAGGCTTTGCCGTGGAGGGATGCCATTCTTTTTATAGGAACCACAGACGCAAGAAACAGCAAGCAAGCATTTCGCCTTCTTCCGTGGCTCTTTGCATCAGTCGTCAATCTAGTAACTATCAAATGCAATCCTAAATTGTGGGTTGCGCCGATAATGAGTAATCAATTGTTGGGTGAAGAGATGTGTTAGCGCCGGCGAAAGCAGTGAAAGCCCTTTACCAATCATGCGCGTCATGCTTCGGCTCCCCACTGTGGTTGATCCCAATCGCGCCCTTTTTTTTTACGTACTTTGGCTGTTGAACCTTAGTTGTGCTTGCTGTTAAGTCTCATAATCTGTAAAAGGTTAGCTCGACTATAAACGGATATGAATGAATAAAAAAAAGCAGTGAAAGCGCGTCCACGTGACAAGCAGCTGGAGCCCGGAAGGTGCCAAGCCCTGACGCGCCGCCCAAATATCGGGAAGGTACGCGAGCGCCTTTGCTACCTCCTCCACCCTACATCGAGCTGTGTACCGACCGCCTCTCGACGTCCAGCCCACCAAATGGCGCCTAACGTGAAACATGAAGACACAGACTGCGACAGTGCAGACAATGGAATCGTAACTAACCGAGATACAGGGACTCCAAATGCCCCCAGTGTAGCATATCGCCCGTCACCAAAGTCTCTCCATCAGCCTGGTGGCAACGCAGAATACGTCACCGCTGGCATGACATTTTGCCCCGGCATCCCCAAGATTCCAGTCGCCAGATTTCTTCCACCAAACGATCCAATCTTCAACTTGATGGATGCGAAATACGACGATTCGGACGTGATACGCAAGAGGAATTGCGCAGCTTGTGCCATGCCTAAAGGTGTGCCCTCGCACCCGCCCGGTTCCACCTGGGACACCTGTACAAACTTATGTTATTTTGATAAGGTCGAGCATGAGACTATCGTGAGTCGCTACATTCCTACAGCCACGTAGTTTTTGCTAACGCACGCAGTTTTGCCCGCATATGTACGCATCAGTGAGGAAAATATTGCGCGTATACCGTTGGCCGGCACAGTATGAGCTACCAGGCTACCTCCAAATCAGACCCAATGAAGAGCAAGAGCAGAAGTTGCGCGAGCAAGGCTTTATAGTTGCTAACAGTTTTTATCATAAGAACAAGCTACCAGATTTCACACAGAAAGCGCTAGCCTGTCGACCAGAGTTGGAAAAACTAAGTAGCATGCGCATTGCGCAACCCAATTATGACCGTCAAGTCATGGCGATGCTAAAAGCGAAGGCACAAGCGTATGCACAGCAGAAACAGGAAGGGATGGCGCCCCCAACAAAGCGCAAGCACGAAGACAATGAACATGAGCCACTCGATAGGCCTCGAATGCCACCTGTCGGCCAGAATACAAATGCAGGATATTCACAACACCTACAAGGATATCCAAGGCCTTCAGGATATGGCGGCTCGTCATCAATGCCCTTCTCTCAACCTTCGCCATATCAACTGGGCCCACACCACTATGCCTATCCGCCGCCACCATCCTATCCTCAACCACCGCCGTACCAACAGCACCCTCAACATTTGCCGTACCAACAGCCCCCTCAACCTTCGCCCTACCAACAACACCCTCAACCCTCGCCGTACCAACAACCTCCTCAACCCACAGGAAAATGGAGCAATCCTCCACCCCCCCAATCGTACCCGCCCCAGCTAGCGCCGCCCCAGCCCACCACCTGGAGTGCGCCTGGCCCAACAACCTGGAGCCAACCTCCTCCGATGCCTCCTTACGCACCTCAGCACAGCTGGACACCGTAATCTGGTACAACCCCACCCTGGCGCTCGCCACATACGCCCTCCGCTTCTTGGCCACCCCCACCCTCTATCCCCGCACCTATGCCTTCCCAGCCGTCCTACCAAGCACCTTCCGCCCAAGGCCGTTGCCAGCTGCTCCCACACCAGCCGCCGCCTGTGCTTCAACAAGTCTATAACGCAGTCCAACCACCGACTAGGGAACAAGGCCACACCGTGGCCCAACCGGCATACCGGCAGCCGCATATGTCGCAGCAATATGCATACCGGCAGCCGCTTGTGGCACCAGGCCCGAAGCGGGCGCACATGGCACCGGGCGCCGGACATGTTAGGAGAGATTCCCGCCGAGAAGACAGTGTGGGTGTCCAACAGGGTAAAGTTGGCGCCAGAGCTGCTGCTCGGCTGGATTTGAGCGACATGCTTGTGCGTATGACAGATGGCCCGGGGGAGGAGTCTCAGGTGGGAGGGAAGCGAGAAGCACCATCCGAGTAGCAAGTGCGTGCCAGGTCTACTTCGTCTAAGCTGATGGCTTGGTGATTCGGTTCGCGTCGCCTAGCTGTCTGCTACGCGGTGCTGCTCTCTCGTGTCATCCTGTTTGCGGAGCTAGCTGGTTGGTAAATGATAAATGTGCTCTGCGACGTCGCCGCTGCCTCTGTCGCGTAGCTGTGTTGCTATGTGTGTACATTCCGGTCTGGGATAGTGGTAGATGCAATGATTCAATGGAAAGATTTCAATTGACTTGATGAGTGGCATGTGCTTCGTTTTAACGGGTATATGTATGTGGCTTTGTATACTTATCTGCTAATGGGATACAGAGAGAATGATGTAGGGAACTGCATGTTCTGAGAAAATTCTTAACCTGAAACGGGAGCTTATATTGCCTGCGTGGTAGGCTATCCCAGGATGAGGAGTACGAGGTAGCGAGGCCAGTTTGATAGGATATGTGGATGAAGTATATATAACCCACACCACGCCCCGGTCAACGTACTACGTACGTAGCACGAGCCATCCATCCATCCCAAGGAGCCCTCCCACCCACGAAACTCTCCTCCACAAAGCCATGCCCAAGACCCAAGTCCCCTCTCCCCCAACACCCTAAATAACATACCCCGCAAACGCCCTCGTCCCCACCCCCCTCTCAAACATAACATCCAATTCCTCATACGTCCGCCCCTTCATCTCCGGCACCCGGCACCAACACCACACCAAACACGGCACACTCAACCCGCCGAAGAAAAACCCGAGTTTGCCGCGCAGATTCGCTTCGTCGGCGTTGATCAGGTAGGGCATCGCGACGGTCATGATGATGCCGACGACGGCTTGGAAGGCAGTCGCTACGGCGATGGTTTTGGACCGCACGCGTGTGGCGCTGACTTCGCAGAATATGGCGTAGGCTACGGGACCGACGCTGGTTGGGGTTAGAAGCGGAGTTCTTGAAGAGGGGGAGAAGGGGATTTGAATATCGGACCTCCAATCAAAGGTAAAGTTCCAAACGAGGAGTAAAGACGATTGCGTCCAAACTGCGCCCTGGGTCGGAAAAACATCCAGGATACCGACTAGAAACATGATAATCATAAGAATCGTCAAGCCGACGTTGAAAAGCGTTCTTCGTCCAAACTTTTGCATCAGATACCAACTAAATACCGTGCTGACCCATCCCACGGCCATGAACCCAATCCCCATGTTGTACGCTTGCTCCGTGTTGAGCCCCGCCAGACTGAAGAAATACGTCCCGTAGTTAATAAGGTAGATGCCGCAGAGCACCTGCGTGGCATACACGCCGATAGCGATCTCGGTGCGGCGCCAGTTGACGCTCCGGAAGACGTCCGTGTACGTGGAGCCGGCTTGCATTTGCATCTCCAGACGGTCTGTTTCGACGATTTGGGCGAGGACGGCTTTGACGTTTACGGATTTGCTGGCCAGGCGGCGGAGCGAGCGTTCGGCGTCTTCGTAGCGGCCGCGGCGCGCGAGCCACCAGGGGGATTCGGGCGCGAAGAACATGCCGGGCAGGATGGCGAGGATCCAGAACCATTGGAGAGCGAAAGGGATCGAGTACGCCCAGTGGGAGTCGAGGTTCTTGGTGGCGGCCGTCACGCCGTTGCCGAGGAGCTGCCCTGTGACGAAGCAGAGGTTGACGTAGGAGGTGGAGACGCTGCGCATGGCGAGGGGGGTGACTTCGGAGGCGTACGAGGGGGCGATGACGACGAAGGCGCCGAGCACGAGGCCGCAGAGGAGTTCGCCGACGAGCAGGACTTTGAGGGAGCGGGCGAAGAATTGGATGAAGACGAGGGCGGCGACGAGGAGGACGCATGCGTTGAAGGTCTTCTTGCGGCCGTACCATTCCATGGGGTAGCCGGCTGCGAGGGCGCCGACGACTTGCCCGATTGGATTGCCCATGCTTAGGCTTGTTTGCCAGGCGGCGGAGATGATGTATTCGCCTTCAAAGATGTAGCCGAAGTCTCTTTGGAAGGCGGGCATGGCGTACAAGTTCCCGAGGAGCTGGGGGTCGAAGGCTGTGGGCGTTAGTCAATTACAGTGAGGAATGACATGGCTCGCTCACATACATAGCATGATGACTCCCATGCTGAAATACATGGACCATCCAACAGCCTTGGGGTAAAGTCTCACAGCTTGCCAAAACGAGAGCGTGTGCTCGATCGCAACCGCCTCAGCAACCTCCTCTGCCTTTTCCCCTTCAAACGACAACTTCTGCACCTCTTCCGGAACCGTGGTATCTTGAATATCAGTCGCCATGATGTCTGCGGTCGTGACCCACGCGGAGGAGGAAAATAAAACGAGCTCTCCGCTTCCAGAAGGACCCGAGCTGGCTTATGCATGCCTGAGGAACATACTAAAATTCGTCGATAGATAGTGTAGCCTGTTATCTAGCACCGGCTGTACGGCCGTAGATGCGGGGGTTACATGCCGGAAAAAGGTGCTCGTGCATGTATACTCGATGCGGATGATCCCGGCGGTGATCCGTCTTCCCATATTGGGGAGGTAGATAGACAGATTGCCGTATGGTCGCACCACCTGTCCCTCTTTCTGCGTCTTATTAATACAGTCTTGATACGGTCTTGATACTTATCGTGGACTGAGGTACGCTAGAAGCGGTTGAAGATGTAACATCGCCAGAGTTAACCAAATGCTCCCGTCGTCTGGCGGATAAGTGCAACCGGTAGCTATCTCACGCACAAAACACGGGCGGCACGTACAGATAAGTGTACATACTGTACAGAGAGCGGGGTCGTGAGGTAGGGATAGATGGCTGCAGACGATACGCAGCGTCGAGGTAATCTCTCCGCTCCAGAACCGGTAATCCTTCCGTCCACTTGTGTTCGCAGGTCGGATGGGAATCAGTGTCGACAAGGGGATCAAGAGACAAAAAAACATGATCTGGCCGTATAGAACGACCCGTCTCAACCAAGAAACAAAATACTCAGAGATCCTCTTGCTCATTCATTTGCTAACCGCTACATCCCACTCAATCGTTCCTTCGTCATCATAACCATTCAAGAAAAACGCCCATGCAATGCAGTGCCATGCCAAACCGACCTACCGCACAATTCGAGCTTCTCAGTCTCGCCGTCGGAAAAGCGAACTCTGCATATCCAGACTCGCGGACGGTTTTAGTCCCAGACTCCGTGCTGGCCCAAATGCTATATAATTCATATTATCGCTAGATATTTGTGAACGCCGGACTGATGCAAAATGTTCGTGAAAAAAAAAATGTCAATCTCAGTTGACGTCCATGCCGTCATCGTCCGCCTCATCATCGCCGTCCTCCTCGCCCGCCGTGAGGACACCCGCGCTGCCCAGGCTCCGCTTTCGGTTGGCAGTGAACGGGCGATTGAGCTGGCCCATCATCTCAAGCTCCTCGCCACTGACTACTCGCGACTCGACATCCGCCTCCGTGCACAGATCGATGAGGCTCATGGGACTGAGGGCTCGGAAACCGATGGTGCGGACAACCTTTCCCCAGTTCTGCAAGCAATAGGTTGCTGCGCGTCGCTTGAGCCATTCTTCGTTGGCGGTTCCAGCACGCTCCCATATTATGGCGGCGTGCTCAATGTCTAGCTCGCGGCTCAACCGATTGACACACAGCAATCGCAGGCGTGGCATGCCGTATATGTTGGACATGACGAGCATACCGGCGACATCGTTCAAGCTGGGTCCATTGGTCGGATGCGGTGCAATGCTGTCCGTGTATAGATAGAAAAGGAAAGCCCGAACTGCAGAGTAAGGCTCCGGTATGTGCATCTTCTTCGAGTGGAATTCGACCATTTGGGCGCTCCAAAGACGCGCAAAGTGAGGCCAACGAGCATGCAGGATGAGTCTGTGGACGTGAATCGGTTGCGACTCAGCCGCGACTGCAGTGGAAGGCGCTGATTCGTTGGAGGGCGAGGTTTCATAGTCCATATCGTCTGGATCGGCCGTTATAACAAAGTCGGCGCCGCTACCCGACTCGGGCGGTTTATCAAAGGTCGAAGATAAGTCAGCTCCAATTCCCGTCAGATGGGAAGTGGTGTTGGCGTCGGAAGACGGCATCTTGGATCGCGGATCCTGTGCAAGATCATTGCCCAGAATCCCGTACTGACGCAAGTCGATTTCCAAGACATCGCTGAGATATTCGCCAGGTGTCACCCCGTTTCCATCCGCGGCTGCTTCAGCGGGGCTGCCGAGAAGCCAGGCGTGGGTACCCTCTGCGTTGGTGGTGCAATAATGCCAGCGATAGTTTGGATTGTAGAGGTCCTTCCCGTCGGCTAGTTTCTGCCAGCGAATGCTGTCTAACTCTAGGCTCGACAGACTCGTCTCGCAGCTCAATTCTGCCGGTGTGACGAAGTCGAGCATACAGCCGGAGGAAAAGACATGAAAGTGCATGCCTGCAGCCTGAGAAGGCAGATTCGGGCTCGAGTGGAACTTGAGAGAGGAAATAGAGCCTGGAGCGACGTAGGGAGACCTAGTAGGGCCCAAAGAACTGGGATAAGACTGGACACTGGAATTGGCAGTATAGCCCGTGCTGCCGGTAGCAAGCTGGCTAGATGCCGATGTTGGGAAGCGATGTCGCGAGGAAACCAGGGTTCGGTCGGCGGTGCCGTAGCTCATGGCGCTTTCAAAGCCAGGGCTGCCACGCAGATCCAGCCACCATATCTCGTTGTTCTTTTCCATCTCATCGTTGATGCCGCCAAAGATCCAGATCCGGCCATTCCAGATCCAGCTCGCGTGATCGTAGCGGGGCACGAATCTCCAGGTGCGCGACCAGGTCCAGGTCTTGAGGTCCAGGAAACAGATGTCGTCCAGCACGCTGTCATGCCCCGTCTGTCCTCCGCTGATGTAGAGCTTCTCGTCGTAGATGACGGCGGAATGACGGGCTCTGCCGCGGGGCGTCGGGCCGTGCAATTCGGGCTGCGTCCAGTGTGCGGTCTTGAGGTCGAACACAATGACGTCGGAGAGATGCTGCCTGTGCTCGTTCTCACCGCCAAACACGAGCAACTTGTCTCCTTGCCAGAGGCATGCGGTGTGTCCCATTCGCACCCCCGGGATGTCTCCATAGTTGTCCACGAGGTTCCACTGACGGGTGGTGAGATTCAGACGAAGCACATGGTTGTACACTGTACACTGTCAGTAGCTGCATGTACGCGTGCGGTGCAGATGCTCACCTTCATCGGTGAACTGGTCGAAGCCTCCGAAAGCGTAGATCTTGTTGTTGCCCACGTACGTTACCGAGGCGTTTACCAGGCAGGCGGGCTTCGCGCCAATTGTCGAAATCAGCTTCGGCCTGTGGCCATCCACGGCAGACTTGCGGCCCTGGATAGGACTCGCCGTCATGACGAAGGTGTTGCTGGCTGGGCTGCCGGCATTCGACGTCGCGGCGAGAGCAGAGGAGGGCGTGTTCGCCATGGGCTGATGGCCAGAGAACAGCGAGCCGGACGGGAGCGGTGGTTGCGCCATTGCATGCACAGACACTTCAAAGTGGGGGCAGAGGATTCATGGGCGTGTGCGTAGACGGCTGGTCTGGTTTTGCACGCGCCCTATCAGCAGCGACGGGGCACGGTGGGCACTTTTGGAGACGCAGTCGTAGAGGTGGAGGGACTCTCGAACGCAGGGATCGCAACCAAGGAGCCGGCGGTGAGTTCAGCAGCGGGCGATGATCGTGGTCGTGTACCTTGGTAGGCCAAGTTGCGGGTGAGGGACAAACTTTGGCCGGGGCTGGGCTGAGCTGGGCTGAGCTGGCAGGCAGGGCACGGGCAGTGAAACCGGCAGAAACTCGGCAGGAGCAACAATTTTCCGAATCGAGCCCACACGTGATGTCATCGGTGCCCAGCCCGTGCGCGGCTGCGGCTACCGCCGTTGCCCTGCCGACCATGGCGAGTAAACAAAGCGTATTTAACCTGCCTCGCGCCTGCCATCCAGTCTCCCACCACCACCACCACCTCCCTCACTCTACTCTCCGCACCCGCTACCTCTCTCCGTCTCCAGACCGCTGCATATACCATTCGAATCAATACTTCCAAGCATCGATTACACACCATTGTCTAATACTAATATTTGTTCTACAACAATCAGAAATCACAGGAAAACCGTACGTATGGCACCCCACCTCCGATCTGGATGCTTGGCTAACGCTCCATAGTAAGGGAGCACGCAGTCATGGCCAGCCCAGCAGTCTTGACCCCGGTCAAGAGCCGCTCGTCAGTCTTCTCCACCCGCGCCGCCGGCGGCCGGATGCCATTGACGCCCTCTCCCCGCACGCCGCGACAGACTCCCGATGCGCAGGCGCACGAGTCCATCCACGGCGGCAACTTCATGGCCCGTCTCCAGCACTCCGTCTCCAAGACTTCCCGAGAATCCCCCAAGTCCAACATCGCCCGCAACTCGCCGCGGCGGTTGGAGCTCGGTGTGTCAGAATGGACGTTGACGGGCACGGGTACCACCACATCAACCAAGACACCTGCCAGGGCGAAGAAGGACGGCACCATCCGAGCACGCCCCACCAAGACGAGAATAGCATACAACGCCGCCGACCGTTTCATCCCCAACCGGACGGCCAGCGAGGCTACCTGCAACGTCGGCACCGGCAAGATTGACCTCGACCAGCGACCGAAGTCTAGCTCGACGGGCGAAGGCTCATCGGTTCTGGCCAATGCCGCAAGCACATTCGACTTGAGTGGACGTGCATCATCGGATGAGGAGCCTACCATCTCCCTGGAAGGCCTCAGTCTAGAGGATGACGAGGAGGAGCGCACGCAGAAGAAGCCCACCCCCGACACAGTCGCATATCAGTCTTCGCTGGCGTCGGCATGCGGCGTCAACCTGAACACGCGCATTCTGGCCTTCAAGCCCGCCCCTCCAGAGTCATCGAAGCCCATCGATCTCCGCTCGCAATACAACCGTCCTCTCAAGCCTGCCAACAGTGTCAACGCCCAGAGCCGTCGTCGCATTCCGTCAGCACCCGAGCGCGTGCTCGACGCCCCTGGTCTCGTTGACGACTACTATCTCAACCTCCTCGACTGGTCCTCGGGTAACCAGGTCGCCATCGGCCTCGAACGCTCTGTCTACGTCTGGTCCGCTGACTCGGGCTCGGTCGCTTCTCTCTTGGAGTGCACGGCTGACACATACATCTCCTCAGTCAAGTGGTCCGGGGACGGCGCCTACGTTGGTGTCGGTCTCGGCTCCGGTGAGGTACAGATCTGGGACGTTGAGGAGGGCACCAAGCTCCGAAGCATGCTTGGCCACGAGACTCGCGTTGGAGTGATGGGATGGAACAAGCACCTCCTCTCCACTGGTGCTCGCTCTGGGCTCATCTACAACCACGATGTGCGCGTCGCCCAACACAAGGTCGCTGAGCTTGTCTCTCACACTGGCGAGGTATGCGGTCTTGAGTGGCGCGCCGACGGAGCTCAGCTCGCTTCTGGTGCGAACGACAACTTGGTCTCGATTTGGGACGCTCGCTCTCTTGCTGCGCCCAAGTTCACCAAGACCAACCACCGTGCTGCCGTCAAGGCCGTCTCATGGTGCCCCTGGCAATCCAACCTCCTCGCCACTGGCGGTGGTTCCAACGATCGTCAAATCTACTTCTGGAACACCACCACTGGAGCCCGCATCAACCACATTGCCACCGACTCCCAGGTCACCAGCCTGCGATGGAGCACTCACTACAAGGAGATCGTCAGCACCGGCGGATTCCCCGACAACTCTCTCAGCATCTGGAGCTATCCGACTGGTGTGAAGAACATGGAGGTCCCGGCTCACGAGTCTCGCGTCCTGCACAGCTGCCTCAGCCCCGACGGCCAGATGCTCGCCACCGCCGCTGCCGACGAGTCTCTCAAGTTCTGGAAGATCTTCGACAAGAAGCCCGGCCAGCCGTCTGTCGCAGCCGCTGGTGCCGCGTCTATGAAGACCGCCAGCTCCGTGAAGTCGGCGACGATCCGCTAAGCATCCTAAGCTGGACGGGATATTGCACGAAGGAAGTGTACGAAGGAAAGAGCAGGAGGCTCACGCCAATCTGTCATGTCTAGCGCAGTCTGCGCGGACATCCATACCAACGGCTTGCGCAATGGAGCCTCATTCCGACTCTACGCGCAACGGTAAGTTGGTAAGTATCACATCTCGTTTGGGTATGTGACGCGGATCCTATTCACAGGAACCTTCCACATCTACCCTCGGAAACGGGTTCTCGGCTGGGTTTTGGACTCTTGTCTGTCTGTTAAGCGAAGGCGTCTCGGAAGCATATTGCATGGTCGGTGTTGGAGTGTCTTTCGAGCGTCTGATGGATACGGGTTCACGATGATTACGAATTTTGGCTCCGGTCGAGGCCATTGGGAATTTTGGTTTTCGAGGAATCTGGGTTTTGGAGCGTGACGACTGGATACTGTCTGTGTCGAGAAAATGAAACATGTTCAAACATTTAGCGATTCTTTTGACTTTGTGATGTGACTGATGCTGGTATGCCTTTTCCGTCGCCAGCTAGCTCTCCGAAGTGACAGCTCCATCGCGAGGACAAAGAATCTGCATCTTCTAATCCCAACTAGATCTATTTAACTAGCTTTCTAATATTATAGCTCTGTTTTTTTTTTTTTTTTTTACTAACTAGCTTTCTAAAGTGACAGCTCTATTACAAGGATAAAAATCTATATCTTTTAATACTAATTAGCATTATAAAGAAATAGCTTGATATTTTTTTTATTTTTAATTTAGTTTATCTAGTAAGCTTTTTAGCGTAACAGCTCTATTAAAGAATCTGCATCTTCTAATAGCAATGAGCTCTCCAACGTCACAGCTCTATAGTTTTTCTTCACCTACTGATGGGCCTCGCCACATGCAAGCCCAATGAATTTCTGCTCCCCCTTTAATGCAGGCAGACCCTGCACCGCCGCCACTAGCTTCTTTTTGCAACTCTACCACCATTCCGCTCTAGCGCGAACATTCTCGGGACACATTCTGACGATATGCACGGCAGTCAAGAGGCGCAGATACGCGGGGGAGCGATGGACCCCAAGAGCAGCTATCCTGGATACTTCGAATCGATAGAGTCTGTTTTCTGTAGAAATGCCATGGCCAGTTGCAAATCGTGGTTGCCCTCGGGCGAAAATCTAGGTTACGACGTTCCGTCTGAAAGTCCTCCGACTGTATATCGCAACTTCCCTCCGTCCATAATTCCTACCTGCCCCGACCGTAAGTCCTACTCTCCGACTGTAAATCGTGACTGCCTCCGACTGTAAATCGTTAGCCTCCGGCTGCAAGTCCCAGCTTCGACTGCAAAGCGCGACTGCCCGCCGGCTCTATTTAAGTCGGAAGCCCTCCGGCTATAAATCTGGACTGGCATCCGGCTTTAAATCCTGGGGCGGCCTTCCGACTGTAAATCACAGCCGCCCTCCGGTTATGAATAGCTCCCGATCGTAAAGAAATGCAGTCCGAGCCCATCGACACTCACTGTTGGAACGCTGCACGAGTTCCGAACAAACAATCTATCATTGCACCTCTACATCTTACTCTCCCCCTCCTGCGGCACGCTGACCACAACCTTCCCCCACGTCTCCCTCGCCCCCAACGCCTTCAACGCCCCCTTGACACTCTCCAACCCCACAAACTCCTGATCACTAAAAACACCGTCCCCCTGTACTTGCCCTCCTCCATCAACTTAAACAACCCCTCCCACACCCTCTCCACCATCTCCGGCTCATTCTTCGCATACATGCCCCAATGCAGCCCCACAACGCTCACATTCTTAAGCAACACCCGATTCGTAGCCACCTTTTCGATATCGCCAGCGGCAAACCCAATAACGAGAAGCCGCCCGTTCCACGCAATGCACTTCATAGACTGCGCGATTAAGCCGACAGGGTCGTACACGATGTCAACGCCGCGCCCTTTCGGCGTGAGCTTCTTGACGTGCTCCGGCCAGGCAGGGTCCGTGTAATCGACGGCGTAGTCGGCGCCGAAGGACTTGGCGACGCTGAGTTTGCGCGGCGTCCCTGCGGTAGCGATGACGGTGGCGCCGTACGCTTTTGCAATTTGCACGGCGGCGAGACCGACGCCCCCCGCGGCGGCGTGCACGAGGACCCAGTCGCCCTTCTTGATTCCCGCGCGCACCACGAGCGCAGCGTAGCTGGTGGGCGCCGTGACGAAGAGGCCGGCTGCGTCGCGGAAGGACCAGCCTTGGGGGACGGGGAGGAGGAGTCCCGTCTTCCGGGCAGGTGATGTGGGTTGCGTAGGCGCCTTGGGAGGCGCCGAAGACTTTGTCGCCGGGGGCGAATTTTGGGCGGGAGGACGGCGAGGTGGGCACGGCGAGGATGGTGCCGGCGAATTCGGAGCCGGCGGTCCAGGGGAAGGGGGGCTGGTGTTGGTATTTGCCGCGGATTTGGAGGAGGTCGAAGAAGTTTGTGGCCGAGGCGTGGATGGCGCGATTAGGTAGGAGGTGGGGGAGGGGGAGGGGGTGGGGAGCGTGGTTACTTGGAGGTCGTCGGGGCCCTGGGGTGGGGGTGAGTGTGGTGGGTTGGATAGGGGGTGGGTGCGGTTTACCTTGACGTATTCTTTGAGCTGGATGCCTTTCATGGTGGGTGGTGCGGTGGGGGTATGGGTTCGATGGCAGGTAATTGAGATTTCAATTGATTGTGTTGGATGAGAATTTCAGTCCGGGAGATTCATATGGAAGAGGAGAGGAGGTGAGCAGATGCGTGGGAGATACATGGTGGCCTGCCGAGGAGGACGAGAAAGTAGTAGCATCCCAACGTCTAGATACCTCGGCCCCGGACTTGGCCTGCGCTTCCCCACTCGCTGCCACCGCCACTGCTGACCAAGATTCCAGCCACATGTGGCGCCGCATGACGACAGGGCAGCGAGGTGCTTCCTTCTGCCGCCTTCTAACGCCGTCCAGCGCAAACAGGAACGGGCAACCGCGACCGGCAAACAGCAAACACACCCGCGCGCGCCGGTCTCTTTGCCTCTCCACGCACCACGCGCCCTCTGCGACTCCACCGCACGCGATTCGCTTACCGTGTTATTCCTATTCCAGCATCAATCGTGTGCCCCGCCATAGCATAGCTTGCCGCCGATAGACGCTGCGAACCACGCATTGCACCCTCCGCAACCCATCTGCCATGGCCGACGACGCCGCCACGTCCACCGACGACGCCCAGGTGACGTTCAACGTCAAGGCCGCAAACGACCAGAAGCATGTCCTCACGCTGCCCTCCAACACCACCGTCGCCGGCCTCAAGGCCAAGCTATCATCATCATCCGAGTACGCAGACATCCCCGCCGAGCGCCAGCGCCTGATCTATTCGGGCCGCGTGCTCAAGGACCACGACACGCTCGCTAGCACAAAGATCAAGGATGGCCACACACACCGTACATCTGGTCAAGGGCGCCGCGAGCAACGCGCGCCAGAATCCCGCGGGCCAGGGCACCGGCAGCGCGAGTGGGAGTGGCACGCCGGCGCCGCAGGTGCCGACCAACATCGCGGCTGGCACGGGAAACAACCCTCTTGCTGGCCTGACGGGTGCGCGCTATGCCGGATACCATGGGCTGCCGAGCATGGACTCGTTCGGTGCGGATGGAGGAGTAAGTCACCAACCACATTCATCTGCACGTCCGCTAACAGTGGTAGATGGGCGGACAGCCAAACCCCGACCAGATGCTCCAGATGATTGACGACCCCAACTTCTTGCAGCAGATGAACGAGGCCATGAACAACCCCGCGGTCATCGAGATGATGCAGAACGAGCCCATGATCCGTAATAACCCTATGGTCGCGGAGATACTGCGCAACCCGGAGATGCGTAGGATGATGTTCAATCCAGAGATGATGCGCATGCATCTACAGATGCAGCGGGCGATGAACCAGAACAGCGGCGGCTCCAGCTTCGCCATGCCTGGTGAGACGAACACCACGCCGCAGGGCTCCACAGGAAACACAGGACCGGGGTGCTGCTGCGAATGCCTTTGGTGGAGCAGGCGCGGGTGCGAATAGTTCACCTTTCGCTGCACTGCTCGGCCGTGGCCAAAACCCATACCGTCCTCCGCAACAGCCCGCTTCCTCCATCGGCACAGACGCGAACACTTCCGCCACTACCGGGTCAACAGACAACACGCAAGGCACGCAGAATACATCCGCTTCACAACCACCCGCGAACCCCTTCGCCTCCCTCTTTGGCGCACCGCCAGCCGGCTCCGGGACTGACGCACAAGCCAACCCCATGGCCGAGAGCATGCGGCAGATGATGCAGAATCCGGAAGCTATGCGCGCTGCCATGCAGATGATGAACGCCATGAACAGCTCTGGAGGCAATGCCAACCCCTTCGCTGCCTTCCAGCCTCCTTCAGACCATCCCATCGGCACCTCAAGTCCGCCGCCCGCGAACCCCTTTGCCGCTCTTCTCGGTGGGTGGTGGCTTCGGCGCGCCGCCTCCGCAGGACAACCGGCCGCCTGAGGAAGTGTACGAGGTGCAGCTGAGACAGCTGAACGAGATGGGCTTCTACGAATTTGAGCGCAACGTTGCTGCGCTGCGACGAAGCGGAGGAAACGTGCACGGCGCTATCGAGTTTTTGCTCGGTGGTGGTGCGTCGTAGCGTGACCGTACGGATATGGACTGGGACTCTGTGTGCCGTGACTGCGGGCTGAACTGTGTGGAACTCGACGTGTGCAGCGCGACGATAGCGATGGCGCGGAGGGCTGACGTCGAGTCGAATGATTCGAGTTGTGGAAGATTGGTATCGGGTACGAACGTTGTATCTTCTCTCTCGAGGAAGGGTTAGAATGAAGCGACGCGCGGGATATTTCACTTGGCGGGCTGGTAGCGTACATGGCCCTTTATTTCAAGGGCAGAATTAGGTATTTGGTGCAAGCCATGTGTGCTCTTGCTGATGCAATTTCATCTGCATAGTTTCTTGCTGGTTGTTGGCTGTTAGGTGATTTGGAGTGGGACTTTTGACGTGCTCTTGGTGAGATGAGGTTTCTAGATGCATGGCGAAAAAGAAAGTTATAGCTTCGAAAGATTGTCAGACGAAAGATGTACTCCTTTGGAAAGCATCTATTCGAGAAGCCCAAGCCCACCTGCACGTGGGCACCGGCAGACGCTCTGGCACGTGATGAGACGATGAGACGATCCCGGGGGCCTGGTCCAAGCTCCCAATTTCTCGACCTCAACGCTGTCTGCAGATCCAAACTTCTCCCCACCGACAGCGACAATGATGCCAATACGGTCGGGAGGCGCAGCGCGGCAGCTTGCAAGACGAAATCTACCCCCACCCCCGAGGATACGGAATGCAGCGCTCGGAGGCCGCGCTTATGTTCGACCACGTACATCAACAGACGGACGCGTCCCAATCGCACCATCACGTGCCCTGGCCTCGTCTCCCACATCCCTCTCTGCTACTCGACAATCATTACCATCTAGCATCCATCGGTTCTCCAAACAATCGCTGCCTATTCCCATCCCAGGACCGATTCTCCACTCCGCCTTCCCCACCAAAACCTTCATCTTCCTTGTCGTCCTCAGCGCAGCAGCCTACTACCTAGTCGACGTGCAATCCCCCGATTGGGCGGACCACGTGGTCGCCTCGTTCAACAATGACCCGCACGCCGTACCACTGCATTTCTACGATCGCGAGCTGCTGGAGCATTGGCTGGAGTATCACATTCCGGATCCGGCCGCGCCGTTTGAGGGATCCAGAGGTGCGGAGGCAGATTAGCGAGCAGTTTGGGGAGATTGCGAATGGGTGGGCTATGAGCGAGGAGGCGGCGGGGGAGCTTGGGATGCCTGTTAGTGAGTTGTTGGGTTGGGTTGGGGGAGGGGATGAAGGCTAATGGTGTGCAGCGCATGGAATGAGGTTTAAGAGTAATGAGGTTTGTGTAAGTTGGGTTTTTGGTGTTTCCTCGCGTCTCTTTTATGTCTGAACTTTCGATCTCGTAGAAGTTGCTGCGATTCCTTTCTTCAGATGGAAACCCCTTGATTGGATACATATCTCTCACTTTTCGCTGGCAAACCCCTTCATTGGATAAACATCTCCCACTTTTCGGATCCTTCTAACAATGACCAGGAAGACTACTACTACTACGCCATCGGCAGGGCACCCGGCCCCGGCGAAAAGCCCTGGAATTTCTGGTCCATCTTCGACGGCCATGCCGGCCGCTATACAGCGTTCTACCTCCAATGGATGCTCCATCCCAGTCTCTCGCGCGCCCTGCTCCACCTTCCCTCAGGGCTACCTCGTCCATGATCCACTCAACCATCAAAGACGTGTTCCTCCAAGTCGACGCCGAGCTCATGAACCGCGCCCGCCAAGCAGCCAACTGGTACCCAGCAGCCAACGCAGCCGCCATCGCGGCTCTAACGCGCCCGCCTTCAGCGGCAGCTGCGCCTTGCTCGCCGCCTTCGACCCCGAGCAGAACAAGCTTCGCGTCGCCTGCGTCGGCGACTCCCGCGCCGTGCTCGGCCGCTGGGACCCCCTGGAAAAGAAATACATGGCGCAGCCCCTCTCGGCGGCCGACCAAACGGGCTTCAACGCCGCCGAGGTGACGCGGATCAAAGAGAAGCGCACCCAGACGAAGACGACGACATGCTGGATGCGTCGACGGGCCGGCTGCTCGGCCTCGCGGTAACGCGCGCCTTCGGCGACCACCGCTGGAAATGGGACAGCGACTTCGTCAAGCAAGTGCAGCTCAAGTTCTGGGGCACGGCGCCGCGGCCGCACGCGAAGACGCCCGCCGTATCTCACGGCCGAGCCGGAAATCACGGAGACGGACGTCGTTCGCGCCCATGCCGGGGATGCGGCGACCAAGAGCGACTTCATGATCATGGCGAGCGACGGCCTGTGGGACCGCATGTCGAGCGAGCACGCGGTCGAGTGCGTGCAGCGCTGGCTGGAAGCGCGGGACCGCGGGCAGGGCAAGGTGTCGTCGGCCGATCCGCAGCTGCGGCCGGGTGTGTTTAATAACACGATGCGGCTTGATGAGGGGGTGGAGGTCGATGTGGACGCTGGGGAGGGGGTCAGGTGGCGGGCTGAGCCGAGGTATTTCGCGATTGAGGATGATAATGCGGCGGTTTGTTTGGGGCGGAATGCGTTTGGGGGGGTGAGGAGGGGGTTGCTGCTGGGGTTGGTGACGTTGCCGGGGGGGTTGGCGAGGGGGGCGGTGGATGATGTTACGGTTATGGTTGTGTTTTTTTTTTGAGAGGGTGGGGAAGGAGAAAGATGGAGTTGGGGCTGGGGAGAAGAAGAAGAGTGGTTGGTGGCGGTGGTGAGTGTGTGTAGAGCTTGGGTGGGTGGTAAGGGGGTCGTTGGTGGTGTCTTTTCCTGTGTTGTTGGCTTCGTTGAATGCGTATAGTATATCAAAACTCTGTACATTAATTGCTACCTGCGGTATCCTACGCCGCGGCCCCATGCATAGATGCAGAGCTAGCTTACTGGCGAGTTGGTTGGAAACCTTCATACAGGCTCAATTGCCAATCAATGGGGCTTTTCTTCCCTAGTGCAAAGTCGACGGCAGACTGGACGGTATTGATCTATCCATTTATCCATCTATCTATCCCACCCAACCGATCACCTTTAAACGTTAGTTCGTAATACTAACAACCTAGCTGCAAGTAAGGAGAGTTCACTAGTGAGAAAATTACAATGGATACATACATACACACCGTCTACACGCGCGGGTATGTCTGTACTGTGTGCTTTAAATCTGTATATGGATATGGACATGTATATGTGTGCTGCGTAGTCAGCAGTTGTATTCTTTTCTTTAGTAGCGCAGCTTTGTCTTGATCTTATGTTTACTCTTTCTTTGTCTATCTTGTCATTTTTGTCTTTTTAGACTCCGCTTAGCTGGCTGGTTGGCTGGCTGGTGCATGCAGTCGACCCACCCCCCGCGGTGCCAGTCATGCCATCCATCCATCCATCCATCCATATCCGCTTATAACCACCCCACCCCTTTTCCAGATGACAAGACGTAACAGCACAACTACGGTTGAGTTTAGCCGCTAAAGTAGATAAAAATTGGCGCGATTGGGATTAAACTACACAGGTGGTGGCTGTATTTGTTTACGAACCCCAATCTACCTCCGACGAATTACAAAAAAAAAAAAAAAATCCCTTAGGGTATTTCCATCTCCCATCTCCATCTCCATCTCTCCCATCTCCATCTCCATCTCCATCTCCACATCCATCCATATCTATTCCACACATACCCCTCCTCCCACCCCCTACCCACCCACCTATATCTATTTCCCCTTTCTCCCCTCCCCTCTCCTTTTTCTCTCCTACCCCCCCCGTCCCTAGTACTATTCCTGCCCCCTACTTTTATTTCTTCTACCAGTCCAGTAGTCCAATCCACACCAACCCTCAACCCAACCCTCAACCCAACCAACTCAACCCCCCCCCCCCCGCTCCCCAAAAAAAAAGAAAACAAATGTAATATGAACACAGCTTACCCACTTACCACACCACACCACTAATGAACTCCAACATGAACTCCAACAGACAGCGGCTTAGCTACAAGACACTTATCTTATCTTATCCCATCCCATCCCATTATATGGTATCAAGCCCAACGCCAAGTCAAGAAGAACAAGCCGTTTGAAAGACGAAAAAAAAGCGCGCCATGGGAAAATGCAGCTGGACTTGTGTGTACGCCATGGCCATGGCCATCTACCGACCCAATCGACCCATTGACCCCGCCCCCACGCACATTCATGCACATTCATCCACCCACCAGCTCAGTTCACCATCTCACCTCCCTTCCCTCCCTCCACCAACAACTACGACAGATAATCCCTCCGCACATGAAGAAAGCCCCCACCCCCCCATCATCCGCCAACTCCCCGACCAACGCCTCCGTCTGCTTAACCAGCCTCTCGAGCGCCGCCTCACTCGACTTACCCAGACTAACTGTTTTTGCAATCACCAAAGTCAGCAATCATGATCCCATCGTACCAAAACAGTCCAAACAGACCGCCCCCCCCATAGCCTTCCTTCTCATCACAATCCAAAAATAAATAAATAAAGCGAAACAAAAGAACAACGCAGACAGACCAGCGCAAGAAAAAAAAAGGAGAAAAACGAGAGAGAGATGCACATACCCAAAACCGCCCCATTCAACTCCTCCGCCACCGGCACCCTCCCGCCCACCTCCAACAACGGCGCCAAACTACTCTCCCCCACATCCTCATACGCAACAAGCGCAAACGTATCCTCCAGCGCACGCTTCACCTCGCGCCTGGGGTCGTTCGCAAACTCCTGCTTGAGCTCCATGCCATACTCGAGCATAGCCTGCGTCAGCTCCGCGAGCTTCTTACGCCGCGCGTCGAGGTCGTCTGCTGCGTCGTCGTCATGGGAGGAGGCGGCGTCGGAGTCGGAGGAGGCGTCATTCGCGGCGTGGCCCCACGATGTGCCGTTGTGCGGCGCGCCCCCGGGCTGCTCGTCGAGTTCCATCTCGAAATCGTATTCGTCGGTTGCCGTTGAGTTGCGCTTAGCGCTGTGGGATGCAGATGCATTTGCGCGTTTAGACGGAGGAGAAGGGGGGACGGGATGCCGACATTGAGCGTGGAGATCGCTGCAGGTGCGTATCATCTCGATGAACTTGCGGCAGCGGAGCTTGAAGTAGATGTTTTCGTTGTCGCGGAGGACAGACGGGTAATACGCGTTAGTGTGTTTAAGCGCTTTGTCGATGTCGCCGTCAAGAATAGCAGCGCGGATTCCTACACAGGATTAGAAGGGCAAAAGACGAGAAAGAAAGATGGCTTACGTTGGCGGTTGATCGCATCGATGTCTTCTTCCGTCTCTAGGTACGGGACCTCGGCATGGCCATCAGCTGCCAGCGCTGCCGCTTCGTCCAGGACCTCTTCGGCAAACGCCTTTGCAGTCTCCACGTAGCCATCGTGAGCGAGGTACTGCCCAATCAGGCTGTGTATGAACTGTGTCTCGCTCGTGGAACCCTGCTCCTTGGGTTGGCCCTTGGCCCACGTGATTTCGTGCTGTATCGCTGCCTTTTCCGCATGCACCATCTTGTCAATGTCAAACGCAAAGGGCTCCTGGCCAAAGTTGGCGCGGATCGTCTCGTTGGGCTTCTTCATGCCAACGCTCGGATAGTACGGCGTGTTGTTGGACTTCAGATCTCGGAAAGCGGTGCCTGCCATCATCAGCACAGTCTCGGTAGAGTACCAATGCAGTCTGTACCTAGATAGTGGCCGTTCTTGGTGAAAAAGGCCGTATTCGTCCGAAAGTTAATCCCACACCCGATCACGTCCAGAGTGCCAAACTTGGGCCCATACGCCTTGCCCGACGTCGTGCTGTGGAAGCACAGCCCGTCGTCGCCGTGGTAGCCATACGATTCCGGTTCCCAGCCTGGTATTCTATTCAGGGCGACCTTGGCTCCAGAGAATCCGACGCCAATCATCCTACTCAGACAGGGTTAGCCCGCAGCCACCTGGCAGACAGCGGTACCTACGCGTCTTTGCCTTTGGAAACGACCGTAACTTCATAATAATATATGCCACACTGCCGCGGCATGGGATAGTCAGCCCGCACCCGAAGCCGCCTCGTCATGCGGCTTCTGCGCGCCCGAGAACTTGGCCTGCCTCCCGTTGTCGTCCACGTCCATCTGCGACAACTTGTCTGCGTCGTTCCACCGCGTAGGCCACGGAGCGAGGGGCCCTTCGGTGGATATCGGGGCACGCTCGATGATGTCGTGCGACAGGCCGCGGTACGAGGGGGGCATCTTGTGCAGGTTGATGCTGCTCGAGCTGGCGGACAGGGATCCCGGGTTCGAAGAGTGCGTCGACCGGTGTTCTCGGTAGGCCGCTATCCTCGCCTTGTGCGCCGCTTTCCAGCTTCTCAGCGTGCCTCGAACCGCGCAGATACGAGGGGCACAAAGAACGGCGACGCGGCTCCGTCGTGCAAGCCCCCGTATCCGCTCAGATGGCCCATTTGACTTGAATACGACGGCACGGGTCCGCTTCGGCTCAAACGAATTCGACATGCTGCCGTGGTGGCCGTCCGGATCCGTAGAGCGCGCGTGGCGAGAAGAGCCGATGGAGTGCGGGTGCGAGCCGCTGTTGGCCAGGTGAGAGAACTGTCCCGAGCGAGCTGGAACCGGGTTCGATTGACTGGTGGCGGGGTTGCCAGAGGCCACTTGCGCGTACGAGCCGCGGCGGAACATGGCCGTGGGTGTTCGTTGGGGAGGGTGTGGGGAAGCGGTGGTGGAAGAGGGTGGGCGAGGGCGTGGGCGTGGTAGGAACGTCCAGCGCAGACGACAGTCGCTCTCTAGCCGCGTTTCCAGCAAATCAACACGGTGCTGGTGCGAGCAGAGTGGTCGATGCGCGTGTAGCGGCAAGCAGGGCAGGAGATTCGGCCGTGGACGTGGAAGCTCGGAGGCGTTCGTGACGGCGCAGAGGGCGCGGACGCTCGTCAACGGCGCTCACTATTCTTCAGCCCCGAGTCTGCAAACGCGTTCATTGTTCGAGCCGGTTCGGTTCAGTGCGGCAACGGGCTGGTTGCTAGTGTGTAGAGTAGAGAAAAGAAGCTGTGGAACGACACGAAGGGGATCACGTCAATGAGCTGCGTCGACGCGAGTCCATGCCCATGCACGCCCCCGCACTACGCTACTAGCATAGATACCGCGTCAATCTCCTCAGATAACAGCTACAACTCCTCTCTACCAACACCCATTATAGCTACTCTAACAGAAGAATCCCATAAACAGATAGTTCGCAAGTCAAATACAAGTAATCAGTTCATTCTCAATACCTCGTTGCCCAATCAGAAAACCACAGTATCACGCAATCACGTACTACACCATTATACAACCCAAGCACAATAAACCCAGCTATCATCCTCGCATTAAACACCAGGAGCCAGAACCAACTTCTCAAAACAAACAAATCAACTTGCACTCCAAATGCATGCATTGATCTAATTCCCACTCCCCATCTTCATCTTCCCTACTCAACCATGCGCCACGCTAGCAAGTCAACCATGGGAATGCAATACGCATGCCCACCCCCTCTTCCCACGCTATACAAATACACAAACTTTGCACAAAGCCTCCTTGGTGCGCCATACCCAGATCCCGGTCCGGCCTGCATATGCCCCGTCGGCATCGAGAAAAACCATAGTCACGCCCAACATCGACACCGCTATGCCATGACCGTCGAAATCGCTATCCAGGCGCCAAATCGTCAAAAGACAAAGTTGTGTCCCAAGCCCTCTTGGGTTCCGAACGCCAAACCTGTCGCAAACATGGGGGTACAAATACAGCAGTGGAAAAGTAGATTCGAGCGTTACCACCCGCGTCGGCCAGCGGTAGCAAAGTAGTAGAAAGCGAAGAGGAAATTCGCAATGGAAAGTGTGGATGCAGGATGCTCAGCGTGACAAGACTCACGGCAACATCTACAAATAGTCAGCGGCTGAGGTTAGATTGATTGAAGAATTTGCACAGGAATACAGCGGCCATAAGTCTCCGTACAGTGAGCTCCCTCAGCTGTACAAGAACTAAAGCCTACTGCATCATAAAGAGAAAAGCGACATACCTAGCGATCCACCCTGCGGATCATGAAGCTGCAATAGCAGGCGTCGGTGAGCTCGCAATGCCATTAAGCGCAGGCGGTATCGGCGTGCTGCCGTCGCCATTGGCACCGCTTCTGTCGCTGACCGCGCTGCTCTCGTCCTTGACCTTGCTGTCGCTGGAGCCGGTGGTGTCGCTCTTGACGTCCTCGGGGAAGATGTCGGCTTTGGTGGGTGCGCGCCAGGTAGGCACGTCCCACACGACGCCGGTGAAGCTGCGGATCTGGAAGCCCTTCTTTGCCCACTTGCGGCAGGGCTTTCCCGTCCGGTCGAGCGCGCGGAGGTTGGCGTTGATGGTGCCCATGTTGGCTTTGGGGCCCAGCTTCTGGGCGGGGGCTGGCGCGGCGAAGGGTCCTTTGTTGTTGGGGTCGTTGATCATGTCGCCCCTGTGACGCTGTTAGCCACGGCCTTGGGGTGTCGCCGGCGATGCATGCATGGCCGATACGAGCCGCGATGGAAGCGTCGCAGAGAGCAGACCATGTGCGCGATAGTGCCGATGATGGGGATGATGAAAAGGACTTACATTCGTTGCTTCTTCTTCGGGCCCGGCTTGCCTCGTGGCTTGGGGGCGCCGTCGATTGCTGCAGCGCCCCTCTTGGTGCCGGCGGCCCTCGAGCCTGGCATGCTCTTCCGCTTGCCTCCTGGCCCAGCCGGCGGAGCGAGCAGGCTGCTGTCGATGTCGTTCGCGGGCGTGGCGGCATCGTTGGGCGTGGCAGCTGGCGTGGGCTCGACGATTTGGGCAGGCGTGTCGGGCGACGACGAGGTCTTGGAGGCCTCTGACGGCTTGCTCGACGGCTCGTGAGGGAACTTGGCCAGGGCCTCGGGCGACAGCGCGGGAGCACGACGACCCTCGACTTTGCAGCGGCGGCCTTGGAGGTGGACATGGTGCCGGCGTGGAGGAGGGCGACGGCGCGGGGTGGTGGTGATGGTGTGCAGCGGCGGTGAGGATGGGCGGGCGTGGTGTTGCAGTGTGCGGAGTTGCAGGTGAGGGAGGTGCCGTGCGTGGGTTTATTCAAGGGTCAGCCGGGCGGCGCGTACCAGTGGGCGTGGGCGATTCCTGGAGCGCTTGCCCAAGCTCTGTGTGGCTGGGTGCTCGAGGCTCACGCTGGGGCCGGGGGGGCATCCACGGAGCGTGATGCAGGGCGAGGCAAGGCGGTGATGGAGAGCCCGGCAGCGGCAGAGGCTGAGGAAGGGTGCGCGAGGGCGAGGGCGCTGGGCTGCGTGGGCCGGGGATGGATGGTTGCGGCGCTGGCCATGGTGGGCGACGCCTGACGCGGGCTTTTCTCGCGCACGGCACTCTGCGCTGCTTCGTCGCTTGTGCTGGCGGGCGGCTGGCCCTTCGCCGTCGCCTTGGAGGAGTGAGGGCCAAGCCTCGCACTGCGCTAGCCCGCTTTGGTCTCTCTCTTCCTGTCGCTCTCGAGTGCCGTCGGATTTCAGTGCATTCACTCATCACTCTCTCTTTTTTATTGTTCATCGACTTGCTCCTACCAGTACGTGCTGCCGGCGGCTGCTCGGCGTGCGGGCGGGCCTCCTTTCTGTCGCACTCTCTTTGTGGCTAGGTAGGCTAAGCGCGCTCTTGTTTGGGGTCATTCCACGCTGCCAGCCAGCACCACCCAGCTTGCGCGTATTCCCATCTTCACTGGTCGCGCCTCATAACGTGCCCGTTCGCCGTCGTCGGTGAGTTTCGTTGCCGCATCCCCATCGTTCCGGTGACCCAAGACCTTCTCGAATCTCCCGGCCCACACGCTTCACACGGCGTACATGGGCCTCAAACTCCCACCCTTGTCGAGCTTCCGATCGTCAAAGCCCGGGGCTGTGACCTATTCGTATCACGTGCCGCTAACCCAACCTTGGAATCGGGAACCTCGGAACGCAGAACCTTGTATCCCAACATCTTCATTTTAAAACACCGTCCCGATGCGTTGCCTGTGCTATACTTCCTCACCCTTCCAGACGCAGGCCGAACGCTTGTGAGCTACGTGTCGTGTCGTGCCGTGAATAGCAAACCCCGCGCCTCGAAACCTCAACCCCCACGTCGCGCATTCCCCATCCTTCTGCCGCCTTCTCGATAAAGAATAAAAAGCATACCCACACCGCAACATAGCAAAATCCAAAAACAGCACAACCACAACGCGCATTGTCTAACCGATATAGATATATTCAACTACCCATCTCTCTCCCAACTCGAGCTCAACCCATCCATCTCCACAATTTACATCCCTCCAGCATAGGGGTATATAAAACAACATTCGACCAGCCCAGCCCACATGCACATTTCCGCCCCTCGATCAACGACAGACAAGACATCCTTTGCGCCCCTACCCGACCCCGCCTGAAAACGCCGTTGGATATCCGTTTTTGAGTGACAAAACTGCCTGCCTTTCTGCCATGTACGCGGTAAAAGAAAGGAAAAACAAAGGAAAGGGAAAGGGAAGGAAAAGAAACGAGACCAGCAGCGCCAGGAGATGCCGTAGAAGGAGTGAAAGTGTAGATGTCGTGTCTGCGTGCGAGGTAAAGGATAAGAGCGTCCATCGCATTTGAATGCCCCGCCTACAGCTCAGTCCAATGCAACGTCTCCACACGATCCAACTCGTACCGCTGCCGCTTCTCCTTCTTCTTCTCGCTATTGCTGCTCCTCTTCAGCAGCGACTTCATCCTAGACGCCAGCTTTCCCAACGCATCGCCTTGCGTCGCCTGTCCCTCTTCCTCCTTCTTCTCTTGTTCCTCCTCGGCAGCAGGATGTTCCTCCTTCTGCCCCTCTTCTTGGATGGTCACAACCGGATGAGAAGGCAGCGAAGCGGCCGTCGATGTGTCCTTGTTGATCGATAGCTTCGTTCTGTGTCTTGAGAACCTTTTCTTCGGTGGCTTCTGCAGCGGTGCCATCACGTCCCACGTCGGCTCGCTGGGACTAGCATCCTTGGCCTTGAAAGGCTGCAGCAACACCAGCGTAGACCCGTCCCAGTTGGAGTCCATGCGGGGTGAATAGGCAGGCGTAGAGGGCTCCGAGTCGATGAAGGTGCCGAAGGATCTGGCTGACATGGGCGGAGACATGGGCCCAGACGTGCCCGGTGACAAGGCTGGCACGGGAGACATTGGAGGCTCAGTGGGGCGCGGTGACCGTGGTGTCGGCGATAGGCCTGAAAATCGGTGGGGGCGTGTGATGCTTCCGTTTGGTGAAAGTAGTGATGGCTCTTTGGGCATGCCGTGGCTGGACAGTGGAGGGAACTGGCCGCTCGTCCTGGGCCCCGTCGCAGAAGATATGGAGAGAGGGAACGCGACGACAGCGCTGGTGAACGAGCGGGATCCATAAGGATAGGTATACGGCTCGCTTGCGGCGAAACGGTAGACGAATGAGACACGAGAGACAAGGAAGTAGACACACGCCCAAAAGCCAGCGCCTAACAGTGAGGGCGGAACACGAGGGACCGAGCGCCAAACGAAATAACGAAAAGGCTGACGAACGCAAGACGAGAGCTGGAGTTCAGCACACGCGCAAGGGAATCGTAATCGCGTAGAGTGAGCCAGGCAGGACGCTGTGTCACCTCGAGCTTGCAGGCAGCTGTCGTTATAACATGCCGAGAGGGTGGTGGACCAGATCTCTGGAAACGGCCGCCTACAACGAAGCCTGATGGATTTTGCGGCGTAGTCGACACTAAACCGCAAGATCAGCCTCCCCGTAGCGTCTCATGCAGAATGGTACGATTTTGGACTGGACCACGATGGCCATGGGCCGTTAGGCGGGCGGCGTGGTATAGGCGCGCTAAACCGCGTCCAGCCCTGGCGCTTAGCATGGCCGGCCCCATTGGCCCATAGAGAGGACAACCCCACCGACCAACGATGCGGTTCGTCGGGGGAAGAGCGGCTGGAGGCGGGATCGCGGCTGTTTCTAAACACAGTTCATAGAGTAGGTGGATCAGCAGGACGGGGAAAAATCGTACGTCTGGAGAACAGCAGCGCCATTGGGTGGGTCGCTTGGTCGCGCCTAGCCAATGATGCTGCGTCCAGGGACATCCTGAGGGCGTGGAACTGAGGCAACAGAGAGTTGTAAGCCGTCTGCGAAACAGTTGATTGAGTACAAACCATAGTTCCCCCCTCCGCCAGAGGTGAAGGGAGCCTGGAGGGACGGTGGGTGGCCAGATAGCCAGCCGTGCTTCGAATCTGGAAGGAGGAGTGCCGCACAAGCACTCTGCGCCTCCGGGAACGACCGTCGAGCTGGGTTCAGCCGTTCTCCAGCGGCTTTCACATGACTGGCCACGCTGGCTGCCTAGGCGTGAGCAGACTTCCTAGCGGTCCACGTCGAGATGGGCGTGAAGAGCCACTCCCGCCGCCTTTTCCGTCGGCTCATTCGCGACTACTGCGCGCTGGGCGCCTCGAGGCTTGGAAGTCGAGGGATGCCAGTGCATGACTGCTGGCAGTTCTCTCTCCGCGCTGCAGTGTAACGCCGTTAAGCGCCAGCTCGGACCAGCTTGCAATGATGTACAGCATGTAAGGCCATCTGTCATGACTGCATAAGGGCATGTTTGGTTCCGCTAGTTTGGGGCGTTAGAAAGGCTCTAGTTTTACTAACTTAGCGAAATTAATATATAATTAGGGCCTTATTTAGTTTTATTATTAGCGCTAAGAGGCTTTTAGTAATACTAGTTTTAGCCTATTATTAGCTAATTTTATATTCTTACTAGCCTTTATTTACCTTATATCTAAACCTATTAGGGCTTTCTAGTGCCTCTAGTTTAAAAATTAAGTTTAAGAGCTCTTTTTTATTTAGTTTAATACTAAGTACTTTATATAACTATTACTAATCTAAAGTATAACTTTCTTATTTATATTATTCTCGGCTATTCCCTATTAGAACTAGTGTAATTTTAAGCAAGGTCCTAAGCGAGGCTATATATATAGCCTGCTGCCTATATATCTACTTTATATAAGTATTACTACTATCTTATATTTAGATTCTAATTACTATTATTATCTTATATATAGTGTGTAATAACCCTATAGTGCCCTTATACTATAGTAGTAATTATTAAGCTGCGGCTTAACTATTCTATTTTAATCTATCTTTAGAGCGTTACTAACACTTATTAACTAACGTAATAGGTAGACTTCTTCTATATTCTTAAGTATCTTATATATTAGAAGCATAAATGTCTTTTTTAGAGTGTTACTAAATATAACTAATAGTAATAATAATAACACTTACCTATAGGTAACCTATTTAATAATAGGTGTAGTAGAAGATAAAAAAATAGCTACTACCTTAGCTATAGCAGTAAGTAGGTTACGCCTTATAAGGTATTAGCCCCTTAGCACTATAATAATAAGTAGACTTCTAGAAGAATAACTCACTTATAAGTAATATAGCTTCCTATAATTAATAATAACCTATAGGCTTACTAAGCTTTATATATAGTAACTACTATAATAGTTATAAAAGTAGCTTACTAATAAGCAAATCTAGTTATTATAATAACTATAAGCGTGGCTTATTTAAATAAGCTATCTTTAGTTATATAACTATTATAACTTATTATAAGTTTCTATAAATTACTATAACTCTATTCATCTTACTAATAAGAGATAAGATAATAATATTATTACCTAGATTTAATAATAGTAATGTCTCTAACTATAATATCTTCTCTATTACTTATAATACACAGAATCTCTATAATAATAGTAGATAGTTATATAAAAACCTTTATAATAATAGTAAATAGTTATAATATATAGAACTTCTATAATAATAGTAGAAAGCGATATATAGAACCTCTATAATAATAGTAGATAATTATAATATATAGAACTTTTATAATAATAGTAAATAGTAATAATCTAAATAACTTATAGCCTAAGGCATAGTTATAAGTTAAGATAGTAAGACCTATACCTTTAGTAAATTGCTCTAGTGTAGTATAGGGGTAAACTTAGTCTCTAGGCGCGCTTACTTTACGCAGTTAAAAGTCTTGAGACTTTGTAGTAATTTTAATAAGTTTTACCTACTTTAGTAAAAGTCTAGAGACTCTAATATTACTATATAAAGTTCTAGGTTTTTATATATACTAAGAATTTTATAGTTATATATAGGCTATATTATAAACACCTAGTATAAAAAGTAATAGTTATGACTAGTTATAATACTCACTAACTTTATAATCTTAACCTTTACCTCTCTAACCTAAATTATACACTAACTAAAAGACAAAACCTATTATATATAGTAGATAAGATAGTAAGACCTAGTTATAATAATAATAATAATAATAGTATTAGCTTCTATAAGAAGTTCCGTAACTTCGCTGCTACGTTTTAGATAGAGATCCTAACTTAATAGAGTACTACTTAGAGCACCCTATCTATAAAGTAGAATATAGTTAGATAATAACTTATTAGAAATAGAGCTACGTTGCAATAAGCGCAAAGTTACATTAAAAAGAAACTTCTTTAACCTAAAGATTATAATAAGGCTTTTGCAGACAATAATAATAAGAATAATAAATCTTTTTATAATAAAGGCAACCCTTTTATAGATATACTTATTTTTCTAACTATAATATATAACTAATAAGACTATACTAGTTTATTACTCGCTAATCTCCCTAAGTATATATACTTTACTAATATTACTAATACTAATAGTAATATATATTAGATTATAAACTTTGTATTAGTGTAACTAGTATAGAGAATAGTATAAAGCTAGATAAAATTAAAGTTTAAGGATATATATAGTTTAATAACGCATTTACTAGAAGCCTAAGTTCTAGTAGAATATTATTATATTACTATTAATAACTGTATAGCGAGTTACTAATAAACTAGAGGGCAATTAAACTAAGCTTTAAGAGCTAGAGTATCTTTAGGCTAGCTATAATATTTTAAAGAAATAGTTTCTAACATAGTTAGAATAAGTTAAGATATTAAAGGGTTATATATTATTATATAAGAACTCTCTCTAAATTATAGAATAGGATAATATCTAGTTATAAGCACACTATAGCTTATTAAAGAAGAACTTTATTGCCCTTAGAAGGTCTAAAATCCCTACTACTTATTATATAGCCTTATAATAATAGCTTAGGGAACTTAAGGATTATTTACTTAATAACTATATCCTGCGTATTAATTATTAGAATTTAGAAACCTGCTTTATATAACTTATAGAGATAAAGTACGAAGTTTAGCAAAAAGCTAAATATAGCCTACACTTATACTACTAAGCTTAGAGGTTAACTACTAGTGTGTTTATACTATAAGGTTAACTTTATAACATCTAATAGTTTATAAATTAGCCTATTCTGTTTATTAAATAACTACTAAATATTAAACTCTACTATATACCTACTAATAATCTATTACTTAACTATATATATTCTTCTCTTACTTTAGTTTTAAGGTATAATTTGTGTGCTATAAGTTATATAAGTTATATATAATAATAGACCTATTTAATACTATTTTATAAAGTATTTCTATTGCTAAAACTTTTAGTAAATTCTTAGTACTTACGTTAAATTTATATACCTAAGGTGGATTATTTTTCTAGTAAAGATAAGGATAAGAATAACTACAAATATTAGTGTATTGCGTTAATAGATAAGCTTTAGACTTTTTTAAATAAATAGTTGCGTATTATATACTTATAGAGCTAACTTAAGGGATTGTGCCTAAACTTTAGTGTATCCGTATTTTAAGACTGCTATAACTATTGCAGATATACTTAACTACTTTAATAAGATTTATCTGTCTAAGAATAAACTATTAGACGTCTAGGAAAAGATTATAAGCGATACCCTAGCTTAAGGACCTAAAGAGACTCTTATAGATTAGCACGCGTAATTTATAGCTATTCTTAACTTTGTTAGTATACCTAATTACCTACTAATAAATTAAGCCTACTAACTTATGCACAATTATATTATTAACGCTACTAATATATTATTTATACCTAAGAAGTCTTTTACCTCTTACTTATAGACTAAGTCTTATATATAGAGTACCTTAACTATAAGTCTACTATAGTGCCTAATTATTTAAAAACTACTTACTTAATAAATACTACTACTACTAAATCTAATACTATAATATACACTACGTCCTCTACCCTATATATAAATAAGACTATTAGACGTAATATATATAGATATATATTATAAGAGTTAGATTTACTAGCTAAAGCTAAGACTTGTTTTAAATAAAGAGTTATAGAATATTAAATAATAAACGTTACTACTAGCTATTATAATAATGCGATTACCTCTACTAAAGATATTAAGTATTTTATATTATCCTCTCTAGCCCTATTAACTATAAAGACGCACAACACATCTATACTATCTAGATAAATTCTAACTAATTATAGTAATTATAAATATAATAGTTTAGGTAATAAGTTACCTAAGTATAAGATTTCTAACTCTAATAAGAATAATATATATTGCAGTTAGGACTATAAAAATAATAATAAGTTATATTTTTAGTAGCTCCTAAGTAAAACTATATAAGGGAGCGATATTAATAGCGTATATAGAGAAATTTTATAGTAGTATAATAAAAAATAAATAAGTTTAAACTTAATACTAAGCTTAGCCTTAACTTATACCGTATATAATAGATTTCTATAGTTACTATAAATAAGAAGCCCTAACTAGATAAAGTTAAGTAGTTATAGTTTATATATTTTATTAAGCTTACCGCACGCTATAAATAGGCTAAGGCATAATAACTTGCTAATATAGAAGATAGTATAAGCTTTATTAGTGCTATATATATTAAGTAGCACTAAATAAGACTATATAATATTATTAATCTAATTATATTGTGTCTTGCTAATAGCAAGATAGTTAATAAGATTAGTTAAAGCTATAGACCTTACTATATAGTATAGGACTTATACTAGCACTATTATATATATTTTTTATTAATATAGAGTTACGTACCATATTCTCTAATCTATATTAGGGGAAGGTAAGGTAACTTAGAAGTGACTGTGCTAGTAGGCTTTAAGAGAAATTAAGTAAGATATTAATAGTCTTATATAAGGCTCTTCTAATTCTAAATAAGATAGAATAACTAGCACTAATCTATATAGGAGATAGTACTATAAGAAAATTAACTATAAAAATTTAAACCTATAGAGATCCTACAGATCTATATACTCCTAATCTTTGCTATTCTATAATTCTTATAGACCTTGCTTCTTTCGCGCTATCTTATCCTTCCTAGGATATATTTATTCTTAGTAGGATATTGCTTCTTCCTCTTAGTATCTGTCTTAGTAGAATACTAATTACGTAACTATATATATTACCTTTGCCCTACTACTAACTTTATACTAAGTAGCCTTAGTTCTATTAGTATTACTATCTAGTTGCTGTAAAGTTATTCCTCTATTCTTACTCTTTACACTTACTCCCTCATTATAGTTATTATTCTAATATTCTTATATGTTATACTACTATACTACTTTATAAAGCGCTGTGTATATATGTTAGGAAGCTGGCCTGAGTTGAAAGTTGATTGACAAAATCTACGTATGGGTGCCAGCCAAAGGTGCTGGCTAAGCTCATGAGGCGCGCGAGGCGCGCTAAGAACGCGCTAGTACCTAATCAGGACTAGCGCCGGGAAACCTCGGTAGTCGGCGTAAGGTAACTCCGACCTGGTTCCATAACAATATATAAGGTGCGTATATTTTACTTTATCTATTATATTATATACTTTTCTTAATCCCCCTTATCTTAACTATACCTAAGATTTGCAAACTATTATTAACTACTAAGCGGCGTGCTGCTTACGTAAAATATATATCCTATTAAGTTCTTAAAATAGTATTTAGTTATACGTAGTATTAGAAAGAAAAACTACGTTATTTTATAGATACTACCTCTAATTAATACGCTAGGTGTATTTACTATTAATATAGATTATATAGTCTATAGATTTCTATAAAAGAGTAGAAATAAATCTAATCTAAGAAGTATTAAAAGTATCTTACTTTACTTTAGGCTAAAGCTAAAGCTACGCGCCTAGAGCTAGAGCTTACTAAGGTAATTATAGATTTTCTAATAAGGTAAAGATATAGTAGTAAATTAATAACTATACCTTAAGCATCTATAAAATACTACTATAGTATAAGATTATATAGCTACCAGTATAAAAACTACTTATAATAATAGTTATCTAAAAAATATAAGTTAGGCCTAGCTAGCTATTTAAAAAAGAATACTACTTTTTATATTCTCTACTATAACTACTACTAAGATAGTATATTAAGTAATATTATATAGTATATCTAGAATTATTTCTATACTAGCGCTTATATATTATAATAGAAATACTAAGGCCTACTCTAGCCCTTACTAATTATAGACTACTACTAGTTATAAATCTTAATAGACTTTATAACTAAGTTACCTATAGCTAATAATACTATATTATACTTTCTTTTTAGTTATAATTAATTACTTTTTTAAATATATCTAACTTAAAGCTATAACTTTTATAATAGTAGACTACTATATATAAGGTTTTTTAAAATATTTAGTAATAATTTTATAATTTCTTTATATTAATAATTACTAACTAAAGATTAAACTAGCTTAGTTACTTTTAGATAGCGCTTTATAAGTTAGTTAGTATTAAGTAGCTTCTTTCTACTATATACTACTTCTAGATAAATAGTAGTATAGAGCGCGTAAAACTAAGAGGTATAAGTAGTACTATATATAATAGTATACTTTAAATAAACTAACTAGCCTAATTACCTACTAGCCTACTAGCTTATACTAAATAACTAGAACTTAAGTATAACTAGTATAAGCTTAAACCTACTCTTAAATAAATATAATATAGACCTCTTATAACTAGTAAATCTATCCTTTATCTCTACTAAGATACTAAAAAAATAGGTAGTATACTTTTTAAACTATCTAAAAAAAAAACAAATTTACCTATGTTGAATGGGCTCTACAGCTAGCTATACAGACATCGAATTCTAATCCTCTGCATTGGCAAGTGTGGAGGGTGTACGGGATAATCGTACGAGGAAAGGAAATAACATAACAGAACGACTTTGGTATTAATTGCTTGTCTCTAGAGAGGGTGCGGATGGAAAGGAGAAGATCCTGCGGCGCACGGGCCGCGGCGCACGGGCATCACGTGATCCCCACGTGATGCCATCGTGCGGCAATATTGAAACCTCAACACCCTCAGGTGCCCTTGCCCGTACGGTGTACGGACACTGGCAACTTTTTGTTTTGAGGTTGCTGTCAGTGGTTCTCCCTTCCTCCGCACAAACTACCTACTTGCTAATGCAAACCCTGTCCATTTATTATTCCCCTGTCCGTACGTCTCCTTCTCTGGCCAGTTTTTGCTCTAGTTGGCAGGAAGATTCTATCAAGTAACTATTTGTCGTACTTTGCTGTCATTTGTTGGAGGCGTGATCAGGCTTATCAGTGATGGAGTAGCGGTCTGGCCAATAGCGGTTGGGGGTAAGATTGCGCAGTCAACAACAAGATTGCGGCGACGATGTGTTGTTCGTACGGAGTTCTTTTGCTTGGTTTGTTCCTCGTACGATGGGTGGACCTGTTTGTCTTATCTGTTCAGGCAGCGATGTTGGGCAATCGTGCAACGTTGGATGAGGGGAAGACAAACGCCAATGGGGGGTAGGAATTAAGGCTCTGGACAGAAGGGAGAGGCATATAAGGTGGGCTTTCCTCCCTCTGTCCTTCTCTCTCTTATCCCCCACTTCGAACATCTCTCTCCGTACGTGTCCCTTCTCCCTGGCTCTTTTCTCTTTTTGTTAAGCTAATTCCCTGTTTCGTACGGTGCGGAATTGTGTCCCTTCTCTTTCTGTGCGAATAAGAGATAGGAAAATGCGCATTTTTAAGTAATATATGCGTGTGCGGAAAGAATTAAATAAATGTATTGCGCAAAAGAATAGATAATAATAAAGAAATGGTGCTGTGTGAAGGCTAGGAAGAGCTCGCGCGGGCGGGCTTAAGGCGATCTACTGATGCTTCAACAGTGATTGTCAAGGTGTTGCTAGAGATTAAGGACTCTAGAGCCTGGTTTGGGGCCTTCTTCGTACAGGCATCAGCAGGGTTGTCCTTCCCATTGATCCATCTAATCTCAGAGATCTCGCGGTGCTCGTACGATTCGCGGAGTGACATGATGTCAATCATAAGGCGCTTCTCATTCGTGGTTCCTAGTCGTACGAGGCAGTCATAGAGGGACTTCGAATCTGTACAGACAACCACAGGAATTGGCGGTAGACTGAGCGTGCGTACGATCTTCTGGAGGGTTGTGCTGATAGCAATAGCATTGTCAAACCCTCCTACCATACCGTACAGCTCACTGGCAAGAACGCTCCTTGTTACTCTCTTGCACTTGGTTGAATTCCAGTGTACGATGTTTGCCAGGATCTTGAAGTTGTCGCCATTACCCGTACGATGCTCATTGCCTAGAGCGATCAGGAATCCCAGCTGTGAGCTCAGGTCCTTGTTGTTGGCAAATGAGCCATCAGTGAAGATGAACAGCTTCGCGCGTTAAAGATCCAATAGTATAAAGGTAAGACCGCGCTCACTGTTATTAATCTGCTATTGGATTTGTGCGTTTAATGCCTTAATGTCTTTATGTGAGGGTGATGTAGTCTAAGCGGCAATAGACAAATCGAATGCGGCTTCTAGTTAGCACACAGATGCGATGTAGGCGCCTCTCGCACGCTGCTCTACATACCTCTAAGCGGCATCCTTGTCTTTAGGGTTAATCGTGCGAAGGCCCTTTGCTTGCCCTTTTTGTGTAAGAACCATAGTGTTATACACAAGCCAAATTCTTCCACTATTAAACTTAATAGGTTAGTCTTTAGTAAGGATAGTCTTGTCCTTCGCACAAAAGGCTGCTTTCTTTAGCTCTTCTTCTTCTCTTTGTGCGAAGTTCTTATTAACAATGCTAAGAGTGTCATCTGTCTGAAGGCCAGTGATCCCAAAGGTGTGCTCTCCTTCATTAGTTATAAGCAGACATGGGTCGTACGACGAAGTTGTCATGCCAAGTTTCTCTTTATAGTGGTTGTGGTAGGTCTTAAACCAGTAAAGACCTAATTCAGCTGCACCATAGAGTGGTCGTACGATGCGGAAGATCGTGTCTTGCGCGGAAAGTTTGTGCGCAGTTCCTTGGGTGGTCTAGCATATAGCGTGCAGTTCAGTTTGTTAGTGGACTGAATATAGGCCTAGGTGATGTCTTGTAGTTCAAAATGCATTCCGTACGTTGCCCAAAGGCTTGCTCCTAATGCAAGGAGTAGGCGCTGGCTTATCCTTTAGATGGTAGGTGATTGGGTAAGGATTTTGTCTTTCTCCTTATCGGAGTGGCCAGCAAACACAAGGCGGGATTTCTCGTACGGTTGAGTAGTCTTGCCCTTAACTTCTCGTACGAGGCGGAGATTGAAGATTCTGCCCTTATACTTGGATAGGTCAAAGAGAAGAATCTTAAATATGCTATTGGCGATAAGAGCGTCCATTTCCATGCGATTAGATTCTTCAAAAGGTGCTTTAGGTGTTGTAATTACACCTTCCGCACAGAGCTTTAGAGACAGTTCCTAATCGCTTGTCTCCTTCTAGGTAAGGAATGCAGCATCCTTCCTTAGGCGGCCTCTCTTCCTCTTCTCTAGAGGATCCCTTTGCACAGGGGCGATATTATCTGCTTTATGCAATAGTAGGAGAGTGTGATCTTCTGTGTAATAGTACGGCTTGACTTGCGTACAGTGAAACTTCACTAGACTATTCCCTAGGTTAAGGATAACATCTCTGTCCTTAATGCCCTTAATCTTGTACAGGCCTGTCTATCCACTTTTCTCTCTCTAGACCATTACCTTAGATCCAAGTGGGAGCTTAAGGGCTTTGTGCGCTGCTAATAGACTATTGCGGTGTTTTAGCGCACAATTGATGTTAGTCTTGTCCCTTTCCTTCTGCAACATCTTCATCGCCTTTCGTACGGCATTCGTACGTGCGATAATATCGGGCGATAGGGGAGAATCTATGCTAATCCTAGGATATGCGCCAAAGACTAGCAGTGTGGGTACGAGGCTATCTGGGCCTGCAGTGTCATTAATAGCTTTAACAGCCATCTAGAGGATGTCCTCCTTATCCATACAATCTCCTAGTTTAGCCTTAAGAATATTAAAGGCTCTGCGGAGGGTGCGTGCGAACGCTTAACCTTCCCTATTGCCTAATGTGCTTCTACAGGCATCTGCCTGCAGGTTGCGCCAATAATCTTCGCGCGGGTTCCTGAACTTATCTAATGCGAAGTTCGTACCTAGGTTATGTACGATGTAGTTAGGTGGACCCTTAGTAGACATTAATCCAGCATCTACAGAGGGCTTCCTACGCATCTCGTGCGGACATTGATTTTAAGAAGATTGCAGCTTAAAATAATGTGTCTGCATCTACAACATGCAGTGCGTCTCTAGTTCCAATGCGTACGACATTAATGATGATCTTATAGTTGAAGTGGGTGTCATCCTTAGTAGTGAACTTAAAGCGACGCGGGGCTTGCTCGTGCGATTGGCAGTAGTGGCAAAACTTCTAGATTTTGTTTAGTACGGTGGTATCGACTTCATAGCCAGCATTGGTGAGCATCTTCTAAAGTCTTTCCGTACAGGGATGTCCGAATCGTCGATGAAGGCGACGGAGTTCTTCTTTTAGTGAAGAAAGACACAGTTTCTTCCTTGCTAACATTAAAGAAAGGGTGTCCCCATTTGCGTACAACAGGTATAGTTGTGCCGTCCTTTCGTACAATGACATCCAGAACATTGTTAAAGTAGGCACCCAGCTTGTCAGCATCTGCCAGTGACAGCAGGAATGGTGTTGGAGTGTCTAGGATGTGGTAGGTAACCGTTCCTATTGGATTCGTGATTCGTACGGTTCCTAGAGATCCTTGTGGGTTCTGACCTCCAAAGCTGATGTTGGTGTGTTGCTAGGTGTCCAATCGATCTTCGTACAGGGGTTCTCTCGTACGTATGCCTCTAGCTGTGCTTTGCCAACAGTGGAAATCCTTGCTGCACCTGTATCCCACAGTTCACCTTGGTATGTCGTACGGTATCGATCTTCAAGGATAAACTGTTCTGCACACTCCTCTGGCTCTGTCTTATAGATGTGTTCGCCAGTTGTGCGGTAAAAAGATAGGCAGCAGTGGTCAGGTAGGACACTTGATTGTTGCCATCCTTATTATCTTCACTCTGCTCCTCTTCTTCGTGCGAAGCAGGTTCCTCATCATCATACCCTTCTATGTCCTGAATGTAGGACTGAACGGTTTCGTACGAAGGCGTTTCATCATTGTGCTCTTCATAGAAGGTGATGTACTGCCTTGTCGCGCGGGTACGCTCATCGCGCGGATAGTTAGAAGACCAACAACCTTCCTTATAGCACACAAAAACACTTCTTCGGTCTTGTACAAATGTTATTTAATTAGGATCTAAATCGCGATAATAATAGTACAAATTGTCCGCGAAATCCTTGTCCACAAGAGACTGTTAATCTCCCTCTTTATGCGAGAAAGTTGTATTTGCGATTAGTGTAGTACGCATCAGCCTCTTGCAGGTACTAATTAGATTGGCGGTCAATTGCAACTTGAATTGACGCACAGAGATCAGCGAATAGAGCTTCACAGGTAGGCTTAGGGGTGAACATAGCCTGCTCTAGCTCTACGTGTCCGCGGCATGCTCGTACGACAGCGGTATGGAGAGGGATTTCCCCAGTAAAGTCCGCACCTAATGCTCTCTATACGAGGGTGAGCCTGTCAATTATTGCCTCTAAAACTTCGTGCAGACTCTTATTAGGGTTCTCGCGCTAGCATCGTGCGAAAGTTATCGTGGTCTAGTCTGTCCAATACTAGTTGTGGTTAATAGTAGTGTTAAAGTGACTGTTAAGTGCTTTGTACAAGCACTTCCACGATTGTCCAGGATGGATAGTATAGAGGTAATACTGTGCCGCACGGCCAGTAAGGATATCTGGAAAGATGTCTAGGTATTGATCCTCAGCAATATCTAGGCGTCTGCATAGATCTATAAAGATCCTAGTCTTGTCTACCAAAATGTCGTACAGAGCTCCAGTATAGTTGTTATCCTTATTCCATGCCTTTTGAAATTGGATCATCTTGTCAGCTGGAATTCTCCGAGGAGGTAGGTTGTGCTTAGGTGGAAGCTCGTACGGGTTGGATTGTAGCATAGGCTCAGTCTGTGTAGATTGGTACAGTGCCTGTGATTCGCGTTTGACTAGTGGTGGCTCTATTCTGTACGGCGTTTAATAATCGCGAGCAGGTGGGCGAAATGGTAGTTAGGTACCATGTGCGAAGAGTGGTGGTTCATTCGGTTGTTCGTACGAATGGGATTGTCTTTGGTACTCGTGCGAAGGTTCTCTTGAGATGTCTGCAGGGACCTGCAGCTATATAGGTGCCTGCGGTGGCAGCGGCTTGCTCTGTTCGGGTTCGTGCGACAGCTTAACTGGCTCAGGTGGGATTGGCCTTAGTGTCTCTGCGTACGAGGAGTTGAGCGGGCTGGCGAGGGCAGTGATGTACGAGTGACATCTGCATTGCCTTGGGCTACTTCGTACAGCTTGCTAGTATTTGTGGCTCTAGCATCTGTCCTTAGCTTAATGCCCTTTTCTCTTAGGACTGCTACAAGCTCTCTCTTATACGCACAGCCTAACTCCAAAAAATGGTGTTCTTCCCATCCTTTAAAGTCTTCCTGGAATGACTCCAAGAAAGCTGTCCCTTTCTGGTATAACGCACGATACTCAGCAATAGTATATGCCGCGTACGATTGCATTTCCAACTAAGAAGGATTGTTTGCCATGTTAATCTTATCATTCCAATACACAGGTCTTGTTCCCTTGCGCAGTGTTTCCTCTGATATTCCTGTTCCTTTAACATACCGATCGTACGGTCCGGTATACTCAGGCACATCAGTGTTGTCTTGTGAGGCGATAGGGACTTCGTGCGAGGCGGTGGAGGCTTCTTGCGAGGTGGTAGGGGTAGCCATTGCGGTGACTAGTTCGTTCGATAGGTCGGTCGTACGGAGGGTCGCGCTTTATCGGGGTTTGTTGGTGTCTACCCGTGTCTTCGTACGGTTACTGGTGGTGTGCTTGGTGCACTATCTCCTCTTGAATCTCGTACAGCAGCGACATCTACTTACTGACTTAATAAAAGAGTTGATCTGCTATCCCTATAGATAAGGATAGGTTTTGTACGTCTCGTACAATCGCTTCCTATGTTTTGTACAGCAGCGACATCTACTTACTAACTCCACAAAGGTTTGATCTGCTATCCTCTTGCGTACGGAGGACAGGGTATAACGAAACAAATCGTACAGCTGATAACGTCTCGTACAATCGCTTCCTTTGTTTTGTACAGCAGCGACATCTACTTACTAACTCCACAAAGTTTTTGGTCTGCTATCCTCTTGCGTACAGAGGACAGGGTATGCGAAACAAATTGTATAGCTGATAACAACTTGTGCGATCCGTCTTCACTCTTGCCAATTTGCAGTTGAGGGTTAGTTAGTTAGTACTTAACCACTAATTAGTGTTGAATGGGCTCTACAGCTAGCTATACAGACATCGAATTCTAATCCTCTGCATTGGCAAGTGTGGAGGGTGTACGGGATGATCGTACGAGGAAAGGAAATAACATAACAGAACGACTTTGGTATTGATTGCTTGTCTCTAGAGAGGGTGCGGAAGGAAAGGAGAAGATCCTGCGGCGCACGGGCATCACGTGATCCCCACGTGATGCCATCGTGCGGCAATATTGAAACCTCAACACCCTCAGGTGCCCTTGCCCGTACGGTGTGTACGGACAACCTAAGCTACTATTATATATAGGTATAATAATAGTAAATAAAGGTAATAAACTAAAGCTAATAGCTCATAAAATATTTTTATATTAGTAATAAAGTTATATTCTTCTTATATAATATTAAAACTAGCTAAGCTAATAAGAAGCTTAATTTTCTCTAAGAATAATATATAGTTACTACTATACTATCTTTTTTTAATATAACCTTTAACTTACCTAGCGCTCTTTATAAGATAGTTTATATTAACCTTATTAAATATACTACTACTAACCTACTTCTATCTTAAACCTATATAAATAGTTGCCTAGGGCCTATAGTTACTTATAAGATTATAGACCTTTCCTTAAATAAGTAAAAGGTAGAGAAGATTCTTTATACTAGAAATATAGTAGGTTATAATAAGTAAAAGATACTAGTTAAATAAAAAGGTTAGTAAAAGCTAATATAAAAGCTACTTAAAAACTTTATAGATATAATAGCCTTTAATAAGTTTAAAAAAGAATAAGGTAGTATATTACTTTATAATAGACTTAGATACTTAAAGTAAAAGTATTAAACTTAAATTACCTTATAAAAAAAGGGCCTTAAGAAGATATAACCTAGATTATAAGCGAGTCGCCCTTACAAGCGAGTCGCCCTTACAAGCGAGTCGCCCACCTTGTCAACTCTCTCAGCCTTTTATAGCCTGTACATCCACAACGCAATAAAATAATATTAATATAAGAGCTGTCCTAGTTTAAGTAGTATCTACAGTACGCTTTTCACACGTTTGTGAGTTATGGCCAGTCTCTCTGCAGCGACCGCAGCGCGCTAAGGCCTGCCGGCTCGTACCTGATCGCGCCTTGCCTTGACGCGTTTCTCCCTTAAGTTGCTGCTCAACAGCCCTTTAAGTAATAATATCCTCTCCCTCTGCCTTTAATAGGGTGCCTTACTTCTAGATCTGCTTCTTTTTGCGATTCTTACGCGTTGTAGCGGCCTTATTTGCTCTCTTAAGGCTTAAGATTCGCTCGCGTATAAGCGCTATTTAATGCATTGCTTTAGAAGAGCCTCTTTCTAGCTAATTAAGCCTCTTAATAATAGAAGCAGGTGACAAGCTCTTATGCGCGCGAATCCGCTCACAAATTAACGTTAATTAAGCCTCTAGTTCGCGCACATTACTAGGTGTTTTGGCCTCCCACCACAGCCTCTAGTAGGGTTGCTGGCGACGGCGTCCTTAGCTAAACATTAAGCTTTGAGATCACTACCTCTAGATTGTGTGGGGCTAGTCTAGCGCCCTAAAAGCTTGCGCAGATATTCTCCTTTGTGATTAACTAGTTGTAGGCGGCGCGGAAGGCAGGTAGGAACTCAAGCTTAGTAATATAGTTGATATGGTCGCGTATTAGGCTCGACACTTGGCACCCGTACGCCCGCTTTAATGGCGAGAAAACAGCTAACGTCTAGCGGCTGCAGGAGGTGCGACAAATGTGGCGGCATACAGAGAGTATAGATATTGTTATCCTTGCAGATTTCTTAGAATTTAAGCAACTTATAGCTCTTATAGCTGTTAAGTATAAGCAGCTAGTGCGCGCCTACCCTACGCGCTGCTATATGCTTAATAAAGTGCTATAGCTAGGCAATACTAAGCTTGTTAGTAGTCCAACCGTTATCGCTAAGCCCAATAGTCCAGTCGCCTGGTATATCCTCGCCCTCATACCAGGCAGAGAGGTGATACTGGCCAGCGAAAATAACAAAGGGCGGGATTGCCCACCTAGCAGCGTTGATTCTATGGATCACCGTAACCCATTCGCGATTGCCTAGCTAGATTGCTTTTAGCCAGCTACGTCTCTCTAATCCTGTAACAACTAGCTGGGAGGATATCTTGCCTATTAGAAAGCCAGTCTCGTCGAAGTTGAAGGTGTCCTCGTCGTGGATACCGTAGGTGGCCTTCGTACGCGCTACGAGGTTAAACCAGCGTTGTATAGCTTCTGGATCCTCGCAGAGCGCTCTCTGGTGGTTGTACGGTCGATTAAACCGCGTAGTAAGGCTGTCTGTTCGCTTGACAAAGTTTCTAGGCCACTGTTGACCGACCTGGCCACTGCCGCGCTTAGCGAGCAACTTATCCGCCATATTCCGCACAGCTTCTCTAGAGTAGGCGCAAACCCTCGCGAATCTAGATCAAGTATATACTCGATAATCACCTCCTCTTCTAGCTTAGTAAGCTTTCTTGAATTGGGCTGGCAATCGCGTCGCGCAGGCTTCCCGGCGCGTCGGTCGCGCAGCGTTGATCGGGGGACATTATAAGCCCGTACAGCCTCTCGTACAGTCTGAATTTGGTTCTGATTAATAGCTAGGATATTAAGGTAGATATCTGCTTCGTTGCAGGGCAATTGAGTAGAAGTTGGTTGAGCTATTGTAGTTTGTAGGTGACGCGTCGTAGAAAGTTAACGAGGGTGGCGACTCGCTTGTAAGGGCGACTCGCTTATAATCTAGGTTAGTAGTATTAATAAATCTATTTATAAAGTTTCTTTTTCTTTTTAAGCTTTATATAGCTTAGCCTTATACTTTAACTACTTTTTCTTTAAATTATAGTCTAGTATTACTTATATAGTAATCTTTTACTAAAGTAAATCCTTTTTATTAAGCTTTTACTCTAAACTTATACTAGGCTTATCTAGATCTAGTTATAATAACTCCTTTATACTACCCCTAATATATTATACTATCTTATAAAAAAGGCTACTCTATATACTAATAGTACTACCTTTATACTACTTTATCTTTATACCTTCTCTATTTATCTTTAAGTTTAGTTCTGCGCAGCTTTAAAATAGATCTAGAACTTTTTTAGTAGATATATAATTCTAGAATTATTATATAGCTCTTTAGCTTTAAAAGTATAACAGTAGTAGCGCTATAATAAAAGACCTAGGTTACTATTATAATATTATACTTTCTTTAGTATATACCTATTATATATACTATTTTACTTAAGGCGTTATTTTTTTAAGCTTAAACTAAAGCTAGACTTATACTAGATAATAATAGTCTTATATTTAGACTTAACAAACTTATAACTATAATATTAATTATAGGTAAGATACTACTTACCTAAATCGCGCTTATAGTAGTAAGAGTAGTCTAGTATTATAGTATCGCACTATTACTATATAGTTATAGTTAATATCTATTTTAAACCTATAACTTTCCTTCTAGTTACTTATATCTAGCTAAGCCTTAAAATAATTAAAGTATATATTAATTACTATAACCTATAGGCTTTATATAGTCTAGTTTACTATTTAAAAAGTTAAAGATATAGCTTAAAGCTTAAGTAAAGGTATATAGTTCTTAGTTTTCTTATTTTAATATTAGAGTAGACTTAGCTAAGAAAAAGTTAATATCTTAACTAGACCTATTTAATAATACTCTAAAGTTTATTAAACCTAACTTAGCTCTCTTAAAGATCTTTACGCGCTTTAGATTAGTAATAGTAATATTATACTTATTATTATAGTTTTAAAATAACTAGTTATACTCTAATAATATTATAGCCTTCTTACTACCTTTTTTTAGCTATAACTAGTCTCTAGGCTATCTTATATAAGTTTTTTAATATATAGAAGTAATTTTTAAGATCTATATTACTAGTATATATAGTTAAGAAGCTAATATAAAGCTATATAAAAAGTAAAGTAGATAGGAAGTAGAGTATTATTATAGTTATATATCTTTTTCTACTAGAAGTACTTTATATATACTAAGCCCTTACTAAAAATATACTTAAGATAATTAGTAATAATATAGTACTAAAGTAAAGATAGTAAACTTACTTAATATAGCCTTTTTAGCTAATAATATAAAAATATAGAGTATAAATATACTTCTTATAAGGTATATTTAACTTCTCCTTATTATTACTATTACTTTAGATAAGAAGAAGACTATAATAGTAAGAATAGTAAACTAGCTATATTATAGTTAGTAGCTATCTTTACTATAAACTATATAGAGGTACTTACTAAGTTATTATAAAATATTAGAAGTTATTATAAAAAGGGGATAAAAGAGCTTATTACTACTACTAGTAGCGCTAGAGTAAAGATTTATTAAGTTTAATAAAACTTAAAGGCCTACTACTATAATAAGTATTATATTTAAGGTATATAAGCGTAGCTAAAAAAAAAGATATAATATATTATCTAGATAGAGTATACTTAGTAATAGAGTAAAAAGATACCTAAAAACTATATAGCCCTACCTTAGGTATAAAAAGAGATGATAAAAAATAGAAATTAATATTAAAAAGCTAGTAGATTAAGATAGATAAGATAAAGAATCTAATTAAGACATTTCTAAAGTAATAATAGTAGTAAAAAAATATTATAAAGTAGGCTAGTAATAATAAATAAGGCTCTATAAGCTATATTAAGCCTTAAGTAAGAAATAATAAAAAGGCGCTAGGTATATATCTTAGTATAAAGAAATTTTTTTTATACTAACCTAAATATATTACTCTTATCTTATAACTACTAGCTAGTAATAAGAAAAGAATAGTAAGGAGGTATATTATAGCCTAAGCTTTACCTATACCTTATCCTCTAGTAAAGGAGATCTCTAAATAAGCCTTAGTATATCCCTAATATCTCTAGTACTAAGGGGCCTTATTTATAAAAAGCGCTTATAATAGATATATAGCTACTCCCTCTTTTTTAATAGAAGTATTTATAACTATCTTAATACTTTATTACTTCTACGCCTTTAAAGCTAGTTTATAATACTATACCTCTTTATTAATAGTTAGTAGTTAGAAAATACCTATTAGTAAGAGGTATTAAGTACTAGTCTACTTAGTATAGATAGATTTTATATATTTCTATTATATATATATAGCCTATTCTCTACTACTTAACTTTTAGTAACTCTAATTATAGTATATTTTTCTACTAACTAGCTCTATTATAAGCTAAGGTATATACTCTTATAGAATAAGTATAATCTATTTATAAATATTAATATAATATTAAAGATAATACTTATTACTATAGCGCTATTTTATAACTAGTTATATTTAGTATATTTAGGCTTTTTAACTGTTAGCTTTTTTATACGCTAGAGTATACTAGTAGTCTTAATAGACTTTTAATACTTAGTAATAACTAAAAGTAAATATACTTACTTAACCTTCTTTAGATTACTACGCCTATATCTCTTTATTAGCTTTAATAAGTATACTTTAATAGGCTCTTAGTACTATACTTTTAAATAGTCTACTCTTACTATTTTCTAACCTTACTTAATACTTTTTTTAGCTAATATAAAGAAGACTTATACTCTTCTAGAACTACTTTAACTTTTTTTTATTTATCTTTTAGCATTAAGCTCTAGCTTTAAAGTTAAAATCTAGTTATTTAACATATTCCACTCTTTTATAAATTAGTTTTATAGGTTTTTAATTACTATACTATTCTTATTTAGCTAACCTTTAGCTATTTATATAAGTATTATATTATAAAGTTATATATCTAGTATCTAATTATTAAGCTAGGTAAAGATAAGTTATTTTTATACTTTTTTTACTAGCTTAGGTATATACTCTAGATAAATAGAGGCTTCTTATAGCTATACTATAAGAAGTTATTATAAGACTAATTAAGATACTATTTATTATATACTAAGAATATATAGAGTATAATTAAATGTAAATAGCCTTAAGTAGGGTTTAATAGTTAGCTAACTATATATACTAGTAGCTCCTATTAGTATAAAATTAAAAGGCTATTTAAGGAATAAATAGGAGGTATATATATAGCTAAAAAGTAAAATACTTAAGTAAGACTATTTAGAGAGGTAATAATATTATAGTATAGAGAATACTAAAGATAAATAAAATAAAAAGCTAAAAATATCTATTATCTTAAAAGTTATAAGTAGGATAAAAGGTAATTACTAATAAGTTAATTAATAGTATTAATAAAATAATTAATAGTAGGCTTAGTATTATAATAGTTTTAGTTATTGGTTAATATTCTTTCTACTATATAAAGATAGGTAAAGTAATAATACTTTAGCTACTAGATATAAACTTTTAGTCTACTATATATAGTATCTAAAAAGTCTTAAAGTAGTAATAGATGCTCTAAATAGTAGTCTAGGTAGATATTATAGCTTAAAGTAGTAGCACTATACTATTATATAAATATTAAAATAAAAGGTGGTAAAAACTACTTAAAATAAAGAAACCTATTTAGGATAGATAGCTTAAACTATTTAGAAGACTACTTAAGAAAAACCTACTCTCTCTATATATATATAGGACTATTAAAAGAGGATAAAAATTAAATTAAATATATTTTATTAGTCTCTAAGTAATAATATAGGCTATAGTGCAGTAATATAAGAAATTCTAGCTAGCTATAGTTAAAAACTAATAGGCCTAAAGAGTAATAAATTTAAGCTAGACTACTATTTTATTACTAGATAATGCTTATCGTCCTCTATCTTATAGACTTAGATTTTAGTAGGTTTAAATAGATCCTTTAAAGATTAGATAGATATAAGAATAATAATATACTCTAGTAGTACTTTTACCTAGCTAAAGTTATAGTATTATAGTATTAGATAATTTCTTTATTAAGTATAAGCTTTAAAATTATTACTTATATACCTAGTTTTATAGTAAGCTTAATATTATTTACCTTAAATTAGTACTATAGTAAAAGTATTCTCTTTTAGTATATACTACTATTTTAGTAAACTACTTAAGTAAATTATTAAATATATTCTTATATTCCTTTATTTACTAGTATTTAAATATTTTAATATACTTATCTTTAGTAGGTACTAGTATAATTCCTTATCTATATAAAGTAAAGTAAGTTACTTACTTAATTCTTATATAGTTAGAGTTATAGAAATAACTTTAAAAGAAGATATTATAGAGGATTATAGAGGAAAGTAGTAATATTAAGGTATTGAAAAGGTATATAGCTATAATCTAAATTATATACTATTTATATACTTTTATTATAGCTAGCTTATACCTAGTAGAGTAAGCTAAGTATAGCTATATTAGGTTAGAACTCTACTTATAAAAAAAACCTTTTAAGAGTTTTATATTATAATTAAAAATATAAAAGTAATACTAAGTTAACTAACTTAGATTATTTTCTTTACTTTAAACTAACTACTTATATAATAATATACTACTTATAGCTTTTATGACCTAATAATATTAAGGATAACTTTAATACTAAGTTAGATAGCTATTTATATACTTAACTTTAAAGTTTACTATAAAAGTATTATATAACTTTTAAAGCTTATTAAATACTATAAAGATCTTCTATATACTTTTTATTTTATTATTTAGTACTATTATATTCTTTAGTTTAAGGCTCTAAGCTTTATATTACTATAGATATTATATATTAGTATTTCTTTAAGTAGTAGATATTAGCTATATTATATAGTTTATAGCTAGAGCTAAGATAGTACTAGCCTTTAAAAGAGGTAGTTTAAAGAAAAAAGTATTTTTAGATAAAGTATTAAGTATTAAGCTATAACCTTATAAATTAATTAGCTAATATAATATTTATTACTTTAAGAACTTTTTAGATTATTATTAGTATATTTAAGGATATAGTATAAGATAGGTCTATAAAGGCTAAGAGTATTAATAGGGTTAGCTAAGTAAGATATACCTAAGTACTACTAGCTATTAATAGCTATTTTAAAGCTATATTAGTATTAAACCTAAAAAAGAAAATACTAGTAGTAGCCTACTAGAGAAAACTACTTTTGAAGATAGTTATATAAATAGTAGTATTAATTTAAAAAAAGAGTATTAAAGAATATTTAGCTAACTAAAGTAAGGGTATTCTATTATATTACTAAGATAGATAAGTAGTATATAATAATATATATAAGTAAAATATAGATTATTTATTAGTTTATCTCTAGTAGAAAGAATAGCTTACTTAACTATAAGATATATTACCTAATAAAGAATAAAGTAATCTTAAGATAAAAAATAAAGTAAGTTAGTAATTATATATAATTAATATAAAATGATAGAAGGACTTTAAGCTTTTTAGGTAGTATAGAGCCTATTCTTAATTTAATAGTAAAGTAAGTATAGCTATCTATTAATAGCGTACTAAGTACTTTATAAGCCTATATTACTCTATATACTCTAGTATTAAGGCCTTATTTTAGAGATTAACCTTATTAAGACTACTTAATAAAGTAGAGTACTTATAATATTACGATGCCTATAATTACTTTACTATTTAGGATTTAGCCTTAGCTTTAACTAGTATAGACTCTAAGTAATAGCTAATAATTATAGTTTTTATATACTAGAGATCTAATAGACCTAAGCCTTAACTAGCGCTATATAAAGATAAAAAGGATTATAGAAGAAAAAGAATATATAAGATTTACTTTATTCTATATTTATAGAAAGGCGTTAACCTTTAAGACCTCTTTTAAAGTAGTAATTAAATAGGATAGAGACTATTATACTTTCTTAGGCTAGTTAGGTTATTATTACCTATTAGGTATTAGCTAAAATAGTAAGGGTAGTTATAGCTAAAAAGCTATTTATAGTTACTACTAAGTATAGTAGAAATACCTAAGCGCTTTTAATATAGATATAGGTTAAATATTAAGTAGTAATAGAGGAAAGTCTATAGAAGTAAGAATCCTACTAAGTAATAGATTAAGCTTTACTATATTATATAATAAAAAGTGCTATATTATAGCCTTCTAAACTAGGTAGGCTAAGATGCTTAATAGAGCTCTTATAACGCTTTATTGCGGGTATAGTAAGCTAATAAGAATTAAAAGGTATTTATAATATAAATAAAAAAAAAGAAATAAAAGGAAAAGAATGAAAAAAATAAAAAAATAAGGTATAAATAAGGCACTTTATACCTTTTTACCTTCTACTTAAGGCCTAAAGGAAGGTAATCTACTAGAAGCTATATCTACTACTTATTTATAATATCCTTAACGCTTATAGCCTATAATCTATATTTATAAATCTATGCAGTTAAAGATAAAATAGGAAGCATACTAGGATATATTATATTAGTAGTTAAGTATAAGTTTAAGTAAGAAGAGAAAGCGGCTAACGGTTACTAAGCCTAAATAAAGTTACTCTTAATAATAGGATAGGACCTTTTATAGAACTAAAACTAGCCCTAAAGTATAGAATATAGCCTATATTATAAAAAAGCTATAATAATATTCTCTAGTAGTGCGCCCCCTATATATGCACTACCCTTTATCTATATCTAGCTTCTTTATAAGATAAAGGCTTCTAATTTATTTACTAGAAAATATTAAGTATATACTGCGTTATCCTTACCTTTATTTATTTTAAAAAGTCTATATCTTATTATAAGAATAATATATTACTATTACCCTATATCTTATAAAAGCTATAAGTATAGGCGATATAGTAAGTAGTAGTAGTTAGATTTTTTAAGCCTAGCTATATTAGGATACTCTCTTTCTAGAGATTAGGCGCGCCTTCTCTAGAACTAGTAGACGCAAGCGGTTCCTCTATAGAAACGTAATAAAGAGGTTTATAGTAAGGCGATATCTCTAATATATATTTTAGCTTATATATATAAGCATAGGCTATATAGTAGGTTCTTACTTATATATATAGCCTTATCTAACGCACGTTTTTTTAGCATCTTCTACCTATATTATATAAAGCTATTGCCCTATATAATAAAGCTATTATAATTAGATTTTTTAGTATAATAATCTAGAAGGCTTATAGAATTAATTACTAGCTTCTATATTAGGTAAGATAGCGTGTAGGTAGCTTTATTTACTACCTGCGCGATTGAAGTAGGTATAGGCCTATATTTGACTTCTAATACCCCCCTATTAACTATCTCCTCTAGAGATAGTAATCGTAGTATAATAAACTCTACTCTTACCTTTATATAAGGCCTTAAAGTTGTTTTAGAGTTATTTCTCGGCCTTATAGGCAATCCTCTTCTTATCTTATTAAGCCTTCTTTATAGCTGCTTCTTAAAGCTTAATCTCTTAATTAGCTGCTCTTAAACGCTTCCTCTCTTTAAGCATAGCTACCTTCTTAGCCTTCCTAATCCCTCTAGCCTTTGCCTCCTTATTTTTCTAATTCTATAGAGCCTTCTCCTTTAGCGTCCTTTTAGTCCTATCGTTTATAAGCTTCCCTTACTTTTATAGGGGACTAGAATATAGCTTCTCTATAATAATTAGCAGGCGCTTTAAGTAGTAATATCCCTTACTGCGTAGCGAGAAATACTATATACTAAGAAATATAAGAGGTACTTTAACTTTTAATAACGAGAAAACTAATACGTATAATAAATATTGCTATAATTCTGCTAAAATAATATACTATAGCTAATTCTAAATATCTCTATTCTACTTTATCTTAAAAATTACGTTTACGTTATTACTTCTACGCCTAATTTATAGAAGCGCCTTATATTATAGCATAATAGGCTTCCCTTCCCTATAATGTTAGCCTTAAGCCTTTTTTACTCCAAATTTTCGTAGAATAGCCTACTTCTGCTCTTACGACCCTATCTAATACTAGGAAGTTATTATCATCCCTATGCGCGCTGCAAGGCGCGCGATTTTATAATTACAGGGCCGCCTAGTCGATCAGCACTTCTATCGAAAGCGAACTACCGATCCTAGCTAATGCGAGATAACTACGCACGTCTTACCTTATACACTAGTCGGGTATTTTATTATATAATATATAGCTGTGGCTATACGAGTTGCATAAAGGGTTCGGATTATCTCTAGATTCCGACATAGGATTAGAAGCGGTTTTAAGACTCTTAGGGCACGGCACTTGTTTAGTCGGCCGAGTATTAACGCGTCTTAGCGTCGCAACTACTTAATACAGCCATTATATAACTTTAAGATACGGTCTAACGCATAGCGATATAGACTATTATAATATAGGAACATACTATTTACGTTGTCCTTAAGCCGCGACACCTACTAGTATCCCTTCCGCTAACCGAACAAAAGACCTACTTAGTCCACTACGTCCTTATACTTCTTAAGCTAACCGGCGCCGATTCGTAGACCAAGCAGCAGCTAAGATGTGGTCTTATCTTATTAAAGAGGAATATAGTTATATAGTTAGATAGAGTAGGGCAGGCACTAGATATTAAAGCCTACGCCTTAGCTAGCTAGTAGGTTTAGTGCCATAGGCAGCACGTTATTATTGCAAACATATAAAGGTAGGAAGGCCCTACATGCTTAGGCAATATAGCTATTATATAGTTAAACAAATAGCGGCTGCATATATAACGCACTGCAACCTCTAGGGCCGTAGAGGCGTGCTTTAGTTCGACCTAGAAGGGTTATAAGGAGTTTTAGGTTATTTATAGTAGCTATACTTGGCAAGACCCTACACTATCTACAGCTGCATATACAGCACTCTTCTCTTTAGCTACATCTATAAACCTTCGCCTCCGGCGCAAGGTTATAGCAGGAGCGAGGTCGGGGTCGGCCGCCCTCCCTATAAGTGGTGGCGAACTGCAGTCTGCCACAGATTGAGCACGACTCTAATAAGTTAAAGGAGGACTCTAAATTCTCAGAGGCAAAGTATCTGCTACCAACTAAATAAGTACCTCCTAGGTTTTACTTCTCCGTAAGAGCTTTCTACCAAATACTTAGGATATAATGGTATGCGTATAATACGAGTACACTATAACGTGCTTACCGGTAGTCCGTCGGCTGCCACTGCTCCCAAATGCACGTACCCCAGCTAAGCCTATTCGACTAGAACGTCTCTAGATTCTATTGCGCATTCGTCGTGTTCTCCTTCTAATATAATATCGTCGACCAGGTCCACCTCAATTATATCTTCCGGCTCGTCTTACAGATACCTCGGTCTGTCATATCTTTCCCACTGTGCCTTTTTAGCAAGTGTTGCGTTATCCGCCTTGTTTCGCGCAAACCATCTCTAGCAGACCTTGCGATACTGCACCGCATATATATGCTCGCCCGGCGCTGCAAACTGTCGTTGCTCGTCTTCGATACAGCCGCGAAACCCACCAAGCCCAGGGTCCACTGCGTTGCCGAACGGAATAATCACACCAGATGCCGTCAAAGCTGTCGACACTGGTGCTGCCAATGCCCCGCCTGCTGCAGCGCTTTGTCCGCCCAGCTGTGCGGTGATTCGAGCGTTCACCAACGTGTGGTACGCTACCACAACGTATATGTCTTCCCCTTCGTCGATAGTTCTTTCAATCCACTCCTGAGTCTCTCGAGACTTTACGGCTTCTCGGAACTATTCTCCAGCGTTGTTCAGGTAGTACGTCTTTGCTTGATCGGCGGTGATCCGGATAGACTCTTTGAGGCGCTTAGAGAACGAGGAGGAAAGAAAGCTCGTAAGCTGTGATGCTATGTTCTGATGATGCTTGACGGAATGATAGATGCTGTTGTATTGAAGTTGAACGGTCTCTATAATATTTGGGCTAGTAGTGCAATGGGGCTCATGAAAGTCCTAATAAGGCTAATCGAAGCTAAGAATAAAACATCCTATCCCAACGGCCGATAGCGGGAGCAAAAATTATAAAAGTAGAATGCTATAAGGCATGTTTAGGTTTCTTTTAATTTGCGAAGTAGGAAAAGTTAAAGTAGATGAGTGTTTAGCGTGCACATGTCCACTTATATTCTTAAGCAGGCTAGGCTATATTAGGATAGGTGACGTGGTCTACGGCTTATATTAATTAAGCCCACTCTAAATTAGCTGTACTGCGCCATAAACGTTCGAGCGAGCTAAAATGCGAAAAGCAAGTATAGAACCTGCGCACTGTATCGGCGCGCTTCTACTATATTCTTACCCTTATACACACCTAAAAGTTAAAGACAGACGCAGTTTATAGACCTTCTCTCCCTAAGTGTGATAGCTATAGACGACGGGGTCGATTTCGACAGGTTATTGCTTGAGCATTTTAACCTTATCCTAGGCCTAGCGGCGAATAACGATAATATTCCTTAAGAGGGACTATATATGCACTACGCGGTGCTAAAAACAAAGGAGTTTTAGCGTTAGGGACGGATATAGGACCTCGAAGAGGCGATTAAGAAGGGAAAGCATATAGTAGCAGCAATAAAAGAAGATAATAACGCATACGCGGAGAGACTAAATAACGTAGAGATTATACTTAAAAGATAATATAAGCGCATAGAAAAGATAGAAAATCGTAAAGAGGCTATTAGTATTACGCGCTAGGCAGGTAAGATTATGCCTAAAGACTATTCTAATCTTATAGCTATACTAAATAACCTAAGAAATAAACTTAGTTACTAATATAAGTATATAGGAAAGATAAAGAATTTTAAAAAGAGTCTATTAGTATTACGCGCTAAGTAGTCTAAGTTATACCTAAAGACTATTCTAATCTTATAGCTATATTAAATAACTTAGAAAATAAACTTAGTTGCTAATATAAGTATATAGAAAAGATAGAGAATTTTAAAGAGCCTATTAGTATTACGCGCTAAGTAGTCTAGGTTATACTTAAAGACTATCCTAATCTTATAGTAAGGCTAAGTAATCTAAAAACTAAACTTAAAAAGCTAATATAAGTATATAAGAAAGATAGAAGATCTTAAAAAGGCTATAGTATTACGCGATAGATAGTTAAGGTTACGCTTAAATATTATAGACTAGCCTTAAAGGCGTAGAAGTAATAAGTATTAAGATAGTTATAAATACTTCTATTAAGAAAAGGAGAGTAGCTATATATCTATTATAGGCGCTTTTTATAAGTAAGACCCCTTAGTACTAGGGACATATTAGGGACGCGTTAGGGCTCGTTTAGAGATCCCCTTTACTAGAGGATAAGGTATAGGTAAAGTCTAGGCTATAATACTACTAAAGACTATCCTAATCTTATAAGGAGGCTAAATAATCTAAAAACTAAACTTAGTCGCTAATATAAGCGCATAAAAAAGATAGAAGATTTTAAAAAGGCTATTAGTATTACGCGCTAGGTAGTTAAAGTTATACCTAAAGACTATCCTAATCTTATAGCCTAGCTAAATAACCTAAAAAATAAACTTAAAAGCTAATATAAGTATATAGAAAAGATATAGAATCTTAAAAAGGCTATTAGTATTGCGTGCTAGGTAGTTAAGATTATACCTAAAGACTCTTCTAATCTTATAAGAGGGCTAAATAACCTAAAAAATAAACTTAAAAGCTAATATAAGCGTATAAGAAAGATAGAGGATCTTAAAGAGTCTATTAGTATTACGCGCTAGATAGTTAAGGTCATATATAAAGACTATCCTAATCTCGCAGCCTAGCTA